>JAMJFZ010000716.1:11332500-12057500 GCA_026225945.1 Cricetomys ansorgei | reverse complement strand
CTTGATCTGTTCCATATATGAGGGATGCCTTTAAAAAAATGCATGACACAAACTCTGAAGCCATGGTGGCTTCTGAGAGCAGGATATTCCGTAGTGCTTCTCTGAAGTCCTCTGTGGCTTAGGTGATTGTCTGTGACAGATGTCGTTCCCAAGGTGGCTCAATAGTCATTCTTACTGATCCTTGATGATGCCCCTCCCCATGCAGTTTCCAGGTCTCAAGATATGGCAAATGGAGGAAGCAGAGGGGCACACGCTGACTTTTCAGTGTTTGGCACATGCCCTAAATCAGAAGCAATCACATGGTCCCACCACATTGCAAGGGGCTGGAAACTGAAGGACATGGGCAGTGTCAACATTGCAGTTGGTATGCCTAATCTCTAAACTGTCTGAAGCTTAGTATCCTTCATCAGAGAAGCCCCCTCACCTTAGATCCAGTTGTTAATTGTCTTGTCATCATAAGCAATACAGGACTATAACCAAAGCATGGTGGACGCAATACACAGTGCTCATTCTGCCTTCCACAGCTCCGACAGAGAGAAAAGGCAGCATCCCTTTATTCTGTCTTCAGCCTCCCTATCCCAATCACTCCTATGTATTTTCTGTCCTATTTGAATATAACAAATAAGGCCATTTAAGATGACACTGTTGCTTTTTAATTTTTTATAGGATTATTTTATGTGGTTGTCTTTTTGCCGCATCTGTTTCCCCCTCCCACGCTTATAACTCTTTCCTCTAAGGAAAGTCTTAGTACTTTTACCTTTTGTGTAGTTATCTCAACTCTATGCTTACTTGAGAAGCAGACTTTGAAGTTCATATAACACAACTGAAAGAACTAATTTTTTCTCATATTACTAGATGGAAGCATATGGGGATATAAATTAATAAAGTTTAAAATACAATAAAATGGAAACTTATGAATACACAGTTTGAAAAGTAGAATATTTCCAGAAATCTTTGAGGAATTTTCTGCCTTTCTCAGGGGTTGACGTTAACATGATTATTATTTTTATTACTCCCCGATTTTATTTATTTAAAATTTTTCATTTATATATTTATGAAAAATTTGAGTAAAACTGATTACAAGTATCCTTTTTATTATTTCAGTATAGGTGTATATATACCTGAAATCTGTCCATTTTCATTGCTATGTAGCATTCTTTTTGTTGCTGTGACAGAATACCTGACAAACAGAATTTAAAGAAGGAAGGGTTAATTTTAGCTCAAAGTTTGAGGGTTGAAAGACATGGCAGCAGAAACATGAGGTGGTTGGTCATACTGTGTCTTAGTTCCTTTTCTATTACTATGAAGAGACACCTTGACAAAGGCAACTTAAAAAAGAAGGCATTTAATTGGGGTCTCATGATCCCAGAGGATTAGAGTCCATGGCCATCATGATGGGGTACATGTGAAGAGACAGGCAGGCATGGCGCTGGAGCAGTAGCTGAGAATTTCATCTGACCCACCAGCACGAGGAAGTGAGAGAGGGCGACAGGAATGATGTGGGTTTCAAAGCCCACCCCCAGTGACACACCTCCTCCAACAAAGCCATACCTGAACAGTTTCTTAACTGTGGACCAGACCATTCACCTTATGAGTCTAGGGGGCCATTCCCATTCAGACACCACACACTGTGTCCAGAACCAGAAAACACACAGGAGAATGGTGCTGCTGTGCTCACTTTCTTTTTCACTCAACCTAGGGTGTCAGCCCATGGATGGTGACGCTTACACTTAAGGAAGATCCTCCTCTTTCTATTAAACTGCCTGGAGATTACCTCATAGATAGACCTAAAAATGTGTTACAAAGGTGATCCTAAAGTCTGTTAAATTGACAATTAAGATTATCCCTTGCAGGGGCTGGAGGAATGGCTCAGTGGTTAAGATTACTTGCTGCTTTCGAACAGGACCAGAAAGAATTCGGTTCTCAGCAATCAAATAGTGGCTCACAACTGTCTGTAACTCCAGATCAAGGGGACCTGATGCTTCTTTTTGAGGGGCGTGCACACACACACGCACACACACGCACACACGCACACACACACCATACACTTTAAAAAAAAATCTCAAAAGAGAAATATTCATCGTAGTATATAAATATATATGTTCAAAAAATTTTGAAGGTATACGGCTATTAATTCTTTTGAGATGTCCACTTAGACACAATTCCCTGCTCATTCTTTCTTACTTTGGCTTTGGGATCTCTGATATACAGTTACCTGGAAGTGAAGTGGTAGTGGGCAGCTCTTCAGTGGATAACTACTACATATTTTTTAACTTAAACAAAAATGGACCTTCATTTTAATAAAAGTTTGCCTCTTAATGTCTTGTCTTTTCTACTTACTTTACATTTATTTTATTTTTTATGTGAATGATTATTTTGCCTGCATGTATGTACACACATCATGTACAAACATGGTGCCCAGGGAAGTCAGAAGAGCCCTCTGTGGATCTATGGATTCCCTGGAACTGGAGTCATGGATGGCTATGAATCACCACATGGGTGCTTGGAATTAAAGCTATGTCCTCTGATAGAGAAACAAGTGTTCTTAATGGCTAGGCTATCTCTCTGGGTCCTCTAACTAATTTCAAGAACTTCTCTGTCTTTGGTGTTCTATTTTCTCTGTCTCATTTATCTTTTTGTTTGTAGATATTTTAAGTTTTGTGAACGAAGCTCTCACTATGTAGTCCAAATTCTTAGAAATTCTCTTGTCATAATTTCTAAGTGCTGGTATCATAGTGTGCACCACCAAACACAGCTTTGCAGTTAAACTTCTTTGGAAGACTGTTCTAATTCTAAGGATATGTGACATTCCTCTGTTCTAGAAAATTCTGTGATAATGTGTCTTCAGATAATTCTTCTCTCATTATCTCCATTTCTATTTTTGGAAAGCTTATTGGCTGCTATTACACCTTTCAGATTCTACTTTGCTTCACCGGAATTTCCCATGTTGGCACTTGTATACTTGGCCTCATAGATTTATCTTCCCCTTCTTTACTTCTGCCTCAGATATGTCTAATCTGCCATTTAACTTACCCACTAGATTCTGTGTTTTCATACCAAGAACTTGTACTTGTTCTGAAAGTACTGTTTCCCCTGGTCCCCGAGATAGTTTGAGTTTTATTTCTTTTTAAATGCATGTTTCTTATCATTCATTGAATTTTAATATCTGATATTTTATGTATCTGATTCTGTTAGTTTATGTTTTGATTGAATCTTGTGTATTGACACCACTCCATCTGACCCACCAGCAGAATTTCGTTATGAGTTCAGGTTTAATGAATAATTTGGACAGACTTTATTTTTTATTATTTCACCAAAAGTCAAAATCAGTAGTTTTCCTTACAAACATACACACACACACACACACATTTGTTTTTATTATGTTTATTTTCTTATATGTATATGGGGATGAATGCCAGAAGCAAAAGAACTTTCAAGAATCAGCCTTCTTTTTTTTCCATTATGTGGATCTCAGGTTTCCAGACTTGGTGCCAAGTGCCTTCATCTGCTGTTCAAGATTCATGTTTAAACTCGGGTCTTTTAAGCATCTAAAACATCCCTCAGTGACTTCCTGGGTTTCTCATGTTTCATGCTCGTACATTGATTTCTCCTCTAAGTATTTATCTTCTTTCTTCGAAAGTTTGTTGATACCATCTTTTTATTTTTATCCTCAGATCATCGTTTGCAGCATGCAATTATGAATGTAGAAGTATAAATCTTAGTTTTCAGCTTGATGACTGTTTTCATGTGTGTGCACATCTGATTAAATGTAGCTGGAAATTCATACCATTTCCACACCCCTTATCAGCTAACGCTGTCTTTTAGCTGTTTGGTTTGAGACAGAGTCTGTAGCCGGCCTGGCCTTGAATTCCTGCTGCTGCTGTTCCCACCTCCCAAGTCCTGGGACTGTGGGCGTGCACCACGGACCTGGGTTATTATCACCCCTACTTAGAGGAGTTCGAAAAACAGCCATCATTACATCTTGGAAATCAATGATTTCATTTAAGCTGGTCTTTACAAGGCTGATGTTTATGCCTTTTAAAAGGATTTTGCAGAAGTGTCGCCCAGTTTCCTTACTCACCCTGATTTGTGATTTCTCTTCTTTCGTACTCTGTTTTGTGCACCTTAAACTGTTGATGTCTTTCTCTCCCGAAGGCACTCCGGGTCATGGGAAGAATAATGCGGGAGTGCTGGTACGCCAATGGAGCGGCCCGCCTGACAGCCCTCCGCGTGAAGAAGACCATTTCTCAGCTGTGCGTGAAGGAAGACTGTAAAGCCTAACATGGACAGCATACAGGCAAAAGGGAACCTCTCACGGCTTTCTTTTGCATCTCCTGCTTTGTGTAGATGTTTTTGCTTCTTTTTGCTGTGTTTTGTTTTCGTTCTACCTCAGTGACAATTCACTACAGTGTTTAAGTGTCCCAAAGGCAGCATGAAAAGCTAACTCTAAAGTTAAGCATGGGCAGGTTGTGACTTTCCCCATCTCCATGTTGTCGTGATTTTATTTTTAAAGGTGACACAACTCAGTCTTTTTATTTAAGGAGTAAGATGTTATGAATATAAAATAAGCTATATAAAATATATAGTAAGAAAGAATCAAATCTTTGTTTTACTTGAACCAAGAAGACACACAAGTGAGATGAAATATATATTAAAAATGTGAACTAGAACATATAGTGAAATAGAACTTTAAAATTTAAGTGGACCCTTGCTCGGAATTTTAATATCTAAAGCTTGGATAGGTGGTAGTCATCAGCAGGGTATGAAAGCAAGATCATGCTCTCTCCTCCCAGGCTACTCCTCCATTACTACTGCAGTCCCTAAGAGGTTTGAAAGCCATCTGAGCCATTGCTTCTGATATATAAAAGAGGTCCTCGATGTCTTGAACACTGTGAAATGTTCCAGAGTCACAGAGCTCATGTCGGAGATGGGAACAAAGCCTGTGACAATGAGCATTGTGAAGTCAGCTGGCCTCCTACATTCCCTTGAATTCCCATCGTGCTTTTCTTCCTAAGTGGGATCATCTTTAGTTATGATACTATTAATTTAGTCATATAGATTATATTGAGTAGTTGGATTTGCTAGAATCTCAGTACCAGTCTATTAGCATTTTCTCAAAGAAATGTTTTCCTGAACATGGCCAAAGATTGACTAATTATAGGCATACTATAATGTCTAAAGATGTATGTCTTAAGAAGTAATTACATTTGGAGTACATATTTAGAAACAAAATGACAGAAAATTAAACAAGGAAAGCTTTTGAGCAAAATTAAGAGAACTCTTACAAAAGAGTTTAACTGCTGAGTGGTGCAGAAAGTATTGTATTGGTAATGAGAAGACATTCCTGGCCTTCAAAGAAGAACCATGTGTGGAGAATTTTGGAGGCTCTGCCTCTATTTTCCCTTTTTTTTTTTTTGAGGTACAGAATATTTAAAAGAGCACCAGATATTTCCTTCACTATACTTCTTTATTTCCTTCCCATACGGCTTTAGTGAAGGTGATTTAACATGATGTCTTTCAGTGTTCCAAAACACTAATCCCCAAACTCCATTCCTTAGAAGATTCTGCTCAGATGTTCTCAGAATAGAGTGTTCTCTGACAGCGTCTGGAAGACTGACACCTCACATAGGCATATCCTATTCTGTGGTGGTTCTGACGGTAAAGGCACCTCACCTGGATATTTTTAAGGCCAAATGTTTGATCACTCACAGTGCATCCCTTTCATTGTCAGTAGGATGAAGTTTTACTACCCAGCGTTTAGGTGTTCCACAAAGAAAACGGGAGATAAGGCTCCAAAGGGTACATATGTGCTTCCCACAACTTGGTGTGTACATTTTACTGTGGAAATACACTACTGAGTCCACTTCACTTTTCTAAGTTGAGAGAAGACAAACAAAATATCATGACAGCTACGGGGTTTGCATATACTTCCATTCTCAGTAATACATTCATCCATTTATAAGAATGGAGCACCCCATAACGTGCTTGCCACAATATTGGGCTCAAGGGGGAATATGAAGATAGATATGCCCTGCCCTCAGGGATTTTAAAATCTAATTTGGGAATGGGAAACGGCATGTGAGTATGAGGGAAGAAAGTAAATTGACAGATAAAATATGCAGTGGAGTGTCTCGAGTTCTGTGTGACAATGGTTTCTGGAAAAGGTCTGAAAATCACTTTTAAATTTGCAACACATTTAGATAGTTTCTTTAGTTAGATATTACAGTCTCGTTATGACATCAACATAGAAAGGTACTCCTATATGAATGGATGTTAAAAAGAACTGTGTGAAGGGGTGGTCTGGCTTGTGTTGGCTACCTTATTTCACACATCTTCTGCATGAAGGAAATGAAGTTATTTACTGAGATCATTGAATTCAAAACGTCAATAAAAAAGCCTACTATGTGCTGTTCTAGCCACTGCTGTTTGGTGAATATACTTACTAGATTTTTAAAGAGAGGGTGTTTTAACGTCTTTATTTTTTGTCATTATGTTTTATAATTTATTTGAATGTATGCCCATGTAATTTATATTTTACTGATTCAGATTTCACTGTGGAGAAATCTGCACAGTGGTACGTTTTCAGACATTTTTGCTTGCACTTCTACTGTTAAACTCTAATTCCCAAGTGAATAATCTTAATGAACAGAGCAACAAAAATGTGAGGGAAACAAAAAAAATAGAAGTTGTGGCTTTTCCTTAACTCTCAACACAGTTATACATAGAAACTACTCACTTATTTTAAAAAACAGAGTAGCATTTAGAGTATAATGCAGATTTACTGTACATACCTACGCTGTTCAATTTTATACGACATGTTTTAAATGGAATCCTATGTAATATCTGTTTCTTTGAAATTTTGTTATGAGCAAAACTATCTCCTTAGGCTAGATGCAGAGTGACATCATTGTTTTGATCCTTGTGGGTATTTTGGATCTGGGTATACCATGGAGCTTAGAAATGCTCTTATGCAATGTTAGTACTGTATGCAGAAATGATAGGATTTATACACAGCATCACTTCTTGAAATATGAGATGCATTATTTGTTGTCAACGTTTGAGCATGAATTTGTTGCCTTGTAAGTCATGCGTTTAACTTTGTAACCAGAACCAATTCTTTTGTATGCATTCTTCCGTGTCTAAAATATTTGGCATGTCACATCTAAAATTCTTAATTTATGTTCTGCCTTGAGAGTTAAGTGAAACATGACTGTCGTGCTCTATTTTAAGCATAGCACTTGCTTTTCATCTTTATACTTTCAATTAACTTTGCATTTTAAATTTCCATAATTGTGTGAAAATAGCAACCTGATTGCGATGTCTGAAGGATTTAAAATCAGCTTTTATTTTAAAATGGAAAATTTACAACACATTCATTAGATCAGAAGTTTCACAATAACTTATTATTTTGAGTGCTTCTACTATTGCAGAATGATTAAACAAAAGGAAAGTCTACCGTGCTGGAATTTTGCTACCGTGTGACTTATTGGACCAGAACAAACTCAGGGCAATCTTAGAGTCTAAGCAGAAGTCAGGGAACTACTTAGTGCATTGCCTGAAGGCAGGAAGCGGGCACCTGCCATCATATAAGGATCAAGAGAACAACTTGAAATTACTTGGCAGGGAATGGTTTTTGATTGATTCTTGAAAGTAAATATGAAATTTTACATGGCTAAATGAATTAATTTAAAATGTGGAAAGTTTGATTTTTCTATCCAGCAGTTATGGAACAGCAGCAAATGTATCAAAATTGGTAGCTGAGGTCTTCAATGATCATTTGTTTTATGTAACTTTAGAAACCAACATTATCAGATACTTAGAAATGCTTATGCTTAGTGTTCTAAAATGATGCCCTTGTAGTTTTGGCAACTACTCTCTCTTTTACTTTGTGAAACATATTACTTTCACAGCTAATAGCACCGTGTTCTAGTTCCAACTGCTGAAACTCACTTCGGTTTTGTTCACTATCTTAGCAAAGACAGTCGCAGTTTTAAGGGCTTTTATTTTTCTTTTGCAAGATTCTTTCAAAATAAACCAAAAATAAATCTGGAATGAAATACATTCATTAGTCTAACGTTAAGCAGCATTCCTATAGTGTGCACATTTTTTTCAAAGGATTCTAATGCAAACTTTCTGGTGCTTGACTTTCTTTTTGTCCTCGAACTTTTCTTTGTTTCATTGTTTTCACCTACTTTTAAGTTTAATATTCTTTCACCATCTTCCAAAATTATACTTACTTCTCAATTATTTTTAAGCATGCCTATTATTTAACTTAAGCATCATAGAATTTCTCATGTGTGATGGAAAAGGAATCCCTTAGTGATCTTCATACGTGCCACAGTACAAAATGAAAATGAGAATTTCAAATTTAAATGGACTCTGAGCCTCATAACTTGATTCCAGTTTTTTTTGTAGATGAAGAATCTAAAGACCAGACATTAGACAGTGGTCGTTTATTGTAGAAATGACACCTACTTCTGCAGCCTGACCAACGCCTACAAGAAAGCATAATGTGTCATTCAGTGCTGATGATCAAACCCTACTTCTTTGTTCATTTCTACTACAATGATTTGCTCAGGTCAAAGTCAGGAAGAAAAATGAAAATTGTCAAAACAAGCATTTTACAATGCCATCAAGCTAGGTCGACGGGCTTTGGAGTGCTGATAAAATTGAAAATGCGATTGAAGAGCAGTCAGAGTGTGGAGCTTCTTCTTGGTGCAGAGATGCAGATCAGTGGCAGAGGGCTTCCCTAGCATGGACTAGGATCTCGGTTGAATTCTCAGCACTGAAAAGAGGAAGAAAGGAAGGAAGGAAAGAAGGAAGGAAAAGAAAACAGTTCAATTAATGATTATAGAAGCTTCCAAACGCTTCCCCTGTTCTCTTCCTGCATAGATTGCTCTTTTCCCTTATGAGTTGGAGTGGGGGTGAACAATGATTTGGTGCAGGAATTGGGGGCTATGTTTCGTGCCATTTATCTGCTCTTTCTCTCATTAGTTTTGTCTTTGGCATCGTTTCCTTCCAGTGGCAGATTTCCTGAGCCTCATATCTCTTCACAGCTCTGTCCTTTCGTGTATTTGAGCTCTGTCCAGATTGTTACACACTGAACTTCTTAACAAGGTTTTAATTTCCCCACTGTGTATAAGAGGTTTCACTTCATCAGTTCATTGGTGATTATTCTCTTGGCACTGGAAAGAGGGCTTTGTTAATGGCAGACATGACTTTCTCTTAAATGTTAGATAGACTGCCTTGTTATAGTCTAGCTTTCAGCTAGTGCATAAAGAATGTCTGCTTCTGCTTTAATACTGAATTCCACTTGAGCAGTGACTTGAACGAAGACTGTGAAATTCATGTCCCATAATGGGAGTGCTCGAGTTACTTCTGTGATAATTGGTGCCACTGGTTTGATTTACTTGTGCCAACCTTTCAGTCTTTTTATTTATTTATTTTTATGTGCTCCGAGTGTTTTGATTGAATGTGTGTCTGTGCACCATGTGCACGCCTGGTGCTTGAGGAGACCATAAAAGATAGTCTGTTTTCCTGGAACTAGAATTACAGATAGTTATGTGCTGTCACGTGGGTGCTGGAAACCAAATCTCAGCCCTCTGGAAGGGCACCCAGTGCTCCTAACTGCTAAGCCATCTCTCCAGCCCTGTTTCTGCCATGCTGTTAGATTAAACCGTGTGCCATGCTGTTTGGAATGTAGATTATACTGAAATTAGGTAACAATTTCCACTTTGAAATTTGTTATTGATAACTGCCAGGATTCTTCTCTAGTTAGTTGTAGATGAGCATAACATTTGGGAGAAAATGAATTCCAGCTCATCCTCATTTTAATACTGCCAGAAATGTCTTTTCTCTTCGTTGTTCTTTGTTATACTACAAGAAGTTTACTTCTTTGGACTACGTACTTCTATCCTGGGCTTTAAGAACGACTATTAACACGACCACCAAGAGCCTGAGTGTGGTATGGAATTCACTTCCTTTCCAGCACCCCACGTTGAATTCTCCACAGGAAACCCATGGCTTGGGGTAGCTGAGTGCTGAAGCGAGCCCTACAACTGGCTCTTCCTTCTAGACATAATTCTGTAACTTACAGAAAAGGACATGGTGTGTGTTTATTTCAACATAAAAGGCCCAGGCTTATTCCTCATTAAAAACTGGGAGCTAAGTTTAAAAATGGTTTTCGACATCTGCAAATTGAACACAGAATTTAGAAGGATAAATACTTTGACTTTTCATCCCAGTATTCCCAAGAGTTAGTGAGGTAGCGAGGTATCAATTTTTCTTTTCCTCCACCCAAATCATCTGAAGCAAGGCACAGGGACCTTGATTTCTCCATGTCTACTGAGTTTCATTCTGTGGATGAATCTATTCATTTGCTTTGCCTATAAAGGGAGGCTTGTACGTCAGACTCTCAGGAAGTCAAGCACAGATAGAGATTTATCAATGCATTCTGTTTTTCATTAGCTAAATAGTAGAAACTGAAAAAAAATTTAAAGATCTAGAAGTTTTCTGCTATCTTTATCAAATGAGAGTATCTGAGTAAAATACCAGACGCTAGCTCATCTCTAGAATGACTTATGTCAAGCTTGTATACTCTCCTGACCCTAGACTGTATGAGATTATTCACACTTGGTTGGTGTTTCAAGTTCTAAAATGGCCTAAAAAGAGAAAATTGTATTCAGATCTAAAAAAGCAAAAGATTTTGGATTGATTTTCAAAGCACTATGACTAATTATACTTTTCTTTGGATAGTGTGACTCTTCTTATACCTAAGAACATATTACAAATGTCAAAACCATTGCATTTTGACATTGTAAAAACATGCCTTGAACTCTTGAACTACTGTGAACAGAATCATTGTTGTAAGGACCTTTTTTTGTAAGCTAGCAGATATTCTTAAGTATATAGAAAGATGTTGCCTTCCACAGACAGGCTTAAATGAATGTATAAGGACTGTGAAAAAAATAAATTGAGTTTTAAAATAAGAACTGGACGACAAATTATATCCAAAATGTGCAGATGGGAACTGTAGTGTGTAGCTGTGTTTTCGTTGTTGAAGGCTGAACAGAGTTCCACAGAGTCATGGATGCCTTCCAGCTGTTTCATGGGCTTCTGTGAACACATGCATTTTATAGTAATATATACTTATATTGTTTAGAAATAATGGTATTTTAGAATTTAGTAAGAACTCAGTGATAGCCTTCATACCAAAATGTTTAACTTTGCAAATAGCAAGTCATAAAAATATTTATTTTAAAGCTTTTTAATATTATCGCGTAACTTCCTGCTGTCTCCAGGTGTACATACTTCTCCGCCTAAATGTTATATTTTTATGTATGCATTTTCAGAAAGCATATTGTTTTGTAAAGTGGCAAAGACAATAAATTAAGCACTCCTTGCACTTGTTTCTGTAAAGCATAAAGAGCTCTATTTTAAATAAAAGAAAATGTGTCATATGTTGGTGCCCATGTGCTCATGTTCTACTTCACAACTGTGTTTATATTTGTGTGCAGAATGCAGACAGGGTACTGAGGCTTCAGTACTGGATTTTGTAGTACTGGAATTTCCTTCCTTCCCTCCACCCTTCTTTCTTTCCTTCTTTCCCACAAAGTTATATAGAATTCTAGAAATTCAAAGCCAAAAGACACACTTCTTTAATGCTATTTTTCTGAATGACATTTAGGACAATATGTTCATAAGGATTTTATCTGTTGTATTTTGCATTAAGTTTTTCCAGTTATTAATGTTATGTGTTTTGCCTACATGTATATATGTGCACAAGATGCATGTGGTGTTCACAGAGGTCAGAAAAGGGTGATGCATCCTTTAGAACTACAGATGGTTGTGAGTCACCATGTGGGTGCCGGGAATTGAACTCATGTCCTCTGGAAAAGCAGCTAATGCTCTTGCTTTTTTTTTTTTTTTCATTTTTAAAGACAAGGTTTCTTTGTGTAGCCGTGGCTCTGGAACTTCCAGTATAGACCAGGCTGGTCTTGAACCCAAAGAACTGCCTGCCTCTGCCTCCTCAAGAGTGTTAGGATTAAAAGGCTTGTACTACTACCACCTGATAGCAGCCAGTACTCTTAACTGCTGAGTTATCTCTCCATTTTCCCACCCCACTTTCCATTTTAAACATAATTTATTGAAGAAATACTAGCTTGACCTGCTCTCAAGTCTAAATGATCTTCTATCACACTTTAGAACCATAACCGCTCAAGTCATTGACAGACCTCTCCAAGATACAGAGCAAACTCGTTACTTCTGGTGCTCCCATCTTCATCCCCAGACTCTGGCTTCTCGATGGTTCTTGGACTTTCAACATATATCTGTTCTGGGTGTTTGCCCATGATGTCCTGTCCCTAGACATGTGTGCACTGCAGGTGTGTGGCAGGATACCACCTTTCCTGTCCCCTCATCATTCACCATGAACTTTCACTTCCTTTATTGCACTTAGCATTAGTTGACTTTATTTTCCAACCTATACCTGATGAATGTAGACTCACAGCATCTAAATCCTTGAGTACTGGACTTTGTGAAGATACAGTTTTCAAATCTTAAGAGCAGTGCATTGTTTCACCAAGTGAAAAGTCTCTATGGACCTTACTATTCCTTACTGTCTGTAATAACCTGAAGAATATTTTATCCTAACTAATGATTAGTTTTTGGGAGCAACATCATAATTTTGATGGCTTAGGAACTTGGGAAAGAAGCAGAATAGCATGATGGTTTTACTATTGGTAAAAATCCTGAAATTCTTTTACTTCTTTTTAGTTTTCTTTTTTGAGCAACAGTTTGCTAATAAGAACCCCAATGATCTTGTATTAAATTAGTACTAAACATATTCATAAGCATTTTTAAGCATAAATTTTTATTTTCTTATATATTAAAAAGAAATTGCAAATCACACACACAGACATACAAACACACACACACACACACATGCGGGCACACATGCATATACACCCCCAAATTATCCAGACCCAAAATCTATATAGCTCAATGGACTCCCGTACTGTCAGAGTGGTCAATCTGCACCTAGGGAGCATCTCATTAGATTTGCACTTGCACTGACCTGGACCATCAGGTGGTTCTTCTACAACATGTTTCTGAGAGGGAGAACTAGGAGATGAGAAAAAAATGAACATAGGAAACTGGGGTCAAGAGGTCTTGCAAGTTATACCAAGGAAGTTTATTAAGAAGTCCATCATACATATTTTCAGGGGGAAATGGGACAGAGTCAGCAGAAAACTATTACACAACGGAATAAGACCATCAAGAAGCTAATCAGGCAATGTTGCTCAAAAGGACCACAGTATATTTCAAATGCTCCACAGAATGAGCACATTCCCTGGTAGCCTTTAGACTAATGACCACAGCCTTCCAATAGGGGAGAGGGAAGATGAGTTTCTGGGATCTGAAACTGTAGCTCTCTGAAGGCCCTGGCCCTGGGGATTACTAGCCTTGCCACGCTTGTTCCTTCTCCATACATCAGGACCTCAGGGAAAGTCCCAGTCAGGCCTGGCCCCCGACTTTTCAATATGAAATATTTTTTATGCATTCACTCTCCACAGAATATTGAAATATTACTCTTGATACAAGGTTCCACTATATATCTTGAGCTGGCCTTGAATGAACTATGCTGCCCTGACACTGACAGCTAAACTGGTTGTAGAGAAAGGCAAGTTCTTTACTTGAGTTCATATCAAGTGTGAGGCTTGTGAAATGATGTGAATGCGTGGTTTCTGAAGTCTGCTGGTGGCTTTTGCTTTCTCAGGGCATCATTCTCCAATTTCAGTGCCTTCATTTTTAAATGAAAATTTGTAGAAATTCATACCAATGAGACAGTTTATCTAGAGCATAAACTTGAAATTGGATACATGCTTTTCACCCATTCAGATATATTTCTAGACATCGGTGGACCCTAAACCTAGACAGGAAGTGAGATTTTCCAAAGAGCTGCTTGACTCCTAAAGGGAAGATGTTCTAAAAATTATTAAAGTTTGCATTTGGGTTGCTTCTTTAAAGTCTTTTTAATTATAATAGTTTCCTATGGGAGGTTTCACACACAGCCATGGTTAGTTGTTACTAATATCTAATAACATTATAATTATGATCACTTACATAATTAAAATATTTTACTATTATTTTCCTCTCATATATTAGCGAATAAATCTTCATCAGATGTTGTTGCGAAGTATACAGCAATGTAAGAGTCACTGTCAGTAATATCTTAATTCTGACTGATGAATTAAGTACATACCATTTAGAAAGCCAACCCAGGAAAATATATGTTGCTCTATATATTGTGTAATATGAAAATGATATAACACCATGAGAGATATGCAAACATTTGTTTAAAGAAAACGGTTTTCAGGAACTTTCTGAGTAAACTAAATAACTCTTAAAGTCTCGAAGTGGTAATAAGTATTTAATGTCAAGAAAACAAGACTGCATTTGAGGAGCAAGGCAAGAGCACAGAAAGCAATCTCACTTTACAGGGTAAAAATAGAGATATCCTAAACAAACAAAATCATAATCATACTTGGCGGGGGTACAAATATTAAGTGCCAGCAAAGATGTAGAACCTATGTGTCAAATCAGATGGAAGATCAAAGAATGTGATAAGCTGAAGCTTCCCAGGCAGGGAGTATTTGCATGAGTCCAATATGAGAAAATCTCCTTGATAGGAAATTCCCTCAGAAGCAGGAATGTGTTTCATGGCCCCAAGTAGCCTGCAGAACAAATGGAGGCCTATTTGTGTAACCATTTTCATGTTGAATGCTGTTGTTAAGGGAGCCTCTGAAGGTTTTAAAGCAGCACTAATGACATGGGGTTAGCATTTAATCAAAGCAGGTGAAAGTGTTGCCTTAAGAGTCTTGTCAAAGTAAGGTGAAGACTCCTCAGTATCCTGTCTCCCTCACTGGTAAATGTTGAGAGATGTTACATTGGTGAAGAATTTCCAGATGGCCTGCTGTGTCTTAGAAGCAATGCAACATAGTATCACAAGGAGGAGAAAAAGAAATGAAACATGTCACCTTTAACTATTTAGCATAATAAATATGATCCAGGTAATTTTTTAAAAGCGTACACACACGCGCGCACACACACACACACACACACGCACACGCACACGCACACGCACACGCATACGCACACGCACGGCATTGAAAAAAGTCTACCTTGTCATTCTCTCTCTGCATGAAGAAACTTCCAGGTGCCACTGAACTGTGTACATTAAATTTCAAATATAACCAAATCGGATTTAGAGCTACTAATGGCTATTCCATAGAAGAACCCTTGCTTCAGCAACTTAGGAAATTACACTTGATTTTCTTTTGAGTGTAACTCAATTGTGCTTGAAATTGTTCATTCGAACCCTTCTAAACAAGAAGCAGGTGGTTAAATGCGGGCCCTATTTAACATTTACACAAAACGTTCTCAGCACAATGCACTGTTGCCCTTTGAATGTCAGCTGTCTTTCCCCTGGCTCCCACAGCCTGTCCTTCCCTGGTCATTTCATTTGACCTTGTTACATCCCCGAAAGGAGAATTGGCTTCAACATAGTTACCTGCCAGGGAGTAGTAGAGTATTTTTATAGTCTTTCAGCTGAAGCTACTAATATGGCAAGTGCTGGTTACTGAAGCAGTTTATGAAAAAAAAAAAAAAGAAAGAAAGAAAAAGATTTGCTGAGTTTCCCTTGTTTTAAATGGAGAAACACAGGATGACACAGTCATATAAGATAGTGAACTAGAACAGGGAAATTCAGGCTAAGTTCATTATACAGCAAAAGCAAGACTTTGCAGGGACTCATTTCAACCTTTTTCAGCAGCCTGGATCTTTGCTTTCACAAAATCCATGAGCTGTTTCATGAAATCCACGGTTCCATAGCTCAGCTTTTCCTTTACCAGAATACATGGGTGATACCGTAAATATTCTACTGAGAAGTCTGCAGCCCTGGGGCACCATAAACCGAAAGTTTACAGCCAGGAGGGAAGGTGATGCTCAGAAATGCACACACGGAGTCCTTTTCTTTCAGTAGCAGTCTTCTGTGGGTGCAGGATACGTGCTTACGCCTGCTTCTCTTGACTCCTTTCTCTCCCCACCCTCTCTCATCATAGAACTCTTGCTCACTAATCTGAGATCATTCTCTGTGCTAAGACTGCCTCTGTGCCTCTAGTGTTTACCTGGGATTCAGGTTGGACACTCTTCTTTGCAAATAATCCCTGGTGATGCCCTTTACTCTTTTGTCTTCACCAAGAGTGGGGACTCCTGAAACCACTTGGGATATGTCCGTAGACTGATAGCTTCCACTAAACGAAATTTAGAAAAAGTCACCAAGTAGCACCAAAAACCCATAGCAGAGATTTCTTAACTTCACTATAATCAGTCCACCTGATGTTTGCCCTATCAATATATTCTACATGCTTTGATGTATGCTTTGTTTTGCTCTATAACTATAAAAACTTCATGAAACCATTACCACAATGAACTATATTATTTGGGATAGCAGGGTTGCCTATCTCTGAGCAGTCCCTCATATTTAAATAACCTCTCTCTTAGTTCACTTTGCAGTAAGTGCTGTGTTTTGCATCAACAGTTCTGGATATTAGGAGGGAAGTCTGGAACGATTATATAGGTTCAGGACATGAATGTTTATTAATGGAGCTAACCAAAGCCTGAGATAATTTGACTCAGGATCAGCTACCTTCCAACTTTTCCACAATCTTGAAATTTTAATCAACCAACCTTGAAGAGTCTTTAATCCAGGTGTGTGTCCCTCCCTTACAACTAACCACATGGAGATCCATCCTGTTCACAACTCAAATCCAGCAATTTCCTGATGCATCTGCTTGAATGTGACACCAGCACTTCAGACAAGAGGGTGTGTTTGGTTTCCAACTTCCTCTGCTTAGTGTATTGTTTTTGAGATCCAACCAGACCGTGGGGTGTTCTAGCGCCTCAGTCTTTGACATTGCTCGGTACAATCCTGCTTTATGATCACCCCTCACTTTGTGTTCTCTTTCAGTTAGTGAATATTTAGTCTTTCTCCAGTTTGAAGCTTAGTATGAATATATATGTGCTATGAACAGTCTTGTGCTAGATTTTAGGGGCTGTGTTTTTGTTTCTCTTGGGTAAATTCTTGGACGTATAATGATTGGAGTATAAATCAGTGGGAATTTTAATTGTGTTAGTATCCGAGTAGGCACCTGGGGTGTACACATGAAAACCAGAATGCGAAGTTTTGTATCAGTTTTAATTGCTGTTTTGCTTGCCATGCATGAGGATAACAGCTGCCCAGACTTTCATTTTAGCCTCTCTGCTGAGATTAGAGTGGTACGTCGTTGTCATTGTAATTCGTACTTTGACAGTCATTAAGTATACTTGGCTTCTTTTCCTGTGGATGCTGACTGCACCTACTACTTGGTTTCATAAGTTATTTTGCTCACATTTTTGGTTGTTTCTTTTTCTTACTATTGATTTTCAAATAAACATTACATTCAGAATATGATTAGTTTTTTTTTTTTTTTCCAACTTGAACTCAGTTTCTTTCATGACAGACTTGCTCTGATCCCTCTTGTCCCACTCAATAACCACACCGAGCTGCTGGTATCTCTTCCATCTGTCTATCCTTCCTATGACCTGTGCCATCCCTCAGTAAACCGCCACCGTCCTGGTGTCATGACTGGTGGTCTCTTGTGCTATGTGCTGCTTTGCATTTGTTAAACAGTGGACATGATGATTCTCGGTTACAAGTATCATCACACCTGCTCTTTTAAAATCACATTTAAAAGCTTTCCATCTACTTCTAGACACTAAGATTTAATGATCTTTCTTTTACTTTTTTAGTGTATGTGGTGTGTGTGTGTGTGTGTGTGTGTGTGCGCACACGCGCGCGCGCGCGCACGCACGTGCTCATGAAAGCCAGAAAAGAGCATCATATCCTCTGGAGCTGGGGTTACAGGCGGTTGTGGGTCATCTGCTATTAGTACTGGGAACTGAACTCTGGTCATCTGCAAAAGCAGCCAGGCTCTTAAGCGCTGCACCATCTTCCTGGTCCTGACATTTGTAATTTGTAATAACTCACTTCCCTTCTTTTGCTTTGTTCAGGCTCAGCCTTCATTTCCTTCCGAGGCATCTGCCAACTGCAGATATTGAAAATGACACAAACTCCCACGTTTATTATCTGTGATTCTTAGATTTGTTCTTACCATGTTTCTGGCTCTTCTTTGTATACCTCAGATGATTATCATATATTTCCCAAAGAAAATTCAGTTTAGGTATCAGATTCAGCTGGATAATCCACCACTATCCATGTCCATGTCTAAGCCTTAGAAAAGATCCAGAAGAAGGAGCTAGATGCTGATGGTGTATGTAGGAGATGCAAAGCTAGGGTGGCAAAAAGGTTGACTCAAAATGTGGGCGTTTTCCAAGTAAATGAAACCTGAAGATAAATAAATAAATCTGTATGCATGCTTGGAGCCTTACATTGATTCGTTAAAAACACAACTAAACTATAGGCCATCCACCGCTGTCGTATTTAACTATTGAAAACTGAATGCATTTTCCCTAGATCAGAAATGAACAAAGAATGTTCATTTTTGAAATTTCAATCCAACTTCTCATCAGAGAGATAAATCATTGAATAAATTAAGGAAAGAAATAAAGTAACACAGACTGGAAAGAAAGAAATGAATGGTTGGTGGAAGTGATTGCATGCATGCAAAATTCTCAACAAATCTGCTTTAAAAAAAAAACCCACCAACTAATTTAGAATTAGTAAAGATAATTCAGCAAGGTCACAAAATAAGACCAATGTGCAAAAATAAATATAATATAAATGGGACTCTATGTAAGATGCAATTGGAAATACCATGCAAAATTGAATTGTCTACAATTAAAATATGTTTTAATTGGTGATTTGCTTTTAAACTTAGTGTTTTATGAAAAGCAGACATTTGAATTCATGAGATTAATGAAGACCTATTTGCTAATTTGTTTATGTGTGGTGTGAGTTTTGTGTTCTATCTAAACTCTTTTTACTCCAAAATAATAAAGAATTCTATCTTATGTATTCTAGAAGGTTCAGAGTTTTAGGTTTGGGGCTAAAGTCTCCCATGCATCTTATCATGTTTCAGTGCATGGTGGGAGGAAGGCCATCCCTGTGCGGAGGTCTCATCATGCCAGCATTTCTTAAGAACAGTATCTTCCCATGTTAAAATATTGACATCTTTGTTAAAGCTCACTTTACCGTGTGGTTGTGGGTCTGCTTCTTAAATCTGTGTGTCTATAAATATGTCACTCAAACACTTTCTGTATTATTCTTTTAATAAGTCTTTAAAAGAAGCAACATAACGTCTCCAATTGTCATTCTATGTTGAGCTTGTTTCGTGCTGTGCTCAGACCTGTAGAGCCAGATTTTCATTTTCAGTTCTCATCTTTCCATCTCCCTTTCCTGCCCCTCCATAACCTATGCATCCAATTATTGCTTCTTGTTGGAATGCTGACTGATCTCAGCTTGACCTTGTACAGGTCTTGGGCAGGTGGCCATAGCTACAGTGACTGCAATGGCCATGACAGCATTTCACAATGGCCTTCACCTTCCTCTGGCTCTTACATTCCTTCTACCCCTTCTTTCACAATGTCCCTTAAACCCTAAGTGTAGTTTGATTTAGATGCCCATTTATGACTGAGAATTCTGATCACTTTGCCAGTACTTTGACCAGTGATGAGTCTCTATTAACTACTTACCACTGCCAAGGTTCTGGCCAAGGTTGAGGGCAGCACTAATCTTTGGAAACTGGATTCACAAGGCCCCTGCCCAGGGTTATAAAACCAATGCCAGTGGCTGGGGGGAGCAAGGTTCTCCACTTGGCTGAATTGTAGGGGAGGGAGCTCCAGGGAGGCAGCTTTCATAAGTTCTCACCCATGCTAGTGTGGGCTTTTCAGTGATATAGCTTCATTTGAATCACCCATTCACACAAATAAACCCATTGACTCAACATGGTAGACACGGTAGGTAGGAGGGATTGACCTGACACCAACTCAGCGTGGTCTGTCTAGGATGAAGAGATTTTTTTTCTACATCTTCCCAGGAAACTTACATTTAAAAATTCTAACGTTTAAGTTAGTTGTATTTAACTCATGATAGTCGACCTTGAAATACTGCCAAGCCAGTGTATATATAAATTAAAGTTCTTACAAAGTATTTCTTAATTTTCTTCCTCTTACCCTTTTTGGTTTTATTGTTATACTTTTTACTCCTAAACTTTAAAAATTTAATTTATTTACCTTTTTAATAGTTTTACTATTTAAGATGATTTTAAAATTTAAATATATTTTGATCATACTCTTGCCCTGCCCCAAGTCCATTCAGATCCTTTTCGCTTCCCTAACCCACCCAACTTTACTGATGTGTCCCGTGTTGTCTTGTTCACACTCCTTCCCCCTGGCATAAAGAAAGCTAACCAGTGGGGAGGAGACCTCCAGCTCAGTTTAAGCTTGACTACTTTAAATCTTGTAATCAAGGTGTGTAGTGTTTCCAGGCAGTGGTCCCACATGCCTTTGTTTCCATCCCTTGGGAGGCTGAGGGAAGTAAGTCATGAGTTCGAGGCAAGCCTGGTCTGTAAAATGAGTTCTAGGATAGCCAGGGCTGCACAGAGAAACCCTGTGTTGAAAACCAAAGCAACAACAACAGTAACAACAAAACAAAAACAAAAACTAACAACGACAACAGAAAGGTCAGCTAAAGATCTTACCGTTTTCTTCTTCAGTGGCTTTTCAGCAGTGAGATTACATTGAATGTAGTGGGCTTTTTATTTATTAACTTATGGTTGTTTCATTAAACTTCTTTGTGTTTACAACATTCAATGGCTTTTGGAAATTTGGGGAGCTCCATTAATTTTTGTGTGTGTGTGTGTGTGTGTGTGTGTGTGTGTGTATGCATGCACATGCCGTGCTTGTGTGTCACCATGCTCTACTCTGTGCATGTGGAAGTCAAAAGACGACTTTTAGGAGTTGGGTCTCTCTCTCCACAGTATGAGATCTGGGGATTGAACTCAAGTCATTAGATTTAGCTACAAAAACCTTTATCCACTGAACAGTGTAGCTGTCCCTTTGTGTATGTGTGTGTTAGCTAATTTGATAACCCAGTCCAATAAAGTTGTATTCTAGATGTGAACATCCTGGAAAAATTATATCTGGAAGTATCATTTGGCTCTTGTTTTGTAATGTTGTGCACTTTTTTTCCATTTATTTTTATGCTTGAACCTATTCATAGTAGCTGTCATCCAATCTTGGTTTTTCTCTGTGTCTGCTCATCATAACTGTTCTTTCTTTTCTTGTGGATCATAACTTTATTTTTTATGTGCCTGGTAATTTCTTACTTGATACTGACAATGTAAAATCTGCATCATTGTGTGTACAACTTTCATTGGTGTCTTTTATGAAGTGTTAAACTTTGATTTGTAAGCATTTTAAGGGGCATGGAGAATTGTCTGTTCTTTCCAATCCTGATTTTTCATGTCTCGTTGGGAAATGTACAGACTAATTGGTACTCCAGACCAGCTTAGTCAAGTTGTAACATGGTGGCCCTCCTGTGATTTCAGCTGGATGTCCACTTCCAACAAACCATGGTGTTCCACCTACCAGTACTACAGCTCTTCAATGCAGTGTGAACTCTGAAAGTTGTCATGTCTATAGCTTCACAGTAATTCTTCTTTGCTGTCTTATGAATAGTTTGTAGAAGCCTAAGTTTCTACAATATTTAGGTTTTTAGAATGGTTAAGTTCCCTAAGTTTGTACCATGTAGCATTTAGGAAGAGACTGAAGGATACTGCCACAGAGAATTCGAAAGCTGTTTTTCTGTGAAGGACTCTGTCGTTCTTTAAATAACACGTGTCCCCATCTTCTCAAAATCAGTCCTTACAATTTAGCAAGATAGCCAATCTCAGCACAGGTCTTCTTTTGTCTTAATCTTCCGGGAGCTGTGTTGAGAAGAGCAAGCTAACATTGCTTCATGTTGCCTTTATTTTAGGGACTGTAACCTTGTGCTGCCACCTGTTGTTGATGTCCAAAGAAGTTTTACGACTCATGTATTTACGATCTAGGTGCACTCATGCACACGTACACACACACACACACACACACACACACATTCACACAGGCGCACACATTTACATATATTCATATGTATTTCATAGCTATATTTTACACATATGTGACATATATTTAAGTCATATTTTTTGCCTGATTTTTTTTAGATGTTTATGTTAGGATGACAATCATAGTATCAGATAGTCTACCAGGGTAGAAGCAGGAATCCCTGTTCTGACTTTTAGAGTTCTTAGCACACTATTTATTTTGCTCACCTAAATGCTAATCCATCTCATTCCATTCTACTAGAATTTTTAAGTCTATATCAAGTCAAGTGAAACAGATAAATATCTAAATACACTTTGAATGTATTGAAATCATTAAAATGTGTTTATGTTACTGAGATGAAAGAAATATGGTGAGATTAAAATGAAAGAAAAAGATCACAAGAACTTCCAAGTCTTATGCTCATGTTGAAAGGCTGGAATAGACAGATGGGGAAAATGCTGAATGACCGACCGTTTTTGAGAATGGACCTCATATAAACAGTGTAAGCATCATCAAAATTATACATGTCATGTTCGCCCTTGTAGGCATTGCTAGAAGGAAATATTTTGTGCTGTGCCTATATTACTTGGCTCTTTAAGCATTAATTGTTAATGAAATTTCCAGTTTTATAGTCCTTCAGAACAAAACCATTGATTATTATTCTAAAAGAATGTAGGTAATTATATATGCTTCTGACACTTCTATCTTGTTTCTGACAGCTACACCTCTCCTCTCCAGCACGCTGGGGGCTGGAGTGGCAGGTGCCTGGCATGCCCTCCGTGTGACATCTGTGCTCCCCTGTCTTACTCCCACTTCTTGTTCTTTCCAATGTTGTATAGTTTTCCTTTTCTGGACTTCTTGGCACTAGAAGCCTTAGCGTGGAGGAAGAGACATAACAGTTGATAACAGGATCAGTTTAAATGTGAAGTGAATTTTATTTCATTACTTCTTCTTCCCACGGCTTACCCACTTTCGAATTATTAGCCATATAAAACCTAGGATAAAGTCCTTTGAGACTAGCCTCGTGAAAGCTCAATGTATTTATAAACAGTTGAGGAAGACAGCAGTAGGGGCAGTTTGACAGCATCCAGTAGGTTTCATTTCTATCACAATGTGCCTTTTTGATGCATATCTAATGTACTCTGAGCTACTGCAAACAGACTTCAGTTTCCATTGAGATATCTAATGGTGAGATGGAACACACAGGGGGCATGTGCTTGCTTGTATATGTACAATGAGGATTCATTGGCTAATAAAATGATGAGATGTTAACTTATTTTTGGTATCAATCACCTCTCCCTGCTTCTAAATTCTCTGACGCAAACATCTTTTAAGTTGATCTTCAGCCTTACAAAAACTAGGTACTTTCTCAAAAGCTATATTTGAAAAAAATTTTTTTTCTCAAAAGATGAAGATCCTAGCATTGATTATTCCCCTCTGGTTATTGATATTTTAAGAATCAAATGAGTCCTTTTAACATTACAAAAGAAATTAGATATGTATATCCACCCATTAGCGTTTGAATCCAGTCCAAAGGTCTTTAAAGACCACCCATAGTTTCCATGCTAAAGAAATATTTTTGTAGAAGAAATGCAAATTTTTCTTGAGGAAGTGAAAAAATGTGTACTGTACATCTATTTTGACATGCAAGTTATTTTTTTACCTTTGTAGGTGGAGTGTATTTTTCTCAAATGGTGACAACAATAATTTTGATTACATACGATCTTCTAGAAGTATGCCACTTGCTGTTCTGTGAGATCTATTTCCCTTCACTTGAATTGTGGGACCTGTACCACTTTCTAATTGAAAAATCACAAAGCAAAAATGACCCAAATAATTTCTAAGGCTAACTTACTGGAGGCTTTGTATCTTTCTGGATCAAAGGCTTACTCTTGGAACCTCGCCACCATGTTGTAAGGATGCCCAGGACACAGGAATATTAAAGTGTAGGTATTCTATGTGACAATCCCAAGCAAGGTTCTCACACAACATCCAGTACCAAACATTAGACATGAGTCTGAGAAAGCCTTTGGAGGATTCTAAGCCCCAGCTAATGAATTATCTATAGGCTTAAATCTATCGACTGATACTTCAATCATCATGGAGCAAATAATAAATGGGAATACAGTCCTAATTTTTTAATTTCTTCTGTTAAAGCTGAGTTGAGAATAGATAAGCAGTTCTCACAGAATATTCCTGAAACTGCATATTTTGAAAGAAAAATCTATGTCATTCTTTATGGCATTAGTTTTAGGTTGCTTTATGGGTGGACAGCTGGAATGCACATTGGTGCCCGAGGGCTTGAACTGGATAAATCTATGTAGGTGTAGGACTGAGGCAGATAGGGATGGGCAGTATCTTTACAAGAGTATTAATAAAAGCCTAGAGAAATTCAAGGAGCATTAGAAGAAATCTAACAGACCTTGAGAAGCCTGCTGCTGACGACAGAAAAGAGTGAGGAGATGCTAGGGGAAGCATGGGGGCGGGGGAGGAACTTCTCATACACACTGGCACAAAGTTTAGCAACAGTATCTCCTGCAGGGAGGTGAAAATAGGAAATGTACCTATTTTCCTAGCTAAGGAGTATTGCAGAAAGAGGCATGAAAGTGGTTTGCCTACCGTCTGTTTCTAACTGCCTGTAGTAAAATTCAAGGAAGAGAGATGAGCTAAAGAAAGAAATGTTATATATAAAGTCTCCAGGACTTGCGGGCTGGAAAAGAAAACTGTATCTCATTCCCAGCCTCTCCAGATGGCAAATGATGCTAAATTAAGATGTGGCTTCCGAGAAGAGATCAAATCCAGGGTGCTGTCAAGAAAACATGAACGAAAGAGAAATACCTTTTGTTAAGGCTTCCTAGAGTTCTGAGTTAGTGTGTTACAGGTCATTCTGAACAGACAAAAGACAATTTTTGTGATGTTTCTCCCAGATTCCTCCTGTGAAATAATAGAGTTTTTGAGAATCTTAAGAGTTGGTATTCTTAAAGAGAGCCCATGTTTTGTTTTGTTTGGTTTGGTTTTTTAAATGCTTATCTCAATGAGACTTATGCACGTGACTTTTGTCTAATCGAATAGATTATAAATTGATTCATAAGAATCCACAAAATGTTTAAAGGAATTTTATTACCTGGTACTGTCAAGAATAGAGATGATATTTCTGGAAGAGTGAAGCAGACCATGAGAATGATTTAGCTACATGTATGACCTAGATCGTATGGCATAGGAAGGATGTATTAGTGGATCTACAGAATCCAAATGTATTGCAAAAGGCTGTGGAAAATTCCTTGGTAGTAGGTCTGAGTCCTAATCAGGGAGCTGGGAAAGTGTACCTGGCTATATTTTATAGTCAGGTCAGTGACTACTGTGTTTTACCTGTTAGCTTCTTTTCAAATGAGCACAGTGGATGCTCTTCTATGGACCACATCATTATGCGTTAGGCATGGGTGGAGTAGGGAAATCATGTGTTCAATTCACATATCTTCAGAAGGATTAGTATCTAGGGTGGAAACCTCAGGGGGCCATACTCTAAGGACTTTATCTCATTTCGAGGCCCTGAACCTTAAGGCTAATCTTGATGAGTTGTGGAGGTGGTCTGGGTAAAGGAAGGAGAGTATTTTACGTATGGAAAGATGGGAATTGTGGCCAGAAAGTGGGATTGTGTCAGATTTTTAGTTCCCCACAATACATTCCATAATACTTTTGTGTCAAATGCCTGCTTGAGTTGTGACACTTCTGGTCTAATAGACCCTTGCCCCATTTCCTGAAACAGGATAAGTCTTTACAAGTACTGCAAGAATAGAATCCTGCCAAAATGAGATTGTGTGATTCTTGAGGTTAGATCCTAAAAGGAAACAGGCCCTCTACCCCTTTCCCTTGGAATGCTTGCCTCTGGAATTCAGGATATGTAGTGTGAGGAGGTACAGGAAGTCAAGTGCAGATGTTTTGTTTTAGGGGGTCAGCTAGGAACTTAGACAAGAACCAGAATCAGTTACTGAGTGTGTGAGTCATGAGCCTGCACACGTTTCTTTTCATGGAGCAGAGATGAGCTTTCCCTAACAAGCTCTTGGTGGTTTTAGTGATAACTGTACCCTATAGTTTCAGGCATTTGAATATTTGATCCCTAGTAGGTAGAACTGTTTGGGGGAAGGACTAAGAGGTTGTTGGCAAAGGCATGTCACTAGAAAGCAGACTTTGAGAGTTTGAGTTCACTCTCTCTGCTTTGTACTGTCAGTTCAAAATGTGAGCCCCCAGTTTATGCTCCAATTGTCTGTCTCTTGCTGCCTCCACTCTACCGTTATGCATTTTATTCCTCCAGAACTGTAAAGCCCAAATAAACTACTCTAAAAGTGCCTCGCCATGGTGTTTGTCACCGCAGTGGAAAGTAACTAACACAGGCACTCCTCAGGTTCCAGGTGTCATGGTTTGAATAAGAATAGCCTGGATAGGCTCTTGGATTTAAAATCTTGGCCCTGAGTTGGTAGATTTGTTTTGGCAAGGATTAGAAGGTGTGGCTTTGATGGAGGAGGTGTGTCACTGAGGGTGGGCTTTGAGGTTTTAAAAGCCCACACCATTCCGAGTCTCCCTTTCTCTTTGCCTCATGCCGATGGGTCAGATATAAGGTCTCAACTATAGTTTCAGTGCCATGTCTACATACCTGTTGACATGCACCCCACAATGATGGTCATGGACTCTGGGAAACCCCAACCAAATGCTTTCTTTTACAAGTTGCCTTGGTCTTGGTATCTCTTTCACAGCAATAGAAAGTAACTAAGATACCAGGATTATGGGAAAAATGATTGTTTTTATTAAACAATATATGACCCATCTAGTGTACTAATGAGGAAGTCAGCTGACAGTCATGTGATTTGTTAGAGGCAGAGCTGAGCTTAGACCACAGTCTATATAAGACTTGAGATTCTTCTACTCTTTAAGCTATTCTTAAATGAAGGCACAGGATGACCAGAAAGACACTGATTAGAACTAGAAGGTTCATTAAGCTGTAACTTGAGAAAAATGAGCCCAAAGGAGTACAGGCAAGGCCTGCATCTTGCCAAGGTGGAAGACTCTCTTGAAAACAAGACAGACATGTTACACTTTTTAGCATGTAAAGTCATCAGGCCTATGGCTTGGCTCATTGGTGCTTGCACTAAGGATAATGACCTAAATTCAACACTCTGGATACACATGGCAGAAAGGGAATAACTGACAGCTGAAAGTTTTCTTCTGACCTCCACAAGCATGGAATGACATCTACACACACACACACACACACACACGCTAAAACATGACAATAATTTTGACTATGAGTATTCACTGTGATTATTTTACTTCTATTTGAGAAGTGACTTCACTGCAGGTGATTTCACACTGGAGTACAAAGCATTTTTCTGTTCCGGTCCAGGAAGGATCATGAGGTAGAAACTGCAAAGAATGAAGCATGAGATTGGAAGGTGTCTGGGACAGGCATTTGGTCCACTTGTTAAGATACATGCATGGGAGATTTTCACAGCACAGAATTATCAGGGAGAAGAAGAAAGGGAACAGGAGTGGGTACAGCTTGTGTTGTATCACACATTTTTATTCATTAATATTGTCCCCAAAATATATGAAATAAAATGGAAAATACATTACAATTTAATAAAACCACAAACATGTTTTGCACAAAACAATACTGAGCCATCTCCACCCAATTTCCTGCCTCTATTGATAGGTAATCTATAGTTGCCTGATTCACGACATCCTCTTGGGAGCTATGCACCTCATGATCTTTCATGGACTAACACAGAGAAATGCTTTGTATCAGGGTAAGGCACCACCTGGAATGCAGTCGCTTCTCCAAATAGAATTCAAATAATTAGGTAGATCTTCATTGATGTCAATTTTTCTGTCTTATAAAGCTATTATTTCACTTTCTCTATCTTCCATCTCCTTCCCTTTCACCACCAATTTCTGTCCAGGGGTCAAGTCTTTATTAAGTCACCATCTGGTGTTAGCACCATTTCAGCCTCAAACCTTCCACGTTTGTTGTGTACCAGAACTTTCTGTAGCTCTTTGGAGAGTTACAGACTTCAATGGCCCGTCCTCAGCTACTGCGCGGAATACTTTTCAGATCTGCCCCTTCTTTTCATCCTCAAGAATACTATCCAATTCTAAAACTTTACTCTCCAGGATTTTGGAATTACGTATTAATTGGTGTCAAATCACTCTCCCAAGAATGCTTTTGCCAAATGAATCTTTCTAAAATTAAAATCAAAAATCTAAAATATCATACGTGTTGTACCAGTGTTAAACAACTGTTAATGCATTGCTATTGCCCTTGAGGATACGACCAATTATCTGTAGTCTAGAATCTAGCAGTGCCACCATTAGCCACTGGGGACTTTCCCAACGTATCTTAGCTCTTCTCTAATAAAACTTCAAACCAGGATGTACAGGCTAACAAGCTCTCTGTTTTGTTCCAGGGTGTTGCAGTAAAGCACCATAGACTGTCCAGGTCAAACAACAAATACTTATTTCTCACAGTTCCAGAGGCTGAGAAGCCTAAGGAAAGGTTACCAGGTGCCAGAGTTTCTGCTTTGAATCTACCTTTTCCTGTCTTTTATTAACTTCAACAAAAGATAAGCAGCAGAGGTAGGTATGGAAAGAAAGTTAACAAATGACACCTTCAGAAGGTATAGTTTATTAGACGTGAGGACATTGAGACCATGATTGGGCCTTGAGGTGCAAGGAAAAAAATATTAGACAGATAACACGATACAGTAATACAATTTATGGGGAACTAAATGTGATGGAATCTTAAAGGGAAGGCAAGGCTTCCCTTTAAAACCTGGAGAGAAGATTTGTTATGGACAAGCATAAGGGGGTGTGGGATGGGAGATTATCTTGCTGGTATAACAGGCTGTGGTTAGCAAGGAAGCCAGAGGCACCTCTTTAAAAAGTTGCCCTTAGTCAACGTCTATGAGCAGACATCCCTGAGGAGTCTTCGGACAAGACCTGAGAATAAAAGAAAAATTGGACTTTTTGTAGATGTTTTTGGGGTGGCATGAAGTCTCATATCACATGATTTGAGTCAATATAGACTATGTGATAAAAAGCGTGGCAGCAGAAGGCGCCACAAATTGAGGGCTGCTGATTCACAGCACAGACGGCTTCTTCATTCTCTGTCCCGTGGAGAGCTGGAGGGAGGTGTGTGGCCTGAATCTTTCAGGCTGTGAGATCCGAGGCTAGATGATGACCTAAAAAGACAGGCCTGTGTCCTAACAGTTTCCCAGTCAGCTGTCTTCTTGCTGTGTCTTCACAGGGCAGAGAGGATGTTGGCGGCTCCTTCTCAGAGATCCCATCCTATCATGGTGCTCCATCTTAACGATCTCATCTGAATTTAATTACCTCCCAGAGGCCCCACTTTCTAATGCAATCACACAGAGGTTAGGGTTCGACATATGAATATCAGGAGGAAACAATCACCGAGTTCATAAAACCTTCCTCCTGCGTAAGTTCTTTCTTCCTATGCTTAATTTGATATAAACTCCGTTTTCTTTTTAAATTTTATGTTAAAGTAGGGAGCTTGAGGCACTGCAGCTGCAAGTTTGAGGCTGGCTTGAACTGTATGACAAAACCCTGTCTCAGGAAACGCAAGCTAAAGTGAAAACAAAGAGAACAAACAAGCAAGAGACAACATTGACATAATTTCATAACTTGATACTTACCTTTCTCTCTCTCTCTCTCTCTCTCTCTCTCACACACACACACACACACACACACACACACTTCCTTACTTCTACTTCAGTTTCTATTTCTTAAATTCAGAGATTATAGATCTTTCAGATCTATAGTGAAATGATCAAATAAGAAATAAACATGGTCATAACACTCTCATCTGATACCTAGAACATGGCGGCGAAATACCAGATGAGGGATGACATTGGCAAAATGTGGACCTGCAATGGCCTTGAATTCTTAATGTAAAGTAATTCACACCTCAGTTATAAAAGGAGACAGACTCTTTTCTTCCTTGGGCTAAAGACTGGAACCGAAAGAAAAATTGACGGTTGCACTGCATGAGAGAAGTTGCTAGGTGTGGTGGTTTGAATGAGAATGTTGCCTCCTAGGCTCTGACGTTTGAATACTTGGTCCCTGGTTAATGGCACTGTTTGGGAAAGCTTGGAAGGCATATCCTTGTTAGAGGAAGTGAGTAACTGGGGGAGGGCTTTGAGAGTTTAAAGGCTTGCCATTTTGAATTCAGTCTCTGTTTCCTACTTGTGGTTCAAGATGTGACCTTTCACTGATCTGCTGCTATTCTTCCCTGCCATGAGAGACTTGTAGCCCTCTACAATTGTAAGCCAAATAAATCCTTTCTTCTATAAGTTGTCTTTGTTCATGGTTTTTTTTTCCACACCTATAGAAAAATGAACCAAGACACTCAGTGTTAGAAATACAACTGAAAACCAAAATGAGAAGCCTATACACATTCAAGTGAATATAAAAATTATGAACACACTTTAATACCCCAATATACTGGCAAAAATACAGAACAGCTGGATCTGTCACGCATTAATTAAAGATTATACCACTTAAAAATCTCCTTGGCTATTTCCTATGATTTCATATTATATTTTATCTAGAATCCATTAAATCCATTCCTCATTCTACAAAAGTGGAAATATACTTCCACAGGAAGATACCATAGTCATAGATTTTACCTAATAATTAGGATTCTCACAAATGCCCATAGACTTGGAAATTGGTGACTTATGAAATGTGATATGCTCATACAGTACAGTAAATATAAAAGGAGACATTCCACAGGGAAAATCGTGTCATACATCTCACAGACATGATGCTGAAAGCAAAAGCAAGACACCAAAGAGTAGAAGTTGAAACTAGGAAAAAAATAATTTATAGTTAAAAAATAATTCATGGCAACAAAAATCAGAACAGTGTAGTGCTGTGTATCTTCACCAGGGTGTGGAATTCCTAGGTAAATATATTGACTGGTTCCTATTTATGCTACATGTCCATTATACATTAATAATGAATGTAAAACAAAAGCTATGACTGGGGTGCACCCAAACTACAAGGATATATATAAAAGAACTTTAGCGCACTCGGGATCCCAGTCTACTAGCTGCTAGTATCTCCAGACGAGAACTGCTCAAGTATTAGGATAGATTCCCAAAATTCTGAAGGAAAATGAAGCTAATTAGCTGATTTCAGTTAGAGACTAAGATATCTTTTAAAAAGATTTATTTTTTTATTTTGTGAGTATGAATGTTTGCTTGCATATACATCTGTGCTCTGCGTGCGTGTAGTGCCCAGAGAAGCCAGAAGAAGGCCATGGGTCCCCTGGAACTAGAGTTACAGAGTTGTTGGCTGCATGCAGGTGATGGGAACGCACCTGGATCCTCTGCAGCAGCAAGTGCTCCCAACTACTGAGCTATCTCTCCAGCCCCTAAAGATAAGCCTTTTTGTTGCTGTTGCTTCTATCTTGAGACAGGGCTTCTCTAGGTTGCCCTGGATGTGCTGGAACTTTCTGTATAGACCAGACTGTCCTCAAATTCACAGAGATCTGCCTGCCTCTGCCTCCCCGAGTGCTGGGATAAAAGGTGTGCACCATCACACTTAGCTTTCAAAGACAGCTCTTAATGAAATTTCGAGGACAGAGCCAGTGACACAAATCTCCAGAACTCAGTTAATCTCTTAGTAACACTGTTTTTTCCAATGTTCAGGCATAGACTCCTTCCTTGTACTTCACAAGCCCTCTACCACTGACTCTTCACCGCTACTGAACTTTCCTCAGTACGTTTCATCATGTCTTTTAAGCCCACTTATCTTCTTCAAAGTCACCACTTAAACATTTCCCGAGCCTTAAAAGAACCCAGATGATCTGGCCTCAGGTCTACAGTACCAGTTCCATCTAACAATAATCCCACCCTCACACTGACTTACTCCAAACCCGGAGTCCTTTCACTCTCTTTTCAAGGACATTGTCTGTGTCCTGTGCTTTTCCTGGAACATCGTATCCTCTAATATTCTTCTTCCTCAGTTTAATTCATAGTCTTTAGCTAAAGCTCAAAAATCACCAGCCTAAGGAAGCTAGATCCAATACTTCCCAGTCTAGGTTTGTACGTGTGAAGGTACACACACCCATATGTATGAACGCATTTGTTAGATTGGCTTACACATGCAGAGGGTGAAGAGTTCCATAATGACCATCTATAGACTGAAAGGATAAGAAAATTAGAAGCTGCTTGTGGTCTCTTGTGAAAGTAGAAGGTCCCCAAGAGGATGAGTGGCAATGATGTCCCTAGTCCAAGAAACTCAGACTCCAGAGATCAGCCTCGTGGTGAAGATCTGCTTTATTGTGAAAGGAGCAGGGCTTTTATGGAGGAAGCAGGGTGCTGGCTGCATAAGGGAGAGGTTCAATCACACTGGTACATGCTTCCCTAAAGCTTGTTGGAGCAGGGGCTTGGGGTTTGTCACAACAAAATGTCAGGGAAAGTCCAGCCATTTTTAGGCTTGTATATTTAAACTCGTATGTTTAGCCTATCCGTTGGTGAATAAGATTCTGTAAAGATGGAGGAAGTGGGTGGGGGGAGGGGGGGTCTCCTTGGGTGCTCAACTGAGTGCCTGGATCTCCATTTTTAAAAGGCCCTGTGATGTGTTCTGGGCCACCGAGGTACGCGCCTTAGCGCAGGCGCTGATGCCCGCCTCTCTCTCCTGCCATCTGGATCCCTTTGCCACCAACGGCTGCTTAGTTTTTGAAGCTAGATAGCTCAGAAAAAGAGAATTCAATGATGAGCAGTAGAGGATAAACACCGGGAAGCTCCCTAGAGAGCTGCTAGTGCAAGTCAAGGTCAAAGCTGAAGAGGCAGCAGTCTGATGCCCACAGGCAGTGGCCATAGCGGCAAAAAACGAAAAAAAAGGAATCAGCTCAAGAAGAGGTAAGCAAGTATATTGTTGAAAGCTTCGTTTTTTTCTGATTTTCGCTCCATCTGAGGCATCAGTCCTGTCGTTCTGTCTGTCTGTCTGTCTGTCTGTCTGTCTACCCACCTATCTATCATCTATCCATGTATGTTCAATCGTCATCATCATCTATCATCTGTCTGTCATGTATTTAATTATCTACACTCTAACCCTCTCTCTTCCCCACCTCTCTCTCCCTCCCTCCCTTCCTCCAGATTATACCTTTAAGTGAAGAAAACACACAAATTTATCTGTAGTGTGGTATGTGTGGTACTGTTAGGTAAGAAATAAGACAGAAGGAAAATATACCTATTTTTTCCTTATCTGTGACAAAAGACCTATGGGAGTGATTAAATTATGAATGGTAACTGGTCACCAACAGGGATGAAGGAATGAGGAAGAAAGAAGGGGGGTTAAAATGGGGAAAAAGGATGAAGATGGACACTTTTCTAATGCCTTGTGCCTTTCTTATATTTATAATTGAGAAGTGTTTTGCTTCTTACAAAATGATATTAATTAATATATAGGAGAAAGCCTAATAGAATGCAGACAATATCCAATAATCTAACCACACTAAAAATGAATATTCAACCAAGACAAATGGGCCGAAAAGGAAAAAAAAAAGTAAAAACCAGTGGAAGACAGTATAATAGGTTTTACTGAAGTGGTTTGTTCTTTGGAATAGAAAAGAACAAAGGATTAAACACTATTAATAAACCTCCATGCTAGGACACAATGGATCTTTTCAATATATTAAGACCCAAACTAAAGAACTGAATTGTGCACACTTTTGTTTTTGAGAGAATGTACTTTTCATGGTGTGTACTAACAATCCTGACACCACTTCATATGTGTTCTAAGACTGCAAATGAGTAAGCTGCAGATAATGAAAGCCAGTTTTCCACTGTCCGAGAGCAGAGTAACAAAGGTTGAAAGGAGAAAACTACACTGAATGCAAGGGACTAGAATTGAAGCATCCTTATGATTTAGTACACACTGGTTCTAGATACATTTGTGTGCACGCAGTCAATAGAAAAATAGGCAGAGAAGCATGAGTATTTGCGTATGCATCCAGGCATCTCTTTCCTAGCTTTGTCACCTTGAAAGACATCCCAGATGCAAAAAATGTATCCATAATTTGGGCTCTATCTACCAATTTTCAATAAATGTTTGAAACCATGGTTGAGTGCTCTCTCTGTCTCTCTCTCTCTTTCTCTCTCTCTCTCTCACACACACACACAACTAACAAAACCAATAAAACACACAGAAGATAAACCTAGATAAACTTATATTGAGTTATGGGGCCAGAGTACATACTCAAAAATGATGGCAAGATATGGAAAAGACTAGATGTCTATCTGAAGGACCTCTTGATGCCCAAACAAGGGAAAATGAGGACAACGAAAAGTGGACTATAACTCATAGTAGATAAGTAGCATGTAGATAAGTAGAAGCATGAGGTCCTACTGACACAGACAGATAATTGAACACAGGAGGAAATGTGGGAGAAAGGACAGGAGAGCTTTGGAATTATAGGAGAATTCTAAAGAATAAGCGTGGAAGGAGTGAGCAAGAGACAGCATTGTCACTTGATTCCAAAGAGATAATTGTTTAAAGGAAGACTCAGTGGATGGTAAAGCTAATACGCAGCAATGCAATTCAAAACAAGACTTTGTGTAATCTCAGGTCAAGTAGAAGGTGGGGAAACTTGGCACTTTCCTGATCCCACTTAGAGTCATCAAGTATATGCACCCTGATATCCTATACCTCCTGATGTGATGTGCCAAGAAACGGTGGACTCATTTCTGTGATGTTATTTCCACAAATACACAACTCTCCTCTAGCCATGATAGACCATTGCACAAACTCAAATTAAAGAGTCTTCAACACAACTGACTATGCTCTTCAAAATGGTCAAGGTCTTTAAAGATCTAGTGTGCCCGAGGAAGTGTCCAGTGTTTTAGCAGACTGTGGAGATCAGATAATTGAATGCAGTGCAGAGCACAAGGAAGGGCCAGAAGAACTAGGCTGCGCTGTTTTTAGAGCAACAGATGGAGCTATTAATTGAACCCGAGCTGGGGGGCTTTATTGATCACAGAACTTAAGTGCTTCTCCTGGTACTCTATTTGACATGACATTTGTCAAGACATAATTTATGTCTGTTTTCCTAGAATGTAAACTTCATGAACACAGGTAAGTGTCACATCTGTCTTGTTTACAACATCGTGAAAGTGCTCAATACAGTGCCTTGTACACAGAAGTATTCAATAAACACGCTTGAGAAATACAACCTTAGCCTTCTGCTGACCAAGCTGGTGGGGGCAGCATTGGGCCGTATCTTTGCTCTGGACAGCTGTGCTGCTTGACTGCTTTGTCCACAGGTGACTGAGGGCTCCCTGTCTTCGTTCAACGATTGTCTTTCCTCTCAGGTCAATCTCTGAGGGGTCATGCTTTGGGGTTTAAAGGCTAACTAGAACCATGAGTCCATCTTCCCTTGCAAATCTGGACTTGTATTCCCTCTTCTTCGGGTTTCATCTCTTCCAAAGAGCAGATGGTAAAAAACAGCTAGCCAGAGGATCCTTTGTTTTATTCAGTAGATATCAAAGATAGGAAAGGGGGCAGTGTCCTTACCTTTGGCAACCTTGAGTTGAAGCTTAGATTTCCAAATCCAGAGGCTTGTAATGCTAAACTTTGAGAAGCAGAGGCTTTTATGGGTCTGAGTTTTCAGAACTGGAGGCTCATTAATCCAGGTGCATCTTACTTATTCAATCGTTTGTTAATGTCAGTACTAACTCATATATATTTATCTTTTTTGAACTATAATCCAATATTGTTACCATTCTGCTGTTCCTACTTTCCCAGCTCTGGCCATTGAGAGGTCTTTCAAGTTGACGTCTAGTCTTTTCAATAGCATGTTGCCTTGGCTAGCAGCAAAATTTATAGCTTCTGAGCTTCAGAAGTCAGAGCCCCCGGCATTTGAAGCTCTCACGGCTTTTCTGAACTCTTGCGGTGACTGAAGCTTGCAGTCCTTGTAGCCTTGGCTGTGACTCTGCCTTGTCATGACCGCTTTCCTTCCAAAGGCTCAGCTTCCTTTCAGTTTCTGCTCCCAGTTGCAACCGTGATCACAGTGGTCTGTAGTGGGAGTGGAGACACTCTTCCATCTTCTTGCTGCCAACGTCAGAGCTGAAAGCTGGAAGTCTTCTCTTCTTCGTAGCCAGCTCAGCCTGCTCTGCCTGTAAGTCCCACAAATAGGCAAATAATCATTAGAGAAAAGCCTGTACTGGGGCCTAAAGGTCCAGCAGTGGGGATAGTACATAAAAGTGGAACCTTCAAATCCAATGAGAAAGGACTGTGGGCAGTTTATATAACCCGAAGAGGTGATTGGCAGACTTGTGCATGGATTGCAATTTCATTAATCAGTTACAATTATAATTACAATAATCATTACTATATCCACTTTCACCGATACAAACCTTATATTAGGGCCAATCACAAGCTCCCACAGGTGTAGCCTTCTGACAATCGCTATGAACCGGTGTCCTTCTTCTTTCTGACCTAATCAAGGAGCATGATGTGGTCTGGAACAACCAGTACCAGGGCCTTCTGGAACAGCAGCAGCTGGAGACACCTTCAAAAGGTTGATGAGGCTTCATGCTAGCTGTGACATTTGAACTGCATTAAGGCCTTCTGACAGTGAGACTGGTGGTTTGGGGGGCAGCTATGATTATAGTTGGGATGGCTTCCTCATTGCACCCAAGAAGTGTTCAAACCAGTCTGTGTGATGTGGAGTCCAGCCAGTGTTCAGAGAAGCTGCACAATTATCATCGGTCCTGCCTAGAGGGGCTGGGTACAAAGGATGGATTCTGACAGTTGCCAAAGGTCACAAAATAGTCTAGCCCCAACATTTTAGCTTATTTAAAGAAAGAGTGAATATTAAAAGGGACTTATAAGAAAGACCTAAGAATAATGAAAGTATTTTTAATAATTTTTTTTGTTTTTGATCTTTCTTTTTTCTCTTTTTTTCTTCATCTTTTCTCTTTCTTTTTCCTTCTTTTTTTTTGGAGACTTGGTTTCTCTATTGTAATTCTGGCTATCCTGTAACTCTGTAACTAGGCTGGCCTTGAACTCACAGAGATCTGCCTATCTCTGTCTCCGAAGTTCTGCGATTAAAAGTATGGGTCACAGCTGCTCAGCAATTAGTAGGATTTATTAGTGCTTAATTCCAAGCAGTACCCTGAGGGGCGGGGTAAGCTGGAGCCGATTTCTCTGATTTTTCTCATAGGTGTATTTTAGGTCAATGGTTTTCAACTTGTATTTAAAATTTTTCGTGTTGTCATTGTGATTTTTAGTGGCTAGAGTGATTGTTTTTGCATGTCTTTTGTTTTTTTCATTAAAGAAAGTTTTCAGTACCAATAAGTATACAAAAATAATACAGGTGAAAATAAATTTGCTTCCATCCGACTGGGGAGATTCAGGGAATGTAAATCCTCTCCGACTTCCTAGCCCTCCCCAGCCAGTATCCTACCCAGGAAGCTTATGCAGTACTTAACAATTAACTTCTGGTTCGTGGTTAGATATCTTTGCTGTCTTGTATTTTGCATGTACCTAGGCTAGAAGAAATGGTAAATACATTGCGAGACTCAAGGTTTTGTACCAAACTTCTTTTTTTTTTTAATTGTAAAACTTTCACTATTTATTAGCAGTTGTTTTTCTAAAAACACAAACATGAGAACGGAGCACCACATCCAGGCTGACTCGCCCCTGTAGATAAGAGGACACCAGGTCAGGTGGGGCTTTCCTTGTACCTCAAGTCTCAGCTTCCTCATTCACTCCAGGACTCCAGACTACCTCCAGCAAGGGAAAGAAAACCACTAAAATCCTCAAGCACAGAAGGTCACAACAATCTTAAGGCTACTGATGCTAACTGCTGCACATTCTAGCCTATGACTCTAGTAACAGTATCAAAACCCACCGTCAAACAGCTGTTCCCATTGACCTTTGCTGTCCTGACCAGCTACCTGGCTTCTGCCCACCATAGAGCACAAGTGCTAACATCTGGATTCAATGTCTGTGTTTATATATAAAAGTTGCTCAGGACAGCCCAGGTCACTGTAGTGCTTAAACCTCTATAGTGTCTACTGGGGTCACACCCTTAGACAGGCTGGTCAAACAATGGCACAATGCATAAGCAACTATGGACAACTGTCCCACCTCTGAATTTGCTCTTCATCCCATATAGACATCACTTCAGTCAAGCCCCAAATCTTGGTATCAGTAGTGACATGGTCAACTAAAGTTACAGTCATATGAACCAGGAATTCATTTCTTCATTAAATGGAGTTTCCCAATGGTATCAGGCATATTCTTAGGAAGCATCTTGGAATGGTGCTGGAGGAACCTGACTTTCACATTCTGGAGGGAGAACTGGCACATCTTTTTTTCTGGGCTGCCAGGAACACAGGGATTGCTCACTCTAGCTGTGGTCTGAAGATGTGGTTTAGTTTGGGGTCCACCATCTGAGGAATGATCCTGTCTACTCCTGCCTCCAACATGCATGACTGAACCATGCTCTGCTTCAGCCCATTTTGCAACTGGTTCTTGTTCATTTCAGGATTCCATTCTTGTTTGTCCAGATGTGTTGACACAAAATTATCCACTTTCTGCCTCAGGTTCTGATATATTGGGTTGGCGTTCACATTGGCCAGACAGTCCTAGCGGAAGCTGTCAAACAGGCTCTTGAGCTGCTCCACTGTGAGAGTGATGAGTTGCGGGTCTCCAGGAGTCAGTGACCGGTTGACAGGGCCTCTGGCCTTACTCGAGCCACAAACTTCTTCCTAGTAGCTTACATAGCAAATATGAGGCAGGACCTCTCACACCTGAATTGTGTTTGATGAGACAGAGGAACCTTATTTAGTGGGACTTATGTCCTATCTGAGAGAGCTATGCTGGGACAGCAGACAGGAAGCCACACCTTAGGTAGCTGTTAAGGGTTGTCAATGTCAGAGCAATAGTCACTGTCAGGTAAACGGTAGGACCGAGACAGGAAGGATGTGAGACTATGTAACTTAGATGTGACCCAGACAGCATCCAGTTAGAATCCTAAATTAATTCTCTATGTACTCTCTTTAGCAAGACTGGGATTGTCTACTTTCCAAGTTTCTTAAAGCTCAGATTCCCAAACAGAACGTGAGCGTGCTCTAAAGCAACCTTCCCCTCTTATCTCCAAGGCGGTGACCTACAGCTTCTGTTTTCATGTTGATGACAGACTGGCTCAGATTCCTGCAAGAGAGTGAGGGCTGCATGACACCTGGAGAATCCTCTTTTCTCTGCCAGGGAGTTGCAGTGCTCTGAGAGGCTGTAGCCAGCTGGCCCTTGGTGGGAGCATCCTGCCCTCTGCTGGATCTGGCTAGAAACAAGACTCTGCATTGCCTTATAAATTAATCAAGGCTGGAAGCGTTTAGGTTTATCTGAAAATAAATATTTGCTTGCAGGCTGAGACAGTTTTAATTAACCAGGGGATGTATTCCTTCCGTGATGTCTTCATTCTCAGAGGATTTCCAGGTATCTGAGACAAGCATCTCTGTGCATCAAATGCGTTCCCCCTGCATGATAAACACTCCAAGCCATCATTTCCAAAGAAATGTAAACAATCAAAACGGAATCTTCAATAGTTTTTAAAGTAGTCACATAGTGTTTTCATGTGACAGAAAATGTCCCTGGAGCGCCTGAGCTGATGAACTAATTCTTCAAGGTGCTAAAGCTCTCTCTCAGGCTCAATGTGTCTGAAGTGAGGGGTGGAGCTGCCTTACAAGGCTGCTGAGGGTCCACAGGAAAGAGCTTAGCATTTCCCCATGCTCAAGGCAAGCGTAGAGTTTAGGCGCACTCACAAAGCATGGTTAACACAGGGTGCTAAGTGCTCCATGTTAGCAACGCTGTGGAATGAGTGACTTCCTAAAATCCAGTGTGGGTAAAACAAAGATTCAGATATATCTAGAGGATAAAATAACTCTTTTCTAAATACATAGAAAGAAATTAGGATGCCCTAAAAATGACTTTTAGAAAAAAGTCGAGGAGACAGAAAGCCTTGCTCCTCCGTGTTTATCACGCACCACCCATCATGGTGTCCTGTACAATCCATACACATATCTATCCTTCTTGCTTTTATTAAAAATTGGTGAAATTAATTCCAAGAATAATCTTCTATAGCTGCCAATCTCTCCCAAAGCTGTCCTTCCTTTCCCCTGGGTCCTTCTTGAGCTTTCCCTCTGCTCTGTTTTTCACTTTAAAGCCAGAAGTAGTTTCAACTAGTGCTCTCAGAGCTGCGAGGCACTTAGCTATTCCCTCTCCAACACCAGCTGCACAGGTGAGTTTCCTCCAGCGCTGTTGCTGTAATGAGAGCAGACAGCACATCGCCCTGTTCTTGAGCTGTTGGCCACCTTAGCAGTGATGAACAACTGGCTGTGATGATGTTAGTAATACAGTCATTCTTTGACCATAGCAACGGATCTGTGCGTCACTTAATTTGATTAATTGATTTTGTTATCATTAGCAGCTCTGCTTAATAAAAGCTCTCTTAAAAGTCTCATCTGAATGTCTGGCTGAAGAGTAAAGCCAAGCATAATTGATCACCTTCACAGCCTCAGCAAGTGCTGTATTGATGTGGTCCAGAAAATCTAAGTTCAACAAAGTTTTAACAGTAGTTTCTGAAGACACAAAGAAATGATATGATCTCAACACGTAAAATACTAAGCACTCAGGTAGGTATCTGTTTAAATTAATAAATAGATAATAAGCTGATGATAAGGCTATTAGGAAGGAAATAATATATATATATATATATATATATATATATATATATATATATGCAAGCAGAGTATATATTTATTAGATCCAGCGTAAGATTTTAATATATTTTTACAATGTTTAACGATCTGAAGGAATGACTGACATGTTCATCAACTCATTTATTATTTCTTTAGGTTGGTAACGTTCAAAATCCCTTCCATTAACTATTTGAATGATGCAATCAGATGTCATCAGCCAGTCACCCTGCCTCGCTATTGAACATTAAAAATTACTCCTTCTGTCCAACTGAGCCCTTGCACCGTTCACCCCTTGCCACTCTCCCAGGCTTGATTCAGTTTCCAGCCTCTAGAACCTACTGATTTTTTTCTTCTTTCAAAATCAGAGTTTTTATATATAAATAGGAGTATACTTATCATCTACCCCTGGCTTATTTCCCTTAGTATTGTGTCCTCTAGTTTCGGCAGTGTTTCCGCAAATGACAGCGCTTTGTTCTTTTTGCCACCGTGGAATAGCATTCCGTTGTGTGTACGCACCACGCTTTATTCATTCATCTGTTGATGTCGACAGTGGCTGATTCCATTTCTTGGCTCCTTGGCATCCTGTTTTCATTTCCTTATTTCCTTTGGCTATATAACCAGTGGTGGAATTGTTGGGTCATGTGAGAGTTCTATTCTGGCAAATCTGAGGACGTTCCATAATGATTTCCACAACAGCGGTACAAATTTACATTCCCACCAGCAGTATGGGAGAGTTCCTTTCTCTCCTCTTCCTGACTAGCATTTGTTTCAAAATCTTTTTGGTATGCCAATTGAACTTGAAGAATGATGGTATGTGTGTGTGTGAGTGTGTGTGTGTGTATTAAATGGCAGACCAATATTTTACTTCCGTGGCATACTAACCAGTCAGGCAAGTGTTTAGCAGGGAGAAAAGATCAGTTGTGAATGATATTACCCTTTTTTTTTGACTTTTAAAATATGTGTAAGTTTCTGTCAGAGGCTCCTGGCAGCCTCTGTGATTGCTACAAACTAGCTTGTGCTGTTGAAATCCTGAGCACAAGAGAATCCTGGCCTTGTGTTGATCGGTAGAAGACAGCAGGTTGAATTCCTTTTGATTCATTAGAAAGTCGTGTATTCTGAATAGAACCAGCAGCCCTTTTGGTCTTGATCATCTCACCTAACCATGCACTCTATGTGAAGTTCATTGTCTGAGGAAGATTTAGAAACGGTCTCAAACATTTTCTATATCCAGCTTGTCATTTCGTAACATAACGCAGCTGGGAAATTCCCGAGGAAAAAGGCTGTGCTTCACCAGCCATGTTGGCTCATCTGGTTCATCATCAATATAGATTATTTATACAAACAGCTCAGCATAGCAACAACGACTCAGTTCTCCTTATCTCCTGTAGCAATTCCACAAACATTAAAAGAAACAAAGATTATCCATACTAAACTTTTGTTCGTGACTTCTCAAAATGAAGCACTTCGAATCTGTGCTTCTCAATTTCTATAGTTGTAATGAAATTTATAGGCAATTTAAATACTTGTGCTAGTGCTTGCTCGGCACTCGGTACGTTAGGAACCTTCTAAGAACAATGGCGCATGTTGAATTAAACGACGTGGTCAAAATCAACTGAAAATAAGTGCAATAAGTAGTTGTAGTTTCCTACTTAGTGACCCATGCAAACAAGCAAAAGAATCCAGGAGCTATGCGACAGCCCCACAGCAGTCCATTTACCTCCCGCGCCCTGAGCACAGTAGATGCTCAGTAAGTATTGAGAAATAAGGAAACAGCGGTGCGGTCTTTTAAACAACTTTGCTTGCAGCTGTTATCTTAAGGGTGTATTCAAGTGGTAGTTACTTCACGACTACTTAGCCTCACGAGTTAATGTTTACACAGTGCTTTGAACTTCTTGGAAAAAGGAAAAGAATGTTTTTGTTGGCACTTTGTCATACTTACCAAGGTACATGAAATCCCCCAGCTTCCCTCCTCCAGCTCTCTGTGCCCTCCCTCCTTGCAAGGCTCGGTTCTCCCATTAGTTGTCTCTCCTGCCTCCTCCAGCCTGCCCCAGCACAGGTAGGGACCGAGTGGGAATGAACAAACTTTCGACTGCTTTCTTTAAGGACTCCAGGGAAACTCTGGGGAAGTGATAATAGGGTCTGTATTAATTGCTTCTTAGAGTGACTGATATCAAGAGGAGGGCAGGAGCCTGGTCAGCCACGGGAAAAGTTACGGGACACACACTCTACAATGGGGCAGCATCAAGCTAAATCCTGATGGGCAGACAGAGGTGTAGAGACGGCCCAGAGCATATGCCAACGTTGTCTCTGTGGATTTCAGACTGTACACTTACCTTGACTAGTGTCTGCTTCTATTATAAAGTACTCATAAGACAAGTTTCTTTTATATGGGCAAGACTTATAGCTATTATAATTTCTTTCCTTGGAGTTTTTCTTCTTAATGTTTCATGATTGCAAACAGCAGTATTCAAGTCTGCGTATGGCTGGCCAAGGTTGTGATGGTTCCTAACTTGTCACCATCTCTAAAAACACTGTCTTTAGGTTTAGGAATGTGACGATTAAACAGGTGAGATGTGGCTTGAAGAACCCAAGCTATGGTTTCTGTGGTGAATGGATGCCCGTCGGAGAAAATTCAAACTAGGTTCTTAGTTTGGAGGTTACAGCATATTAACTTTAAACTAATCACACACAATAAAGCTTTCAAAATAAACACGGTTGCAAGCTGCAGATAAACAGAACGGCTCCCCGTGGAAGAGCTTGCTTTGAAGGCAGCAACAACGCCTATTTTCTGCATTGGAGCAACTTGTTTTCTAACGCAGGCCATGAGGCTTTCTGTGTGGGTGGGAATTTTCCATAATACATATTTATACCGTAGCCGCTGTCCATGTGGCACATTTGCTCTCTCAAAACTGTTTCTAGGATTGGAAATGAATGTCATGTGGGCAGAAACAAACACGGTATCCTGTTAAAGAGACAGAGCACAGAAAATGATGCCTGGTCTGCTTCAAAGAAAAACTCAGGTAAGTCTGGCTTTAACCAAGCGCCATGACGTTAAATGGAAGTAGATCTTTAGATTTTATAACAAAAATGGTAGACAGAAACTCCCTTCTGACTGGAACACATTCATTATATCCCTGAAAACAAAAACAAGTGAACTAAAATTTGTAGTTAGAGGATAGTAAGCAGCTTCTGGCATTCTAGAAGTTCACAGTCCACATGAGAGAAAGCCATAAGGAAAACAACTGTCCGGGAGGGGCTCCAGATGAGAAGTGCTTTTCTAGTGAATCCACTTGATTCACTAGAGGATGAATTTCCCGTTTGGATAGGGCTGGGGCGTCACGAATGCCGCACTGAATTTTATATTTATTTATTTATCTATTTATCTATTTATTTATTTATTTTTCTGTCAATTTGTGACAATCAGTCCCTGTTTTGAACGAAGTAGATGGGAGATCCTTTAGGAAAATTGAGGTTAGTAGAAGGATCTAGGGTCAGACTGCGTTTCCTTTTCTGTCCCAGCATCTTGTGGCATTGCAGGGCACTGTGGACGCCTGTGAGTGGAGTAGACAGGACCTGATTTGCTCTGGCTGGGAAGGCAGGATGTGTTCTCACTGACATTTGCCAGCTACAGTTCTATGGTAAGTCTGAGTGGGCAAAGTGGGGGTTGACTCTCATCGTGCATTACTCTAGTTGATTTGAGGGAGGGGAGAAAGTGAACACATTTAATGAAATGTTGTAAATTAAGATAAATTATTGCTGTGATTTTTTTTCATTCATGTGCTTAGTGAGTAAGCCAGCTAGCTCTTCAGGTTTTCTTCTCTAAATATTTTGGACTTCTATACTTTGCTTGAAGTTCTGTTTATATATATATGAACATATATACACATATGTATATATATATAATAGCATATGGTCAGTGGATTTGCTGGTAGGTTTATCTTCCATCAAGGGAAATACTGAGTTTATGACATGTAGATAATTTTTTTATCACAGCTAGAAAGGTTTAATGAATATGACAGCGTGGGATCATTGTAAGAGGAAGGACAAAGACAAGAGACAGGTCTAGAAAGCTGGTAAGAAGTCAAGTTTAAACTGATTGCTCACTGGAATTCAAACACAGTGTTCTGATAATTTAGACAGGGCAAGGCAACTACTTGGAATTTACTCTATGTGCAAAAGTGAACATGTACATGTGTATGTGTGTGCGTGTGTGTGTGTGTGTGTGTGTGTGTGTGTGTGTGTTGGGGAAACTGGACACCAACTCTTCCTGTCTGTTCAGCTCTGTATCATCTGTAAAGAACAGACAAACGTTATAATTGACAGTGAGCATGCCGACGAGCTCATTGGGGTCATCACCACTACTTGGCATTATCATATTTTGTAGCTGCTAAAAATACAAGTCAGTGAATTCCTTGCTTTTAGATGCACCCTCTGAAACAGGCCTGACTGAAGTGCTCAGAGCTCAGGCATGAGCAAGTGACAATAAGGTCACCAGCAAAAAAGACGCGCTTTTGAGCCAGACACAAAGTATTCGTTTAAGCCAGTGGTTCTCAACCTGTGAGTTGCGACCCTTCACAAGAGTCAGCTCGGATCATCTGCATATCAGATATCTGCATTATGACTCATAACAGTAACAAAATTACAGTTTATGAAGTAGCAAAGAAAATGATTTTATGGTTGGGGGTCATTACAGTACGAGGAACTGTATGTATTAAAGGGTCTCAGCATTAGAAAGGTTGTGTCTGAGCTGCACTTTAGGGTTAGACCACCAGGGGTCAGGCCATTGTGTACAGAGAGCCTTTGTTAAGTACTCATTGGTGTCTTAGGAGAAAGACACAGCATAGTGGATCTCAAACTTTGATGCACGTGGGCCCTGAGGACCATTTAAGTAAGTGTTGGCCCTAGATCTCAGCCCTTGTAATTTTGAGTCTGAAAATCTAAGTGGAGGATGTATGCCTCTGGGAATCTTTATTTTGTAAAGGAAACAGACATTGGAAAATGTGTCTCTTTTTCATTACAGTGTGTGTGTGTGTGTGTGTGTGTGTGTGTGTGTGTGTGTATGTGTGAGTGTGTGTGTCTTGATGTGCTTACACATATAGAAACATATAGAGGCAGAGGTTGATGTGGGGATGTCTTTCTCAGTCATTTCTCCACTTTAGTTAGTATTTTTGAGACTGGGTATCTCACTGAACCTGTAGCTTTCCATTTTGGATAGGCTGCTTGGCCAGTGGGCTAGCTCTAGGATTATGCCTGTATCTGTGCCCCAGCACTAGAGCTGAAAGCATGCATTGCCACAGCCAGCTTTTGTGGAGGCACTGGGATCAGAACTCAGGTCCTCATACTTGCACAAGGAGTACTTTATGCACTGAGTTATCACCTCAGGCTCCTAATTTTTTTTGGGGTGAGGTGGGGGAGGACAGATAGTTTCTTGTTATGTAGTCCATAGTCCAGGCTAACCTGCCACTCCTGATCCCCATGCGTCTGCTGATAGAGTACTGGGAATGAACCACCACAGACTCATTTAGATAGCTTTCTTTTGAAAGAAAGTTCTGCAGGTTCTCTAGCCACCATGTAATAAAACAATTATCAACTGTTAGAGGAGGGATGCTAGGTGTGCTCTGTGTGTCAGGAACATGTCACAGGTAGGGTATCAATAACTAGGGGCTTGGGCGTTAGGTCTTGAGGGTCAAAGGCCAATGGTTACAAGTAGATCCTACACTGGACAATGAATACGAATAGTCCTAGGGTGTAGTTCAGTGCTAGCGTGGTTGAGGTCCTGGTTAGATCCATAGCACTCTAAACCGTGATATGAATAGGAGACACGTTTTCTCACCCCCACATCTTTTTATTTTCTTTCTAAGACAAATAGCGAGCAACCAAGATGGTGCCAGTAGCTGCAATTATAATTGATCCCACAATGGTATGTCAGTCAATAGTTCAATTGATTTTCCTTGAGATGATCATTATGAGAGCACTAAAAGAGAACAAAGTGAAGCACATCCAATTCTGTGATTTGTTCTCATCTACCACCCACCATGATGCATGAGGATAAACATGGTCAAAGAAAGGAAGGGCACAGGGATCCAGTTAAAATGCCGCGCACAGTAGGCTCTAGGGAACCAGCTGGCCGGCTCCCATGTGGCTGGTCCTACCCACTCTCTCCAAATCGCTGTTCTAGGAGTTAAACAAACAGCACTGATCTCTCAGGTGCTTTTCTTAAAGGCAAAGATGGATTTGGGGGAATGCACACAATCTGATCGCAACACCCACAATCTGATACACACAGACTACCAAGGGCAGGGCATGGGGGGAGGTGAAGTGTCATACTGTCACAGCATCTCATCACTCAGGCTAACCTTTGACCTTCTCTTTCCGTCTCCATCCACTGGTACATACTTGGAATATTCAACATCTTATTTTATGTTTTCCGCTGACAGGATAGTCCTTGAACTACAAGTCAACTATTTTGAGGAATTATTTTTGTCTGAATTATTAACTTTTCAGTTTCGTTTTCCACAAAGATTTTTACTTATAGTTCCTAAACAGTACATGACCAGTGCTACTTTAGCTCTAGATGTTATTAGTATCTCCTCATTTTCATAGTTGTCAATAGAAATGAAGAAAAAGGCTGGCAACAATAGCCACCATTTTTGAACACCTGTCATCTGCTGGGATGCATTGCATTAGAAACTTTACTAGAAGGTGTTTCTATGGCTGTTTCGACATGAATTCTGAGTTATCACACAGGTAGATAATATCAGTATGTTAGATGAATATTTTACATGAATAATTTTGACATACCATTAATTTGCTCCAAATTATTTCTAGACAACCCCCTAAAATATAGTGAGAAGGCAGTAAAATAGAAATTCTATCTAGACTTGACTCTCCATGTACTGTTTACAGTGAGTGATAAGCAAGACAATCCCATTTTGTTTTGCATCACTAGTAAAAACAAGGTTATGCCAGTTGTGTCACAAGGTGTTTTTAGCTAGAATACTTGTGAAAAGTATTTGAAGAAATCTTGAAATTGAAAATCTGAGTGGTGTTCTTTCCTCATCTTCAAGCCATCCTGTGTCCCTACTCCCTACATATTTCGAACCCAGACCTTTTGCCTGGTAGGTACAAAGTTGCAAAGTTCCTGGCCAGCAGATTTCCTAATACCAAATCCTGCCTATCAAATTAGAAGCCTGCCTCAGTATTTGACATCATTAGGATTTGTAAGAGCCTTTCTGTTACATGAATCACATCATTGTTCCAACTTGAAATATATATATATATATATATATATATATATATATATATATATATATATATATATATATCCTCTCTATCTCAAATTAGAGTCAAAATTTGAATTAAAGTCTTTCCTATTCTTTTCTCTAACCTGTTTTCACTCCTATGGCACATTGCGAGTCTGCTATTCTGAGCCCCATCATTGTTAATCCTGCACAGCTCGTCCTTTGATTCAGAGTTTCTGCTTCACCTTATTGTTTAAATGTGATGTTAAGAGCCAAGGGACTCATTCAGTTTTCACTTGTGTTCTCTTCAGTGGAAGATATGGATATCTCATTTTGTTTCTACTTTTATTAATGAGTTTTCAGAATAGTCAACTTGCCAGGAGCATAGGTATTGGAAGTAATGTTTTCTTTTCCATTACTTAAACTTTGCCAAATTTCTCTTTTCCTTTGGCAGATACTTGAGGTTTTGCTTTTCTATAAAAAACAGCAACAACAGCAACAACAAAACAAAAGCTCAACACAATTCAGAATTATGAAAAAGTTTCAATCTCAGACCTTCTGGGATAAAACCTCCCTGTTGGGGAAGTTTATTTTTAGTTACGTCTGAAAATGTTTTATGCACTTTTGAGTGAGGGGCTAGCCTAGGTCTTGACGTTATGTATTGTTTGCAGGTGTTGGATTTCTGTGTGTGTGTGGGGGGAGGGTTGTTTAATTGCTAATGATCTGCACATGCTACCAGTAGACTACCTGAGGAGTTCTGAAAGAACAAAAACACCTGACCTCAGAACTCGGGTGTTCCACTGTTGAGGATGGCGCTTGCCAGGACAGCGGTTCCCTCTGCTGAGGTCTGGCAGGATTTGAGTCTATGAAAATGCCTCCTTGTCTCTCTTGCTGAGCAGCCCCAGCAGCAGTGTACTGCTATACCTCCCTTTTGATCTTTGCTTCTACAGTGTGAGACAACTGGGGACAAGGATGAAGAGAGAAGAATTCATCTTTCACATTTAATAGTGTAGTTAGAGTCTGTCCTCCAGAAAGTGTGGCCTGCGAAGCCTGGGGCCCTCTGCATAGGAAGCATCTACTTGGGAGTTCTTAGAAAGTACCCATATGCCTTTCTCATTTATAGATTACAGATCTAGCTCTTGGAAGAGCTCATTGATGTCATCATTCCTTGGCATCCTGCTGTTGGGGTGCTCTTGTTAGCAACCAGCTCTCCCTGCTGAGTTTTGTAAAGATAACACAAGCCTAGCTACTTTTCTTAATTGCTTGGCTCAAGGACACATGTGTGTAGGAGCCCAGGGTTGGTCTTGCTCACCTTCCTATGTCTTTTTCTGCCCTCAGAGATCGGGAGGAGGTTTGTCCAGGCTATTTTAGGTGCAGATGAAAAATCTAGTGCTGGCTCTTCCTTCCTAGAGGGTTAAGAATGCTTCTCTTGTTGGTCCATGTACTTGGTTCAGTTGTGAGAGGCATGCCTTTGGGAACAGATGAAAAAACTTGAGCATCACTTCCTTTGTCTCCTTACTCATGCTCTTTCCCTTCTTCAGTCTTCTTTTAGTTTTGACTATTAAAGGGAATAGTTTGGGATAGTAGTTGAGAGCAGAAGAGCCACTTACCTGTCCCTTGGTAAGGTGTGAAGAAGGTGCTTTGCTCTGGGTGCTATTACTTGTCTATTTTTTAATCCTGATATTGGGAGTCTATAACTGCCAACACTGGTAACAGAAAAACACGTACTTAATCACCTATTGCGTTTGTGAACTTTGAGGGGGATATTAGTTGATGTAAAGTTGAACCTTTCTAATCTGTATAAAACACTGTCAATGACAATGCACATATGCACATAAACATGGACATGAATGTCTGTGCTCACAGCATGTGGAGACAGAACCAGGGAACTGAAATGTTGGGCCATGCTTGGGGTCTGTAGTGAGAACTTGTACAAAAAAAAAAAAAAAAAAAACCACCAAGAAAGGAGGAAAAGGTGAGTTCCAAGCTGAAATCTATTCCAAGAACCCATAGAACTTAACAATAAGAATACAAGTTGGTATCCATGAGGAAGAGGAGATTCAGCAGATTAATGGACAGCACTCAGCACCACATAATTGCTGTTAAAACACGGAGATAACATTACACACCACCACAGTGGTAGAATCTCCAAACACTGATCTAAGCACCCTCAGACAGTGAGCTAGAACAACACAAACCTTCACTGAATGGCAGGTATACTTTGGATGAGAATCTGGCAGCTTCTTGCAAAACTAAGTATAGTCTTAGTATAAAATCCAGCAATTATGTTGCTTGGTGTTTTTTTAAATAAATTGAAAACCATATACCCAACATACACACACACACACACACACACGCACACACACACGCACACGCACACTCACAGTGGTTTTGTTTGGAATTATCAAGACACAGAAAAAACCAAAGTATCCTTCAGCAAGTGAATGGAGAAACAAATAGTGATAGACTTGGCTTAGGATGACAGTGATGGTTCATTGGGGTGTGAAAAACCACAGAAGGGGCTTAAAGGCATATTACTAGATGAACAAGCCAATTTGAAAATTACAGGCACACACACACAATCACACAAATATAATGTTGCTATAGAGGCAACACCAGGGCACAGTAAAGGTTAAGGGGGTTAAGCAGGAGACAGAAATACATGGGATGGAACACAGGATTTTTAGGACAGTGAAAGCATTTTGCACAGTGCTACAATGTTTATTGTTTGTAATTACACAGTTGTCAATTCCACAGAATATAGAACAGCAAGAATGAACGGTAATGTCAGTTATGGACTTTGAGTGATGATGATGGTGGGTCAGATATAATCTCTGCACCACTGTAATGCAGGATTTTGGTAATGGTGGCTGTGCTCCTGTGATGACTGGACATGTGAGAACTCTCTGAACTGTTTCTTTCTTTCTTTTCTTTGTATGTGTTTTTGTTTTTTCTTTGCTTGTTTTATTGGTTTTTTAGAGACAAGATTTCTCTGTTGTAACTCTGGCTGTCCTAGAACTCACTCTGTAGACAAGGCTGGACTTGAACTCACAGCACTTCCTGAGTGCTGGCCTGAAAGATGTGCACCACCATTGCCCTGCTCAATTCTTTGAACTTTTAACTCAATTTTTGTGAGCCTAAGTCTGACCTAAAAAGTAAAATTCATTAAAACTTATTTGGCATTAATGCTACTATTAATGTCACTTTTCACCAGACATAGCAGACTGCATCATTTGTGCGGGACAGTATGATTTTATATGCCTCCAAGCCTTGGACAGAGGTCATCTAGAAAATCATAGGCATAGTCTGAGCCTCTATCTTCTGCCTATATTTTATTCACTTTTTCATTTGTTGGAGACAGGGTCTCAGTGTGTAGACCACACTAGGTTTGCACTTACAGAGATCCATTTACTTCTGCTCCCCGAGTGCTGGGATTAAAGACCACTATGCCAGGATCTGCCTGCCTTTCCTCCTAAGGTGACTAGAGAGAGCAGCACAGAAGCTTTGCAGCTACCTTTACAGCCCACCCCTTTCTGGAAACGTGATCCTGGACAGTGAGAACACTGTACTTTCAATGGTTTGGAGAACTGTACATCACACATAACTGTTCCGGGTGATGCAATTCTACATGACTGTTACTCAGAAAAATGGCAGTCCCTGGAATTCTGTTTTCTTAGAAAACCTTTTCTGTGTTCATAACTTGAAAGTAGGTTAGGAGAACCAGAAGAAACATGAAATTGAAGCTGGCAAGTTAGACAGGTAGGGGTGGGATCTAGTATTTTGCAAAGTATTTTGCAAATTCTTTTTCTGTAAGCACAGAGACAACCATGGGAGGCAGGGCTTATTTAAGATAAGGGGGGTTGGAGGAGAAGCACAGTAGTGACTCAGACAGAGAAGAAAGGTCAGCTCTTCGGTGTGGTGAGAGGTGCAGAAGGTGATCACACATCTGAAGCCAAAGCAGAGTCGGACTGGTGCTTAGAGTAAATGAGCACCTCAGAACAGTTGATGTTGCTGCCTGTTCATTCAAAGCAGGGCAACCAGGTTTCCAGGAAGGGGTGGGCTCCTTGCAGCTACTATGCTGCTCCCTAGTCACCTCAGGAGGAAATACAGGCAGATCCTGGTGTAGTGGTGGTCCTTAATCCCAGCACTCAGGGGGCAGAAGCAGATGGATCCCTGTTAGTGCAAAACTCTGGACAACCATAGGAGAGACCAGAGGATGCTCCCAAAAGCGACCTGGTTCTAAAACAAGTCATTTCTCAGACAAACATTTTTTTTAAGGATCATGTTCTAGATTAGATAGCTTCAAAGGAATGAATGAGGCTTATGGAATGCAGTCTAACGTTTTCTTTCTATTTTCACCATTGATGAACTTTCTCATTTAAGGTAACTTATAAATTAGGGGCAGGGATAAACAGCAAAAGCAAGTGTAAATTGTGCATTTGCCATTGCTTTACATTCTATATAGTTGAGATGTTTGAATGCTTTTAGCTTTGCTTTCAGTTTCTGAAACACCTTAGAGAGGACTGTGAGGGCCCAGCAACTTCCTTCAAATGTTTCTTCCCAGGAATGCATATGTATTCAACTCTTTTTGCCTACAGGCTCTGCTCCTGCCTAGGAGAATTTATGACCCTTATTTTCAGCTCATACCTGCCTATTTGGTTCTCAGCAAACTTTCTGAGAGCCAGGCCATTATATCAGTGTTCTCATCAGAACACATCACGATGTGTGTGTGTGTGTGTGTGTGTGTGTGTATCTTTGATTTCTATTTTTTTCAAATTACTAATTACTCTGGGACTCAATCTTGCCCCTTTATATGAAGCAGATTGCCACTACTCAAAACACAGAGTCCAATACTGAGTGTGGACATCAATTCATTTTTAAAAATTAAGACACAATAATTTACATATAACAAACTTGGACAGAAACAAAATATTTAATTTTTATTGTCCACTGAGTCATCACTGAATTATTTTTACATAGAGAATATTTTCTTTCCGTTCACTCTCAGGAGACTGTGTTTGATTCCACACCCAGGATAAGAAGTTGGTTCCTGCATCCTGCAAACACGCTGTCATTGAATCCCCTGGCATTATTCCTTATGGCTCATTCCTTATTGCTCTGCTGAGCCAAAGAGATGATGCATGTGGAACCACACTCCTCCACTGCCATCTTATTTCTTATTTCTTCTCCACCTTCTCTCTGAAGGTAGCTTTGGCTACTACCAAAAAGCTACCCCAAATGCCAAATTTTCAAATGCAAATGGTGTTGCACTTATTTCTGGAACATCACATCACTCATGGTGGTCACTACTGCTGGAATTTGGCTGTAGTTTTGTAAATGTCAAAGTTACAATCAGAATTGCAAAATGCCAATTAAAACTGGAATATGGTTAGGTAGACTCTGGTGTTTCTGGAATCATTACGTGTGTGTACAAGCCAAGAGCTGTATCAACCCCATCTATTCTTTAACCATGTCTCACAAGCTCTGTCTTTTCCTTCTCAGGAATCCATGCTACAAGTAACTTTTTGTGTGCACCAAATGGCTGTCAGCATCACCTATAGCTCTAGTATTCATCTATTCCTTTAGCACTGAGAACCGGAGGACAGCCTGGCGGCCAGGGAGAACAAGGTATCACGGCTGGGTACTCTGTTCAGGTGTTAGAGACTTAAGAGTGAAAACTAAGAAAGAAATTTTTGACTCTCAAATAATATAAGGCTAGTGGAAATAGGCGAGCGGAGAGCCAGCCTGGCATGGTAGTAAAACTTTCAGTGCTACAAAAGCATAGCATATAGGGAGGACACTCCAGGTGGTCTTCGGAAAGGTGGTCAGGGGGCATTCCTCAGAGCAATGATCTAGGAGTGGAAGGAGAGGCCTAAGGCTAAGAGGCATTTTGCTCTTCAGGCCTCCTCCGTTAGACGTGCTGGGATTCTAGAAACACTAGAACCACAGGGGAGGTGTCATCCAACTCAACCACGGTGGCAAGTGATGGTGGTGAGAACCTTAAGTTTCTGTTATCTCGCTGGCCATGTGCAGTGTTTACAAATGCCCCTGCCTCAGCAAGCTCGTGGGATGAGATGAAGTTAGAGCAGGAGCCCTGTTGTTTTTCACCACAGAAATGAGGCAGCTGTGAAGCCCTGGTGACCTGGGAGGCTAAGAACAGAAGGAGTGTTTAACCACAGTGTAGGCCTCTGGGGCTTTATTTCTTTGCTTTCTGAAGTAATGGCACCCTCAGTGGCCTTCCTGTTGAAGCAGCTCTTGTACTGATGACTTATGATTAAGGGGTACTTCAAAGATATCAGAGTCATTGGCTCTCTGTTGTCTGCCGTGGTTTCCTTCTCCAAACACCAGAAGAAAATGATGGGGAAGACCAGGGCTGATGGTGTATCATACAAATTCTATGAACAATTCATCGACTAGTGAAATTAAATGCTTTCCAAGTATCACAGAATCCTTGTAGGTGATTTCCCCCCTTCAATAACTTCATATAGGCTAATTAAGGACTCTTCATACCCCTATGCAATCACTCCCCTGTGTCATTGAGAATGTTGGGTGTGTAATTTTCATGGCCCTCTCCATAGTTGTTATAATTTCCAATCACACTCATTTATATTCACTACACAGAGATGGGCCAGGGAGCTTTTGCTATTAGTCAATCTCTTCATTTATTTAATATCACCTCCATTTTATACCAAAGGAAATTTCAGTGGCTACATTGATGAAATTCAGAAAGCAATCCCTCGACCACACTCCTCACAATCCCTCTATTCTTTAGAAAGCTTTCACATGAGAAAGATCATTATGACAATAGAGTCATTCTACATTAGAATGAGGGGTCGATATCAATATATATATTCCTGAAATGCTAGAAATTTATATGAGGTGAAACACTTGTTTCACAAAGCACAAAGTCAAGCCAAGCCACCCTGAATGGACTAAAGTGATATTTCATGTGTTGCTTAGCTACATGGGTAGGTTAAACCAAACAGGAAACAACAGGAGGAGCCTGAGTCATAGAGAAACTGCTCTTTACTCATTCGAGTTTACAAGCAGCGCTATGATGCTCCTGCCCTGAAACAGTGACACGTCATCAGTGGTGCAATTACTGTGGTTTTGCTCCTGTATTGGGGAATGGCCTGAGCAACTCCACCATTTTTCTCCCCCTTAAACTCCAACACTCCATACTTCTAGATCGAGCATCTTTTAACAAAATTTTAAGAATAGAAGACACCTTGAGTAAGAAGACAAATGTCCCCACTCAGTCTTGTAAGTGACCTTCCCCACGCTATAGAATTTGAGTGGGAAAACTACATGTGAAAACAAGTGAGTAGACCTGGACTCTTTCGTCATATTTGAGACAATACTCAGGTTCTTAAAACTTGGGGAAAGCTAAGTGTTAGGTGCAAAGTCATAGTAAGCACGAATCTTCTTAGCCTGTGGTTCACCAGTCATCTGTAATACGCAGACAACTTGTCACGCCCAGTAAGGACAGTGAAGAAAGGGAAGCAGGTGGGGGAAGTGGAAAGAGTGTATAACTGTACTGGTCTTAGTGGTCTTTAGGCATTTGAAATATGCGGAAGTTAGCATATTGTTTGTCAGAACTTTAATTTTCTTCCCTTTGCAAGGACACCTATAAATATTTTTGACTTTAGACCTTTGCTCTAAAGAGGGAAAAGGGCAGCTTTTTCTTAAAGCTAGTCTGATTCTGTCCATGTCATGCTGATAATCTACACCTTGGGTTCCTTGAGTATTTTTACTGATGTTTATTGAGTGCTTACTATTGTGTCAAGTATTTCTCTACTAATTTAATTTTAACAATACATGGAAAGGTTATTTTTATATAGACATGAACATGGAGGCATACAAAGACAAGGTGAAGTCACTGCCCGAATCTCTGTTGCATGCTGCCCTTATAGGAACTTGTAGGGTTGTTTAGTCCTTCCTTCTTTCTCACTATTACTGCACAAATTTAAAATTTGAGACATAATAAAAGTATGTGTATAAATCAAGGATTATAACATACTAAGACAAATAAGAATGAAGTCTTTATAGTCCAGGATTACTCTACAGACTTAGCCATTGTGAATATTGTATGCTTTTAGAAACTTTGATGTATCTCAGTGTTCACTTAACATACACATTTATTTTCTGCTTGCTGTTCTCTCAAGGCACCTGAGTTATTTTTGTCATCCTGTGGTCATTTGTGACTATGATTATTTCTTTAAATTGACCATAATCGTTTGAAGTCTAAGAGACTTCTTTATACTGTTCTGGTCATGACTAAGTAACAAATGATCTCAAGTCTTAATGGGTTACATGACCAACAGCATTCATTTTGTCCACAGATCTGCAGTTTGGGCAGGGATCAGTGAAGACACATTGACTTCATTTTCCTTAGGGGCTGAGGTTGATGCTGCCATTGGATGACAGCTCCATCGCTCACACATACTGTGTTTGATCTTGTTCTCAGCTGGGACCTCAGGAAGGGCTATGGCCAGAATCTATATGCAGTCTTTCTGTGGAATAGCCTGGTTTCCTCAGAGCACAGTGATTGGCTTCCAAAGATCCTAGAACTGGGGATAAGCCTTTTATAACTTGTTTGTGAACTTCACAATGTTTCCTTTCTGAGGGCTTAGCCAGACTTCAGTGGAGAGATTGTCTCAAAACCCACAATGTAAGGATGACATGAGGGGTGGGTATAAAAGTTGTCTTTGAAATATATAACTAAATTAAGTATACTTTCATCTCAGACTCATCTCTCCATGTTCTAAACTTTATTTCTCAGTTTCACAAACAGTACATTTTCAATTAATGTCCAAGTAATGTAACTGTTGAGTCAAATTTGAGAGGAGGCAACTTTCTGCACCAAGTTGATTTACCATAGATGCAGCTCTTATAAAAGCCCTGTCCAGGGCATAAGGTCCCATTCAGGATAACTGGTGGGACTTGCCAAGAAAAGTACATATCAGATGGTTCTCCATTGGTAACTGGTTACATCTTCATCTCAGCGCAACTTAGAAGTGATATTTTGCTTGTTTGGGGGAATGAAAGGGCAGTGCTATATTAAGCTTCTAAAGAACTTCTAAAGAACATGTACCTTTGGAATCTCAGTCAGTGAGGAAATCCATAACCCTTTCTACAGAAGCATTCTTAAAGTGTCCGTTGCCCCAGTGTTTGAAAAATCATTGTATTAGTGGGGATAGAAAAACTCAGTCCAAAAGATGAGGACCAAATGTTAATATTAGTTTGTGTTGACATTAAAGCTGATCTTACTTGTCATAGGTGCCTATCAGAATACAGTATGGAGAACTGCTATCAGTGTTGGCTTTGTCACATCAAGACTGGGTCTGCAACACCAGTTGAGACCTCATGTCAAAAGATATGTTTTGTGGCTAAGGCTTTCAGAATCAGTTGAGAGTGAGAAAAGTGGACAATTGGATGGAAGGGCACAGTCACAACACGTGTTTTAGAACTCATCATTGCTCTGACTGTCTTTATCTTTCTTCTCCTTCTGTCATCTCTGTAAGAGTACTTCATCCTCTGTCACACTGGCTTTCCCAGCCTGTGTCAATCTTCCCTGTTTTCAGGATATTGATGCAGTGGTTCGTTCCTGACATTCCATCAGTTGAAGTGGTAACCTGCACACCAGCCCGACCCTTGCAAATCCCCCTGTCCTGTGTTTCACATGCATGTCTGTGTGTAAAACATACCCTATCTTGCTTCTTAGGAGTCTTAATTTGAGCATGCAAGTTCCATAGGCCGCTCTCATGTTCCTAGTCTGGTTTAAGCAGAATTAAGGCTAGGAATCAGTAAATATTTGTAAAAAGGGCCTGGAGTCAGATATAAAACTGAAAAAGTGTTTAATGTGCTCCTGTTTAACTATATTTGGAAATACCTATCAGATCAACAAAGACAATATCATTTTCTCAGATTTTCTGGCTATGTGTACACACCACTCCATCCGGGAATCTGTTTTTTGGGCTACTTGTAGGAGTTGCCTGTCACTCAGCATATATTGGTTCTTTACTCAAATGGGAAGTCAGAGCATGAGTACAGTTTCCTCCTAGAGTTTATGGCTATTTTAATTTTAGGAAGCATTACCTTTGAATATATCTTAAAGGTAAACTTTACTTACTTATCTATCATTGTTTGCATGTGTTCCACTACTGATAATGTTCAGCAATGGAATGTGACTTCACAGTAATTACTGGAAGTTTCTCTATACAAGAAGGAAAAAGCAGCTCAAAAGCGAATTTCATAATATCATGAGAACCTTTGGATATATGAGTCAGATATCCCTGATGGGAAGCTATTGCAAAGGAATGAAGGGTTGGATCCTCGATTCCATAGCTGAGTTCAAGGTGTATACTCAGTGTGGCTTTCAAAGTGATTGGCTTTGGAAAGTTACAGGCCCTTGGTACTTATTGACTTTTCATTACCAATGGCTTCTTTAGAGTAAAAGAAAAAGAAAATCAAACTTCCCAGTATGGTAAGCTTTGTGCTTTAATTTCCAGGTCTTAAAAGTTGAGTACTGTGTGTGGAGTTTGACTGCAATGCTGGTAATGAAATTAGGGTCAGACAGCAGAGCAAAATATCCACACTCGCTGCTGTCATTCCTCACAATGACATCATCCTGGCCCTTGGAGGCCTTCTCTTCTTACTTTTCAATCCTCTAAGTCACACAGTCCTAAAGTCTCATTGGTTTTTTTTTTTTTTTTTGGAGGTTCTTCTCACTTCTCCCAACAGCTCTCCATTGCTCTAAATCTAACCCTTATCACCCATTTTCAACATTACATAGCAGAAGTTGAAGTATCTTCAGCACCTCCTCTCCATTATAAATCTACTGCCATGTCAGTTCCCCTACAAATAGTTAACTTCTTCTAAAAAAAGAACATTGGTAACTTTTACTCTTACGGTAGAATCAAACACAAAGTATCTAGCATGGTAGTTACAGGCCCTCATCCACAATCCAGTGCGGTGATTGGTTGTCAGCAGTAGACACTACACTCTACAAACACCAAGCTGATTTGTTGCTGGCTTTCCCAATCTGTTTTCTCCTCTTGACAACTCCCATGACCGCGTTCACCCTGGCTACTGTTTTGCACTGTGAAAAATGTCTCTTTCAAAGGCAACTCTTGTGCCCATCTAGAGAAAACAAGTCACTTTCTGCTATAGTGTATAAAATAAGTTCTTTTCTTCTCCTGCTCTGTGGAGGTGGACAGCAGAGACATGTTCCTAGACTGCCTTATGGCGGGCAGAACTGGAACTTTTCCATCCTCAGAACCATTTCTCTGTAGTTAGAGGCAAGTGGGATCTTTAGATTAATTGATTTCTTTGAAATTGAATTTTTCACAGATTTCCTTTGAGAAGTGGTTACGTCTAATACAGACCATCAACTTGGTTTTTTTTTCTGTATATAGAGTATGTAAATTCTTCAGCCACACTAAGAAGATCTGATGGATGAATAAGCTAGCCTGAGATTTAGCATTATGGAAAATTGTTAATTAAAATCATGAAATTTTTTTTTTAAGAAAAGCTTTTTGCTGTGTCTTCTTCCAAATCTTTCTTCCACTAAAGGATATAGAACTCAGAGCTGGCTCTCCCTGCACCTTGAAGCAGTCTTGAACGGTGCATCATTTTCCCATCAGTACCTTTGGGTATTTCATGTTTTGGATAATGCTACTCATAATAGCCCTGCTGTTTGGCCTCTACCACACACATAGCTAATATTTTGGTCACAGCACTTCCTTTGAAGCCCATGGGAGCTTTGTGCACAGATGAAACATGTAGCAGGATGGGGGACGCTACCTTCCTCTCCACGAGACTCTTTCATCACCGTGGAAAAAAGTGTTCCACTCTTCTGTAGATAAGCATCATTTTTTTGTACACTTTCTATATTTAACACCGAGACTAAATTCTGGAAAGCAACACTAGCTTTTCTCACCCCCATATCCATGCAGATACGTGAATCAAAGACAACTAGGATTGTGTGGCCGAAACTGTGACCTGCAAACTGATGGATTTTGATACTGTCTTCTACCGTGTTCCGGATGGCAACACAAGGAGACAGATTAAGGCAATTTCCTTTGCTTCTCCCTCCCATTTACAGAAGGAGAATGGGATATACTCTGTTTTCCCCACTGTCTTGGTCCTTTGCATGATAGGGCTTGTTAGTTAGAGGCAGTGGCTCGGCCACACTGCTCAGCCACTGGATCTCTTCCATCCTTCTTCTCTGGACGTCCTGTTTAACTCAGCTCTATACGTTCCCTTGGCAGTCCTTGGCAGTGTTGAATGGGCTACTCTTTCAGCAAAGGACCACCGCATGTGGTCGTTAACAGTCAGTGCCAGTTTTTCCGTGTTTGGATTCTGAGTGCTCATATGCTCTCTCCCTGAAGACAATAAAGAGGTGTGCAGCAGAAGTCCTTCTGGCAACCTGACCCTGCCGTTGAGGTATTAGCTTCTTCACAATTTCTTTGTCTGAATTCAGATCTCCATGACATGTGAGAAGCTCGATTGATGGAAGTTTCCGTACTAAAGTTCTCCTACACACTCTAAACTTAGTATGTGTGAAGTTGGATTTTTCCCACCCAGATCAGCTCCACTGGTTCTGTTTAAGAAACTCAATAATCTGGAAGAGACATGCCTGTGGCCGTTTCTACAATTATGGAGAAAGAACTTCTAGGCCTCTGGAAGGCATAGTGGCGTACACCAGGAATCACCGTTCTTATGGAACTCTCAGGAGAACTATCAATTCGAGGCCGGCCTAGGCTACAGAGAGGCTCTGCTTTGAAAAACTAAAAATAATTCAACAAAACAAACAAACAAACAAAATGAATTCTGAAAATTTCAGCTTCAAACATAATCTACAGCGGAGTGATTATTAGGTATAGACAGTAAATGGTTTCTAAACACTCAGTTACGCTATAATTAGTAAGAGATGAATCTAAAGGATTCTTTGTAACCAAGAGATTTTTGTTGTAGAATATAATTGTGTTTTTTAATTTATTCGCAATTATTTTATATGTAGTCTTGGACATATATTTTTTAAAAAACAAAAGCAGCTTTTCTAGGCAATACAAATAAGAGTGCCCTGGAATTTTTCCTGTTTCTTTTTCTTTTTGACTTTTCCAGACAAGGTTTTTCTGTTGTAACTCTTGAGTGTCCTGGAACTCACTCTGTAGACCAGGATGGCCTTGAACTCATAGAAATCCACCTGCCTCTGCCTCCTGAGTGCCGGTATTAAAGGCATTTGCTATGACCACCCAGTTGAATCCTTCCTTTTTCAGTAGGTCAATGTTGAGAAAAGAGATTGTGTCAATGACCATATCAAAATAACTTTTCATTTATTTTTTTTTTGCTTTCCACCTTAGAAATCAAGAGTTCAGGATGGAGAATGTTCACTAGTGCATGAGAGCTCTTGCACAGTCACATGGTTCATTTATATCAACAAAAGGGTGTGCTAATTCGTGTGTGTACATTGATTGCAATGGATTTTATGATTTGGGTGTGTTTATATTTTATTTGCAGATGAAAATCTGGTTACCATAATTAAATGTCTTTTCTATCTTTTCTTAATCATTCTAAATAATTGAGGTTTTTTAAAATTAAAACTAGATTCATTTAATTCTAAATGACATGAAAAGGGAAACCTGTATTCCATTGAGGGCTATTTTCACTGGGCTTTTTCCTTGTACCTGAAGAATAAAACACTTTTCCCTTGCTTTTCTATAATTATACTTTCGCATTGAAGGGTTTGTTTTGTTTTTTTTTTTTTTTTTTTTTTTTTTTTTTTGTCAGAATAGATGTCAAGTAATTTGGTAGACATCTTTGTAAAATCAGTCAGAGTCTTTAAAAATTTTGTCCTGCCAAGACTGTGAAATACATTTGTACATATTCATTTTTGAATTGATGGATGGGTGACAGGCAGTAGGCAGCAGGATTGAACACTAAACGGTTCTTGTGTCAGGCTTCAGAAATCTTAGCAATCTGATCCACAGCACATGAAAAGGCATAGGAAAAGAGCAAAACCAGAAATATGTATGAGGATTTGGTCTTAAGTCAGGAAATAGCAGCAAAGAATTATTTTTACTGGGAGATACAGAAAAATAGTAAGACGAGAAAGCTGGGACTTTTGATGAATAAATGAACCGATTATTTTATGTTTTATTGAGGAGTTACGATATCTTATGCTGTGTTGAACTCTTAGAGATGAGTTGAAAGGGAATAAAAATGAGCGAAAGGTTGGAAGGCTGATTTTATAAGGAAAAATGAAAAATAGGCCAAGCTCAATTGATGATCTTTGAGTAGGTGATCCTGTGCTTTGGTGGGAAGAGTGACGTTGCAGAGGGGGCAGAGGGCTGGTCCCCATCCTCCAGCTCTTTCCAATGACCCACTGTGTTGCTGCTCCTTTGTCAAACTTTCCATTTCAGTCAAATGTGGCATTGTATGGGGCAAATCTAAGGTCTTCTCAGCTCCCCTTCTCGTCTAGTCCGAGGAGAAAGCAAGAAGAGGAGCAGAGTGTATGAAGTCTGTCCTGCTGGGGGAACTACATCTCTCGTAAAGCCGGGGATGAAGTGCTCACAGACACTGGGGAGCACTGCCAACCTTTGCCATTGCCGTTTCTGCGGCGCTCCTCTCCTTTTTCTTCTCTCACGGTAGAACCCGCTGTGTCATTTGTATTCACAGTCATGTCCAAACATCAACTCTGAATGAAAGAATGAAAATAGAAAAAATTAATGCAAGTTCATTTTCTTCTGTGGCTGAATCTACTGGTTTGTTCTCGGCTTGTCCAACTTTTGCTCAAACCTGGCTTGCATACCAATTTGGGGTGTATCTTTGCAAATCTTGTTAAGAGTTTCTGTAAGAAATAAAATTTTTTTTTTAAGGAAAAAGAATTATAATTATAAAGCTGTATAAACTTTTCAGACTGTAGTGCTCAGAGGAAACAACACGGAAGCGTGTTTCTCTCTGCAGCCAAGTCCTTCAGGACTCCACAGAATGGGTCAATGATTACCTATCCACTGCGTCTTTGGAATATGGCACGGAGCGCCTCTGGGTGTGTTGAGCCAGCGCTAGATGGTCTTCAGTGTTCCCTGTCGTCCACAAGTTTCAAAGTATTGTTTCTACCCTCAGGGAAATCGTATTTCAAAACTGGAGGAAGGGGAAGTCTAGATTAAGCCTAAGTGCTTTCTTGGAAATCAACAGAAGTCCCCACCTCCCACCCCATCTGTGTGTCCCTAAACACTCCCAACATTCATTTCAGACAGAATACATTTTATTTTTCCAGCTGAGGAGTTGCAGGTTAGGTAGCTTGGTTTTCCAGTTTCTTGGAACAGTAAACCACCTTCCAACAGTAAAACTAATAAGCAAAGTGTGGTAAGTGGCCAGCGAGGGACACACTGGAGGCTATGAGAAAGTCCAGAATGCAACTTGTGAGCTATTTATAATTTAAAGGGGACGTGGACATTTTGAGAAAGTCAAATCAGATACAAGGGCAGTAAAGCAGCCAAGGAGGAAATTCTGGATATTAACACAGGCAAGGTGACATCAGGGGAAAGACTGGTGGCCTTTGTCCACCTGGGCTTCTGTCAGACAGGGGAGTAAGCTCAGAAAAGCCTAGTGCTTTATGCAAATTTGGAAAAGGCCAGAACAATGTTAATGACTCATAAAATTCACTGGGGATCTCAGTCTTCCCTGCATTTTTTGCCCTCCTGGAGCCAGGCCATAGGAGAGGTATGGCCCACCTTCAGGCCCCTCTCTCTATTCCCCCTAATAAACTATCCAGTTTCCTATAACTATCCAGGTACCTCTACAGACTTGTAAAGAGTCTCAGGAGCCTGGAACCTTCATGGTCTGCCGTCTGGACTCATGTCTACATTAGTAGTTGCAAAATAAACTAAAGTTCATTGTGGTCTATGGGACTGATCTAGGCTATCCCTTCATTTTAGAAAAAACTCCTAACACAGCTATTCAAAACACTAGTAAACTGACTCTACCCATGGTAAGGACGTCAATAGAGTAGCAAAGTCCCTACCTTGGGACCCTTGGTTTTGCAGGTGAAAACTTAGGCCTGTCGTCCGACACTAAGTAGGAAGGAAACACCCCTCTAGGGTTAAGCATTTGTGTGCTCTGTATAGAAAGCTTCTTGTTAGATGTTATGAGTGAGGCAAAATATGGGGCGTGAGCACACAGTTCTTGAGAGAGCTACTGTTTAGGGGGATATACAACAGAATAAGAAAAACTAGGGACTATTAGCAAGTCTCTTCCCCCAGTGAGCGTTGTCTTACACACTGACTATGGAGTTGCATGCCATACCCGAGAGAGGAGTGACAGATCGATACAAGCTGGCTGCTTCTTCATTCAGTTTCTTAGCTCGTGGCTAAGAGCCAGGGATATATTTTGCTGTCTTTGTTCGGCACTGCACACGTGCTCTGGCAAGCAGCTGCTATGTCTTCCTTTCAGTGCTCAGCCACGATCAGGGTACTCATGTGATGTCCTAGTAAGAATTTACATCAGTCCTGGCCAGTAATTACTGCCTCTTCCCAGACGCAACTCTTACACGTTCTGCATTTTAATGCCCCAGTGCTGTAGATATGGATGAGGCCGAAACGCTCACTGTCATAAACCTTGGAGTGTTAGTGCTGGCAGCAAATAAGCAATGCACCCTCTCGGCCAGGTGTGGTGCAATCCTGTAATCCCAGCTTTAGGACGCAGATGTAGGAGGATCAGGAGTTCAAGGTCAGCCTGGACTATAGGACATCTTGTCTCAAAACATCAAAAAGAAAGGGGTGAAAAAGGCATTCTTTCTTCTCCTGTAAGCTGGTCAAGGCAACTTTTTCAGATGCTGCTAATGTAAGATTCAGGCTTTTGGTCGTACCTGGCCCAGGCTGTTATCCATGCTGATGCCCCAAGTATTTAAGAATTGCATCTACTTTCCACTTGTTTAAACAACACACATTTCTCAGGGACAATGGAGATATTGTCTCCTCGTGTTTCCCCAAACACGGCTAACATTCTTCTACCAAGCTGCTGAGTGTTCTACCAAAGGAACATGTGAAAGCGTTTGAAATACAATTCATTAGTTTAGTTTCTTTTATCTGCTCTATCTCCTTCCACATCTCCCTAGAAACCTCCTTGGGAGGTTTAATTAAATCAACTACGCACTTCAAATAATTCCATTTCATTTGTCATCTAGTCATCTAAATTTTACCACAGCATTGCTTAAACCTATGGGCAGGTGTCACACAAATATGTCAAATGAGACTACTATCCCTGAATGGTGCTGTGAATAAGTGGGATGTACCAGAGGCCACGTAAGAAGGGCAAATGGGGAACTGTCCAGGAGTCCAGGAGTGGCAAAGATGCTTTACCTGCTGCTGGGATAGGAAGATACTTCAGAGGAGGGGGGCGTGTGTGGTAAGCCAATCAGAGTGTATGGAATTTAGTGACAGGAAGAACAGCTTAAAGATACTGCTAGGATTATCCCAGGGGAACTGTCAGAAGGAAGGCTATTATATCTTGAAGCAATGAGCGATTTGGTTAGCTTAAAATTGATAACTGAAAAATTAGGTAAAAATGACGTCGTGGGTAAGTTTGAATGTAAGGCTAGGAAATTCCAACTTAATCTGACAGGTGTGGAGTCACAGTATGTTCAGGTGATAACATTACAAGTGGAAGGCTGGGGACACCGTGTATCGGGGAACCATTTTGTGGTTTGTTGTGTTGTGCTGAGGACCAATCCTTGCCTTCAAGACAAGGTAGAGATAGATGAGATGATAGGACATTCCAGAGGACAAAGCAATAAAACATGAATTCCTATCATATAGAGAGAGAAGTCTGAGAAAAATGGGCTGGCGGATTGTATCTGTCATATAGCACTGGCCCAGATGGTCTGGTTCTATCTATAGTTTAGTGTAGGTACATCTTGTGGCAAGGAGGAGGCTGTAAATTACACATCCTCAACTCTGGTCTACATCTTCCCATCATATATTTGTGCTATTAGGCTACTTCTTACCTGTGGGCACATTCGGTGTGATTTTTTTTTCCCCTTGAAAAGCAGTTAGTAAATCAATGGCTCATATTTTAACTGATGGCAACTTATTATCAAGATGTAACATAAAAGTGTACATTACTACTGTATTTCAGTTTTGCCTTAGACAGCCCTAGCACTGCAATGAAACCAAACAATTCAGAGTATCAATTATATTTAAATATTAAAAACACTATGAATATGATTTCGCAAACACATTCATTGCCCAAAGTAAATAATCACAGGAAATAAATCAACCGCCAAAGCTTTAAGCAAATTATGAATGCATTCATCAATACTTACTGAGCGTTCTGATAAACATGTTTCTCTTTTAAGTGTTAGAAAAGACAAAGCCATGGGAAAAGAGCAATTTCTTGGACTGAGGATACATGGGTAGAGTTCAGAAGAAGACAAGACAGACTCACCTCATTTGAACAAGGCAAAATGTAATGAATCAGGGGAGAGACTCCTAGTGGGTGCTTTGGATTGCCTGAGGAGAGATGGTCATTGTTTTTTGAGATATCAGATGAAGCTTGGTAGACAATGAGAAATTTAAGGTGCGCCTGGGAGGATGGGTACCAGCATAGATAGATAAAATGGATGGATTCAAGTGAATCATGTGTTGTGAACAACAGTGAGGAACCAGAACTGTGTGTTCTGGAAAGGAAGCAGTGCAGTGTCACTGGGAGGAAGACCACGGGTAGCAGTGACCATCTCAGGAAGCTTGGAGCAACTACTGTGCACTGGACACTGTGTCCCACCTGACCATGTGTAGCATCACAGGTCCCGCTGCAGAGCTGAGCTGAGTGCAATGAAGCTTAGATCAGTTAAGTAGCTTGGGCAAAATTGTATGGACCCATGCTTCATCAGCTGGCCTCACTCCTTTCCTAAGAAGGCATGTAAAAGGGTGTGTGCACAGGGACATGTGACCTCCGGGATTCTGGCCAAAGGGCAGAGGAGGAGTTGCTAAAGATGTGAAGAAAGAAGAAATATGAACTTTATTCTTTAGCTGAAGTGATGGCATTTCCTGGACTTTGGATACTATGTGACCACCTCTATGGTTGGTGTAGTGGAACTGAACCATAATGGTTTCAGTACTATGATGGCACGGAAACTTAAGTTGTTTGTTCTAGGGAACTTTTAAACCCTTAATTTTAGCTATTTTTCATTTTCAAAGATATTTCTACCCATTATCATTTGATCCTCATAATAAGTGGCATTTCTCCCTGCAATGGGGATACAGAGAATCACTCCAAATAACATTGGCCTTGTCAAAGTTCTACAGATGATGTGTGGTAGAGCTAGAAAATTGCTCAGAAACCTAGACAAGTGCTGCTCTCTTCTGGTTCTCATGTTCACGCTTTTATCTCATCAAACCTCTCTTTGCTATCAGTCATTCAATGGGCATGCATATGGATATGCTTCGCTCTGGAAATCAAGACTCCAGTGCAGAAGATAATGTCTTTATTAAGAAGAGAAAGAGGACAATCTGGCTGCCCCTCAGAGCCCCAGTGTCTAGACTACATGGCAATTTCTCTGGGCTTCTTTTTCATTAGACAACCATTTTTCTTCTCCCACCAACCTCCATCTTATTTTGAAGACAGATGTTTAGCATTGCTAAGCCAAAGAGAAAGTGTCACTATTTCTGCATTAACCACAACTCACCATAAATTGTTGATAACATTTCAATACCTTCCCCCGTGTTTTGAGTCAATATCTTGGCTCAGGCAGTATCAAATTGTCATTTATACTTGGAGAGGAGAGCATGCTCCACTTTTAATATCTTGTCTCTAAAGAGTAGGAATAGATCATCTACTTCAGATTAATATGAATGTAGTGGCTGAGATCAACAGAAAGTTAGTTTCTCACAGTCTGTAGGCTGGTAGCCTGAAATCAAGGTACTATTTCCCTGAGATTGGACAGAGTCCTTCCGTGACTCCGCCCAGTTTGTGACGGTGAACATTCAAATTTTGTGTTTGTTGGTGTGCAATTGTGAAGCTTCAACTTCTAAAATCTGCTCTGTGGTCACATGGGAGTCTTCTCTATCGATAGGAACATTAGTCCTGTTGGACTAAAGCCTATCCTAATGACATCATGTTATCATGATTACATCTGTAAAGCATTCGTACAGGTACTAAGGGTTAGGACTTCAACCTTTAATTAAGCCTCTACGTTTTCATTAGATTCTTTTTATTTCTTTTGGTTTTTTGAAGCAAGGTTTCTCTGTTGTAACTCTGGCTGTCCTGGAACTCACTCTGTAGACCAGGAATATCTTAAACTCACAGAGATTCACCTGCCTCTGCCTCCTGAGTGCTGGGATTAAAGGCATGAACCACCACTGCTCAGCTATTCACTAGATTCTTATACTCATGAGGACAGGGTCATATTTCCTGTCTTCTCAGATTGTGCAGCAACAGAATTGCAACATGATTAGCTTGATCATCACTGGGTTGTAATTCTGGGTGGGATATGTCCTGGCTGTGTACCTTTGGGCAAGAGTGTTAGATTCAGCATCTTGTTCTGGAAAAGAAGCAATATATTACTATTCTCCTGTTTTTTTTTTAATGAAATTAAGCACATTCAGCAGTCTGCCTAGCTGTTGTTAAGGCTACACACGTAGGAAATGCTTACAGTTCTGTTGAAGGAGACTGTGGGATCTATTGAAAGTTCTATCATTAAACCGCTGTCTCTTTGGACCTTAGTTTTTCATCAGCAAATAAAAGATGTTGCAAGAGGTGACTCCGAAGTTTCTTCTACTTTGCATTTTGTAAACTCAGCTAGTATCCTGCTACCTTCTTGTAACTTTAAGGGAAAAAGAGCAGGAGAGTGAGGATGAAAAAGTGAGAAATTATTGATTGTATATTTTATTGGAGATTCTGACAGATATTTTAGAGTTATGAAAGGAAACACCGTTATTAGTTTACATTTACTAGACCTATTTAATTTACTATTTTTTGGTTAAATAAAATGTAAGAACCGTTTTTCATTTCCTTAAGTCAGGGTTTGTGTTAGGTCAGGAATGACTATAAGTGATGAATATACTGTTTTTCATTGTATTGCGTTTAAATCTCAAAGCAACTGAGATTTTATATCTATTTAAAATTGTAAATAGGCTGGGGTAGAAATAAAATAAAGGATTCTGGTTTTCTAAGAAGTTATCTTCTTGCCCATCTGTAGCTCCTTCTGCTACACACACACACACACACACACACACACACACACACACACACACTTCTAGATTAGGGAAAAGTAAAAATGGAGACGGCGAGGCACATTCCATCAGTTTCTATGTGCTGACCTTCTTTGCTGATTCACTTGCCATGTTCAAAGACATGCTCTACAGGTGGCAGAGTGACTCCCAGCAGCAGATGGAGAGCAGACTGGAGGGAGGACTATTCGGAGAACTCCAAAGGAAAGCTTCCTGGGAGCTGTTCCTTTTGGATATGGTTTAACAGCTTCCTCCATCCAATTGAGCTGAGCTGTTGCCTCTCCAGTTCATTTTGAGATGGGATTTGAATGGAGAGAAAAGACAAGTGAATTAGGATTGGGGGAACAGTCTTGTGGGACAAAAAAGGGGTAAAGAAGCTCCCCAGAGGAGCTGCCTTCTGTGGAAGGGATACAAGGAAGGTCAGTATGACTAGGTGTGGTATGGTATGAGGTCAGGTATCTACCAGAACAGGCAGAACCAGGAAGATGCTCTAAGGGGGAAAACAGACTTCTCGTAAATGTTTTGTTATTCCAAGTATCTCATACAACTGTAGTCCCTAAGTGGGTGTCTTGCTTTCTAAGAAGTTGCTTTCTAAAGACTTTCCTAATTCTGCAGATTTAGCTGCCCACACCCACGTGCAAGGGTGAGGTTATGTAAGAGGTGAGCCTGAGAGGGGCGGAGTTAAAGGAAGAGGAAGGAACCACCCTTACTCGTTTACCTAAAATTTTTATAAAAGATTTGGTTTTGAAATGTAACTGTGTGAGTACGGTGAGGGAGAAAAGGGGTTAGAGATGATTTAAAAGACAGACAGACAGACAGACAGACACACACACTCACACACAGTGTGTAGGTGTGTGTTAGTGTCTGTATCTGTCTTCCCCCGCCCCCAACCCACACACAAAATGGCCATCATAGAAACAAACAGTAGGTTTTAATAGCCCTGGTCAGTGTCTTTGGTTTGTGATTTCATTCATTCTGTAGGGATCTCATTAGACCTTGTAGAGGAAGAATTTTGCTTGATTGGAAGAAGGTGATAAAAGGATGGAAAATAAATACAAATAAAATCTGTTTGCCAACCAACACCATACATACATCCATTGGATAAAACAATCATTATCATTAGTAAGCATGAACCAAAGAACGAGAACTTATCCAGCCAAGAAATGTAATTGGCTCTTTAAAATTATCTGTGGGTTACTGACATTTTGAAAGCTGACTTAGTGTGCAGATGAAAACGTATAAAAGGTTTGAGCCCTCTACAACAGAAACTTCGGTAATCATCTTTCTCCAAGTTCATCACCAGCTGTAACCAGGACTGATGAATAACTTTGTACTTTCTTGATTTTTTTTGATGTGTATCTATGTTATTTTTCACATGTTAGTTTTTTTCTTTTTTTCTTAAAAAAAGCAAAAGCAGCTTCAGACCACACATATCCTTCTTCTACCTTTGCCTTAAAGCAACACGGAAAGAATCATTTTATAGTTTTCAACTAGTGCAATGTATTCCATAGAATTACACCACCATAAATAATATAACCACATCCAATATGATGTACAATTAAAGCATGTGTTGTAGTTACAAACAACCCAGGAGACTAAGTCTTCAACTGTTGTTGCAGTTAGAGGGATTTGCCAGGACTCTTAAAGTTAGAATTCCTGGTTGCATACTTAATGTGATACTGCCAAATGACATCACTAATTACACTTGATTGTCCTATATTCCTACCCAAAGTGTCTAACTGTCCTTTAATTTGCAACTTTGCCAGTACTGCGTTAACATCAAACTATTTTCCATCTCATAGACAATACGTAGTATTTACTATTTCAACTTTTCTGCTTCCGGCTTTACTCGTAAGATTAAACACAAGTGTACTGGGGATTTATATTTCTTCTTTAAATGATCTGTTCATTGCTTTGCATTTTGAAAACACTTTTCTAAGAAATATGATTTGAAACACTCTACTGTTTCTCTTCATTATTATTAATTACAAATTATAAGTAGGTCCTAGTTTTATTTATTGGAGTGTCATTTCCTAAGGGGTCTAAATCACTTGATTATACAAGTTTGTGCACATGCTTGAGTATGTTTGGGGCTTCTCTATTCATTTCACAGCATTTGATAATATTCTTCTTCTTATCTCATCTATTTATGTGTTACTCAATACTCATGAGAACAGTCTCCCAATTCCTCTCCTCGTCTCCACACAGCACCATTATTACTTTGCAATTTATGTTGAGTAGGCTTATGCCCTTTCTCTTTCAGATAACTGTAAGAACGCTTGGTAAATATTATAAGCAAAACTGTGGATTTTGACTCGCAGCACATTGAGTATTTTAGAACATTCGAGGATGGTAAACACGGTTATTAGACAGCCTCTGTTCATAAGATGAGGCTTATGTTTCTCCCCGTCTAGATTTTATCGCCACCCTCATATAGTTTAAAAAATGCTTCCTAGTGTCATGCTTGTTTATGAAGTTGCAGCTGCTTTTGATAATGGTTTTTACCCACTTTTTAAAGTCTTTTTATAGTATTGCAATATAACAATGGAATAATTCCAATGATGAATACATCTATAAGTATAACAAGAATTGCAAAGTATCGTATGTAAGAATAGCTGTTGTATGAGCACCTCACTTATTTTTGTATTGTTCTTTTGGGGAGTCTAGTCGTGGGAACCTAGAACCACTAAATTATTTGTGGGCAGGGATTGTTACGGGGAAGAGTGATTGTAGAAAGCATCGACCTTTCACTGTGCAGCTTGTGTCTGTGAGTATTTCCTTTAGACATCTTTCATTATGTTACTTCCGATGAACCCTAATTTGCTTGGGATTTTTAAAAAAATTGAATATTTGCAGTGCTGCAGTCTTTGCCTGAAACGCAGCTCAATGCCACAAAGGTGTTTTTGGATACAAATGTGGTTCCGTCATCTCTGGTCACACTTGGTAAATGCACTGAACAAGATGATTCTAGAAAAGTTTCAGACAGGCTCCATTAGGTATCCTTTAACTGATGGAGACACTGTTTGCTTTGTTTTCCCAGCTCCAGTTTTATCCCTCTAAATGACAGCTATGTCTATGGAAACTGGGGGTGCTGTTCCTGGCCTGACACTTTGTTGCTGAGGAGTCAATCGGCTATTGTTCTTCCTGCACTGTGTGTAGGCTCCTTTCTGTCTTCTACAGGCCCGTTGTTTTCACTTGGCTTTTATTTTTATCACCTAAGTGGATGATGCAGTATGGGAGGCACACAGCATAAAGGATTTATAGCAGGACGCTGCAAGTCAAGGCTAGGCTAGAAGTCAGAACTTATGTAGGTTTTCCTATCACATTGTCTCCCTCTTCGACAGGTAATGTAAGGGATTCTCTTTCATCTGGAAGGTACAACTTCAAAATCACTGCATTGACTGCCTCTAAGACCCCAGACGACTTCGGTGCACCACCAGATAGTTTTGTATGACACCTGGAGCTTTGTAGAGGCAAAGGTGTCTTACACGTAAGTCTGCCTCCAAGTGACCACATACACTTTATACTGACGGCATGCCTTCTTACAGACCTCTTTCTGCCACACACCCACTGCTGTGCACATGCTCTCTAGAGTTGAAGTGGGGAGGAGTGAGAACAGAACTTTATAAAGTCATCAGTGTTGCTTCTCTGTGATACGTGAGTGGATGGATGTGGAAAGACATCTATTTTTACACCTGAAGACAGAGTTAGTTCACCGAGTTACTTCACGAAAAGCTGATCTTGATAAGACAGACTGTCTCAGGGGAATTTAAGGGTTTGTCTGGGGTGACTGTATGGTCTACCGCAGCCTCATGAGCAAGTTAGTTAAGCAACATGAATAGGTTAGGAAATTGTTTTCCTGCATGCATATTTAAAACATCCTGTTAACTGTTATTTATGTTAGGGTTAAAGTTTTTCACTTTGCTGTTTTAAGATATGTTAGTAACTCCAATCTTCTACTTGTTGCTTCTCCACACTATGGTCACAGATAGCTTTAAGGAGCTGATTCTGTTACCTCTTTTCCTTGAGCTGGCTACTTATTCTCTAGAGACAGCCTCTTCTGTATAATTTTAGGTTACCTCTTTCTGAAGAAGGATGCTTTTTATTCTTTTTTTGAGAATGGGATTGATATTCCCATTGCTTCAGGGGAAAGAGAAACACTCACCTGCCTAAGTCAATCATTAAAATGAGGTGATGAGGGGGCTGGAGAAATGGTTTGGTGATCGAGAGCACTTGCTACTTTACCAGAGGACTGAAGTTCACACCCCAGTACCCATGTAGGGCCATTCACAACTTTCTGTAATTCCAGTTTCAGGAAATCTGACACCTTCTGCTTGAACCTGTATAAAACACACACACACACACACACACACACACACACACACACACAGACAGACACACACATACACTCACACACAAACACATACACACTGTAAAAAAATGAAATAAAGGCTTCCAATACAAATAAAGGCAAAGGGCAAAATAAAATGAATGCGTGAACCAACAAAATAAAACAAAATGCTACGTTATTCTAGGAAGCCAAATAAAATCTTGAAGAACTAATTTCAGGAGGCCAGAATGAAACCCTAACTAGCTTGTTGCAGAAATCTCCTCTTTCAGTACCCACTCACTCCTCTCCCATGCTCGTGTGAATGAACAGATATTGACATGAATAGGTAGAATAAATGGATACAGCTAAGAGGAACCTAGAAATTCCAGGAACTGGCTCTGACATTGCTTTGTGAACACAGCTTGCTGAGGAACTATGGACACTGCACATGTATTCCAGCCATATTCTCCTGGAGGGTAATGAAGGCCACTTTGCCTCGAATATGGACACGGGGTAGTTGGCAGGGCAGTACATATGTAATTAAAGTTGTTTTCTTTGAAGGTTTCCCTTTTGAGTTCTTATTACCTAAAACAAATTTCACTGGTAATAGTTTATTTTGTACTCTGTGACACACGGGCTCTTTTGTCCGTTTCTCCTGAATGCTGTATTTGTATATGTGAAACGGAGGTTTACAAAATACATGAACCAACTCAGGCTGCTGAGCAATAGCCACAGCATACCAAGTCCCATAGTATAAGACACACCATACACTGGGGCGCTACACAATATGTTTTTGGGGTTCTGGAGGTTTCAAAGTCCAAGATCAAGGTGCTGACTGACTCATCTTGGATGTCTTCCTGCCTTTAGATGGCTGTGTTCTTGCTGTGTCCTCACATGGAAAGGAACCACTCTGATGTCCGTTCTTATGGGGACATAGTCCACTAGATCAGGGCTCTATTCCTATGACTTCAGCTAACCTTGATTGCCTCTTTATCCAATGGCAGTCTAATGGAAGTTAGGGCTTTAACATGTGCACATAATGTATTAGGCATGTATTGGTAAAGCAACATAGTCAGGTTTGAATCTAAGGATGTGGCATTGGAGCAGTGTAAGGAGTGTTCTGTTATTTAATGGATGGTTAGGTTGGCCACAGTTTCTTGAAGAGCTTTCTCTTTTTCTGTCTTGTTCTGCACTCAGCACATCATCTTACCTACCTCTACCAACTCTTCCAATGTTCCTCAAGGCTCACTTCATTCATACCAAAGATGGATTTCTACATACAAACAAAATACTCCACGTAAGAGGACTAGCTGTCCCCAGACAATGGAAAGTTAGTTTTTGGAGCACATGGCAGGAAGTGTTTTAAAGAGATCTGTTCTCACACTAAGGTCACCCTTGAAGAACATGGTAGCACATTTGGAATAGGATTTCTGTCTCTTTCTGTCTCTGTCTCTGTCTCTTTCTGTCTCTTTCCGTGTATTTCCCACTCTCTTCCTTCCTTTCTTCTAAAAATCAGGCTGGTTTTTCTTCCTTAATGCTTTAAGCAATTACTGTTTAATTCATTTTTAAATACAATCCCTTTCTTTTTAACTAACCTTTTATTGTCTGACAGACGTTCCTTTTACAATTTTTACATGTAAGGCGTGAGATATAAACTTAACGTTAAAAGATGTCTCTTGCATTCAAGAAAATGAGAGGAAATGATGCATTAATGTAGAAATAGTCTTGTATGTATCTAACTATGACCCACATACAGTATTTAGGTCTTAAAGGGAGGATCTGAAAAAAATATGGCAGGCCCCTTTAGTAAATGGAGCGAGAAAAGATCCTGGAATCTGCTCATTTTGTCCTGTGGACAGTGAAGCACATCTGAGACCTGAAGCACAAGCTGGACAGCTTGCGCAGGTCATCTTCAGCATCCTTTTCTCACAGTAGGATATGTGATGGGCAGCTTGACCAGACCATCTTCAGCATCCCTTCCTCATTGTAACACGTGTGCTGGACAGCTTGACACAGTCACACAGTGGCTGTTGGGAATGGTGTCCAGGCCCTTACATTCTCTGAAGGTAAATCCTAGAGGAAAAAAATATGATAGTACTTCTAAAATCTAAACAAAGGCAAAACGCCTTTGTAAGCCAACAATTTGATGTCTAGAAGCTATATGGTCATTGAAAGATTTGTGCTTTACCACATTTCATCCCAAATCACACTTCTAGTCAGGATGTAATTTAAAGTATGTAATAAGTGGCTTGATATAGATTGTAAGAATTAGAACAGAGAGCAGAACCATAGAAATCGACCAGTTCATAAATACATAATTAATGGGTGTGGCCTGACTGGTGTGTATGGGCAGGATGCAGACCTGCCTTTGACTATTCATGGAGCTCATTATTAAGAGATACAGCTTGTTAAATGCAACTTATATAGTGAATAATGCTTCCTCATTTCTCCAGTCATTCACTGCAATTTACGGTCTGAGACCTTATAACACTGACTTCATACAATTTTAGTTTTCATCTATAAATCTTTGCTTGATATGATGTTTTGAAATATTAATACATTTACTTAACTGTAAAGTTCTTAGAGGAAAAAGGATTGATGGTACCCATTAATTGTTACATGCTTCATAGCCTCTTTAACATCTCTTTCTAACACACACACACACACACACACACACACACACACACACACACACACACACAACATGCATGTGTACTACTTGAATACCTTTATGATCCATTTGTTGTTCAGCTATTGAAGGCACTACCACCCCCTTTTGTATTACACTTACCAGTCCCCTAAAAAAGATAAGTGTTTTAAATCTCTGACTTAGATTTTTATATGGTGTGGAGTGGGGCGTCACATTTTGTATCTGTCTTAATCCAATTCCAACAGTGAGGAGTTCTGCTGTGGGAGAGCTTTACAATTCTCCGATTTGGCTCCCTCTTTTGATTAGTTTTGAAGATTTTATGACTCTCATTTGGCAAGTTAGGCTAGAGCTGAATTCACCTCCACTTCTAGGTACACATTCCATTCCTGCTCAAAGCAATTCCAATACTTGTAAATTCTAGTAGTGACCTTCCAAATGACTTTTAGCTTTTAGATATATGTTTGACTTCTGTGCTATTTAAAACTTCTCCTTTTTAACTTTTGTTTTGATTCTACCGTCTACTTTCATGCCCTGCTTCTCTGTGAAACCAGTTATCTCTAAACTACAGAGAGAGAGAGAGAGAGAGAAGCAATGGTTTGTAAGTACCCTGAGATGGGACCATCGTGTGCTGTCTTAGCTTCCCTGTTCTCCTCTTGCCCCCACATTCTCTCACACGATGCAGCAGCAGTGTTCAATTCCAGATATGAACAACATTGTGTTCTGCCCATTATGCCCTGTAAAGCTGATGGATAATTTAAGTAAGGACAAGACAGCATAAAGGCAAACAGGAGAATGTTGTATGGCTACAGCCCAAGTGACAGAATGTCTTTTGATGAACTTTAATGAGATAGTGTGTCCTTCAGGGGAGGAACACCTCAAGGACTTTACCAGAGAGCAACATGACCGGCTCTCATGATGCTTACAGCCATTAAGAGCCAAGTGTCAGCACAGCCTGACTTGTGCACCGGGATGCTAATGTTAAATGGGGACATGGGAAGAAATTATAGAAACAAATGATAGAACTTGAGCAAGTTTTTTTTTTCCTTCCTTTTAAGAACTGGAAACTTCTATTTTGAACACAAGTAGACATAGGGCATCAAATTGTAAGTGCTCTGGCTTTTTGAAGGAGAAAAAAGTAAGCTGATTTTTACTTTTAATTGTAGAAAAGGAGCCCAAAGTTCTCTTGGGAGCGCTGGGCAGTGGGAGTGAACTCCTAGATAGGGTTTGTGTAACAGTACCTCAAACCACAGCGGTCACATGGGCGCTTTCTGCTTTGCTACTTTTTGACTGCTTGTCAGAGGGCTGTGCATTTCACCTCCCCCCTCCTGCAAGGCCACTGAACCATGTGCTGGCGGGATTAATCTTTGTCCACAATGTCTTTGCAAAGGCTTCTACAGCAGCAGAACAGCAATGGCAATTTGGAGTACTGCGCCGGTCCTGTCTATAGCCCCTACTCCACACTCACAGGCCCGCTCACGATGGAGGACAACAGAAGGATTCAAATGCTGGCAGACACTGTGGCCACTTTGCCTCGGGGACGAAAGCAGGTATGCCTGAAGCTCTGTCTAGAATATTCATGTCCCCCCCCCCCCCAACCACCACTATGGAAAGTGGTTCTTGGCCCTGTGTGTCTCTGTGAATTCCTTGACTCCCGGCCTCTCTCCTAATGCTTGATAGTCATTTCTGTTCTTACTCAAAAGAAAATTCTTCTCCCTGAGGATAACCTTTGTTTACTAAGTCAGTTCACTCAGGACTTAATGACTGAGAGTACATTTGAGGAAAGAGGGGACATACTCCCAGGAGAGAGTATAGCTGTCTGGAGATGGCTAAAGACTTAAATATTTCAAATTCATTTAAGGGTGCGCTCAAGTGAAATGAAAGTTGTCGAGCAGAACAGTTTTGGAGATGTTTTATGGGGACGCGGCCAGCAACCTCAGGTTGGCCTCTGTGTGTCTGCTGTTTCCTTTCTAGTCTCGGCCTCCAGACCTTGATAGTCCTACCAGCTCACAATCAGATAAAGATTTCTCCTTGAACACAAAGTCTGCCAACTAAGTAAATTCTTCAGCTCCAGAGCACTGATAAAGCCTGGGGCTCTTGGGAAGTCAGACTTTTGGGGGAACGTATATTTTGTCTGGAAACCCAATTTGGCTACTTAGTAGCTGCCGTGCCATCTTTAGAAAGTTGCTAGCCTCCCTCAGATTATGCCCTTTAAAAAAAGAAACTATCAGATTAAACCCTGTTCATTTGATTAGGCAAGCACAGAAAACACTCTCTTTGGACTCTATGATTTTTAATTAAGGAAATGCGCAGGGCAGTAGGTACTCAGTAAAGGTTGTTTGAAAATTTTTATTGCATAAAATTTCTTTAGAGATGAAAACTCATTTGGAAAAATCTATGTCTATATGAATTTGATCTGATTTTTTGGTCTTTAATTTTTAATACATGAAGATCAATCATACACTCCTGTATATATTTTGAGGGTGTCTTTGAATTTACACACAGCGATTGTGAGCAAGATGTTTAGATTTGACCAAGAGCATGGCTTTGTGGCCTGCAATCTAGTGTGTATTGTGTTCTCCTCTGTATGCTTCTAACTTCAGCATTTCAGAGTTCCAGCTTAGAGGAGAGGCAGGATCTTCCTTCAGTGATAAGGGGAACCGATTCCTTGGCATTTTCCACAATAATGAAGGTAACAGCATCATTTGCCAAGATTTGATTATCACTCTCAACCCAAAGTGCTTTCATGATACAAGGTTTGATGAACATCTGTATCAATTTACAAATGGGCAACAAAGGAAACACCAACATCTTTACTCAGATTCCAGATAGAAAACAGTCCATTTCTCTTTCTATTTGCCATTAAGCCCTTAGACTAAATTCTCTTCATTTGTTTAGTCTATGATCTGTTCTCTGGGTATATTACTTACCAAGAAATAAACTTGTTAATTTTTACATTACGGCAAGATCTTTTTACATCTCCTTTTCAGGTCAGGCACTATTCCATCATGCTGAATAATATTTGAACACCTGCAAGTGAAAAACCTCAAACCAGCTATATCAACCAGAAGGACATGTTTCCTTCCTGGAGAAAGATTACAGTTGAGGGATGGAATGAACAGGTGTTAGACAGCATATATGTAACAAGTCTCTGAAAAACATCTTGCAGGCTGTCTGGTCTTCCTAAGCTAGGGAATCCCTAATGTGAAGGCATGCGTCCTCATGCCTTGGGGGCAGCTTTGTGTAGCCACACAGTGTTTGGTATATCAGGAAAATCCAGGGTACCTTCGAGTGGGGAGAGGTGAGAGGAGAGAGACACATGGGCCACTTTTCTTGAGAAAGCAGCACACTTAGCTGTTGGTATCCACAGAGCATTGGTTCCAGGACCACTGTTGATGAAAACCAAAGGTCACAGATACTTGAGTCTCTGATATACAGTGGCAGCATATTTGTATATAAACTACTAGGATCAAATCTAATACCTGAGATAATATCATTGGCTGTGGGAATAGCTGTCACATGTGTCATTTAGAGAATGATGGGAAGAAAGTAACTTCTATATGTCTAGTACAGATGCAATACGTATTGTTTCTATGGAATATTTTCATCTGAAGTTTGTTGAATGAATGGATGCAAAGATGATTTGACCACCACTTAGAGTCACTGGATAGGTTGAGATGCTGTATGTTTTAGGAACATCATTCTAGAAATGTGGCAGGATGGTGGGTACTTTTGCAGTAGTTAGAGAAAGAGGAAATGAAGCAATGGAGACGAAGGATAAGACTTGGTGATCAATGGCACCGGAGACCAAGGAGTTACATCTGGCTTTGCAGCCTGAGCAAAGCTAGTATGAACTGGAGAAGGACAGTAGGATGGCTGATCACTGGAGGGAATAATAAGGGAGATTTATGCATAAAGAATGTGTGAGCACACAGACTTTCCATATGATTAATTTATGTTCATTTCTTCTCTTTCTCTTCTCATATCCATTAACACACCGTGCAGTGTACTTCCCCTGTTCTTAAAGCTTTTTCTTACTTTTACATTTCCTTAGGGGGGAAAAAAAAGCAAAACCAAATCAAACCTTTTGAGTACGGTACCTGTGGGTTCTACTTAATCACTGTCAGTGAAACGTCATGCAGGTACATGCCAAGGTTTTACAATTTCCACATGGGCATTGGCTTCTTATTCATTTTCTTCGAAAAAAAAACAACAATAGCACCACCAACAAACCACCTCTCTGGCACTGTCTGAATGCTCCGAGACAGGGTCTCTATGAGGCACTGGAGGCAGCAGGTGTTCCTCTGTCTGCTGCTATTTTCAACACTTGGAGAGCTGACGTCAACACTCATACTTCTTGTTATTGTGGCTTTGGTTTCTGCAAAGCTATATCTGGCTAGCTTCTAGCTTCAGCTTAATCTTCAGAGTCCACTGGGTGTTTGTACTCAGAGTTGTTTAAAAATAGATTCCTGCGTGTGTGTATTATTTCAGTACCTGCATTGTAGGTAGGAAGTGCCAGACACGCTAGTAACGTTTCTAATTTTGAAAGTTGATTTTTTTTGGGGGGAAGGGGGGTCAAAAATCCCTGCAATATAAAACCCTGAGGGAGGGAGATGGAAGAGAAGTCTTATAAGTATTCCATGCACTTGGGGTAGAAATTATGCCTGACTGCCATTCTCACAAGGCCGTAATGAAAATGGCTCCCGTCTATCGCTACAGTGAGATCCAGGGCACACAGGTATGAAGTTTGACTGTGAATTAGACCCAACTTGATTGTGATTGTCTAATTTTCTTTTAGTGATGAAATTATTGCTAAATAGGAAGCTTCTAGAAAGTCGTTTTCTGATACACTTTCAGCTAGTGTCAGTTAGTGATGGTGCTAATGCTTTCAGGGTGTAGTCCTGGGTTGTTTCTGCCCACAGTGACTCTGTTTGTACCTCTGCCAGTACCTCATTAGGTAGCATCAATACTGCAGGGTTATGCTTGGGCTGATACCCAACCACTCTTCTTTAAAACGAGGTGTGAGGGTGTAATCAGTCCTTCCTAGAGGTTGGAGTGCCCTCTCCACCTCCCACATGGGGATTATAAGTTAGGGTATTGACTTTCATTTCATCATTCTGTTGTGTCTTTGGTTAGTTTGATGATCCTTGCTGTCTTAATGGTCTGAATTTCAGAAGTAGGGGAGAGCTGTATTCATGGGACAGTTCGGGAACAAAGGTGAGATATAGGTCAGGACTTGGAAAGAGCCAAGACATAATTTGAAGCAAAGTACTAAAAAAAAAAAAAAAGAAAAACTAGAAACGACTCTGAGTCGGTACCCTCCCATTACCGCATCCACAACTTTTGCAGGAAATGAGTACCCAGAGCCAGGGCAAGAGCACAACAGTCTGATTTAGCAGCAAAAGTGGCTTCATTGTTGGTCTCTGAGCCACTCTGAGGTGGGTTCACCAACAAGCTGTGTTTCCGGTTTCCTCTCTGCTTTGCACACTGACAGCTGCTGCATTTGGTCTTGGTTTTCCACTAAAGGGAGACCTGTGAATCGCTGCATAGCAGGAGACATTGTGTGTGGAATATTAACGCTTGCCTTTTAAGTCATTTCTCTGGAAGCAGAGGAGGCTCCCTAAGATGAGCCTCAGACATCACTAGATTCCTGGCTAGTGAGGAGCTAAGGAGCCCAGTTTGCTGCAGTCAGAGCCGAGTGGAGCCTTCAAGCCTGCCAAATCGTTAAGCCTAGACTTCTCATATTAGATAATGTGTAATAAAAGACAGCTGTTGCCAACATATGCCGTGGTGAATTGCACACCAGTTCCCATTCATGATTTTTTTTTTTTTTTTTTTTTTTTGGTGTATCACTACGACTCAGGAAGACTGGCGGGAGGGCAGCATGGGGAATGTCTACTCCAAGGCCACATCTTCAAATAGGGCTAGTGCCTGCTAGGGAGATAGACACAGGGCAAACTTGATTCAGAGGACTCTTGATAAAGCCTTAGGCACACTCCAAGTAACACGGGCAATTTAGCAGGTGAGCAAGGCAGATCCTTGAGTTTCTTTTTATGTCACCGCTTAGGATAGCCCGGATCAAAACCAAGAAAACTTTGTGTCAAGATGTGGCTGGCTTCCATCAGAGAGTTTCATGGTAGCTCCTGTATCTAAGTGGCTTTTTATTTATATGTTCAGTGCTTAAAATAGCTTCTTTACCAATCCAGAACGGAAAGTAATTTATAATCTGATTTAGTGTGTGCTCTTTGTGTCACCTATAACCTGAACAAATCAGCCACAGGAGTGCTCGCTCCCACGGTGTAATCAAATTCACTTTTAGCCAGTGAACTGCAGAGAGCTGTTGAAGGACAGAGGTGACGAACACCCTCTTCTGAATAGACAAGACTGATCTTTTTGGTGGACCTAAAAGATTTTAGATTAGAACATATCCAAAATAACCTGTTACTTAAAAGACATGTTGAGGAAATCTTGAGACTCCTGTCAATCCTATACGTACATGGCCAGGAAAAGTTCTGGCCAACATTCATGTATATAGCGTTACGTATTAAGAAATCGCTATTTTACTTCGTTTTCTCTTAGCTCCCTTTCTGTGCTATTAGACGATTTTTGAGTAGTTCCCCCCATTCTGTTTGTTTCCTTTGGCTTTTTAAATCCTCCTCTATATTTGAGATTTTAATTTTTATCTTTTAAAAATTACCTTTGAATTTTTTTCTCTGAACATTTAGTTTAACAAAGAACAAAGTCAGAGAGGATCTTTGTTCATTCACTTGGAACTTAAACCTTATACTTGGAGTCTCCTGCCATCATCCAGTGGCTTAGTTCTGCCTGCCTGTTCTATTATTTTTAAAGTCACGCTCTACTTTAGGCCTCCAGTGAAGCACTGGGGTAGAAAGTGAAACCAGTGTGTTTCCCCAGAGTCTCAAAGCATACAGATGATCTGCAGAAGTGAAGCATTTGATCACACATGCTCTTCAAATAAATGTACAAGTATATGGACACATATAAACCTCCACGTGAATGATACGAGGAGTGACAGACCATAATAGCAAGAGCGATGGTTGAAAAACATAGAGCCCTTTATTGTGATTATAGCTAACAGAATTAAATACAGCTGAACTAAGTACTTGACAATCTGAATTAAGAGTGAAATACAAGGAAATAGCAACATGAAAGCAGGAAGAGAAAATGTGAACACATTGTAAGGGCGAGGTGGACAATGTTTGTGAATATCACACCTTTTACTCCCTCCCTTTCACAGAGGCAGCCTTCTGACATAACCCAAAGGTTCCCATCCCCACCCCCCTCCTCTGTGTGTGTGTGTGTGTGTGTGTGTGTGTGTGTGTGTTTTCACACGGACATTAAATATTCTAGGCACAAAATCAGATTATGAAGAACCATTTAAATTGCTGTAAGCATCCCATAATTAGTCCTTATATATCGAAAGTAGAAATTTCTTACAAGCCTAGAGGATAATTTTGGGCTTGAGCCGTCCTGTTTGAGACTCCAGATAGAACCGACAAAAGAAGGCAATGCAACTGTATCAGGTGAAAGCTGTGGGATGACTCATCTCCCTTTATGGAGTGCCTGGTGGCTGAATTCATAAGACTGAGGCACTCCAGAAAATTTGTGAAATTGTTGGCATTTGGCACCTGGCAATTTGAATTTATGGTAATTCTGGGTTCTGTGGAATCTGCCATGTATGCATTAATTTTTCCAATGTATTTCTGTGTGTGTGTTTTTTTTTTATCTTTACCTCATTTTTATTTATCTATACCAACTGCTTTGACCCATTATTTTGTTTATTTGCTTATGAATGACGATTACATTATGTTGGCAGTTAACATCATGTCTTATTGTATGGAAAGATGGCTCAGTGTTAAGAGCACTTGTTGCTCTCGTAGAGGACCTGGGTTCAGTTCCCAGGACCCTCAGGGAAGCTCATGACAAGCATCCCATAATTCCAGTCCCAAGGACCTGATGATCCCTCTGAGCTACCTATGCAGACACCAGTCATGCATGCAGTATACATACAAATATGCAAGCAAAACATTCATATATATAAAATAAAGATAAACAAATATTTAAAAAGTACCATGGCTTAGGGGCTTAACATGATGTTTCAAGTCCTTGGAACAATATTTGAGGAACAAGTAGTTAGTAATAAACATCTACTAAATATTTCTTAAACAAAAGAAGCCACCACTACAACAATGTTAAAAATTGATTACAGCCCCTTAAAACTAGGGTCTTCCCGTTTGCTGCCTTCCTCCCTTTACGTCACAGAAGCTTATGTTTATATGGCTTTTCCCAAAATGTGCAGAGTAGTGAACGTGGTGTTATTTATAGCATTATGAGCTTTCTTCCCTTTCTTGGCAGGAAATCACACTATATTCTTCCAAAAACTATTGTGAAAATAAATCATAAACAGAATTGAGGTTTTGTGCCCTCCATTGCCTTTTCTGAATTGATTTCTTGTTTTCTATCCTAATTATTTGTATGGGGAGGTTGTTGTTGTTGTTGTTGGTGGTGGTGGTGGTGTGTATGTGTGTGTGTGTGTGTGTGTGTGTGTGTGTGTGTGAGAGAGAGAGAGAGAGAGAGAGGGGGAGTCAGAGGCCAAATTGCAAGAGCTGATTCGCCCCTTCCAGCAATCAAGCCTAAGTGGTTGGGGCTGGTGAGCATCCTTACCCGCTGAGTCATCTCGCCAGCGCCTTGAATCGTATCTCTGCATGGAAGCTCATTCTTTATAGATTATCTCGGCCTGGGAAAAAGAGTAACACACTGAACTGTTATAATCAACATAAGCATTTCATCAGCACCTACAGAAAGTGTGGATTGTGTGGTTTTCGTGCCATTCTATGGGTAGGTTTTTCAGAACAGTTGTAAATTGTTATGGCTCATTTTGAGAGGCTGATATCAACATGGGTTAGACATAAAGCAATCTTTAGAAGATTGAAGATCTGCTCCAGGCATGAATGTTCTCCCCCTCAGCATCTTACTGCCTGAGCTTCTCCTCATCTTCTCAGCAGAAGGCCTGGGAGTCCCTATTCTCTCAAACTGTCCTTTGCTCTGAAGAGAGAATGGGCATTACTAATTTTATCCAACAAGGTTTTCAGGATGATGATTAAGAACAAAGTCCTTTGTGATCCAGAACAATTGAAGACACATCTTAAAGGCCTTAAGATAATTTAATGCTTCTTATATTTTTCAGCTTGCTTTGGCCAGATCAAGTTCTCTAGGTGACTTTTCCTGGTCTCAAAGGTAAAGAAATTCATTGTTTTTCTTTTTTCTTTTCTTTTCTTTTCTTTTCTTTTCTTTTCTTTTCTTTTCTTTTCTTTTTTTTCTTTTCTTTTCTTTTCTCTTTTTTCTCTCCTCTCCTCTCCTCTCCTCTCCTCTCCTCTCCTCTCCTCTCCTCTCCTCTCCTCTTCTCTTCTCTTCTCTTCTCATCCTCCTCTTTCTTTTTTTCCTCTCTGCCTGAAATGTTTAAGAATACAAGTGTGCCAATCTCTGTATGCATGTGCACACATGCTTAACCCATCCTGCAATTATAGAAATGAAAGCTATTTTTCATTGTGACGGTTTATTGTTAATGCCTAATATATGCCAAATATGATACTTTCACATTGACGTTATTTGTTTTTCTTACAGAAAGCTTGTTACTGTGGAAAAGCAGGACAATGGAGCATTTGGATTTGAAATTCAGGTGTGCAGTTTTTAAACTTTCTAAGTTCCCAAGAAAGAAATATACACTCATGATATTTGCAAAGAGCAATGAACTTAGGATAGGGTTAGAAAATGATGGATACTGGATTTCATTTAGTGTGTGGCTGTTTTTCAGTATGCTGGGTACTAATGGGGCGAAAACACTGAAACTTGTATTTCCCTAGTGTCACACTGCACTTCATATGCAGTTTTCCTGAAGGAAATGTCTAGACAAAAATGCATGCTACCTCAAGACCTTAAAAAAGAAAGCAATAGATATTTTACACAAGCTTATTTTCACAGAATCACATTCTTGTACTGTATGTATATCAGATTCTAAAGACTTGAGCTGGGCATGGTGGTTTACAGCTTTAAACCCAGCACTTAGGAGGCAGAAGCGGGAAGGGAGTTCCACGTTAGCCAGGACTACCTTGTGAAATCCCATCTCAAAAAATAAAAAGGAAAATATGAAGGAATACTTGAAAGATGGTATATTTGTGTATATAAAATCCCCACATGTTACCTCTGAGACCAAACATCTCCTATTGGATATAATGACAAATCTGTACCTGTCCCTTCAATGAAGACACTTTATTACGTGAAAACTGCTGTTGGAGATTTTTACCTGTCTTCATAGGTTACAATGTGGCTGTCGAAGAATTTCACTTCTGATTTGTTGCCTGTCTTTTCATGATTGTATTTGTTAAGATGGCAAATGGAGTCAAGTAGTCTGACTGAGTGCAGCAGAAGCAACAAGTTTCTTTTCCATATTGGTTTTGCATTTCTTTTCAATGTGCTTTGCATAATCATATTCTTATGCTATATGTCAGATCTTAGATCTCAGCTCCAGTGAGTGCTGCTTTTATAAAACTTTGGTGTGATATCAACCTCACGAAAGGAAATTCGGTGTATATTTTAAGATCAGGAGCAGGAAGCTGTTACGTTAAACATGCTTTGTGAGTGAAGAAACAACACAAACTGAGCAAGGAAGTCGTGGGAGGAAAGGTTTCTGCTTTCTGGGCTCCCCTAAAACATAATTTTCTACAAAAATGGGCTAAATCTATCAGATTTTAGAACTATGGGCCCCTCACGTAAGTCACATTCACCTTTCTTTTAAGAGACTGGATGGCTATCAGTGCCTCTTCAAGGTTGTCTAGTGGTAGCAAACAGGAACAGGGTGACTGAGTACTTGCCCATCTTGTTTTCCACCCTGGTGGGACACACATCTCTGCTTCCTCTGTTTCTCTGTCACCGCACGTATGTTGAAATCATCATTATTAGACAAAAGGCCACAGAAACATGCAAACTTATGAGCTCAACGAGACTTGATGGTTTCACCTCTGAACTATAGAACATACATCTTATCTCAGAAGTCAACAGTTCGCACGGGTGCTCTTGGGAATTTCTTTCTGAGACAACAGAAGCACACACACCCATTTTATCCCATCTGTGAGAACATATTTCAGTACTGACTTATCAGGTGAATGGCACCTTGAGAGAGACTAGATCTGCTCTGTCTTCTCTGATTCTCTGTGGCTGTAATTTCTATATTCCCACAAGAATCCTGAAGCATGATTGAGTGTGGATTTTATATACCTGTACACATGTGTTTATACTCTCTCAATTCGTGCCAGACTGGGTCCTGAGGGTTTTAAACAAAACAGTATATGTAATTATTGAATAATGTGCCTGCTGAGTAGAACACCAGAAGAGGAAAGGTGTTAGAATGGAAGCCATGCCATATAGGAAGGGATCCAAGGATCTTCATTTTTCAAGAAGTACAGGGGAGCTTCATGCTAGCTTGCATCTGTAATCCTGTACACCGAAGTGACCTGTGTTAGAAGTTGAGGTAGGAGAACTGTTATGAGTCCCAGGGCAGCCTGAGCTTCAACATTTGATGAAGGAAGAAAGGGGGGGAGGGAGGGAGGGAGGGAGGGAGAGAGAGAGAGATGGAGAGAGGAAGAGAAATGGAGGGAAGAAGGGAGGAAGGAAGGTATGGGTAGAAGATAGGGGCATATTACTTGACCAGGTATTATTTTCTGTGCCTTCATGGCTTCTGATTTTCCCTTTCTGTCTCTAATATCCAAATTTTCAGCCATTATGAAATGTGCACTTGCCAGCTATGTACACTAAAGTGCTTTTCCTGCACTGTGCTCACTTTGATACCTGGGGTCTCCCGGTTGATGAGGATTGCTGTAAGAGTGACTTCTAAAAGATGTATGAGTACCCCATACATGGCTCCTGCACATTAACTAGATTGGCTTTCAGTTCTGGAAGGAGCCAAGCTGTGGTGTGGTCTAAGGCAGGAAACACTCAAAAGGGTTTCTAAGACAGATGGAATCTGGGTTATAGGCCACATAAGAGGATACTGACTACCTTATACTTGAGTGGAAATCTCTTTGCGTTTAACAGAACCAAGTGGCTAGCTCCAGGCATGATCTGCATGTGCCTGTGGTGTCTCAGGCATAGATTTCTCTAGAAGGAAGCAATACTCTGATGTGGCTTGATTTTTAGTAATCAGATCTTTAGAAGACAACTCAAAACACTGATTTTTATTATAGATGGACCTTGACTCCACAACTCAAATGTATTAAGAAAGAAAGAATGTTAGTCTGGAGTTCTGGGAATGTTCTATGTAGCAAATATTTCCTCAGTGTTTTTATACATTTTGAAGCAAAAACTAAAAACATCGCCAATAAAACTCGGTAGTACTGAACTATTTTTGTCAAAATGAGACGTGTGTGGAAGCATGACTCTTTTTATTTAGTTGAATGACTGAGGAACTGGTAAGAATTCAGAGCAGGCAGGGTCTTGCATGTGCAGAAACGAAATTCATCGAGTCAATTAGAACACTTAGAACAAACACAGAGCAGATTGTCATTATTTTCAGAGTTTTGATTTAATATAATCACTGTTGGCCCATCTCCCCACTGGATATTTTGTATCTCATACTCTCCTGTAATGCATGCTTTAGCCTGCAAGACCAACAAAGATCTTTTTCTTTTCACTTAATTACCATTGTTTCATCCCATTCAGAAATAAGACACTTAATTTTTTTCTCAATAAATACACAGTGGTAGCATTAGGTGGTCTCTTAGGCTCGGAAACAGAACATTTTGAGCCACTTACATCCCACTTTCTTTCTCATGCTAGATTCTTTTTTTAATGAATGAAATTGGCTGCCAAGTATGTGGTAGAGTTGCAGATTCGGAACCTCAGTGTACAGTGAAGAAAGCTTTCCAGCTGTGCGTATTCATTGAAAGAATGGGAGTCTGCAGAGAACACACCCAGACACCACATTCTTAGCACAAAGGACATTTATTTGCTCCAGAGGGACAAAGGGCAGGAAACAAGGGATAGGGACAGAGAACAGGGACAGGGGACATGGACAGGGAATAAGGGATAAGGGATATTTGCCCTCTAGGGACAAAAGAGTGTCCCTGGTTAGAGTAGAGAAAGATGTGACCATACAGGCAGATGGCAGGTCATAAAGGGTCCTAGGTAGGAAGGGAAGAAGGAGAGGTACAGTTGAAGAAGTTTGGGGTGGCTGTCTCCAATTGGTTGGGAGGAGAACAAAGAAGAGGAGATGTGGACTTTTTTTGGAGAGATGTGAGGGCCCCGTGGAGGGATTTCTAGGACACTAGGATTTCTGGGTCCGTGTGTGAGGCTGGAACTTCACTTATGTCTGGCTATCTTTTTGTGACCCATTACCATCTTGGGATTATGTGTGAGATGTTCTAATACCTATTATGCCACTTAATGCTGTTGGCATGCTTTTAAATTTTGAATATAAATATATATTTTGAATAAAAAATATATTTTTTACTTTTGTGACTAGTTACTATATTTCCACTTACATTTTATAGACTTACAGGCTCCAGAACCAGAACATCTGCTCATCTGAAGTATGCACTATGATCTGCAAAGTTCAGGAAGACAGCCCTGCTTACTGTGCTGGCCTACAAACCGGTAATGTAGCCCTGATCATGCTAAAAGCCATTTAAATAGGGAGAAACTCTTTACTAGTGAAGGTTAGGAAGCGATTGTTGCTTTGAATTTTCTCAAGTGACACGTGTTCACAACTTGCTTGTTTTTCTTCATTTCCATGTCAGGAGGGTTTGTTTAAGTAACTAATAAAATAGTCATTTTTTTTTGACATCTCCCAGGTGACATCCTTGCAAATATCAATGGTGTGAGCACAGACGGCCTTACTCACAAGCAAGTGGTTGACCTGATCCGGTCTTCAGGAAATCTGCTAACGTAAATATCTACTTAGTTGCTGTGGGGTTTCAAAGATGTTCTGTTGTCTGAGAATACCTGATGAGTGAGTGAATAGACTGTCTGTCTGTGGCTCACCAGAAGGGAGGTAGCACACACAGCTTTGGGATGGGGTGGGCACTTTTCTGTGGGCTCCTTTTGTTTCTCAAGGTTTCATGAGTCTGAACATATTGTCAGTGTCTGAGGTCGGGGCATGTACCTGGACGAAGGTCTTTGTGGGAGGGACATCATCTACTAATGTATTCTGAATGTGTGATTCAATAAAACTGGCATACATTTTCTTTGAACCAAGAGAAACGGGTCCCATCTCCATGGTTCATGTAATCTTGCAACTACAACGTTTATTTTTCCTCCCCTATATGTCTCAAAGCCTCTTGTTTTTCTCTGTTATTGTTTCATAAAGAATAATGAAAAAGGTTTCCTCAACTTTCCCCACCTTGGAACCTACATTGTCACGTGTACTAATAATGTTCAATTGATCAGAAAGACACTGGTCTTCACAGACGCTCATTGGGTTTAATCTTTCAGATTGATTTAAAAAATCTCAAGGAGCTATTTCTACGGGGACACCCATCATTAACCACAAAGTCACAACTGTATAAGAAAGTAGACAGCATTGGGCTTGCTTTCACTGTGTGCCAAGGGCCCAGTGAGACCTCAATAATTGCTTATAATGGAGGTCACTATTGAATTAAAATCATGTGTACTGAGCAAATACAAAGTTTCTTTCTCTGTATATGTTCTAAAGAGGCAAAAATAAAGTGGTTGAACTCTAAAAATTATAGATTTTAAATAAAAGCCTGAAAATTTGTTATTACAGTTATGGATAGGCACTTTAAGGAGGCTAGACTTGCACAACAGGGGAGAACGCTGAGGAAGAAGGTGGCACGTTGAGCTCAGATGTTCAAAGTGTTCCACTCTGAGGAAGCATAATTGGAGCTGGGGCTAAACAGAGGGAAGGAATGGCCATATGAACTCCTGGTAGAAACAAGTAGGTAAGGAAAGATGTCTTTGATCCCTGGAAATGGATTAGGCATATCCTGAGGATGAAGTGAAATTGGAGGCTGGAGGATTAGGGAGGATGTTTGAATGTATATTTCAGTCAGATGTCAGACAGCATGTGTTGTATGATCGTCTTGTTCCACTGGGTCTGATGTTGGAGGAGTAGAGGAAGGTGGTTTCACATTTAGTCTTTTACCACATCTTTAATTTTTTCTTGCACTTTCATAAATATGTTTATAATTTAGTTGTCAAAAGGCTTTAGAACAAATACTTTAAAATGCTTAAGAGTGTGACTCAAAGGCTGAAATTAGCTATCATCCTCAGATGGAGACTTTGTAGTCAAAACAATGGTCAAAACAAACTTACTCCAGAGAGAACAAGTCTATTTTTAGAAAATCTTTGATGTAGGAAGAAGAGAGAATTTTAAACCAATAATTCTAGGATAGCCATTTGCAAACTAAAGGTTTTGAGATGAAATACTTATACACTGTTGCAGAAAGAAAAAATTCCCTGTTTCAAGAAATATCAAGAGTATCTTTTTTTTTCTTGAGATACATAATTTGGCTCATAAGTAGATGCCCAGTGCATATTCACCAAATGAGAAAGTGAGCTACAGTTTGTAAATTAATGAGGATCTTCCCTTCCACTATCTGTCAGACAGTTTTTCTATCACCTTTTCCTCCCCGTCCCCCGCCCAGTGTTGTTGGGAAATTTGGCCTAAGTCCAGATACTCAAGTATCCACACTCCATAGTTAAGAGCCTTAGGAAGGGTGACATTCATGTTTTACTTCTATAGTCTGCTCTCCACATGCAGTGCTTCAGAAGGATGGTGTCTCTTTGAAGGGATAGCTCTCTTACTCCCACCTTTCTCTTCAAACAGGATAGAGACTCTTAATGGAACAATGATTCACAGAAGAGCAGAGCTTGAAGCAAAGCTGCAGGCTCTAAAGGTAATTTGATTTAACAACAGCATGTCATTTTTCATCCTTGAATGTGTGAGCAGTAGAATAATGATCTATCTGAGGACCTGAGATAGCCCTTGAAGAGGAAATGTCAGGATGCATCTAGACTGCTGACTTTCAAGGGCCACACAATTACCTTTGCAGGAATATCTAAGATCATGAATATGTGTAAATCACCCCCTTCCTTCCTCATTTAGAGTCTATGAGGCTCAGAGAACCAGCGGGAAGGCATATTACCTGAAGAACTATTCACTGATGCACCTGTGATCCATCACTCTTGATTTACATTTTGTTTAAGGAGGAAAAAAGAGTAAGAGTTAGTATTGAGTGCTGCAGAGTGCTGGCATGCCTACCACTTTTGCTTCCCCAGTGTCATTCTTTGAGTCCTTTCGTCTCCAACATCCTGAAAACAGACTGTCTACCACCGACCCGTGGCTGTCCTTGAATCTGCCTCCACTAGCAAACACAATATTACCTCGAAGGGAAAGAAAAAGGTCACAAATGAGAGTGCCTAATATAGGGGGCTCAATGAAAATTCCTTAGTATGGCTTTTTGAAGGTTTTCGAAATCCCAGTTCTCTAAGTTGGTGAGCCTTCCACTCTATGAATTCTAGACACTCACTCAGTGAGTCAGAGATGCCCTGACTCCTCCCAGATCCCAGCTGACTACCTCATCCCATTACGCCACCCACAAGACAATGGAGCCTCCAGCCCACACAGCTACCGTTTGGCTTACTAGAGGCGAGCTACTTGTACTTTGTAAAAATCTGCACTCATTAGTTTTTCTCATGAAATACATTATTAATTACTGATTTCAAGAAGACAGTTATGTATTTATATTTTATCTAGAATCTTTCCCTTCCACTGTGTTCATTCACTTGCAAGCCTCATTAATACTGGGTTTGACACTCTTGTCATATTGTCCAACCCTGTGATTTTTTTAAAATTCATTAAAGAAATCATTAAAGAATCCCCTCTGCTCAAATTTTATAGGAATTAAATTTTGTTCATAAATGAGATCAATTGAAATCTTTGTGTCTTTTATTTTTCTCGCTTTGAATATGTTTTCCATTTTTATTCAGTACTTTATATAGCCCAGAATAATTTTCTTCATGCATTTTCAAATGCAGTCTCTAGCTAAAAAAGGTAATTTTTAAAAATTTTAATTTTCATCCCTTTAGTTTAATTATTCAATGAATTTATTTTTCTTCTCTTATAGCATTGGCTAAGATCGTCAGTATATTATAAATAGTTGTATTATTCTTGATTTTAATGAACTGCTTCTAATAATTTTATTGCACTTTTATGAGAAGTTATAAGTGCTTTATACCATATTTATGCTTAGTAAAACTTCCAGTTACTTTTGTAAACAGCAAATAATCTCAGTGAATATCTTTTTCAATGTTAAATCCTCAGTCTTTTGAAAAAAATAAATATGAAAAATAGACTAGTGATTTTATATTTTATTGCATGGAATAACTATTTATATTTCATGGAATCAACTGCTTAAAAAATTGGCAAAAAATCATCTCATACTTTTCAGTAATTTATACTCTGGTAATCTGTAATTTTAACATACTTAAACATACATACTTCACTAGTTTTAACTAACAATGTACAAGCCTTTCAACATCTCCCTTCTCTTCTAGAATGTAAGTCCTTAATATACTTTGAATGTCTACTAAAGAACTCATCTTCCTGACTATTATTTACTTTAGAGCATTTCACCAATTTAAATGTACACAGAGTGAGGTTTTATTGTGAATAACTTGAAGTAAAAACATATACAAATTTGTTCCATTGATGTGCTCCTTCGTTTTACTCTTATCTGTGGATGTTTGTCATTCTTTCACATTGTTTCATTAAACAATGATAACTACATCTTTCCAAGATGTCCTTATATTTCTTTGCTACTTTTGAAGAAATGTTTTCTAGGTAATTGTAAGTATTCTAAGTTAATGGGATCTATTTTGTTTCATTAGTTCTTTGGAAAAAACCTTTGACACATTTATTTATAAGAGAGCTCTCAAATTTTGATCAGTTATTGTGATCTACATAAAATTTGCTTAAAAAACAGGTTTTTTTCTTTTTTCATATTGAAATCTTTATTCATCCTTAAATAATCTTTGCATATACTATTAAGTATGACATAATTTAATTTTTTCCATATGCAGGGGCAGTTCTGCCAATATAATTTATCTTGTGTTTTGCTTTTCTCTTTAACTAAATTGTTGTGAGACTTATATTTTAAAATAATTTTCATGTAAGTCACATTTAATCACAGGTTTTCTATTGTCGTCCTCTGGTCAATTTTTTTTTGTATCTCCAACTCAGTTTGTAATGATGTCTAATTGGACAATATTCTTAGTCTGTTGATCATCTGCCAAATTGTCAAGTTCCATGAATAAATGCTAGAGGTTTGATTGACATTTCATTTTGTGTAGATAAGTCAATGCCAAGAACATTAGATATTACATAGTATTTCATATTCTTGTTGCTAAGTTATCTTAATCATTTTAGTATTTTTCTTTGCATCTGATAATTTTATACATATAGGTCATAGAGTCATTTGTTTTATGTTGTCCTTTGTGCTTTATGATTTTATTATAGTTTTCTTACAAAAATAAAGTTTTTATGGTTAGTGTATAGATATACCTAGGTCATTTTTTATGTTGTTGTCAACAGTCAAGCACTTTGTTAAACTTCATAATCTCCACTAAGATGTTCGGATATTATTTGTTGTGCCTTATAAGGTAACTGCACAGAATGGATTTGGTTCCTTTTCTTCTTTGCTGTACTGCCTCAGGCTAAGATTTGCTTAAGATGAAGGGAAACAGTTATAGGCATCCTTATTCTGTCCTTTAAGGATGATTCTTCCAGCTTTCACTTTAGGGATGAGTTCAGTTTATGAATAGACTTCAGGTTCAGGAGGCTCCCATCTAAGCCACATGTTTATTAGTTTTTATAATGCTTATGTATTACATTTTATTAAATACCTTTTAAGCCTTTTCAAAGATTCATTAAAAATACTTATCAATATGGAAAATGATGTTAAAATTTTTTTTTCTAATGTAAAAACATCCTTTTATTTTGAAGATAAACCCAGCATGGTTCCCTTGGGATTCCCTAGCATTTTGTATACTTGTAGGCTTACTTTGTTACAGTTGGCTAATTTTGAAAACAGCCCTGTTTTATAGGTTGATCTGCCTACGTTTTTATATTTCAGTCTCCTTTTTAGGTTTCAGTATTCAGTGGTAAGTGTTCGGTGTTACTAAGTTTATGACGCGAGCTGAGTTGCTTCTCTTCTGTTCTCCGGTAGAATTTCTGTAATACCCTCTGAATCATCAGGACTAGGGGCTGTTTCTGGAGGGAATACTTTCAAACCATGATTTCAGTTTCTTTATTACTAGTAAAACTACTTAAATGCTTTCTAGAACAGCTTTAGTGAGTTCTGTTCTGGTCAATAAAGTTTTGCAGTATTTTTCTTTGGTTTTTCGAGACAGGGTTTCTCTGTTGTAACTCTGGCTATACTGGAACTCATTTTGTAGACCAGGGTGGCCTGGACTCAGAGACCCTCCTGCCTCTGCCTCCTGAGTGCCGCTACCATCCAGCTAAAATTTTCGTTCTTAACATTTAAACCTCTGCTATAACTGAATTTTGTCCTCAATTTTTACTTATTTTTTTTACTGTTTTCTCTTTTCTCTCTTGATAATTTTCTCTGGAGGACTTTGTAGTTATATTATTTTCTTCCCTCTCTCCCATTCTCTCTCTCTCTCTCTCTCTCTCTCTCTCTCTCTCTCTCTCTCTCTCTGTGTGTGTGTGTGTGTGTGTTTCTCGTCCTCTTTCTCTTGTCTACTTTTTCACTACAACTTAAGTATGTCCAAACTCGTATCTCACTTCATGCTGTTCAGAATTGGCAGTGGTCTTTATGTCTGTACATGTTACTCTAGCTCTGGAAAACCATCTCATTGGATACATTGTCTTCATTACTTCACATATTATCTTGTTGAATTCTGTTAGAAATTTGCTAGGGCCTTTTGACCCGTCTTCCTTAATAATGACTTCAGTTGCATAGTTGTTGTCTGCGTCCCCTATAGAATGTGTTCTTTCTAATGAGCTTTTAAATGTTTTACACTTTATTGACAAGAGGTTCTTTAAAAAATATATCTATATATTTGTTCTTATATCTCTCTCAACTTTATTTATTTACTTTTTTGCTTATGAACAACAATTTCATTTTTCTATCAGAATCTATAGCATTCTTATTTTGGTGTCTGGTGTCTGTTTTCAATCCTTCCCGTGTCTATTTTGCTTGGACAGAATTCATGTCCTGAGTAGCAGTTCAATGCCTTTCCTATCAGGGAGCATCTGAGGATTCTGTGGGGTTAAGAGTTAGCTTCTTCTTCATCCCCATGAGATGGTGGTACAGTTCCAGGGCTTCCCAGATCCCCTGCCTGGGCCAGGTCTGGCAGCTCTGCTGCCTTTCTCAGAGAGTGATGCACAGTGTGGCTCAGCTCATGAGGTGTTTCAGTTTTCCCGTCTCCCAAGGTGCCTCCAGCCCTGAGCAGCTTTTGCTAGCCTCCTTTCCTTAGTGCTTACTATTCATCCAGGATTCATTTCTCAAGAAGGAAATTTGTCTGAGTTCTTGTGATAACTAGACACACTGAAACCACATATTACCGCAGGGTCTAAATCCCTAACTCTTGATGCTTCTGCTTGACAGTTCTTAAAGTTCATTTCTGTTTACCATCTTGTATTTATGTCTCACAACCAATCTTGAAATTGCAAGATGTGTAGTTAATCCCCCAAAGCAGAAATGACTGGGTCTGACCTATAATAAAGTCAGACTGGCTTCCCCTCTGCATGATGACATTTATTTTGCATCTTCTGTACGTGAGCATTCTATTCACAAGGAGTCTGTGTAAAGCCCAACTCTCTTCTTTGGAAGACATTATCCTCCTGAGTCATATTTTCAGGGATTTTCTTTATCTTAACCTATGCTTCAGGAGCTTAGCACACAGAATGAACTAGTTAAAAGAACTAGTTTTAAATTCACCTCTGCTGCTTACTAGACCTATTGTATGCCATCAGAAATAATTTGCTTCAGTGAAAGTTTTTTTTTTCCAGCCTATAACAGACTTATGAAAATTTAAATGGCATGTTATCTGTAAGAGCACAGTGAAAAGATCAGGTGCCAGGGGAAATGTTGTTTGTCTTATAGAGAATGAAAATATTGGGGCCATGTCTGGAACCAGCTCAGTGTGTAGTAGCCGAAGGTTGCTTTAGGAAGCTGCTGTTTGTATACTCATTCAACAATATCCAACCATTTCTTCAGCTGTCACGTATGGGTCCAGTGACATGATGTGGTATCATAAGGCCAGATCCACAGATGCTTTCACACTCATATGAAAAAATAGACCTGACTAAATGTCTGACTGTGATGGCAGTACACAGACAGCAATAGTCCAGAGGAAAATAGAAAGCAAACAGTTTCACAATGAAACAGTCACTTTGGAACCTCTGTTCTTTATACTGGTGTTTTCTTGGTGTAAATCATGGCACACTTAGATGACTAGAAGAAACCAGCAAATTCGAGATATTAATACCTTCTGTTGCAATTATGAACTATTTGGAAAACTCTGTCCATATACTTTTGAAAACTAAATTCAGAAAAGTAACATTTTTGTCCTGGTGTCTTTAGTTTTGACTGACAACCTGTCCTATTCCTCTACTGTGACCTATTCTCTTGTAGGAGATAAGCATCTTTAGCAAAGAAGAAATGTGCAGGCACACATCTTACCTCTGGCTAGTCTTGTGCTCCACAGGTCTCTGATTCTGGTCTTCACATAACTATAGACGTATCAGGTGACAAGATTAGTAAGAGATGAAACCGTTGTCCTATGACTACGTAGAATTATATCACAGTTCAGAAAGAAAAACAAATGAGCTGAGCTATGTATTTTGTTGCTTTTATTGCTTGTTTGACTGTACTAGTGGCAGCCATAGAGTTGCTTTGGATGCTGCTGTGAGCCAGTCTAAGAATTCTGCAGACTGAGGATTGATCCTGTCTCTACTTACTCATTTAATGATGTTCTTGAGATTTTATTTTCTTCCCCTTCTGCCATTTTCCTTTAAATGTGCATACAAAAAAGTCTATTTTAATCATCATTTACTCCTTCAACGTGGTGGTGTGCAAAGGATTGCTCTTTTCCATCTAGACCATCTTTCTTATGAATAAATGTCCTTGGCAAGTCTGAGCTGTGCCCACATGCTGGCTTTGCTATGGGGACCTAAAATAGCAAAAGCAGGGGTGAAGCAGGGGGCAGGAAACAGGAAGGAGAGTGACATCTGTCTTTCCAGATGGCTTCTCCCCAGTTGGCTTTGACTTCCATTGACTTGGCTATCGTGTGGGCTGGACCAGGCCGGGACTCCTGTGCTGTGTGACTATTGTCATAGCTACCTCGTTCTCATGATGGTCGCTCGTTTCATTTGCTGCTGCAGCCAAGAGAAGAAGCAGTTATGAAGTCAGGGTGTGGGCTGGGGATACAGCTCAGTTGGTAGAATACTTGCTTAACATGCATCATGCCTTGAGATTGTTCCCCGGAACCTCATAAACGACATGGTGGAACTTGTACTGTGGAATTGGAAATAGGATAACCACAAGTTCAATAGCATCTTCAACTACTTCAACTATAGTAAGATCAAGATTCAGGGTTAGCCCGTGCTACATGAGAGGATATCTCAAAACAAACAGACAAACAAAAACAAAGTTAGGGTGCTTAAGTGTGTCATTGGTAGATTGTTTCAGATTGTTTCAGAGCGCAGACTCATTGATTGATGGTTGTATTTACTACGCATTTATTAACCTCTTATTGCTGATCCAAAACTTTTCCAGCTGTTAACTCATCCGGCCCCAAGACTTTTGAGTTTCTATTCCACACTATCTGCACCATTCATGTGGAATCAGCTATAAAAGTCTTTTAAACCTAAGCGATCTAGTTCTGTATTTTTGAAATAAAACTATATGGACTTCATTGGTTTTCCTATTTTTTTTAAGAAAAGATGTGTTGGTCCTTGAGAAATCAGTACTCCTAATACCCCCTGTAATTCAGCAGAAGTCATTAAAGGAGAGGAGTGGTTGCTATGCTGGCTCTCTCCACTGCCTCACCCACTTGAGATTTCCTACGACTCAGAACCTTTCTCCCCCATCTTTCTCACAGCAAACCTTGAAGAAAAAATGGGTGGAGCTCAGGTCTCTGCACTTACAGGAACAGCGCCTGCTGCATGGTAAGCTCAGTTTCCTGTCAGGAAACCACATTCTCATCACACCCTCTCAGTATTTCTGCCTCCAGATATTTTAAGATTATCACTGTTACAGTAAAAGTTTACTTAGCAGCACTGAGGGAAACTAATCTGTGTTTCGCCGGGATGAACGCTGAAGTGTGTTTGGAGGAGGGTGAGTCAAGCTACACCCTCTTCTCCACACACAGTGCATATGCATACAAAAACATGTGTGGACATAGGAATGCACACATATGCAATAGGTGACCAAAGATTCCAGAAGACCAGAGGAAACACTGCCTGCTGTTTATACCACATCAGCCAAGGAATTAGATTCTTGAAAATGATTACATACTTTATAGATAAAGTGCCAACCATTTTTCAAATTACATTGGTTACATTTATGCAGAGAATCTCAGGACCAAAGGAGACATGTAAGGTTATAATGGTGATAAAGGGCACTTGCTATCTACACATTCTGAAGTGAGGAGTTGAATCTAGTTGGCTGGTTTGGTCTTTGCTCTGTTCACTCTTGAAGAGTGAACTTCTTTTTTGGGGAGGTTGATTGAGTCAGTGCCCTGCTATACAGCCCTGCATGGCCTGGTGCGCACTATGTAGCCCGCACTATAGTCCTCATGCCTCTGCCTCGCAAGCACTGAAATTCATGCATGTGCCACCTTAGCAGGCAGCTGTGTGCGCAGTGACTTACCAGAGTCACTAGCTGTGTGGCTGGAAAGTGGGTCATCCTTCTTTAGGTAACACTCAGCTCTATTCTCCGTTTAGCACCTGGAATATTTGTTCAAACGGTAACTACTTTGCTGAAAAAGATGCCATTGAAAAGTCATGTATAACCGAGTCATAAAGCCATAAGCACTGTACCTATTCATGAGCATCATGTGCTGTGTTGTGGTGTGAAGTGGGTGATGTCTGGTATTTAAGTCAAGAAAAACTAACCCCTCAAAAAAATTTTTTTGGTAGTAAAAGCTCTTAAAATACCTTCTTTCTAGCTTTTCAAAATTGACAATAGATTCTTGTTAGCTATAGTCACCCTACCATGCATAGCACACAGAGTCTCTCACACTTATCTAAATGGAGTTGGTCATGGGTCAAGGTTTGTTAGCCTCTCCCCTCTCTGCCTCCCTACCTAGTAACCACCATTCTACTCTCAAACCGCAGACCAACGTTTTTAGATTGCAGACGTAAGGAGTTCATTTCATATTTGTGATTTTGTGCTTAGACTCTTTAACATAACGTAATGATCTCCACGTCTAAACGTGTTATCACAAATAATGAAATGCCATTCTTTTTTTAATGCGCAAATGCTCCTCTCCCGTGCATGTATTGTATTCTTTTTCCTCCATTCGTTAGTTGACAGATATCTTTGCAGATCCCATGTTTTGGCTTCTGTGAGCAGCGCTAAGACGGGCATGCGACTGAGTGCGGGTTTTGTCGACGCACACACTGCTGGATTACACGGCAGGTTGCCATTTGCTTCTTTGTGGGCCGCCACACTGTTTTCCGTGGTAGATGAACTGTGAGAGGGTTTTTGGTTTTCTCCATGTCTTTGCCATTACTTTAGATCTTGTCACTTTTTTATGTAAACATTCTTTTATGGGTGAGGTGGTTCTCACTGTGGTTCAATTTATGGTTACTCGTTGATTAATGACACCAGGCACTTTTGATATACCTGTGGTTCAATTGTATATATATATTCCTTTAACAAATACCTACCCATGTTTATTCAACTTTATGTCTTATAGTCTTTCACCTTTCAGTTTTCCGAAGCTCCTTGTATGTCCTTCATCATGTCCTTCACTTGGGCATCGATTTACTGTTTAGAGATTTGATTTGGATTTTTTCCTAGACAAGTCTGAAACTTATGCAAGTTACTTCTCCCTTTAAAATTATTATTTTTTATTTATTCTGTCAGCGTGTGTTTGTGCTCATACACACACGTGCACACCTTTTGTGCCACAGTGTGTACGTGTGAAGGTCAGAGGACAACTTGCAAGAGTCAGTGCTCTCCTTTAACTATATGGCTCCTGGGATTGGCGTCAGTTTATCAGGCTTGGCCCTTATCCACCGAGCCAGCTCACTGGCCCACTTTTTTTTTTTTTTTTCAATGAATTTCAGTTAATTTTGTTGCTGTTGAGAGAGTGTTTTGCTATGTTGAAAGCCTCCTGCCTGCTTTCTGATGCTAACATTACAGACATTTACCACCATGCCCAGCCCTCATGCTACACCTTTGAGAATCAGCGGTTGTTTTTTGTTTGTTTGTTTTTGTTTTTTTGAGAGAGACATAAAGACTTCTTTGCAGCCTTGCTATTTACCTTCCTGGCTTTTGTAGGTGTGGGGTATTAGACAACCCTTTGTCTCCACTACTGAAGGCTTCTGAACAGCCTGGTTCCTGCAGTCTCCACACGTACAGGAACAGCCTTGACTAAATCTAATCTCAGGAGCTATATTGCTGCACGCTTTTTGAGGGACTAGATGTGTTCATTCGTCTGCTTTTTCTAGAACCATGGGAAACACGCAGAACATAAAGGTCTCTAAAATAAGTGCTCTTCCATCCAGATGTACCTTCCAACTCATTGCAAGGTGAAGATAGCAGGTTGTAGAAGCAGGAAGGAAAGCACCATGAAAGCTGGCTGTCCTCGGCCTCACAGGTTACTTGGGATGAAAGCAATGTCCCTTTCTACATCACCCGCCAAAGACCCAGGAGAGCAAAGATGGCTAACAGGGGAAGCCTCCTGGAGTGCTTGAAAGACTCACACTCTCAGTTACTCTTTTCTAAGCACAATCACTCACCAAATTGGGGAGAGGCTGATGGGGCAGGACAGAATGTGACTCACCTTCAAGGCCCAGGGGCAGGACAGAAGTTTGGGGATGCCATTTGTGGTTTATGAAGCAATGATGGAAAAAAAAAAAAAAAGGCCAAACAGATAGAATTCAGTTTTTTAAATAAATGTTTGAGGAGACAGAGATACCTTCTACACACAGCACCATTCTAGAACATCCAGGTATTCTAAGAGGAAATTTGGAGTATTGAGGCCAGAAGGTAGAGTTGATTTCTTCTGAGCACATGTTCCTGTTTGTAACTGTTTTCCCCATGTGCTTTAAACAGCTTCATAGTAAACATGATTTTTTTTTTTTTAAGACAGCTAATAAGAATCAGAATTTCTCTGGGTTTATTTTGACTTCCCTTCTGTGAGCATTTTCATGCAGGTTTCTAGGGTTACACAGCTTAAGAAATTAGCACTTGGAGGTTCACAAAGTCCCATTGTCATAGAGTCAGTTGGGTTGAACTGATTTCACATCAAGTATGCCTGCCTTCTGCCACTAAGAGAAATCGGCTTACAGAAATAAAAATTTTGTTAGGCTCAGCGTTTGGAGGCTTCTGTCTGTAAAAAACTGGCTTGAGCCTATTTTGACAAATTACGGCAGTAGCACTCAGTAGAATGAAGCAGCTCTGTTAGTGGCTGGAGAGTGAGATAAAAGAGGAAAACGATCAGGACCCAAAGGTTTTGTGTGTGTGCGCGTGTTTGCGCGCGTGTGTGTGTGTGTGTGTGTGTGTGTGTGTGTGTGTGTGCGCGCGCGCCCCCAGGGACGGTGGGTAGGGGGTGCGGTAGGGGTAGGGGTAGGGTTGAGGTAGAGGGTAGAGGGGTGTTAGAGACAGGGCTTCTCTGTTGTAACTCTGGCTTCCCTGGAACTTGCTCTGTAGACCAGGCTGGCCTTGAATTCAGAAGTTTTAATTGGAGACCGTGTCCCTAGTGACCTAAATCCTCCACTAGGCCACATCTTTTGCTTTTCGCCATCTCTCAATAGTATCACCGTGTGAGCCTCTTGGAGTATATTCTAGATCCAAGCTATGGGCATGAATTGTCCTGTTTCAATTCACTCGAGGTTACAATTTCCATGACCTTTCCCTTGGGAGCTAGCCTGTGACTGCTGGTTTGGGAAACCGTCTTAACCATATTTGCGCAAGTAAAAACTCTGACAAAAGTATGTGGTCCTTCCTCTCTTGAGTTCTTTAAAGTTGAGTGTGTTTTCTTATGGGGACTGGTGGTCGCATCCATCCCACAATAGACTCTTCTCTATATTGTAGGAGATGCAGCTAACTCCCCAAATTTGGAAAACATAGACCTGGATGAGTTGTCCTTGTTGGGAAACCTGCCGGGACCAGGCCCGGCCCTTCTGGACCGGAACCGCTTGTCCAGTGAGAGCAGCTGTAAGAGCCGGATGAGCTCCCTGACGGTGGACAGCGAGGACGGCTACCTGACAAGCGTGTCTGAGGACTCCAGCCGGGGTGCCTTCAGTAGGCAGACCAGCACCGATGACGAGTGCTTTCTCTCTAAGGATGGGGACGATATTCTGAGGAATGCTTCTTCCAGGAGAAACCGGAGCACCAGTGTGACCAGCAGTGGGTCCTTATCTCCCTTGTGGGAGGGCAACTACTCAAGCATGTTTGGGACTCTGCCCCGAAAAAGCAGACGGGGAAGTGTACGGAAGCAAATTTTGAAATTCATCCCTGGCCTTCACCGTGCAGTGGAAGAGGAAGAGAGTCGCTTTTGATGGGTGGCAGAGACCTTTAGAATGGGTTTGTTTCACAATTCTCTCTCCACTGGCTAGAATTCCACCTGCCTTAGCGGGAAAGTCCAGATTGACTGCGAAGCTCACATTCGGTTTCACAGAGACACTGACCTTTAAGTTCTAATATTGCTTTTTTAAGGTCTTCTATCAGTCCCCTCCCCCACCCAGTACAGCTCAAGTTTTAGGCAGATATCAGGGGAGGGAAGTAATGGGTTAATAACGTAATACATATCCCTAGTCATTCTAATGCTAGCCACGAAAGTACAAAAACATATTTATTTTACTGACTACAGATACAAAAAGTGGAGAACTCTTTGGAGTTGAGTATGAATATGGAGTGACAGACTCTGATTATTGCCCTTCCATAGGTTAATTTGGTAGGCCACAAAACCTTATGATTGCTTGATTTATTCAGTAGTCTCCAGGGAAGCCTTCCTTAGAGAATTAAAATTTCTTCAAACTATTAAGGGATAATAAATAAAGATGACCATCAGTGTTTCTCACTTTGACAGTGACAGAAAGGCCCGAGGTTAGTATTGGAGGTGAAGGGCTAGGCCTCCGGAGGAGAAGCATGGGAGGGGCGCGGAGGTAAGCCTTGGGACTATTACCTGGAGCTCTGTTGCTGTTCTTTTCCCCAGGTTGTCTAAACAAAATGAATGTGACTCTCATAAGTTTTCACCCATTTCAATTTTCTTGTGCCTAAGCATGGATGCCAAGTCCAGAGATCTCATGGTCCCACAGATCTGTGATTATACTTTTTTGCAAATGTCTAATATTCTAAAAATGAGGGTGGGAAGAGAATTTTCCTTTTGTGTATTTTTCCACCTACTCCTTGTCACGCACCCCACATACGTGTCGCCTTTCGGTCATGCTGTATTTTATTTCAACATCCACTTTCTGGTGATGCAGCTGCTCAGTACCTATATGCTAAAGTAAACAGTCTGAACCAAGTGATAAAGATGTATGTTAATTCTATGCTGTATGTGTGTGTGTGCTCTATGTGTGCTGTGTGTTCTGTGTGTGTGTGTGTGTGTGTGTTTTCAACAGAACTGCTACATTTAAGTGAACTTCTAGTTGGTCTATGAGAAAAAATTTTGAGAGAAAAACAAGTTAAGAGAGTTTGTAGGATAACAAGTAGCAAAGTAATAAAAGATATGTAGATGGGACCTGCTGTCTATAAATTCTGTGAACTAAGACACACCCACTAGCGGCTTTATGTGGCATACTTTTCAGGCATGCCAGCAATCCTACCTCCCAAACACAGGGTGTCAGGTAGTCTAAAGGCACATTTCCTGTGATCCTGGAACAACTGGAGACAGGAAAGAAATCAGGAATGCAGACGCTATGATCTCATGTCTTATCAGTGTCCTGGTTGAAACTACGAGCCATTTCTTCTTGGATTTAGCCAATACGCTTGGCCTCTTTGCTCCTTACTCTCTTGCTGGCTATGGTGTAGTTATATTAGAACAAGGAGACCTTTCTCAGCCTGGATATGTATGATCCAGGGACTTAAGATGTCAGAAATGCAATTCTCATGAAAAGTCAACAATGGCTCTTGAGTTGTCTCAGAAGAATGATGATTCAAGACACAGACATGTGGGTGTAAGCAAAGCAAATGAAGTTGCATTGGAGGCACTTGGGGAAAAGTGAGAAATTAAAGGAGAAACTCCTAAAAGGGGAAGGGCTTCCAAGAATGGAAAAGCCATGGAAATGTCTCATCTAGAAGTTTTTTTTTTTTTTTTTTTTTTTTTAATAGGGTTTATAACAGAAACTTTACAAAGACTGAGATAATTTCTTTTGAAACTGGTCAGTTCTCTAGGGTACCATGGGCCAAGCTAATAGAGGGACAGTATGGTCTATACATGTCCTTCTGCCCAAACCATGGAAATGATCCTGTCCTTCTTGCATGCTGTCCACTCCATCAGGGTAACTAAAGTCCAGCCTTGTTAGTCTCTGACTTCTGCTTGTTAGCTACTGGCTTTGACTTCTTTCTGTTAGTCGATAGCCCTCTAGTTGATATTGTAGGTATATTGCTGGCTGCTAATTAAATTATGTCCCTTTGTTCTCATATTTATATGACCAGTTTGCAGTTTTGTAACTGCTAACTCGATCACAGCTTTCCAAGTATTTCTACAGTCTTCTTTTTTACTTCAATTTTACCTCTTTGCTTATGTGGTGGTTTCCTTTATGAACTAGATGGAAACTTCTTGTTAGGAGATATTCTTACCCACGAGTTCATCTGTCACAGCTGAATTAGAAGCAAGACTATATGAAAGGGCAACTGTGCCTTGTGTATGGTCCCCCAGTGCTGCAGCCTGCAAGGGATTGACCTGACTGGGGCAATGGGGAATGAAGAAATGACAGACAGCTGGATTGAGTGGGCCATATGCTCCGATGGAGATGCACCAGCATCCAGGAAACTCAACATGTTTATTACACAGCTAAACAAGAAGACGGCTTTATAGTATGCAGCCAAACAAGGGCACAGGTTAGCTAATCTTGGTATTGGGTTTCTGCAGGAGAACCGTCTAAAGCTGCAGTCATTCCAGAGGAGAAAGCTGTGGTTGATGCTTTCACGCACTGTCAATATCTGTATTTAGACAGGGGGTTGGGGAGGGTGATGGCTTACCATTCCCATGGGTCTGAGGCACTGGGGTCTTTGACAATGTTAATGTCAGTGTGTTAATGTCCACAAAATACATTCACTCGAGACTACCCATTCCCCAGGACATTGGCCATATGGCCTGCCGGTACTGACCTTGCTACCTGAGCCTGTCTTTCTTCTTATCTAGTCAGAACGTAAGACAACTGTCTTATACTCAGATGCCAACTCTCTTCTTCACCTCCTTTGGCACTTTCAACCTAATTGTTTTAACCTCAACCTTCATTTTAACCCCACTGTCTGTTTTGAACTTCACCTTCGTGATCAACAAGGAATTTTCACCATGAGCCCTTTCCTTTTAAGACTGACAGTGAGATAGCTCTCCCTTTAGTTCTGTGCAGTTCTCACTTTTCATTCACCTACCAGAAAATATTAAAATATAAATTGTAGGCACAGCACAGAAATATTATGTCATCTCTGGCAAGTAGGAAACCAAACATTTAGGATGATCCTTTCCTTAGCTTTCATTAGCAAGTTTTCAGATATAGGAACATTACTTCCTAGGTAGCAATATATCATAGTTTCCTTAAGAGTTTGCAAGCCAGTTACCATTAAGCTAGTACTGCATTTTTTCTTATCTTCTAAGGTTATCGTGTTAAAGATCAGCTTACATGAACATAGCATCTGAGTCTTACTTCATGAAGTTCAGGGAAGAGACATGCATTATATGGGTTAAAATGACTTTACAGCCTTTAGCATGTGGAAACCCGTTTCAGAATTACTTCAGATCATCTGGGAAAGCAGATCATAGGTCATCAGTTTCTCTTGTGGCTTTAAGGCAGAAGTGCAAACTTCTGTTAGTAAATGTCAAATGCAAAACGGGGAGAGGGAAGGGACAAAGCAAGTATCAGGTTTGTCTGCCTTGAGAAGTATTAGCATCAAAAGGTAAATCTTTGTTCTTGGTATTGTGGGGACGCATGCAAAGCTGGTTAACCAAGACACAGGAAAGAAGGCTGTGCCGTATATTTGGGGCTCAAAAGCAGTTTAGTGGAAATATGGGTGAATTTCACACTATGCTTTAGTCTGCATCTGGCCTGAGTGGGACATTAGAAGAAGCTTCTGTGGCACAGTGACTGATTTGGATGTAATCTTTGGTTACATAATAAAGAAAATAATTTAAAGGCAATTTTAAATTTTTTTGAATTCCTAACTTGTCAAGTACGTAACTCTGGTGCATTGCATTAATTGACATTTTGTCACGGAAATGCTGTTTTCTAGAATGTTGACTGGTAAACCAATTCTAAGTCATGCATATTCTGAACTGCATAATTATGTAGCTGAGAGAATATCACATCACATCAAACAAGTAAGAAATGCATTTTTTAAAGATTTAGTTATTTTATGTGTACAAGCATTGTACCTGCGTCCATGTATGTGTCTGGTGTCCGTGGAGGTCGGAAGACGTCAGATCCCCTTGGAACTAGAGTTACTGATAATTGCTCGCCTCGGTGTAGGTGCAAGGAGCTGAAACTGGGACTGTGCAAGAGCAGTCGGTGCTCTTATCCACTGAGCAATTCCTCCAGCCCCAGGAATACATTTTTTTATTTAATACATGGATGCAAGTATAAACACTCAAACATATAAAATCACCAAATCTTAAAACTTCAAGTCAAAGCATTTCTACTTTTAATACTTTTATATCTTAGGTGCATGACATAAATGATAACAGAAATATCAGTTTGAGCCAAAGAAACTAAACTTGGATCTGGCTTATATGTACTCATCATGAAATATACTTAGGCACGTATGCAAAGTAGAGTAACTACTATGTAACTCGACCGAGCCCTTCGGGTCACAACCACTGTAGCCTATCGTCTACTTGCATACAGAATCATGGACTACAGAATGAAAGCATTAATTTTTAGAAATAAAGAATGCTCTTCCTGGACATTAGCATTTCCCTCCTCTTTCTCCTCTCCTTCTCTATACAAGTGAGAAGTGTGTTTTAAAGGCAGATTTAAAAAATATCTGCGTGACCTCTTGACACTTCTATGATGCCATTTGTGGTGCTGTGAATGAGATTGGCCCCCATAGGCTCATAGATTTCAATACTTGGTCCCCAGTTGGTGGAACTGTTCAGGAAGGATTAGGAAATGTGGTCTGGGGGAGGTGTGTCACTGGGAGTGAGATATGAGGTTTCAAAAGACTCAATCCTACCCAAATGTTTCTCTGTCTAATGGTTGTGGCTTAAGATGTGAGCTCTTAGCTATTGCTCCAGAGCCAGGCCTGCTTGCCTGCTGCCATGTTCTCTCCCATGTTGATAATAGATCCTAACCCTCTGAAACCATATGTCCCTAATTAAATGCTTTCTTTTATAAGTTACCCTGTCTGTGGTGTTTTGTCACAGCAGTAGAAAGTCATCTAAGTCAACACTAAAAAGCACTACAGTGCTAGGGGTGCAGGTCACGAGGAGAACTGTTGCTGAGTGTGCACAAGGCTCTATGCTCAATTACTTCACCCCAAGTAACCAAATCAAACCAAGTGTTGCCTCCTTTTTTGAGAGTTTACAGTCATTACATTTCTATCATGACTCAAAAATTATTACAAATGCAGAGGCTAAGCTGGGCCAGGTGTCCAGGCACAAGTTTGGATCTGTATAGTTACTCAGAAACCTACAGTTAAGAGACTGACCAGGTCCGAGTTCTCATTTAAAGCAGAAGATTCACTTGAAAACTTATGGTTATTGTCAGAGTATTGTCCTTATGTTATTCCAGCCATTTTATTTTCTCAAAGCCATTTATGGGAAAGAAGAGAGAGGCCACAAGCTAGGCAGAATCTGAAGTAATTCATTTTAGTCATGGATGATAGACCATAATCTTTGTTGTGAAACATAATCACTGAAATGTCTTCTTATGTTCTTTGCCATGATGTAACATGGGAGTGACATCCTGACACTTGTGGTGTGTGTGTGTGTGTGTGTGTGTGTGTGTGTGTGTGTGTGTGTGTGTGTGTTGTGAATATAATCATGGAGAGATTCTAGAAGATTCTACCTTCCAGAATTTTTTTTAAAAAATTTATCCATTTTTCAAGATTATTTTTACTTAAGTGTATGTTTGTATGAGTATATGTTACTTGTGTGGGCACCCACAAAAGCCAGGGTGTCGTATACCCTGGACCCTGAGTTATAAGCATTTAGAACAACCTGATGAGAGTGCTGGGAATGGAACTTAGGTCTTGTAGCACAGCATCATCTGCTCCTAACCACATCTCCAGGCACTAGAAGCAGCAGGAATTAGAAAGAGGTAAGCAGACATCGGAGGCTGGGATAGGTAACTGTCAGAGCAATTATCTGCATGACAATTCAAAGACTTCACAAACTGAACGGTGTAAAGTTGTTAGGATTTCCTTATACCATTTTGAGTAAAGGTAAGCTGTGAGGGTTACAATCTTATTTTTATTGTCAAGAAATTGTCAGATTAAAGACCTTTAGAATTAGAAAACTAGTCATAGAACTGAGTTGGAATCTGGAGCCAAGTCTGTTGTTGGCCTCTTAATGTCTTCAATGTGCATGGAAGGACAGGAGGAGTTGCTGCGGTTGGAAGTAAGTGCTTCCCTTCAATCTTACTTAGAGGATTTATCTGAGTGCCCTGACAGGTGTGTCTTTAAAATCAAAACACAGCAGAGAAGCCACAGAAATGTAAACAAAGCACATGCTATCAAAATAATAAGGCAGAAAATGCAATGATCAACTATGAACAATGCCAGGAGACAAGATGGGCATAGTGGCACCTGCCCGTCAGCCCAGCACTTGGGAGACTGAGGAAGAAATCTCCAGTTTGATATTAGCCTCTTGTATAACGTGAGTACCAAGCCAGCCAGGTAGGTCTTCATAGTAGATCCTGCTGAAAAAGAGGGGTGGGGGTAGGAATGAATCAGGAGACAGCACAAGCAAAACTAGTCGAAAATGAGGAAAATAAGCAATTTGGAAAAAAAAAATACAAAAATTCTTACATTTTAGGAATAGATGATAACTTCCACAATTTAATAAAAAAATCTTTAAAAACCTACAATTAATATAATAGCTTTCAAGTCTCATAATGATATGAAAGTACGTGTGTCCTTTCAATGATCCAGCACAAAGCAAGGATATCTTTTCTTGCTACTTCCATTTCCCATTCAGAGCAGTGCTGAGTATATTGCCTAGAAAAATTACATAAGAAAAGGAACTAAAAAGCATCCAAGTTGTTAAGAAAGAAAAGTTTTGTTTGTTGATGAGATGCTTTATTTAAGCCTCTTAAAGCATCACTAAGTCAATAGAAAATGCTGGATCCAGTCCTAAGTTCAGCAAGGTCTCAGGAGGCGGGGTCAGAACAGAGCCAATGCTTTCCTATGCATCAGCCATCAACAGTTGGAATCTGAAATTAAAAAAAAAAATCACGCTGTGGTAAAAATGACATACATATGCAGAGATCCAGCAAACTGTGGATGAGATTTCTGTGAGAGAAGCTGCAAAGTACCAGCGAAAGAGATTAAGCAAAATCCAGTGAATAGAAGTTCTGTGGATTAGAAGACTCAATAGCTTTAAGATGTTACCTGTTTTTAAATTAATCGATGGTTTCATATCGCCTTAATTAAATGCCAACAAACTTCTGTGGACATGAATAAAGTTATCCTTAAATTTACATAAAAAGTTAAATCACTTAAAATATCCCAAAAATATTACAGAAAAAGACCAAATTAAGGAAAACTGGAGTGTCCTATTTTCAGTTATCATAAAGTTCTAGCGTTCAAGACAACACGTTATTTACATAGATCTTCTCCATTCCCATCAGTCTTCGTTCCCTAGTGTAGGCTTAGCTTAGAGATCTCTTTGCAAAGGCTATGGCATAGAAAGGGGAGAAAATAATAATTCTGAACTATGGTTACCTGATGAACTCTGTTTCAACTGGGTGGTCAAGATAAAAAGTGATACGGGTCATGACGGTAATATGCACCCTTGATGTCATGTAGTGAGAAGCACACTTGACTTCTGTGGCGCTCCTCCACCAAACTCATAGCCCCAGGAAATTCACGAGAAATACGTTGACACATTCCAAGTCAGACACTATAAAATGAAAACCAGCTCCTCTAAAAACTATCATGAAAAAATTGAAGTCTGAAACTCTGTCATTCTCAAGAGGAGGCTGAGACATGATGACCAGATGTAATGTAGCACTCCAGAAGAGAGGAAGATAGTAAGTAAGAAGACATTCTGGATAAAGTCTAAAATTCGGTTAACGTATAGCTGTTGATTGCTAATTTTGACAAACAATATCAAGCACATGTGTAACTGGTTCCTCCAAACTGACACACTCTTTTCTAGAGGGAGAAAGCTCATTGAGGTTCAATAAGTAGGAGGCCCAGTAGTTAACAGCACCTGCTGTTCTTACAGATGATTAAAATTCAGTTACCAGCATTCACATCCACTAGTGTTTAACCACCTGTAACTCCAGCTCCAGGGGGATTCTCTGTGGGCTCATGAACACATTCATATAAATAGAAATAAAATCTTTCAAATAAAATAGTAAATAAAATGAGGCTCAGTGATGCACAAAACTCACACATCCCAGGAACCCCAGGAAACTCCTGAAACAAGAGTCAGGAAGCCGCTCCCTAAGATTATAGACGCGCTAACAAATGCCATGGGCTGGCGTTCAGCAACCATTAAAGCTCTAGAACATTGTGCAAGGAGCTCCAGGGATGCAGCTTTTCTGAGCTGCTACTCATGACAGAATGGGGTTTTTCTGCTATTATTGTTGTTTTTAATGCAGCTTCCTTTGAGTCACCCCTGCTCCTGTAAGTAATCTTTGACACATGATCCAATAAGGAGCTCCAATAAATTTACTGACTCGCTAAGGTAGACAGGTTCAATAATTTCAGTTGTTAGTGCCTCATCAAAGTAGATATTTGTTCATAGCCCCCAGGAAAGTCACATACCACTACTATAACAAGAAGGGTTCAAACAGCTGGAGAAACTGTGCACAAAGTTTTTGGGGATAATGGGATACTGTCACACTTAAAAAAAGAGTGCCGTAAAATTAAGTACATTTAAGGTGATGACTGGTAATTAAAAAAAGAAAGAGAAATCATGAAAGTAGCAAAACATGAAAACTGATTGGGAAGCTTCAAATAAGTGCAAATATTTTCATTTTGGGAACATCTGCAAATTGATGATTTCTGGGTCAGATTTTAAGGGTCCACTCTCACCCAACAAGTGAAAAAGTTGGACAAGCAAACCAAACATGAGTTGTTTTTTAGATGCCTCCATTAAGTAAGGTCATAGAGCGAAGCATTGCCTCTAAGTTTGAGAGAGAAATTTGGCTAGAGAGAATCACGGCTCACCGGAGCAGATGCCTACAGAGAAGCAATGCGCATGGATGAGCCTGAACTAGAACTGACAAATCCCTGAGGTTCGTGTCGACATAGCTGAGAGTTAAACGTTCTGGGATCTTGGTTATTGCTGGGAAGCCAGCCTCATACTTTTGTGAGCGATGGTTCTTACAACACATACAGCAGTAAATGCCTAGGTATCCTCTTCTTAAGAAGCAGAAATCGTTTTACTTAACTCTAAATGACTAGTTTTCTTTTGGAGCATACCTGACTTTTGGGACAGGGAACACCCAACAGCCCGTTTAGTCATCCTGTTCCACCTATGAAGAGTAGGGCTCAGAAGCACTTACGGAGTCCTCATCACAGAGACAAAGCTTGCTGAAACAATGAGACCCGACAAAACTGTAGCATGCTCCCCATCCTTGAACCTCATTCCCACTTTCAGGAAGGTCTATTTACACTGATTCCTTTTACGTAGTACTTCATATTGAACAATGAAGAAAGCATTACAAGACATACTGAATAGCAAAAGACATAGTTTGAAGAGAAAGAGGAAGCCTTAGAATGCGAGCCAATTATGCCAGAGATGCTGTAATTACCATATTGGAGACATTACAACCATGGTTGATAGGCCAAGGGCTATAGTAGACAAAGTAGACAGGATATGAGAATAGATGGGCAATGCAACCAGAAATATGGAAATTCTAAGAAAATATGTAAAGAAAGAAATACTAAAATTTTAAAAGGCATAATGACAGACAAAGGAATACAACAGCACATCACAAGGATCAGTCAACTCAAACAACATGCACAACTCCACACAAACTCTACTTCTCCATGTTCAGGGAGTTGTGCGGGTGCTGTCCTCAGCAGTGTGACCCAGCTGTCAGTTTATGGAGAGCAACCAATTGCCTAGGCAACAGCCTGGGTTGTTTGGGGATTTCCATGGGACCCCTTGGCCCGTATCTCAATTGAATGCAATCCAGTCCAGATACTGGAAACCTTATTTGGTGACAAGAGATGATCAGTTGGAACTCCATCTCCCCATTATTAGGAGACCTCATTAGGATCACCTTCATATTAGGGAGTTTCCACAGCACTTGGTTTCCATACCATCCCTCAAATGCCCCTTAATTCCAGCTGTCTCTCCCTGCATTTCCTTCCTCAACCCTACTTCAAGTCCCCCTCCCCATCTGATCCTCCTAGTGTGTTCCCACCCACCCTCAGTCTATCCATAAAATCTATTCTATTTCCTCCCTCCCAGGAAGATCTATGTGCCTTCCCTAGTCCCTCTCTCTCTATCCAACCTCTTTAGTTCTACAGATCGTAGGTTGGTTTTCATTTATTTGATAGATAATATCCACATATCAGTGAATATATACCATATTTATCTTTCTGGGTCTGGGTTACTTCACTCAGGATGATTTTTTTTCTCTAGTTCCATCCATTTGCCTGTAAATTTCATGATATCATTTTTTAACAGCTGAGTAATATTCCATTGTATAAATGCACCACATTTTCTTTAACCACTCTTCTGCTGAGAGACATCTATTTTGTTTCCAGTTTCTGGATACTATGAATAGAGCAGCAATGAACATGTTTGAGCAAATGCTCTTGTGGTAGGACGGAGAGTCCTTTGGGTATATGCCCAAGAGTGGTATAGCTGGATCTTGAGGTAGATTGATTTCCAGCTTTCTGAGAACTTCAGTATTGATATGCATAGTGACGGTACCAGCTGCACTCTCACCAGCAGTGGGGGAGTGTTTTCCTTATTTCACATCCTCCATCATGAGCTGTCACGTGCTTCTTTGATCTTAGCCATTCTGACAGGTGAAAGATGGAATCTCAAAGTAGTTTTGATTTGTATTTCCCTGATGGCTAAGGATGTTGAGCATTCATTTAAGTGTTTTTCAGCCATTCAATTTTACTCTATAGAGAGTTCTCTGTTTAGATCTGTAAAATCCATTTTTAATTGGATTTTTTTTTCTTTTTGATTGCTAGTTTCTTGAGTTCTTTTTATAGTTCAAATATTAGCTCTCTATTGGATGTGAAATTGGTAAAAATCCCTTCCCACTCTGTGGGCTGCCCCTTTGTCCAAATGACAGTGTCCTTTTGCTCTACAGAAGCTTTTCAGTTTCACGAGGTCCCATTTCTTAATTATTGATCTTAGTGCCTGTGCTATTGGTATTCTGCTCAGGAAGATGTCTCCTGTACCAATGAGTTCAAGGCTCTTCCCCACTTTCTCTTCTATCGGGTTCAGTGCATCTGATTTTATGTTGAGGTTTTTGATCTATTAGGAAACGAATTTTGTGCAGGGTGATAAATATGGATCTACTTAGGTTCATCTACATACAGACATCAGTTTGAAGATGCACCAGCTGAGCAGGCCAGGGAAACAGGTAAGCCAACTGAAGATGTTTGTCACTCTTTCCTCTCCTGCAAATCCAATCCCTCCTGTCTCATCCTGTCTCATCACTACAATAGAACACCAGCCTACAGCCTCCCCACCGCCCACATCTCTTGTAGATTCCACAGGCCATCCCTTCCTAACCTTTATCTCCATACTCACTGCTTTATCCTAGCCCCCAACTCTAGTTGGGACCCCTTGTTAACCCACAGGCCATACCTGTCAGAAACCAAGTAGGTTGCCTGCACATCTTCTTCGCTCTCTGTTCCTCCAGATCCAATCCCCCAGTCTCAGTGACATTTTTTTTTTACAGAGAGCTAGAAAAAAATAATTCTAAAACCCACATAAAACCAAGAAGACTGTAAACAGTCAAATTAATATTGATAGAAAAAAATCCTAAGGGCAGTAAACTTCCTGATTTTAATAAATATGTAGCAGAGCTACAGTAAGCCAGTCATCACAGTAGCAAGCACACAGATGTATCTATTGATAGATGGGACAGAAAAGAGAAACCAGAAAAGCCACCAGTGTATGCTAACTGATCTTCAACCAAAGTGCTAAGAACACATATCACACTCAAAAAAATCATCTCAAATTAATGATTATTTAAACATCATGCTTGAAACTGTAAAAGTCGTAGAAGGAAATAGGAGAAAAGCATTATGATACTTATTGTGACGATGTTTTTTGGATATAATACACCAAAAATGTAAACAACCAAAGAAAAATGAGCAAAAAGGCCCACATCTAACAAAAAAGCTTTTACAGGACAAATGAAAAGCCAGCATAGTAGATGGCAATCTGTAGAAGAGGAGAAAGAATTCGCCAGTTATGTGGGACACGTGGGCAGTCTACAAAAAGGACTTAGTCTACACAAGGACTTCCCACAGCCGAGGGGGTTAAAAAAAAAAAACAAACAATGACAAACTAGTAACCTGATCTTAATAAAAATAGGATAAAAGCTGGAATAAGTTAAGTCTTTATCCGGCAAAACAAATGGTGTTTATAATTGTATAAAAACATGCTCAACCTCCATCATGAAATTATCAGGAAATGAGTTTCACCCCTAATCTGTCACAATTACTATTGCAGAGAAAACAGATAAAAAACCCATTGAGGATGTAGAGAGGGGAGAACTCCTACACACCAATGAGGGGCACAGTGGACTTTTAGAATACTAAAAGTAGAATATCCATGCAAGTCAGTAATTCCACTTCAAGATTTTTATCCAAATGATTGAACTCATGATCTTGACGATTAGCACTTTTATTCTCATTATTTTATTCACGGTAGCTAGGAATTGGAAATAAAAACCAAGTGTCTATGGATTGAAGCATGTTGTTTAAATAGAACCCACAGTGGCTTCCTGGTATTTCAAAGTAGCTCAGCTAGACAGCAGTGGGTTCCCAGGTGGGAAGCTGTGCCAGAGTGTGGGTCTATGTTGGTCCTATAGGTCTTAGATCAGAGGTCTGTGAGCCATTGAGAATGTACTATATTCTCAGGAGAGTGTCGTTAGTGGAACATCTCAGTTTATTGAAACAAGGCTGGTTATGTTTATAGGAAAAAAGCAGGGGAGGGTCCTGGCTACCCAATGACAAGGGCCTTTGGCTAAGACATAGATACTAGAGTAGCCTCATTTGCATGTGGAGCTCATGTCTAAGGATCAAGGTCCTGGAAAAGACTCTCTTGCATAAGATGTGGTCTCACAGGTAAAAGAGGAAGACATCGTATCAGAAAATGAGCTCAGCCTTAGGCCTTCTAGCTACAATGTTCAGATAAGCACCAACCAGGCCCTGCTCCTTTGCCACTGACTTTCTGTGAAGCAGACAACATTTAGAATTTAGCTGGGTTTTGCCAGGGCTAAGAAAATGGGGAGCAGCTGAATGCCTTGTGCTATCAGGGTGAGAATTCCAGGGTTCCAAGCATGCTTCCACCTACTTTTAGCTCTAGGACAGCCCCACAGAGGCATGGATTAAGAAAATATGATAATGTACATGCTGTATTATAAACCTTTAAACAGAAAGAATCTTCCAATATAATTGTCAATATAGATGAATATTAAGGACATTATGTTAATTGAAATAGGTCAGAAAGGTAAATCCTGCATGGTTATACTCATATGAGATAACTAAAATAGCCAAATTCAAAAATTCCAAACAGAACTGTGATTACCATGATAAACAGAATGGGAAATTGAGGACCATTAGTCAGCGTGCATTCAGTGTCCATCAGGAAACACACACAAGTTCTAGAGATCCGATTACAATATTGTGCATACACTCCACAGCAATGGATTATACATGAAAAACTAAGAGTGTTTTTTCATGTAAAATGTTCTTCCCACAGTGAAAGACTCCAAATCCAGAGACAAAAAGAAGAATATCTTTAAGACATTAATTAGGAGGCTGACTGAGAAATACTCTCTGGTGTTATTGGTTGAATCATAGAAGATGATGAACGAGAGTAAGACAGACAGACAGACAGGATGAAAGAATGACAGGAAGAACAACAATAACAGAACTGTAGGGTAGCCCCAGAGGCTGCAATACATAAAAACAGGAGATAAAAGGAAAAGAGAACATGGAAAAGGGACAATATTTGAAGCAATTATGGCTGATGGTTTCCACAAATTAATTTTAGGAATTAAACCACAGTTATACTAAGTAGAATGAACATTCAGAAAAAACTATACCTAAACATACTATCCTCAAATTTTAGAAAATCAAAACATGAGAAAAATTATTTAAAGGAAGCAGAAAGATAACCTACTGAAGCTCTTGTAAGTAGCTTTGTGGAACTGTGATGAAAATGGCCAACAGAAACAATTCAAAGGAGATGAGATTAATTTTAGCTCACATTTTTAGGGAGAGTTCAGTCATCATCATGGTGGGGAAGGCACAACAGAGCAGCCCTGTCATGGTGGTAAGAATATGAGGCATAATTGTTAACTTGGTGCCAGACCGGGACCTAGATAGGGTAGGCCAGAATAGATGGGTACAATCTTTAAGGACCCCACCCTTACTGGACTACTTCTTTTTCCTGGTCCCTACCTTCTAAAGGTTCCATGCCTCCAAAATAGTGTCACAAATAGAAACTAAGCATTCAAAACATGATCTCTCATGGGTGATATTTCATAGGCCAACATGAGATTCCATCTCTGGCTCTCAAGTCTATTGCATATGAAAAATACATTCAGTTTAATTTCAAGCATCCTTGTAAAGTTCTAGCATGAAGGGCTGGAAAGATGGGTCAGCAGATGAGAGTGTGTACTGCAGCTGGGGGTGGGGTGGGGTACACTCTTTTAATCCCAGCACTCAGGAGTTAGAGGTAGGTATATCTCTCTGAGTTCAAGGGCCAACTGGGTCTATGGAGTTCCAAGAGACAGAGTTAAGTCTAGCTCCAGGATTCTCAGATACCTCTTTTGGCCTCCACATCCGTCTGCAAATATACACAGAGAGGCATACACACATCCCCATACAGAAAAATAAAAGTCTTCATTGTTTTTTTAAAGTTCTAATGCTCTTCAAAAGTCCAAAGATAACTCCTGAAATTCTAGGAAGGTTTTCATTATGGAATCCTGTTTTTAAAAACATATTTTAATATGTAACAGCACAGAATAAACATTGCCATTCCTAAAGGATGGAACAGGAGCATAGCAAAACTAAAATACTACTGGAAAAAAAATTAAATCCTGTAGTTCCAGGGCTAGCACCTTAGGTCATGATAGATATGAGCCTGGGATATGCAGGCATATCTGTAACCCACTAGGTTTGAGCATCCCTGCCTCTTGTGACCCTGATACCTGAAGCATATGACAGTTTCTTTTGGACTAGTTCCCCTTAATAATTGAAGCCCTACTCTGAAGATGCTCTATGTTCTTAACATCTCCAACACTCTGGGGTCTCTATTGAACTCCAGGCTTCATCTTCATAGGTTCATTTGTGTATTTAAATAGTACAAGGACTCTGTGTAAGGAGTAACACACTGATACTCATGTCCTGGCCGTATAGGTCTTCTTTTGGAACATTGGTGTCAACCTCCAGGATCTTGTACATCTTAAACTCCCTATTCCTGATAAAAACTAGCATCTCATGAACAAAGCCAACTTCTGATACCTGTTAAAGAAGTACTCCTAGTACTCTGGCCAGAGCAGGTTGAATGTCTGCACAACTAAAACTGGAAAACATACTTCCCTGGGATGCCATTTCCATGCAGGGTACCCCTGTAGCATTCTGTTTTCAGATGAAATTCTCAATTTTATGCTCTGAAGCCTTTGATGAATGAGGTCTAGTATTCAAAATGCATTATCTAATTGTGTTAAAACAAAGTGATTTAACTTTTCTTTAGTAGGACCGTTGTTCCCTAGTTTTTAAATATTTATTTGAGTATGTGCATGTCCACAAATACCAGAAGATCCTTGGAACATGAATTAAAGGACTTTGGTTGTGAATTTGCCTGTTTACTTGCTGAGAACTGTGGTAGATTTCTCTGGAAGAGCAGCAAGTCTGGCCCAGTCCCCTAATCTCTAGCAATTACAAATGCTTTATCCATGGTTGCTTTGTCTGAAACTTTAACAGTGTTCATGCTGCCTTCTTTACCAAATTGCACACTTGCTAAATATTTCTAGTCTATTTTTTAATCTCAATTCTTGATGTAACTCAGGCTAAAAACAGCAAGCAATGACTATGACACAGTTTGAAGGTTAGGCCATCTTTAAATTTTCTGAAACAAATAGGATTCGTTCATGACTTTTGAATTGAATATCATTCAAATTTTCAGACTATGTGTAAGATTTAGCTAGATTCTTTGACAAAATGCAACAAGAATGGCCTTTGTTCCTCATAGTGTTTGTCTGCATGTGAAACTTTGTGAGCAGCCTTTAGTGTCAACATTTCTGTTGGCATTCTGGTGTTCCAAATTACCGGCAAAAATCATCAATTAAACGGAGAGTACAATATTCTACATTCTTCTGTATTTCCCAAGTTCTGCTACCAGCTCAAGAAGACAGGCCCCCTTTGGCTACATTGCAAATAACCACATGGTCAGGTTTAATCAGAGCAATGACCTCACTTTATGGTACCAATTCTTTTTAGTAGTTATTTCTGTGTCTGTAACAAAAATACCTTAAAGAAACAGCCTGAGGTAGAAAAAAAATTATCTCTGGCACACAGTTTCAGTAAATTATGTCAGAGAATGCATGAAAGTTTGTTCCTATCCACTGCCATGAAAGAATATTGTAGATCTGTGCACATGATGGACAACCAAGACGCAGAGACATCAGACCAGAAGGAGGGTTGGGTACAACTTGAAAAGCCTCCTGCTGCTGACTTACAAGTCATACCTTATAAAAGCTCCATAGCTTTCAAAACAATGTCTTTTTAAGGTGAGTACAGAGTGAACATTCAAACCATAAGTCTGTGAGGGTATTGTTCAGGTTCAGACTTTAACCTTTATCTTAGATTAAAGCTATAAATCATATACAAATGTTCAGAAACCATATGAGAGAAATGAAACATTTTAAAGGGAGGAGAAGGAGAGGGAGATACAACTAAATTATACTCTGTGAAAATTTCTTTTAAAATGAAGGAGAAATGAAGACATTGTCAGACAAGCAATGGTTGAGTGAATTTATAGCTAGTAGATCTTGCAAAGAAATCTCTTAGAAAGGAGAAACTTAAATAGGCCCATGTTTTTTATGCTTGGTCTCCAGATACCTGTGCTGGGGAACTGTTGGAGGTGAAGCCTTGGTGGAGGAAGTGGTGGTGGCTCTTAAAGGCTTACAGTGAGTCATAACTCTTGCTCAACCTCTACTTCCAACTGCTGATGTACGTAATCAGCAGCTTCCTGTTCCTTCTGCCATGGTTTCCCACCATGCTGAACTATATCACTTTGAAGTGTAAGCCAAAATAAAGCCCACCTTCCATTCAATTACTTTTTGTCATGTGTTTTAGCACAGTAAAGTAAGGTAACTAATATAGAAAATCAATATCATGAAATGGGGCCTTTGCAAGTCATGAAATTGAAACAATAATATGCAACCAACAACAAAAACATTTTACTGTTCAGATTCAGACTCTGCCAAAAAACTTTTAAGCAAGATAACACCAATGTATTTAAATTGAGTCATAAATATAAAACCAGTATTTTGAGGATATTAAAGACATATAAAGACACAAGAGAAAAGAAAAATAAAACAGTTGCTCAGATAAACACAGACATGAAAATTCTAAAGAAAACATTTTCAAACCGACTTTAATAACTTGTTAATAGAATTAAGTTCATGACCAAGCTGATTTCATTCCATGGATGTAAGGACAGTTCAACATATGCATGTTGACAAACGCAATACACTTAAGGACACCAATCACATGGTCATAGAAATACAGAAAGAAAAGTTTGATAAAGTTCAACATCCTTTCATAATAGAAGCTCTGAAGAAAGAACTAAGAATAGTAGAAACATATTTCAAACATTGTAAACTATGCATAAAAAACCAACAGCCAACATTATTCTAAATAGGAAAAAATCTAAAAACATTACCTCTAGCATCAGAAGTGAGATCAACGTGGCTATTCTCCAGAATGTTATCCAATATAGTCCTTGAAGTCTTAGCTACAGAGATAAAGAAAGAGAAAGAAATAAAAGAAATACAAGGGCTGGAGAGATGGCTCAGCAAGTAAAGGTACTTACTGCTGGTAAAGACATTTACTGCCAAGCCTGATGATCCGAGTTTGAGCACTTGAACCATTATGGTTGAAAGAGAATCAACTACTGAAAGTTGTGGTTTGACATCCATATGTTTACTGTGGCACACATGTTCCCCAATTCAAAATAAAACATAAAAAAATTAAAAATTAAAAAATGTAACATAATACTTATAAGGAATACAAATTGAAAATAAAAATGTAAGCATTCCTATCTGTAGAGAGGAGAACATTGAAAAAGAGTCTAAGGACACTATGAGAAATCTCTTATATTTGATACACATTTCATCAGTTTATAAGATCTAAGATCAACATATGAAAATCAGTGGCTTTCCCATATACTAATAATGAATCTGCCAAGAAAGAAATCTTGAAAAGAAAAATATTATTCAAATCCATTCACACAAGCCTTAGAAACAAACCCGTTTCCCATTCAAGTAATTAACCTAAACAAGTAGACAAACAAACAAACAAACAAACAAACAAAAACCTCTACAATAAATACTAGGAGCTAGAAAGACCTGTAAAGGTTATGGATTAGCAAAATTAATATGGTTAAATGGCTATATCACAGAAAATAACCTGCAGATTCAATGCAATTTCCAACAACATTCTTCACAGAACTAGGCAAAACAGTCCTAAAATCCATATGTAGGCAAAAAGTGATAGATAGTCCATCAATCCTAAACAGAAGGAATGTCGCTGGAGGCATCAAAATCCTTGATCTCAAATTGTACTACAAAGTCACAGTAAGCGCCACAGCATAGCATATGCATAGAGTAGACATATACTCCAATGGGAAAGCATGGAGGATATAGGTATAAACTCATATATGTACAGCCACTTATGTTTTGATGACTATGTCAAAAACACATAGAGGAAAAACAAGCCTCTTCAATAAATATTGCGAGGGAAAACAGATATTTACATTTAGAAGAATTAAACTGAATGCACATATTTCACTCTGCATAGAAAAAATTCACAATGGACAAAGAACTTCATGTAGAACCTGAATCTCTTGTACCGCTAAGGAAAAGCACTTTAAGACTCAGATATAGGCAAGAACTATATGAAATGTGTCCCAATAACTTAGAAAATATTCCTAAAAACTCACACACTAGAATCTATAAAGATTCCAAAATTAACATCCTCCCAAAATACCCAAACCAACAAGTCAATAAAGAGCAAATGAATAGTTTTCAAAAGAAGGAATACTAGTGAAATATTCATTAAAGTGTTCAATATTTACTCATGAGGGTGGTGTACAACAGGATGGCCAATATCAATAAGAAAAAATCACAACAAAGCCTGGTGAGAAGGTTGGAATAAGATACTCATATGCTGCTGGGGATGGGGAAGTGCAAACTGGCAGTGCTGCTATAGAAATTAGAACACAAGTTCCTTAGAAAACTAAAAATACAACTATCATACAGTCAAGCTTCTCCACACCTGCATATACACTCACAAGAGCATAAGTCAGCACACCACAAAGTTACTTGCACAGCCATGCTTATTACTGCACAATTCTCATCATTCTAGATGTGGGACCAGCTTATATGCGCATCAGAAGATGAATGGATAGAAACATGGTACATTTATTCACATGTCAATTGCAATAAGCTAGGCTCAGAAAAACAAATACCACGTTCCCTCTCAGATATGGCAGCTTTATAGGATATGAATGTAGAATGGGAAATATGAGCCTGAGGGAAGAGGTCTAAATCTAGGGGCAAGGTAAGATAACACAGAACAATAGCACGAAAGCTTATATCACTTTCTCTCTCATATGCAGTCTAGACTTAAATATTAAATATTTGATCTTCAAATATTCAAATGTATATTTTCAGACATATATTTGCATATAACAGGAAACAAAGGATTGCTTTCTCGGGGAAGGAAAAATAGGAGATAAAAAAGTACATAGAAGATAATGGAGTAAGGACAGGGAAGGACAATGAGGAGGGGGGGCGGATAAAAGGAGGTAGAACAGTAGGTGTGTGCATTTGTGTGTGTACATATATAATATTGAAACTTATTACTTTAGATAATAACGAAAAGACCAATTTAACAAAATTACTGGATGGACCATAATTTTACTCAGGCTCCAAAGATTTACTTGGATTTTGGAAAAGATGACACCAAACACACAGGTAATAAAAGCAAACAAACAAACAAACTAGGCTCCAAATAGGTTAGATAAAACTATAAAGCTTCTACCAGCAAGGGGAAGGGAGAATAAAGAGAAATCATGTTTGGGGAAACATTTTTATGAATTATTCATTGTGAAAGGGGGCTAAAATCCAGAATAGACAAGGAGTGAAAATACTAAAAATTAAGGAAAGCGTCCTGTTTCTAAAAGGGGGAAATACTCAAACAGATATTTCACAAAAGTCACACAAATAGCCACAGATACATGAAAAATGTGTTCCGCATGTCTAATCATGAGAGAAATGCAAAGTAAAATCCCAGTGAGGAGTTACTTTATACCCATTAGTCCCACTATTCTGAAAATGATAAAAGATAATAAATGTCGGCAGAATGTGAGAAAAGGAAATCATCCTTCCTTACATAGCGGTGGTGGTGTGGGAAGTTAGTCCAGCCATTCTGCAAGTAGCATGGAGGTTGGTCAACAAACTAAAAATGGAGTTATCCTGATTCAGTCTTATATCTGAGTCACTTCCTAGAACAATTGATGTTAGCTTACCAATGAGACGTGGGCATGCCCAAGTACATTACAGAACTGCAGTATCTATGGTGTGGAGGCAGTTACAGTGTCTACCAACAGATAAATGGATTCTTTAAAATCTGGTACTTAAACATACAGGATATGATGCAACTGTAAAATGCCTTAATTCAGCCTGGAGTTAGAAATGAGATCACTGCTTTACATAAGCTGTTCAGGTGAGGAGTGAAAGAACTCTCCTTGCACTGTGACACTGAACCAACATGTGCCAACAAACTCTCAGGACACCAACGTACAGAGGAAAAAGGAGAGATGGGTAGTCTTTGTACATCTGGGATATGGCATTTTGTAATTATTTTCTCTTAAAATGTCCAGAGTTAACTAAATCGGTTGATATCTCTCCCAACTTTATTCCTATTTCAGAGAGAGAAAAAACAAAAACAAAAACAGAAAGCCAAGAAAGAAATTGACCAGAATATAAGTCTCCTATTATAAAACTCCTCTACCATAGTAAATGCCATGTTTTTCATCAGAAGAAAGAAGGTTAATGAAAATGTTCATTTGAAGTAAAAGTATGACAAGCATAGAAGATAGCCAGAGCTGAGATTCTTGTCTCAATGAACTGCATGTGAAGAGCCAATTGCCATTTCCTTACCACAGTGCACTTCACCCTTTATCTGTTTACAAACTAGACAGACCATTGGTTAAAACAGGATGTGGGTAAAGAGCCACACGTGGAACTGGATGGCCCAGACATAAGCTCAGCTGTCTGAACTTCAGACTTCATGCAACAGCAGACCTGCAGTGTGTCAAATGCAGATTTCCAGGCACCAAGCCCCAAAGATGCTGCCCAATAAGCCTGGGTGGCAGAAATCCCCCACAAGTAGGTTTTCCAGAACATTTAAGATGGATGGTTCAAGGAACCATATTTTGTGACATACTGCTCAAAATCATGTTAATGTCTTTATGTGCTGTGACATGGATTAAGGACGAAAGCTATGACTAATGAGGGAGTAGAAGAAAAATGTTAACAATATTAAACGTTCCCTTGGAAGAAAACTGACTCCTGATCCTTTCTGTAGATTTCCCATGGTGGTTTTGTGAAGCCATTTCCAAGCTCAGTGTGACAGACCCCAGGTTCACTAAGATAGAGACCCTTCGAAGGGGGCTCATGCAACCCACTTACCTCAGTGGTATCTACCTCTCTCCCATTTGTACTTTTCTGAGAAAGAAAGAATTAACCGGAGTGAATATGTTTTTCCCACCATTCACATCCTTGCTTTTTCTAATATACTTCCTTTCAAAGAATTCTGACAACCCACGGGCATGTGGAGTCTTTTCATCTTCTAGTGTCATCTCTGATTTGGTTTTCTAAGTATCACACATTTTTCACTGTGGAGACCTTTCATATTCTGGCTTACAGTTCTTCCCAGATGTTTTTTGAAACTATTATGAATGGATTTATTTTTCTGATTTCTTTCATAATTTTATATGAAAGCTACTCATTTTATATGTTTACTTTTGTGCCTAGCTACTTTGATTAAAATATTCATCACATTGAAATGCTTTCTGGTAAAAATCTTAAGTTTTTTGAGTATAGGATTATGAGTTTTACAAATACAGTTCCACTCATCCCTTTTAAGAAAACGATTACCTATTTATTTTGTGTATGTGGATGCTTTATTTGTATGTAAATATACGTACAACATGTATGCAGAAGTCTCTGAGCCCAGAAAAGTGTATTAGATTTACTAGGTAGCTAGTAGTTTAGTGGTTTAGGTGTAAGTCTTGACCTTGAGTGTGATTTGTATGCCCAGTGAAACACCATTGAAGAAAACTATTTTTTCTTTTGCAAGCGACGGTTAGTTGGCAATGAGTTAGAGATGGTAGATCATGTCCACTTCTCTCTTTCAGTGCTGGGACCCTATCTGACTTAAACCTGTGCAGACATTGTACAAGATGCCATAGTCTTTGTGGGTTCACATGTGCACCAGTGGAAGACATTGCTTCCTTGGTATCTTCTATCTCCTCTGGCTCTTGCAGTCTTTCTTTATCTTCTTCCTCAGAGTTCACTGACCCTGAGGGGAGAGGTTTTATGGAGACATCCCATTTAGGCCTGAGTGTCCCGAGGTCTCTGTATACTGCCTGCTTTGAGTATCTGTACGTGTTCCCATCTACTGCAGGTGAGCTTCGGTGATGATAGCTGAGCGAGAAACTGATCTAGGGGTATAGCTGAATGTCAGTCATTGTATTGCTACATTTCCTCAGCAGAACAATAGTATTTGGTGGTCTGCTATGTCCTTTGCCTGTGCCTATCTGATTTCAGGTTCCTGGCCTCCCAAGTAGTGTCAAGCATGGGTTCCATCTCATGGAATGTGACTTAAAGCCAATCAGATGGTTGTTGGTTACTCCCACAACCTTTGTGCTGCTATTGCACTAGTGTATGATATAAGCAGGTCTTAATGATATATTGAAGGGTTTATACTTGGGTTTCTTCTTTGGTAACATCCAGAGTACCTTCCAGGGTTGTGAACACTATTCAGTAGGTGTGAAGGCTTTATTAGGCACCAGCTTGATCTCTCCATATTCAATGATATTCGTATTCAGACATATTCAATGTAGGTGTTGTTTTCAGCAATAGGGGATTACCATTAGTTTGAGGAGAGCAAGAAATAGCCTGGACAATAGGCTGAGTTGTGTGGGGATTTCCATGAGATCCCTTTGGCCAACAACTCAATAAAATGTAACCCATTCTTGGGACTGGAGGTTTCATTTGCTGGCGAAAACTGTCTAGTTCAAGCTTTGTCTCCTTGTGATTTGGTGATTCTATTTAGATTTCTTTCATTTAGTTATAAATATTAAGAAGAAGGTTAAAGTCATGTATGGTGGTACAGAGCTTTAATATCAGCACTCAGGAGGCAGAGGTAGGCAGATCCCTGAGTTCAAGGCCAGCCTAGTCTACAGAGGAAGTTCCAGGACAGCCAGGGTTACAGAGAAATCCTGTCTCTAAAAACAAAACAAACAAACAACAAAAAAGAAGCTGCTAGTATAGTAAGTTTCTATATGACCCTTCAGACAGCCCTTTTAGTTTTAGCTGTCCCTCTCCATATTTCCTCCCTCACCATCATCTTCCTTCCCCTCCTCCCTTTAATCCTTTTGTTCTATCTGTCTTCCCCTATCTCTCCATAACTGTATATTATATTTCCTCTTCCTTGGGAAATGCCCCCTTGAGTCCCTTACTCTATACTTAACCTCTGTGACTATAGGGATTGTAGCATGTTTATAGAAGGCATAAAAGCTTACTCACATATAAGTAAATGCGTACCATATCTGTCTTTTTGGATTTGGGTTACTTCACTTGGGATTTTTTCCTAACTCTGTTCATTTACCTGAAAATTTAATGATTTCATTTTTTAGACAACTGAGTAATATTTCATTGTGTAACTGTACCACATTTTCATTATCCATCTATCTGCTGATGCACATGTAGACTGTTTATAATTTCTGGCCATTATGAATAGAATGGCAATGAACATGGCCATTGAGACAGATCAATTCCCGTCTTCCTGAGGAACATCCATACTGGTTTCCATGGTAGCTGTACAAGTTTGCATTCCCACCAACACTGGGTGACAACAGTGGGACACAGCAGTGTTCTTCATAGCCACGTCCTCGCCAGTGGAATTGGTCGTCTGTTTTATTGATCTTGGCTACCTGACTTGCGCAAGATAAAAATCTCAATTGGTTTTTATTTGCATTTTCCTGATGATCAAGTATGCTGAACATTTCTGAGTTTTTTTACCCATATATGTTTCGTCTGTTTAGATAAGTCCCCCATTTTTAATTGGATTGTTTTCTTGATGTCCATTTGTTTTTAGTTCTTTATAATTTTAGATATTAGCCCTACATTGTATGTATAATTGATAAATGTATTTTCCCATTTTGTAGTTTTCCCATTTCCACTGCTTTGTCTGAATGATGGCGCCTTTGTCATGTAAAAGATTTTCAGTTTCGTGAGGTTCCATTTATTAATGGTTGATCTTAGAGTCTGTGCTGCCATTGCCCGTTTTAGAAAGTCTTTTCCTGTGCCAGTGAATTCAAGGTTACTCTGCTACCTATTTCCTTTTCTATAAGGTTCAGTATATTTGACCTTATGTTGAAGCTTTTAATCTATTTGGAGTTGAGTTTTGTGCAGAGTGATAGTATGGATCAATTTGGATTCTTTATATGTAGCCATCAAGTTTGTCCAAGACCATTCGTTGAAGATGTTGTCTTTTTTCCAGAGTGTATCTCTGGCTTCTTTACCAATTATCAGGTGTCCATAGGTGTGTTGATTTATGTCTGGGCCTTCAATTCAGTCCAATTGATCAATGTGTATATTTTCATGCTGGATCAGGCTGTGTCACTATACCACTCTCATTCTGTAGTACAATTTTAGATCAGGGATAGTGGCACCTCTGTCAGTTCTATTATTCGGGAATGTTTTAGCTATCATGTGTTTCCATATGAAGCCGAAATTTATCCTTTCAATTTCTGAGAAGAATTATGTTGGAATTTTGATGAGAATTTCGTTGAATTTGTAGATTTCTTTTGGTAAGTTGGGCATTGTCACTATATTAATCCTATTATTACGTGAGCATGGAAGATCTTTCCATGTCAGCCCCCAATACCTAAAACAATGTCTACCTGGGATGCTCACTGGCCTTACCAAGCAGGGATTCAAGTAGGTGAATCACACTATCCTTTCTGTTCTCCATTACGATCTCTTCATTCTCAGTCTCAGCCTGTCGACAACCTGCCTACAGGTGCATCCCACCTGACAATACACATTAACTTCATTGATTGAAGATTCCAACTCTTGATTCAGACCCAGGTTCCCCCTAGCCTTTCCATCCCTGTTTCTCCAGATAATTCTTTGCCTTATTATCACTTACTTGTAGGAACACTCTTTCCACCACAATTCCAACAGCCTGTAAACTCTACCTCTAGGTGTGAACAGAATCCCTTTAACTCTGTTCTGAAGCCCCTTTCAGCCTTTTCTCCTAGCCTGTATTTTTCTCTGCCACCCACTGACCTGCAGAAACACTATCAGGTAAACCATAACCTCCATACTCCCTAAGATCAAGAGAGGGCAATAGAATCACCCACCCATCAAAGACAAGACCAGATATAAACCTAGAATTACAATCATCCCAAACCTAGATGCCTAGAACCAGAATAAAAAAAAATTATCAGCCAGAACAATATGTCTCCACCAGAACCTGAGAAATGCAATACAGCTGAAGCACAAGACAAGGATATCAAAATGGCTATTGTGAGTATGTTCAAGGACTTTAAAGAAAATATGAATAAATTCCTTAATGAAGTCTATGATACAGGGTGAAGGAAATAATAAAAACAATTCAAGGTCTGAAAGTAGAAACAGAATCACTAAAGAAAACAAAATCTGAGATACAAGTGGAAATAAAAAATTCAGGAAGTCAAACAAAAACTCAGAGGTAAGCCTCACCAATAGAGTACAAGACAAGGAAGAAAGACAAGGTAGAAGAAATAGATACTTCCAGCAAAGAAAAATGTTAAACTGAAAAAAAACAAAAACAAAAAACTAAGACGAAAAAAAAAAAAAAAAAGAATCCAAGTACAACATCCAGGAAATCTGGGATGCTTTTGAAACATAAAATTTAGGAATAATAAGAATAGAAAAAATAAGAAAAATAAAAAAAAAATAGGTCAAAGTCTCAAACTATTTTCAACAAAATCATGGAAGAAAACTTCACTGACCTAAAGAAGGAGATGCCTGTAAAAGTACAAGATGCATACGGATCACCAAATAGACTAGATCAGAAAAGAAACTCTCTCTCACACATAATAATCAGAACACTGAATATATAGAACAAAGAAAGAATATTAAAAGCTGAAAGGAAAAAAAATATAAAGAACAAAGAAAGAATTTAAAATCTGCAAGAGAAAAGGAACAAATAACCCATGAAGGCAGAGCCATTAGAATAATATCTGCCTTCTCATTCTAGACTCTAAAAGCCAGGAGGGGTTGTATGGATGTTCTACAAACTAAGAGATCACAGATGTCATCCCAGACTACTATCCACAGCAAAAATACCACTCACAGTAGATGGAGAAAAAAGATATTCCACAATAAAACCAAATTTAAGCGGTATGTATCTACAAATCCAGCTAGAAGGTGCTAAAAGGAAACCTTCAATGTAAACAAGTTAAGTATGAGTAAGAAGACACAAGGAAGAAATAATCTCAAGACAGACAAACATATTGGATTAGGAAACAGGATCCAGCTTTCTGCTACATTCAAGAAACACATCTCACCATCAAGAATAGATATTAACTCAGGGTTAAAGGATGGAAGATAATATAGCATATTAACATCCATGTCTACACATGGAAAAGAGTTCTGGAAATAGCTGGAACAAGAAGGCAGGCTGGGGAAAATGAGGACAGATCTGGACCAACCAGAAACTTCTGGGGGAAAATTAGAAACAGATTTGAGCCATTAAAGGGTAATTTTGCTCCTTCCAAAATGTGCCAATAAAAATACTCACACACATACATACATTCAGACACACACACACATAACATAGCAATATCATTTATAGCTATAAAATCATTCCTTCTTTAAGACTACATTACAAAGACTTCCCACAGGCATGAAAGGGTAAGACTATTGATTTCCTATGAATGGATAAGGAGGCTCAGGCTCACCTACATCCACTACCTGGTACATGAAATATCGATAAATAAAGCTCCCCAGAGCAGTGGTTCCCAGGCTGGAGTCTACGATTCCCAAAGAGGATGAAAACATGAATTCAGAGACATTTCAAAGTCTTGCTGATATTCTCAGGGCTCTCCAGAGCATTTTTTTTGTAGACTAAGTACTCCTGGGAAGAGGCAATGAGAAAATAAAGTAAAATAGTCTCTAATATACTGAATGATTTATTATTTTAAAACAATGTACTTTCCTGCTAAAATCTCCTTCCTCATGTTGCTTATTTAATGCATATAACATTTCAGAGAAGGCGACTGAACACGCTCTGGGCCTGCCATAAATGGGAGACATATGAGAAACTGCTACTTTTATACGAAGTAAAGGCCCACCCTATGGAGAAGTGATAAACATGGTCCTAATTCTTGTCTTGTTAAGAATTTCTCTTTTAATAATTTCTACCATGAGATAAATAGGAAGAAACCAAGAAGAAAAGTTTAGAATCCTGAAAATCTTTTATAAATTCAGACACTATGACTTTGGCACTTTGAGGTCGGTTTGAAACCATTAAAGAAAAGCCAGAAGTGAGCTGAAGTGATATCTCAGGAGTTAAGAGCTTGCATTTGTTTTGAAGAGAGCCCAACTTTGTTTCTCAGCAACCTCGGCTGTAGGGGACCCACTCTTGTATTAACTCTAGCTCCATAGGGATCCAGAGCCTCTGGCCACTGCAGGCATCTGAACTGAAGTACGCATATCCCTCCTCAAACACATAGAAATAACTAAGAATAAAAATAAAATCTTAGAATATAGAAAGTCTCTCCAAACGTAGAGTCAACTCATGGTCCTTAGAGCAGTGGGGAAGGGGATAGACAGAAGGTAATGCCCAGTCTCTGGCAGGGGCATCCAAAATCTACGTGCCTGCAAGACTTCTCAAGATAAAGTTGCTAAATTGATCCTGGCAAAATCTAACTGACAAAGTGGAGATTTAACTTCGTATAGAAGAATAAAATAATCCTAAGTGAAGGTGAGTACTGAAAAAAAAAATTTTTTTTTTTAAATTTAAGAGGAAAAAGATTTCTAACTTTCACTGAGGAAATGAAGACAAACACTTTCCTGGGCTTACATGACTAAAAATAATAATTTACCAAGAGCAATCACAGCAAATGCAGCAAGATAAAGAGAAACTAGAAAGAGAGTTAAAAGAGAAGCTACATTGTATGAGCTCTTTTTTACAGGTCAAACACTAAAAGGCTTCAAATGCAGCACCTTCCTCTCTACTCATGGGAACCTCTGAGAGCAATAGTATCACTCCATTTTCGGATTTGAAGAGCAGGAGCCAAAAAACAAACAAACAAACACAAAACAAAAACAAAAACAAACTCATAACATATTGGTGTCACAAAGATCCTAGTGCTCCTGAGAGTGCTCATTGCTTCCAACTAAAAGAATCCTGGTAAACAATTTCTGAGACATAGTTTATCTCTGTTCTAGAGACTGGGTGCCATACAAAGTTGAACCTGTGAACTTTTCTTTAGACAGAAACTTTTGGACTTATAACACAGAGGGAAATAACTCTATATATAGCATTGTTAATTCTTACTGCCTTTGTGAGCAGATGAATGTTTTGTGGAACACAGAAAAGACATCAAAAGGATTGCATTGAATCAAATCGCTATGACTACACTTAAATATTATACATTTAAATCTGGTATTGATGTTTTAAGGCCCAGTGTGCAGGAACGAAATAAAGGATCCCTGTGCCTTTTAAAGTGGAGGTCTACTTGGCTACCACGTGTCTGGAGACAAGGCTGAAAACTAATAAAATTTAATTGATGTGCAAACAGGAGAGTACTGTCTACACCAAGCACAGTTAAACTGAAATCTTTAAATAGACTGTTAAAAGAGAGCCAGTCATTACCAACAGCATTGGAGGCTTTCGGTACTATGTCACATGATGCTACTAAGGAATAAGGGACTGTTTTAATTGGTAAAAATGTATGGCTAGAGGTTTAAGGTTGTTGGTTATATTCTTGTTCTTAGTCAAATGTCATTGAGATGATTTTTTTTCTTTGCTGGTGTTTTTCCTAGAGTGTTGAACTAGGAATAAGAAATTCTTGTTATAAGGAATTCGGTTTCAGTTTTCCATTTACAATAAGCTTTCTCCAAAGAAAATGGGCCAATGAGAAATTGAGGAAAATCTAAGCAAAGATTTGTTACTCTCTTAAAAGAGTCCAAGGAACAGAGACAATATCCAGTTCCCCCACTTACTATGGTTCATTCTGGAAACATTTTAACAAAAACGGAGCCTCAGAAATCTCACCGCCATGTTTTAGAATTGTTGGCTTTGTCGCTTTGGCATTACTTATGGCCTCCTTGTTCTTCTGCTCGGATCCACTTGCCCCATACACAGCTAACGTCTTAGTGCTTGTGGCTTTTACTACGTGTGACTTCCTCATTAATAAAGGCTTCTCCTGCTGCATGACTTCTCTTCATTGGTTTCTTTCCCTCTTTTTAGGCTTCTGACATCTCCATCATCTAATGCTTTTCTTGTGACTTACTTTAAAACTCTCTAGTTGATAATTGTCTTGTGAACACATAGCATCATCACTGTTGGTCTATTTAAAGGTCAAGTCCCCCGAATGTCTGCTTGTGGGACATCTTCTCAGCAAACATTAATGACCTAACTGATTTTTGAAGAGAGGCAGAAATGACAGAAAATTTAATGGACAGTCCAGTACCACCACCTCATGGGACTACTTAAATAGTTGACCCTGTTTTGAACTACAGTTTAAGTAAGATCGAGTTTACGCTACCATGAAGACTGTCATCTGTTACCTTGGTACAAAGTCTATTATTTTTCTCCACATTGATAACTTGAATCTCAGCTCGCACTGTTTCTTTTAAGGAGAAGCTTCTAATCCAGACCATTTACCAACAAGAGAGAAAAATGGATAAAAATGAAAATAAGATTCAAATAGACAGAGACACAGGAATTTATTTAATAAATTTCACCGTAGTCCTTTCTTGTATAAACAAATCCTTCTACATCTCTGAGATTCAGTTTCACCATTAGAAACAGAGATAAACCGTCTCCTGACTCTCAGGAGGTGGGAATTAAATGTTTTAAATATAACACTTTATGCATTGGTAAATGTCTATAATATTCTTCACCGACAAGCCCAACGTGACTTTGTTTCCATCGTCATCCACGGAGAGCAAAGTGGGTTCTGCTTGGAGCACAGAATGAAGACCAGGTATTTGGAATTTTCAAATGGATAGAAAAGTTCAGGCATTCCTTCATAACTAATTTACCACTGAGAAGCTCTTCCTACATTGTTTCCTCCCCCACCATCTCTGCCATTTGATTTCCTTTTACAAATTTTAAATATAGAGAAACCAACTGCTTTATATACCATATTAAGCACTGCAAGACAAATTGAGTTATAACTTAGACAACGAATCCTAGGGGAGATATTCAGGAGTTATGACACACTTTTGTTCTCTGACATAAGCAGAGATAATAATTAACAATCAGATGTCATATCACTCCAAAAATAGATTTTCTACATGGAGTTCCTTTAACTTAAATTTACCCAAGGGATTGTTTCTAAATGTGTTTACATTAATGGGCTACACATTTAGCCTCTGGAAATCATTTCACTGGATAGCTAAGAAACTAGAGTAGGTTTTTTTGGATCAAACTGGCAAAGTAATGGATTATTTAAGTATCTTCATATTTATGAAATTATATTTGTTTGAGACAAATCTTCCTGATAGAGCTAATACACAGAGAACTCTTGATTTTAGGAGATTACATTCATCTCTCCTCTTAATTCACAATACTCTTTTGATATTTATTCATTCAACAGGCACCAGCATCTTCAAAGTACCTAAACAATGAAGTAAATTGATAGATGATTCCAAAAAGAAAGAAATATCATAAGGAAAATAAACTAGACAATGGAATAAGAAAAAAGCAACAGAGATGGGAACCAAGAGAGGCTTACATTTGGTGATTAGAGCAAACTCTCTGAGAATCAAAGAGCCTAATGGTGAGAGGGTTTCCAAAGAGAAAAGAAAGATGATAACAGAGGCAATCACAGTGGCAAAAAAGTTGTGTTTTGGGAAGAGAGGCCACTGTGTGATACATAGATATCAGAATGCAGATAGAAAGACAGCACATAAGGTGAGAGCCAGAACATTGGCATGCATTCATGAGAATGAGTTTTTTAAATATAATCCAACTTCAAGGCACAGCAGTTGGACAAAGGAGTGCAGTCGTGTAATCTGATTTGTAGTTTTCATAGCTTAATCTGGTTATATTCAGGTAGGCATAGAAACGAAAAAGAAATCATTTGGGTACTTAGTACATTCAATAACGTGATCAATGAGCAGTGATGCTGGCTGGCACTACTGTTGCAGCAAAGTGGAGGCAGAGATGGTCACTTTAAGAAATGATCAGATTTAGCCAGGTGGCAGTGGCACAAGCCTTTAATCACAGCTCTCTGGAGGCAGAGGTAGGCGGATTTCTGTGAGTTTGAGGCTAACCTGGTCTACAGAGTGAGTTCTGAGACAGCTAGAGTTCCAATAGAGAAACTCTGTCTTGAAACATTCACTTCCTCCCCATCCTCTCCCCCCCAAAAAAAAGAAAGAAAAGAAAAGGAAAGACTTTTTATCGAATGACATTTAAAAGAGAGGAATCAAGACATCAGTTCCTTATTATTTCCAGCTGCTCTCTACACTGCACAGGAGTTCAAAGTAAAATTAAAGACAATACATACTCATAAAACAGATTAAAATTGAGGAGATCTGATCAGATGTTAGAAAAGTACCGAACACTATACTGTGAGACCCTTGCAGACACACAGTGAAATATTGTCTCTATCTTCTGTGACCATTGTAAGAAAACAAGAGGTTCCAGGCTTGTTGAATTCTCCATTTCTTTCTGATGTCATAATCTGCTATTTTACTTCTGTTTACATTTTAGACAAGACCATACATTTTCCCTGTTCATTAATCTCTACCACCATATAACCAAATCTTAGTAAAATCTGGTCCACAGTATTCATGGGAAACAAGGGAAAAAATAAACAAGGGAAACAAACTTGGAAGATTATAATGGCAAAAAAGTTTGAAATAAAATGCAAAAAGAGAAAGTTTTAAACATGCCTGGAAAATGCAAAGAAAGATCCTTTCTAATCATCAGCTCTTTATACTTTTGAACTGAGGAAGTTTGAGCTGATTGGGTTCAAAAGGTGACCAAGACTGATGAAGTGCCTTTGTTAACAGTTAAATTTAAACTAGGTCTCTCAAGAAAGGCATATTTATAAGCCCTCTAATGAGCTTCTCAATGGGAAAAATTGAACTTAATCTTTGGTTCACTCAGAAGGTTCTCTTAGTGAAAATAATTCTAGTAAGCCAACTTTTACAAAATGCTGCTAAAAAACTCTGTGTATTAGAGCTTTAAGCCATGGCAGTTTTAACCTTTCCTCTCTGGTTCCCCATTCTCTTTGTTAGCTAGTTACAAACTGTTTATCAGGCTGCAAAGGCAAAGGAAAGGTAAAGGTTTGCAGCTCTTGCAGAAAGATTTTGAAATAATCCCTTAAGGTATGTCAAAGCTTTGTATTTGTGGAGGTGAGTAGTAACACACAGAAGTTGCTCAATCTGACTTTGCATCATAGATATAATGCCCAAGAATCTTTGTCCCTAATGGAAGAATAGAATACAGTCTCAGGCTAAATCTTCGCAATGCAAATAGAATTATTTAAGGTTTCCTATAGAAAGCTTCTGCATTGACTTTGTAGCTCTTAATATTGCCTTGTAAATGATGCAAAGGGAATTCAATAGATATGTCATGAAAGACTTGGTTTATAGAAAATTATACAAACCTTTATTTCTATGAGTGGATGTAACTGTAGATATGGTCTTACTAACATAATCTGGATAGGAAACAGTTAGTTCATTCTAGCTTATTTGATTTAGTATCTAGAGTGGACGTAATCTGAAAATTCCAAGCTCTAAACAGTTTTAGCCAGTTACCTAGGATATTTTGTTGTAAATATTTTGAATAAATGAAAGTGTCACTTGAGTTAAAATTTAGATATCATGTCACTAAACAAGTGTTGATATGAAACTACTGTGGGGCTGACCTAGAGCTAAAGGGGGTTGAAGCATGCTTCAAATCCTGGATTTTCTCACCCTGAGAACTGAAGGTTTTCAGCTGTTCCCCTTTCTCACTCTGATAAACCCCAGATAGCATTAACAGCCAGCAAAGCTCCCTCAGGTGCTGATATGCCTTAGATCACTAGTCACTAATACGATCCTGCCTCCCCCAGGCATCTGGCCTGCTTGCTGCTTATCTGACCTCTGTGGCTGGAGGGCCATGGGCTAGACTTCTTATAAGGTCTCTTCCTCTGGCTTCTGTAACCCCCTTCTGCTCATGCAAATAGAGCTTTCTTAATATTGCCCTGTCCAATAACACACGACCACCCGTATCTGGTTTGAGCCCCCACTCCGGGCAAATGGAGTTCTCCTAGTATCACTGCCTGACCAATAACATACCACCACATGGGACACCCCCTGCCCCATATATATATATATCCTTTTGCTTTAATAAACTGAGCTGTTTACACTGACACTGCCTTTCAGGAAGTCCATTTCCCACCATCTCTCAGCCTTTGCCCAACACATTCTCAACCCTGATAGTCCCTGACTATATCACTCCCTCCCTGAAGTTGAGCCATTGGAATGCAGTAGTTTGACTTCCCTGGGGTTAGGACCAGAAAGCAGGGATCCACAACCACAGCTAAACAACCAAGTTACATTGCATAACTTAATGATGGAAGAGTAGGACACTTTCATGCTTTAAACTAAGTTTTCCTTTTCATTAATGGTCAACAAGTAGCAGTGTCCCTCCCTGGAACCTAGAATCCGTTTTTTTCCCTCTGTGGAATAAAGGGAGCTAATATCTCCAGATGAATAAAGGAAACTGGGTTGGAAAATAATGTGATATTGGAAATGAATACACAGTACGGAGTAAAAAAGACATGTTTGAATACATAATTTGTCAATGCCAACAAAGTGATCTGAGGCCCATCACTTATGAACCTCAGTGTTCTTCACTGTAAGATTGAAGATTTAAATATCAATGTCATAGGATTTGCATTAGTCATTTTTGTCATTGTACAACAAAATACTTGACAAGAGCAACTTAAGAAACGAATGGTTTATTTGCAGCTTACATTTTGGGGGTATAGTCCCTCATGGCAAATAAGCCATGACAGCAGGAACCTGAGGCAACCACTGTCAAGAGGTAGAGAAAGATGGATCCTTGTCCTCAGCCTATTTTCTATTTATAGAATTCCAGACTTCAGCCTAGGGAATGGTGCCACCCATACATACATGTGACAGACCCCAGACCTTATACAACGGATGCCATGTTGGAAGCACCATTCTAACTTTAAAACCCAGCATGTAACCCCCTTCCCCAACACCTGGCAAAATGGGAACAAAGACCTAATCCATTAAAGACTGGTCCATATTCCAGGATCCAGGAAAATCCTTAAATGTACAAACTGTGCTTTTTGGTGTCTGTAGTTTTGTTTCTTGTTAACTGTTCCTGCTAACTGAAATGTGTCAACCAGGAGGTAGCTTTTGTCCATAAAAGACAAAGAACAGTGAGGCCCTTGGGCTGCATGATTTGGACAAGTTCCTGTGCAGCCAGTGGCAGTAATAAAGACTTTCTTTTTATCTTTAAGAGTGTCTGTGTGTGTTCTCTGGTGGGCTTAACTCAACATTCAGATCTTCTCATCTCAACTCTGTAGAAATACCTTACAGACATACCCAAAATTTGTCTCTTGGATAATTCTATATCCTGTCAAATTGACAACCATTGTTAATTATATCAGAGCTATTATTAGAAGACACAAATGAGACATCACCTTAAAATTGCCTGACTACTTGTGATGGTTAATCTTGATTGTCAATTTACGATATCTGGAATCAATTAAAGCTCAAGAGTAAGTCCAATCCCTGAGGACCTCCAGCTGCTAGGCCCCACACCCCAGAATACTCTAATGGCACCTCAAGTCTCAGATGGCTAAGCTCAGCCTTACAGGGGAAAATAAAAGCAGCAAATCAAGTTACAGAATCCCACGAATCCCTGAGTTTGACACAAGAACAGAAACAAAATCTCTTGAATTCCAGATTATCCTGAAAAACTCTGCCCTCAAGAAAACCCTATATAATAACTTTCTCTCTCAGTTCTCTACTGCTTCTCTGCTTCCCAGCAGAGACTGACAATTCCCTGTATTTTCTCCAAAAAATTTCTTGTGTGAGGTTTGTTGTGAAGTGTGACTTTGTGGTATTCCCTGGCTCCTAACCTCAGGATACCTTTTCCCTCTGAGTTGTAACATTTATACCAAGCATCTGGGCAAACTTGTGAGAGATTTTTTTTGGTTGGATCTTTTGAGGGGAAGACTCACTAAATCTGGATTATTTGAGGTCAGGAGGCCCACCCTAAATCTGACCACACCTTCTGGCAACAGCTTGCATAAAAGAACAAAGAAGGAGGAAACATTTGCTTTTTGCTTGCTTGCCCTTATTCATCTATCCTGCTGCTGAAGCTTTCCTTCACTGGTATTAGAACCTATTTCTTCTAATGTAGAGCAAAGATTGGCTGAGACATTCAGTCTTATGGCCTGAACAACTACCAGATTCTTGGCCTTTCTATGTGGAGACAGGCATTGCGCTAACCATACCACAGCCTGAAAGCCACTCTAATAAATCTCGTGCATGTTTCTGTGTGAGTGTGTGTGTGTCTGTGTGTGTGTCTGTGTGTGTGTGTGTGTGTGTGTGTGTGTGTGTGCATGCACGCATGTTCTCTCAGTTCTGCTTCTCTAAAGAACCCTAACTAACACTTTGGGAGAATATCTGGAATAAACCCATGCTATAGGGTCTTCAGGCATAGGTTTCAAAACTGCATCTGCTTGTATTAAGAAATCCATTTATTTTACTAAGTCAAAAACTTTGAGAGTTCCTTGTTTTCAGTGGCTTAATTGTATCATACCCTCCTATGTAATCATACCTACAATGTCTAATGGTGTTAATGAAATGCCAAAGTGCTACAATTTTAAACATGATCAGCATGAGCCTTTATTACCAGCCCCATGTTGACAGCCATCAGAATTAATCCCACTGGATCATCCAACAAGTGACTTAAGCAACATCCTTATCTCCATCTTAAAAATGAAGAAATGGTCCAAGATAAGATATCAATTAAGAATTCTTATATCTGATTCAAAAACCAAAGTTATCAGTTTTTTTCACTGTAACCTTTGACAATCCTGGCAGCTCTCAGGAACGTCCACTTAGACCTTCCACTTCCTACTTGAAGCTTCATCTTCAAAAATGACCACTCTGTGTGATTCAATCTGACAATTTCTTCTCCTTTTCTTACAGAGCCCATAAAAACCTTGTATTTAACTTCCTGGTTTAAAATTAAAAGTGAATTTATGAATTAAACTATCCACTGTACTTTTCCTCTTACATATATCAGTAGGTACCAACTTCAATATGCACTGGTGGTCAGATCAGTTTGCAATAATTCCCTCACTGAATAATTTTGCTCATGAACCAGATATTTTCAAATTCTTTTTTGTTTTCAATATAAGACAAAAAAAGGAAAGATGCTCATATCTCTAAGCTCTATGGCTCCCCCACCAGGTCACCTTGGCAATGGCTCCTTCTTACATTGCTAGTTTCTACAGTTACTCCAGCATATGTTCTCACATTTGAAGATTTAGAGCTAGGAGCCTCAGATGAGATAGAACATGTGACATTTGTCTTTCTGGGCCTGGGTCACTTCATTCAATATGATCTCTTCCAGTTCCATCTATTTACCTTCAAAGTTTGTAATTTCATTCTTCTACAGCTGAAAGAATTTCATAGTTTATATGTCCCACATGTTCATTAACCAGTCATTGGTTGGAGAATATTAGGCTGTTTCTATTTCCTAGGTGTGAATAGAACAGCAATAAACATGGCTGAGCAAGTACCTGTGAGGTAGGATGTCAAGTCCTTTGTGCACATGCCAAGAAGCGGGGAGCTGGGTCATAGAGAAGATTTATTTTTAACTTTTTTGAGGATTCTCCATATTGATTTCCATAATGGCAACACCAGTTTGCTGTCCCACCAGCAGTGAATAGGGTTCCCTTTTCCACATTCCCTTTCAAGTGCTAGTTGTCAGTTGTTTTGTTGATCCTTGCCATTCTGGAGGGGGTAAGATAAAAATCCCCAAGTTGTTTTGATCTGCATTTTCTTAATTACGAGGGATGCTGAACACTTTCTGAGATACTACTTAGGCATTTTTCTTCTTTTGGGAATTCTCTGTTCAAGTTCTAAGCTCAGTTTGTTAATGCATCATTTGTTTTTTGAATTGTTTTCTCTAGTACTTTATATATTCTGGATATTAATCCCCTACCAGATATATAGCTGCCAAATATTCTCTTCCATTTTGTAGGCTTTCTCTTCACCTGGTTGATTTTTTTGTTTTCTTTCTTTCTTTCTTTCTTTTTTTTAACGTACGCAAAAGTTTTATGAAGTCTTACTTGTCAGTTGTTGGCCTTAATTCTTGGGTGAGTAAAGTCCTATTCAGAAAGTCCTTTCTTACACTTGTATCCTGTAGAGTACTCTCTCTGTTTCCTTCTAGCAGTTTCAGTGTTTCCAATGTTGACATTTAGTTCTTTGATGACTTTTGCAGATGGTTTTCCAGCAAGTCTAATTTTGCTCTTCTGCATGTCCATTTTCCCCAGCATTATTTGTTGAAAGTGATTTCTTTTCTCCTGAATGTTTCTGAATGGCTGAAGTTATGTGCACTCATGTTTGGGTCTTCAATTTTGTTCCATTATTTTACATGTCTGTTATTTTTTAATGTAAGCTCTTAGAGTCAAACCACTCTTAAGCATAGGCCCCATGCCCAGAAATAGATGGCTAACAAAAATATTCAGCAGCATATCTGGAGCTTCTTTGTCTCATAATGTTGTTTCTGGGCATTAAAAAAAACAAAACAAAACATACAGGTCCACTGGTCCACTCTATATATGTTATGGTTCTTGGGTTTTGTGTTTTTATGAGATTTCTGTGTATTCAAATGTCTGTGTCCCTGCATCTATATATGTTTCTCATGCTTTTTCCTTGTCTTTTTTCCTGTTAGTTTGTTTAGATCTATTTTGATTTGTTTGTTTTGTTTTGCTTTGTTATTATTAACTGGAAGCCTGTTTATTTTCTAAGGAGAGGAAAAAAGGGACATGAATCCAGAGTGAATAAGAAGTGGGAGGAACTAGGGAGGTTGGAGGAGAAGAAGAAATTGTAATCAGAATATATTATATGAAAAAAATCTATTTTCCTTACGAAAAAATGAATGAATTTCCTCTTAGCACTGGTTTTGCTTATTACCCAAATCTTCTTCTTATTAATGAACAAAGCAGTCAGGATTCAACTAGAAAAAGAGAGGAAAAGGGAAATAGGAGGATTAAACCAAAAGGGAAGTTATTATAGGAAATTGATTATAAAGACTTTGGAAAGAAGGGATCAATAAAGCATAATAAGGTGAAGTGGAAATAAGTCAGATCATAGACACGGCCAACCTTAGAAAGAAAACAGATAAGAGGAGCACTGTAAGGGCCATAGCACAGGAACTGCACCATGAAGCAGAAGTTATGTTATGTAGCAATTTCCTCAGAACTGAAACAGTGTATCTTATAGAAAGGCTCATTTAGACTTAGAAAGTCAAATAAATTATAAAGTTCAGGGTACAAACAACTCTCAAGTCTCAGGAAGTTTCTGAAACTTACAAGACTCAGATGGTCTCTATCCAAGGTTATATTAGCAGTAGCAAGTAACTTGAGAGAAGAGATTCTCATGAGCTAAACGACCTGCAAATCATGCAGTGAGTCATTCATGCTGGAGTGGGCTTTTTTGTGACTCAGCTACTTTTGAGTCATCTGTGCTCTTGTAAATAATCCTTTGAATGAACTCCTATAAATAAGCCACATAAACTCACTGATTCACTAAGGTAGATGTGGGTGAAATAGTTTCTTCAGTCTATCATCTGTGCTATATTGACGGAGGGTCAAAGGAACTTAGATGAATCTGGGAAAGAGACTAACACCTTTTAAAAGAATTACCCCCCCCCGGCCCCCTACTCGGAGTTGTGCTCCCTCCCAGGAAAAGTGTAAGTGTTACAAAAAAGATGACAGAAGGGTGTATACCATTAGGGGATAGTGGGAAAGAAGCAATCAGGGAATCAGAGTCCAGAGAGGTTTAGGCCCCCAGAGCATATAAAAAGTCAGACCCAGAGAGATAGCAGGTGAACTCCCACTTCCGAGGTCCTTCTCATGTCCTTGACAGGACAAACATGTTTGTTTATTTTAACAAAGTTTGTCATTTTTCTCTCTGTAGATAATGTTTCTCTGTTCTTTATCAATCTATAACTTTTGTCCAGGACCCTCAAGAACTCTGCTTTAGTTTTGAAGGTTGACACAGTTTTCCCTTCTCACCTCTGATCTGTAACTGTCACTTTGTGTCTGGGACCCTCAGGATCTCTACCTCCACTCTGTGATGGCTATGATTTTGTCTGCCCCACCTCGTGTCTGCAACTGTAACTTTCTTTCCAGAAAGTGATTTCTGCTACTTTCCCTTGGGGAAGGAGGCTGGCAGCTACTTTCATCTCTGGCTCTGATCTCTGGCAGTGAGTGCTTCTGTGAGTGCTTCTCTTTCCAAGTGTCCCTTCACTTTCCTGTCTGAATTGGTGTTCTTTGCAGGACATAAACTTTGCTCATCCTACAGAACAAATTAGGTGGTACCTCTAGACCAGCACCCCTCATGCAGGATCCCCTTGAGTGAATAAACATTTGTTTACATCTCCCCAAGGAAAGGTTTACATAGGCAATTGATGGCTGGACAATAGCTGATAGAGCCTAAGATGAATGGGAGAGAAGCAACTGTATGGTCAAAGGTGGCTAGGATATGCAACTGAAATTGGTCCATGTGAGGGTGGTAAGGTCTGCGTGGGCAATGCTGCTGTGGCTACCCTTCCACATCCTGTGGGATGGTAAGCCTCTTTGCTGTAGTAATAGCTGCATGGTTCTTGTTGTGGGTGATAACCAAGACTAAACTGTTCAAGAATGGAGTACCACTGAAGAATCCCAGGGTGGTCATCCTATTCTATGTGTTGTGGAATGGCTTGATAAGTGCCCTGCCAGGGTTCAAAATCTTTAAAACCTTGGGAAGAATTGGGCAAGGAGGAGGAAGCAAATATGGTAGAGATGACAGAAGACTCCCCTCAGGTCCTTTCAAAGAGATGAAGGGGAAATCCATGATCCACTATGCAAATGGGGGCCTTCATATGACCCAACACAATAAACTATGATAATCAAGGAATAGCAATATCTAGAATCTGAACTTCTGAAATAGAGAAACACAAACACTAAAATATCCTCTCATAGACTAGATCATGAGATCATAGGTCACTGGGTCAAATGATATGAGTTTGAGTGATGCAGAAGCAAAGAGACTAAGTCATAAAATTACCCATCCATTCTTGAGACACTGACTGCACAACCTGAGGCAGTTATTGGGTAAGTCATTGTTGGACAGACTCGGAAGAGCCATTTGAGGGTATTTGATTATCACTGGCTGAGGTCCCTATGAAGAAGATTGAAAGGCAACTGAAGAAGGTCATGTATTACTAAAAAATTGGGCATGAGAGAGGTTATGTTGATGCCCAGGTTATGTTGAAGACATGTTCACAGGAGGGTTGAGGAAGAAGTTTATTTAGCCAGATTGTGTGACCTTTCTAGTGCCCTTCAGCATCCAGGTGAGGCTGATGGAAAGGCAAGGGATAGATTTGTGAGCCTGAACTTAATCTGAGTAATATTCCAGAGTGAGTTATTAAAGAGATGAGTCCTGAAAACAGAACAGACTCAACTGACAGTTCATTAAAATCAGTTTATTACAGAGTAAAACCATTTGTTCTTTGGCAATTAAATACTAGTTATTAAGTGAACGTATCTGATATTCCATAACATTCAGTTATTACATGAAATTTCTGGAGAAATCATGGAGAAGAATGTGTTGAATGTGATGATAAGTGACTGGCAGGGAGATGCTTTATATGCATCTGAATATGAACTGCCTGACAGATGATGTCATCCAAACAGGAGGCTCTTACTGCCGCTTCTCCAAATCCATCCACATGTATGGCTTGTTTCAGGCCAACTCTGTTGGCCATGGACTTCCTCTCACTGTGCATGGAGTCCAGCTTCCCAGTGTGTGCGTGTTTAAATATCAAATGTTTTACTCAGCTTTGTCTGTGTAGCCTGTTTTCTGACAGAAACCTGCTGGACTTCCTGCTCTAGATCTGTGAGAGGCCCTTTCTGTATCTGGCTTCTCTCCTGATTCATTTTCTTTTTCTCTCCTTGCAGTGATTATGATATGATTAGGCATTTCATTTTATCTGGGGTATTTATCCCACATGGAATTCTCTGCTCTTTTTGTATTTGAGACTTGCTGTCTTTCACCAGTTTAGGAAAGTTTTTGGGCATTATTACTTAAACTGATTGTCCCACTCCATTTTTCTCTTGTTTCTTGTATCCTGTGAATGTTATGCCTTTTGAAACTATCCTGAAGTTCTTAGATATTATATTCTTACAGGGTCCATATGCTGTAAGTTTGGAAGTCATCACTTCTATCTTTATGAGGAAGGGTAGAAAATAAGGAAAGGTTAGAAAGACATGGGTAAGTTAAAGAGCTCTTCCCTCTCGCTTACCTGAACCTGACTTACAACTCTTGTTGACAGCATCAAGAGTGCATAGAAACTATACCCAGAAACCATCCCCTTTTCTTTATTATGCATCACAAATGATGTAATAAGATGCAATGGCTAATGAACCATGCTCAGGATAAAAACATCTCTTAAGCTTTTTGTTAGCTTACATATAGCAACATTACTCTAAAAGTATGTCCATGTTTTTGCTCTACTCACATTATTTTCATGTAATTTCATTCATTAGAAACAAAGCCATCAGGGCTGAAGAGATGGCTCAATGATTAAAAACAAGCACTGCACCTGCAGAGACCTGGACCTCTGTCGCAGCACCAAAGTCTGGTGGCATACAACTTCCTGCTCTATGCACTCAGGTACGCATGCACACACACACACACACACACACACACACACACACACACACACACTCACACACACATGCGTGCACACACATACTCATTCACTCACTCACTAAAAAACAAACAAAAAAACATAAAACCTTTTAAAGAAGAGAAAAACATTTTGTGTCTCCCTCAGCCTCAGTTACAGTTCATTTCCTTTGAACAATGTAACTAGCAGAGCCAGAAAACCCCTGTACGGGTGCTGCTGAAGCACTGCTTGCGTTTCTCCTCTGCCCGTCAATACACAATATCCTCACTGCCTTCACTCTGACGCCACCCAGTTCTCAAATTCTCTTCTGTGGTGTTAAGTCAAGAAGCTTGGCTATACATGAGTAAGGGCCCTGCGTTCTGAGAGGACTCCTGTGGTTGCATCATGGGTTGTGCGGAGTTGTATTCCCCATTGCCAGAGACAGAACAACCAAAAAGTTAGAAGAACTGAAAGCTAGTGAATTTTTATGGACGCAGCAGAGATCTAAAATTTCAAAGCAGAAGAGTTGGCTAACTGTTCCTAACAGCTGCTGTCGCCCAGTGGGGTAGAGGGTGTGTCCCGTGCCAGAGTTCTCTAGGAACAGCTGGAAGCTTGTTGGAGCCAGAGAGAGAGAAATGCCCTCATCCTTCTGGGATAAGTCTCAGGGCAAGTCTTCCTCTGGAAAATAGACCTATGTTATGGAGAAAGCATTGACAGTATTTTTTTATTTTTTTCCTATCGTATCAAGGACAGGCTAAACCTCAGATCTTCTCCACCTTGACCTCTGCCCAAGCTCTGGGAAGAACCTGGGAATGTGTGCTCGTGGAGCCTGAAGGATGTGGCCTCGTGAATTCCTCCCTCCATAGCAGTTCCCATTCTGCCACCAGAGATTTGGAAGAAGCTTTGTTAAGTGTTCTTCAAGCTTACAGCTCTAGAAACTTCTGTTCCAGGTAGGCATAACCCACCTGTGTACCTGTGGATGAATGTGTCAGTCCAGATGTGGGGGAAACATTCTGTCCTGAAGCTTTGGTTTTCTAATGAGTACAGGAGAAGTCACTGTTTTTTTTTCCACCAATCTTGTCTTAAAGACGACAGAATTTTTACTCTTATTCTCTGAGTCATTTTCCTCTTCTCCCTTTGGATTTTGGAAAGAAGTGATAAGTGGCTCCCTAAATTCTATTCCTGAACCCACTGTAGGCATGAACTTTGATCTCAGATATGAAAGTTTCAAGACCATACACTATAGCCTGGGAAATGCTAACTATGCTGTACTTTAGATGGGAAGAGCATGTCTAACCCTTGTGCTTTTCTGGAGCATGTTAGCTATTTCTCTCAACACCAGCCTGTCACGGAGAAGTTGCCTAGAACTTTTTCATCCTTTGGATCTTTGTAAACCCTTAGTCACTATAAAGAACTGACTTGTTTTTATTATGCAGCTGATTTTTTTTATTAGTAATATGAAAAAATGTAAGGATGATTTGCAAAACTCTCCATGAACACTGAACTCAAGAATTACTAACAATGAGAATTCAGCATTGTGATGCTGCAATAGAAAAGAACAAAACAGGCCATCTCAATAAAGATAAGTTAGTATGTGTGCACGCACACACACATATTGATAGAATGTATTAGAAAAGTGGCAAAGTGATTTTTTTACTTGGACACACCATTAAATAGAAAAAAATTATTCCCTTATTTTGAAGAATTATATATGATATGATCAGGCCATACATGAGACTGAGTTTTATATAATTCATGCTGACCTCAAACTCCATGTAGCCACACATGACCTCAAACTCCTCTTCTTCCTGCTTCTATACCTCAAGTGATTCTACAGTGCTGGGATCAAACCCAGTGCTCTATACATACTATACAAGTAGTCTAAGTCACCCACCCAGCTGAGTTTTGCTCTGTTCAAAATAAAGAAAAGACTTATGTTAAGACATAGTCTCTGCTGCAAGCTCTGGCTCTCACAATAAAGTTAATCTCTGCAAGCTGCCTATACTCTTTGTACCCCAGTGTTTTCATCTATAAAATTATGGAAGAGAAAGCTTCCACCAAAGGTGATTGGCAAGTTTAAGGACTTGCTGTTTGAAAATCACTTTGACTGACGATTAGCCCACAATAAATGCTTTATGTGTGATTCTTGTCGTTGTTATGGATACTCCGAGAACTTTACTTATCCCGAGGCTCTAAGTTCTTAAGAAAAGATGAATATAAAAGAATAAAAGACAACAGTTTTCTCCTCCAAGAGATGTGCTGCCTTTATTTCTCCCTGTTCGGGTATAGGCTGGAAATTAGGAAGTACATCATAGCTTGTTAGAATGTATGCACCAGAATCAGGTGCACCAGGTACTTGTTTGTAATGCGCATTCTGGGACTCAACACTGCCAGAATACCAGAGAATGTAGTCTGGAAATACATTGTTTTAAATGAGGTATCCAGAGGATTCCCAGGCAAGCCGGAGACTGAACATAATAGAACAGAACAAGCCTGGTCTGCTTTTGCTTACTCAAAGCAATAATTCTGTCTGCAAGCATATGATATACATAGCTATTGATCTCTCAGGATAGGATCTTATTTAATAGCCACAAGCAGTCTCAGAGGGCAGCTTCTAGCACGTGCTCAACTTTTCACATAAGACACTCTGGCTCATGTAATTCCTTTGTTAAATTATTAGTCAGTGCACACTGGGGATAGAATCAGGCTTGTCTGGCCAGGGTTCAGAGTTCCTTATCACGACAGAGAGTTTTCAGTCTGTCTGAACATAAGTTTTTGTTTTCTTTTGACACTTTTTCCCTGAGAAATTTTGCCCAGAATATTTGCTAACATGTGAGTCAAAGATAACATTGACCACTCCAAGCAAGTCTGCATATCCCAATGAGCAAGTATGCCCACTAGCCGTCTAGGAGTGTGGGTGAATAAAATCCTGTGGGTTTGCAGTATATGGAACCAGCTACTAACTCAAACTCTATTTTCTAGTGTGTATCCTCATCCAAATCCACACCACATCCTTCTCTGTAAGAAAATCCAACACTTAGATCCTGAATATCAAAAATTTAAGTAGATAGGAACAGATTTATACAGAAAGGATGGAAATTTGGGCTGGGTATATTTCAAATGAATTTACTGTCACATTCTCATCCCTGAAACAGCCAGTTATTACCAACTCAGTACAAAATAACAGTTCTGGATGCTTATATTTAATTTGTGGTGGATATAACTCTGTGTGGTGCTTTCCTCCCCACATTTCTCTTCTCCAAGTAGCCTAGTTTCTGAAGCACATTTAGTACATTTTACTGTCTGGCTCTACATCTTTTTAAAATTATTTTATTTATTTGTGATCATGCAAATGGTAACTGTCTGTGGTCATATGCACACTACAACACACATGTGGGGGCCAGAGTACATCCTCATGGAGTTGGATCCCGCCTTTCACCTTGGTGTGGGTTCTGGGGATTGAATTCAAGGCATCAGACTTTTCTGGCAAGTGTTTGTACCTACCAAATCCTGATAGCCCTGTACCTCCTTTATTTTAAAAGAATTTATTTCATTTTAAAATGTGTGTGTGTGTGTGTGTGTGTGTGTGTAACACACATAACACACCTGTGGTTTTAGGTGCCCAAGGAGGCCAGAGGTAACTGAAACCCTGGAGCTGAAATTAAAGGTAATTGTGGACCACCTGACATGAATACTGATGAGAGAAATGTGGTACTTTAGGAAACACCATGCATCCTTAGCCACAGAGCCATGCTGTAGCCTCCTCGCTATACTTCTGGGAAGGGGGAAGTTAGCATTCCATAGAGGCTTAATGCCTCTGTTTACATCATCCAAAAGTTAGTTGGATCTGTACCCCTGTCCAGTGTTCCTCTGAACAAAGGCTTGACAAGAGATCCTAATATGTCTGCCTTTGTTTTTGCTCAGTAACGGTATGGAAATCTTTCCAACTTACCCCCAAAACAAAGCTGACTCAGCCAAGTTGGCAAATGCAACCTAAGGAAATCTCCGTTTGTTATGCTTACACTGTTACATGGTCTTACAGGTGATGACTCAGCAGATTCCTTGTCTTCTGTTCTTAAGGAGAAAACATGTTTAATATTTTCTCGCCTTTCTTTTTTGACAAGCAAATGTTGCCTTAACTCTTACTGACATCTAAAATAGTTTGGGATGGGTAATGCTGACAGCGATATTACACTTACACGATTCCTCTTTCCCAGGGGGATTATGCAATGCTTTCAAACTACTAAGGAGTCTGAATGCACAGATGCTTTCTGTGGTTTTATAAATATCCGTACAAATTCCCTTTCTTTTTTAGTTTTGACACTTACAGAGTCTCTGTGTAAACAAATCATTCCATTAAAATTCTACAAGAGGGCTTGGAAGACGGCTCAGTACGTAAGAATGCTGGCTGTGCAAGCAAGATGATCTAAGTGTGGATTACCAGAATTCACATATAAAGCCAGGTGTGGCCCATGATCTTGTAATACCAGCATCATGTGGCAGGCCAGAGCAGCCTTACTGGCTGTCATTCAAGCTCCAGGTTCGATGAGATACTCTGTCTCAAGTAAATATAATGAAGAGTTATGGGTCTTGATACCCAACATCCTTCTTTGGCTTCTGTATGCCCACACAAGTGCATGTACTGTATTCCCACATGCACATTTATTACCCACATACTAATGAGAATTCAACAAGAAAAATTTCATCACAAGTAAGACAGGATTACAATTGCTGAGATTAAAAAAAAAATTAATACTGGACAGTGGTGCTACACTCCTTTAATCCCAGCACTCGAGAGGCAGAAGCAAGAGGATCTCTGTGAGTTCGTGGCCAGCCTGGTCTACAGAGTGAATTCCAGGACAGTCAGAGTTACAACAGAGAAGCCCTGCTGTGATAAACCAACAGAAACAAACAAAAAAAAAATTCTACGGAGTCAAGTTCATTGGGTGCCATTCTTGTGTATTTAGGATTGCATATCGTAAAATGAAGACCAGGAGAGTTATACCTTTTTTTTTCTTTATGGGAATTTCCTCAATTTATATCTGTACAGTGGCTGTGATACTTAAAATAATCCATGCTTCTTGGGAAGGGCTCATGTACCCCCACTCCTAGCTGAGGAGCTGTCTACTGTTGTTGAACTTTAGGGGAAGGAGAATCTATTTTTTTTAAGAGCATGGAGCCTGCTAGGTTGACCACAATCCAGGGAATTGCTCTACCCCCATCAGTATATAGGCAGCCCAAATTGGAATTGGGAGTTATGGTTAAAAAAATAGACAAAAAGTTGGGAGATAGAGAGAGGATGGATGGAGTGGATATGAGGGAACTGGGGGAAGAATAGGGAGGAACATAATCAAAATGCAATTGTATGAGTATATAAAGTTCTCAAAGAATTTATAAGAAATACATATTTAAAACAAAATATAGAAACAATTATACTGTTGCTGTGATGTTTCAAAAACATAGAATCCATGCTGTAACTGTGTGAGTTTGAATGTGAGAGAGAAGCATGGGTCAAGGTCTACAGATCACCTCGTTAGATTAGACTCACAGGGTAGGCTTTTCTCAAGTCAATTCCCTATTTTGTCTATAGTGGTTATCTGTAGGAATGGGCATAGTGATCATACACCACTCTCAATGAAAGACAAAAAAGGTGAAGCCATGTTACCCATCTGAACGCGTTAGATAAGACAAGTGACATTACTATTTGCAATTATCCCCTAAATGAGCCTTTTGAAAGCATGCTTCTGGGTCTATAAGAAAGAACAGAACTACAGTCATACACTGAATACAGACTCATCTCAGCACCTATTTGTCATCTAGCTCAGCACCCATCCTACATCCTGTTGCAAAGGCAGAGCTCCCAGGACTTCTACTCCAGCCCACCATGAAAATCAAACAGCAGAATTTACTGTGCAAAGATTTTTAATCATAAAATCATTTTTAATCATTTTTAATCTCTCAGATAAGAATAAAAATAACATCTACAATCCATGGATCTCTACCACGTGCATTCCCTGTGCTAAGTATTTTGCACCTTATTGCTTTAACTATCACAATATACAGTAAGTGCCATCATCCCTATTAACAAATGGACCCATGGATTTCAGAAAAATTAAGGGACTTTTCTCAAGCCACATGGATTATAGCATAAATAATGGGAATACAATTAATAGTAAAATAACAAGAAAGCAAATGTAGAATACTTATTACATAATGCTGTTCTAAATCCTTTTCCTGTGTTGGTTTATTTGAGCTTTACAAGGAACATATATTAGTATCTACCTTTATCATATGATGAATCTAGTGTGTGTTTGTATGTGCACTGTGTTGTGTGTGTGTATATATGTGTGTGCGTTGTGTGTATGTAGTAAATAAATGTACATCTATGCATGTGTGCATGTGCAGCTGTTCATGCACATGCAGTGGCAAGAGGAAGACATCAGACATCTTCTTTTATCCCTCTTTATCTTATTTCCTTGAGACAAGTTCACTCACTAACCTGGAAGCTCATCATTTTGGCTAAGCTGGCTGTGAGCAAGCCTCTGGGATCTGCCAGTCTCTGGTCTACATCACTGGGTTGCCATGACCACACCTATCCGAATGCTGAGAATTTAAACTCAGGTCCACATGCTTGTATAGCAAATGCTCTTATCAACTGAGCATTTTCTTCGGCCTTAGGATCTTAATATGGAATACGGAATATGTATACTACTTTTGTCGTTTTCATTTTCTGTGGCCATTGTCCTGCTCTTGGGTGGAGAGTTGCAGCATCTGTCCTCCCTAGTTATAGAGTTGGTTCAGAAATTAGTAAATATCCCAGTATCAGGACTTGGGATAAAATTAATGGGTAATAAATTATTTCAGATCCCTAATAACTCCATAAGATTATAGTTACCAGAAGACTATTTACCAAGATATGTGGAGCATCTGCTTGAGAAAAATCCAATATAAAGAAAGTAGAACAATGAGAGTGATGAGAGAGAACTTTCCAGAAGCCAGAACAAGCCCTATTGCTATTGAATCTTGGGGGCCAAATCTGTTTTCATTTTCAGCTGCTGAAACATTGAAAAGAAAAGGACACCATGGATGGGATTTAGATTATAGACCTTAAATTGTAGAATTGCATTCATAGATGAGCAATGAGACGAGACACAGAACTGGTCCATTCCTAATTGCCAAGACGACCATCACTGTGACAAATTGCACCTTCAAATCTTGAATCAGATTTCCAAATGAAGACTAAATTTTTGGAGACTTGTTAGAAAATTTTCAGGATATTGGCGTTTTCAAATTTCTTATACCTTTAATAAACTTAGAAATCTTACACAAACCTGGATTGTCAAAAAGATGATGGAGAGTACATAATCTTGTTAAGGAGATTATTTTGGTCAAGAAGAAATAATCTAAGATAGTAGGCATTTAAAAATACACATCCTGGCTGGGCAGTGGTGGTACATGCCTTTAATCCCAGCGATGGCCAGGCAGAGGCGGGTGGATCTCTGTGAGTTCACAGAGCCTGGTCTACAGCAGAGTAACAACAGAGAAATCCTGTCTTGAAAAACAAAAAGCAAAAACAAAAAAAGATAAAAATAAAAATGCACATCCTGGAAATGGTCAGAGAAACTGAATTTTCTGCCTTAGCCAGTTATGAGAATGAAGACGGAGGAACAGTGTTTGTGATCTGTTATGGTGCAAAGGTAATGCTCTAATAAATTATCAGACATTTAATGGCTTATAAACAGGATTACATTCTCATTCAGTTCGTAAGATAGAAATAGGAAATCAAGGTATTGATGTGGTTGTATTTTATTTAGAGATAGCTAAAGATTACAACACATTTCCATCTTTTCTGACCTTTTATAGGTTTGTATGCTCATTAGTTCATGGGTCCATCCACAAGTTACAATAAGGTTTTACTTCCAAGTCACCTCTCTTCCTACTTCCTTTGACCTTCTTGCCTCCTTTGTGGCTGTGCCAATTCATAAATCTAGGACTATCCCCCCCCACACACTTAGATTCTTATTCCTATCTGTAAAGTTGCCTTCACCATGAAAAGTAGCAACTCAGAGTTTCCATGGAAGAGGATCTGGGTACCACTATAACTGGTCATCACTTAGCCTGCCATATCATACTGGAGACAGTAGGGAGTCAGAAAAAGTGCAGACACGAATGCCCACCCAAGTATCTCCAATAGTCTAATATGTCACTTTCTTTGCAATCAGTGGGCATTAGTTACACGTGATATTATTTATTTTATGGCTTTACATACTTTAGTTGGCTTTATACACTTCATTTAATTACTTAACACACTTTATCACTATGTAGATGAGGGTGGCCTTGAACTCTTGATGCTGTGTTTTCAACCTGCCCCCACCACGGGCCCTTAGTGCTAGTTATACCATGCACTACCATGTCTACTTTTTTAATATTAATGTTTAAATCCTTAAATCCAAACAAGTACAAAGCCAACCATGACTTTGCATTTGCATAAAGTGTTAAATTCACTATTTAAGAACTTTTATGCTGAGTCTTTAACCTGCATGTCCCAAAGGCTTAATTTGAATGCTTATCCAAAGTCACCAGGGAGCTAGCTAAGCCCCTGATGGTAGGGATGTGATATTCTGGGTTTTCATAGCATTCTCCCTAGCTGAGATGCCATTTTAATTTGGAGTTTTAATTCTTTAAGTAAATGAATCGGGATGGTCTTGTCTTCTGAGAGTCATAGGGTTGTATATTCCTCAGAAACATTACTCTATTTCTTACAGCAGACTCAATGAATTATTGGTAGGATTAGTGACTTTGTTATGTGTCTTCTGCCTGATTAGGCTAAACTACATTTCCTAGAATTCCTTTCCAAAGTTTCCAGAAAAAGAAAAGTAGGGCAAAGGAGATGTTTTTGTTTTTACTTTGTAAGATTGAATTGAAGTCACAGCTATTTGTAACTCATAGAGACTGTGTTGATTTATTGACTCGCCGAGTACAGGGTATATCATCTGTGACTGCAACCTCTCCACTTTCGTTTGCATTTTACATCAGTATCAGTAATACCAGGGCTGTGATGAGAAGGAGCAGATTCTTTTGGAGGACATTCATATTAATGGGGTCAGAAGCAGTGGGAGTGGACAGAGGCTTCAGCTCATCCTCATGTCTGCTGTCTTGTTGCTCTCCTATCTGTGTGTATATACACTTTATATACTTCCTGTCAGACCGGTAGACTTCAAGCTTCAAGTTAAGACGTGACAAGAGAGTTATAGAACAAACTTAATAATCACTCACAGTTGTGTAAGATCAGCCCCTTTAGACATAGGTGGCAGTAGGTAGGTAGGTGGATAGATCAACGGGAGGCAGGTGGTTCCTTAAGTCTTTTTCTTTTTTCCTTTACATTGCTTTGGCAAAATACCTGGGAAAATATCAAAGATAGATGAAAGATGTATTTTGACAAGTATTTTCGTAGGCATCAGATGATGGTTTCTTAATTCATGTGCTTGGGCAAAGCATTATGGCAGTGAGAGTGTTTGGCAGAAGAGAGCTATCTATCCAAAGCAAAGCAAGAGGCCATACAGAGACAAAGGGGATTGCACGACCTGGTACCAACAGCAGCTAGACCCACCTCCACGTCTCTCAGCTAATAACTAAGAATTCATAACAAGACCCTGTGGGGAAGTAGTGTGTATTAGAACCACAATATCCCTCCCCTGATCCTCAAAGTCTGATTGTTAAACCCTATTGAAAAAACTAGATCTGGTCTGTTTCTGAGAGTTCATATAATATTAAGAGTTCCAGCATTGTTCAAATGGTCAATTTCTCTCTAAGACTCAAATGTGAGCCTGTGTGAAGTCCAAAGGAAAGTTTTGTTTTTCCAACATACAATGGTCCATACTAAACATTTCTTTTCCAGAGAAAGAGGGCATAGAAATAAGGAATACTAAAGTCAGACTTCAACTCAGCAGAGCAAATGCTGACTTCTTTAGCTGACTTTCTGACATCTAGGAAATGCAGTGGCATGATCCTGGTATCAGACAGCTAAGGCAACTTCACTCCTATGGTATTGCCACATGGATTCCAAGTGGCTCAACTCTTGGTATATGTCGCTGTTGACCTACGGCTTTCTTCAGCAGACATTGCATGTTCCTGGAATCTCTAATACTCTGGAGCTTCCATTACACCATAGTCTTCACCCTCAGTTTTATGCATCGCCCTCTCAGTGGCTGCCTGCTGGATAATCTCATGCATTATCTGATCTCCTACGCTTCCCTCTGAAATCTGGGTGAAGCCTCTATCACTCTATAGCCCTTTCATGCTGCATTCCTGTAAAACCAGAACCACATGAACAATGTCAAGTTCTACTGTCAGCTTGAGCAGTGTACAAGCTTCCTTGGGTCAGGGCTGCAGGTGCTTTTGAGTACCTGGGTGACTAAACCCTGGAAAACAGATTGATAGAGGATTGTGTGCAACTAGGGCATCTCAGTGGTTCTCTTCTTTAAAATTAGTGTACAGTTCTCCATCTTGGAGTAGACTGAGGGTGGGAGCTGTTGACATTTTGTAATGCTGGCAAGGCATTTGTCCAATTATCCCAGTGCAAAGTACTCTTTCTATTTTTTTAAAAACGATTTATTTTTATTATTTTAAAATGATGTATATATATGTGGTGGTTTAAATAAGAATGCCCTCCATAGGCTCATATATTTGAAACTTTAGTCATCTGAGCATGGGACTACTTGAGAAGGAATAGGGGTGTGGCCTTGTTGGAGGAAGTATGCCACCAGGGGTGGACTTAAAGGTTTCAAAATTCAAACAAGGCCCAGTGTCTTTCTCTTCCTCATGCCCGGGAATTCAGATGTAGGACTCTCAGCTACCTCTCTAGCACCAAATCTGCCTGTGTGCAGCCATATAACCCCACTCCCACCGCTGTCATGATAATGGACTAACCTTCTGGAACTGTAAACAAGCCCCAAGCTTTCTTTTATAGGAGTTGCTATGGTCATGCTGTCTCTTCATAGCAATAGAACAGAGGTTGGTCCAAGTTGATTACTATGACAGATCTGACCATGTTGTTTGAAGGAGGACTGAGGAAGGACTTTGGAACTTTGTGCAAGAAAATTCATTGAGTGTTCAATGCTTGGTGAGCTTTTCTGTAAGAGCTTAGAAGATGAAAATGTTGAGAGCAATGCCAAAGATGAGGTCTGGCTTGTGAGGTATCAGGGGGAAGTTTAAAGAGTCTACCAGAGCTATTTGTTGTTTTGAATTAAGATTCTGTGGTTCTGGTCAGCTAGTGCTGAAGAATCAGCTGTGATTAACAAAATACCAGAACTACTAAAGTGAAACCTTTGGTTTGTTGGGATACTTCATGCTGATCAGCTGAAGCTGAGAAATTAGTGATGATTAAGAAGAGACCAGTGTTACTGAGGTAAAACCTTCTGGGAAATGTTTCCTGAAAGTACACTGAAGCCATGTTCCAGAGGCAGCCAAGGTTGTACCTAGCAATGGCAGCTGAACTTGGTAGTGCAAGAGTCACCCAGGTGGTACTGGTTTTGACGGCATGAGCGGTCATGGCTAGCAGCTGAGGCTTGGTACTGTGAGAGGCCAGGAGAGGCCATTGGTGAAGGTGCAGCCTCTGTGGCAGTTGAAAGCACAGGATTGAAGGGATCATGCAAGGCATTATGGCTTGGCACCATGAAGACAGCCTATTAGAGCCTGTTGGTGAAAATGCAGCCCAGTTGCAGCAGAAGACTCCAGAATTTTGGAGATGCCAGTACTACTGGGCAACCACCAAGGACAGCAGCAGTGATAGAGTGGAGCCAGCTGGAGCCTGGAGGACAAACTGTGTTGCTGCACAGGTTGGACAATTATGTCAGAGTGTGAAATTGAGTCCCACCAATGGTGTCAGACTCAGTAATCACCTATGTCAGAAATAAAAGACAGCAGTCAGTTTGGCTAGAGTTTGCTTCTTCCTGGCCCAGTTTGGAATCTGGTGTACTTCCTTTTCAAAATGAAATTACCTTGCCAATTACTAACTCTTTGTTCACGTGTTCCTTATTATTTTCCAACAGGCAGGAAAGAATTGTTTTTCTTATGATGGGCAGGAGGCAGAGCAGTGAGAATTTGACCAAGGAGTTATTGTAACCTTCAAAAGTACACCTGCCAAGACCTACTGCCCCAGCAAGGCCCCATTTCCCAATGTTTCTAAAATCTCTCACAACATGCCAACAGGTGGATGCTTGCACCATAATGAGCTGCTAGTGACACCTCAATATTTAAGCCGCAGCAAATGGGTGGGAGTTAATTAAATTATTTGATCTCTTAGTGGTCCTAACAGATTGAAACAGTAACCCCGTCTCAACTACATGAGCCACCATTTGTATGAACATTTTGCTCCATGCTTCCAGGATCAAAAACTATCATTTAAATTATTTTTTTTTAATTTAGTGTTCATTGGCGATTCCAAAGCTATAAAATTAATAGGGGGGCTTTTCACATATTTTATGATTTTATGGTTTCTTTCAAATTATTGTTTTTGTTTCTTAACCATAATCATTTCATATTTGACAAACAGCATATGGATATTTACATTATTTTACTCCAAAATTCCTTTTCATTGTGTTTAGCTGAAGACCTGATAGAGGTTAAATGTATGAAACTTTCTGTCATGAAGAATAATAGAGAGCACTTGCTCTTGCAATGGACCTAGGTTGGATCTCCTGCACCACACTACAGCTAACAACTGTCTGTAACTAGAGTTCCAGATGATCTGACAGCCTCTTCTTGCCTCCATGGGCACTTCATGTACATAACACACAGACATAAAAACCACCCAAACACGTAAAAGTAAATGGATTTTAAAAATAAAGACAGTAGAGAAAAAGTAGAATACTCTGAGAATTCGAAATTATGAAAAGTAAAACAAATATGAAAAGTAAAATCATGTTTCACCCAATGAAAATTATGCAATAGAATTTGAATTAAGAATCCTTGTTTCAGATTCCAGTAGATTTTTCTAAGTCATAGATTGTTATAAACAATGGGTGACAACCTAACCTCTGTAAGGACAAAATAACACATTTTATTGAATAGTCAGACTTATCTTGGTGTCACAGGTATCTCATGTTTCTTCCTATGTGTATAAAAACATGGTACATTCTATCCTATTCACCTGGTGTCTGTTATTCCATATGGCAGTTGACAAAACACTTCCTACAGAAGTGAACACTCTGGTTAGTCATGGTTGAAAAAAAATTGCATCATTTCTTCTCTATCCAAACTGGAAATAATTCTAAACTCCACAACTAGTTAGAATATTCATTAGAAGGAAAACAATCACAGGCAGAGAGATTTCTATTTAAAACTAGGGTACATGTATACACTATACTTAGTAGGAATGATAAATACCTAGAAGTAGGAAAGACAGTGGGTTTAGACTCTGCAAACTTTGCAGTGATTCTGAACTGAGGTCCTTGGCAACCCCTATCGGGAGTAATTGGAGATAGGCATATTAAAAGTAATGTAAACATCTCTATATTTCTGTTTGCTACTGAGCATTTGATTGAATTAGGATCACTTCCTGTCTTTAAGGATCATAGAGTTTAATATGTTCCCATTTGTACCTTGACTTTGGTTTCAGTTTCTACACACCCTCATAGATTCCCTTCAATATTTCCTCATCTACAGGCTTACTGGTTATTTCTTGTGAGGACAGACCCTTCAATGTCTCCAGCAGCTCTTGTGTGTCTCCTGGGAAGGGTTGGTACTGCCTCAGGCCCTCTGCTACCCTCTCGTGGCTACCGTTCTCTCAGCTGCCAAGGTAACCACCTTGGATTCTGATGGGAGCTGTGGTCAATACAAACATCTGTGCAGAGGCCAGGGATGCCAGGGGTCTTCATCTATGGTTTGTGTCATTATAGGTGATAAGAACAAGAGAGAAAAACTTGTCCAACAGTTTTAGGGGCAGAGAGTCTGGAAGCAAGCCATTCTAATTCTTTTCCTTGACTAAAGTTGGAAATGTTTTTGGATCTGTCTGAAGTTCTGTCCTTACCAAGGTCCAGGAATGCCAGAGGGAGTTCTGGTTCCTGATTACTTATTTCTTTTCCTAAATGAGCACCTGTGCCTGGAAGCAGAATGTAAGATATGTCTAAAGGTGACAGGGTTTATCATGGGTGGACCAACTGGACTGAACACTTCCCATGACTCATCCTAGTTTTTGCCATTAGTCCAATAGAGCCCTGAAATTAGTAGCTTCATGCTACTCCATTCCTGGGTTCTGCTCCAGCTACACAGGAGCTTGGCCTTCTTCCTTCCCATAAATAAACTTTCCAAAACACACCCTCTGTATGTAGTGGCTCCAAAACATGCAGAGTCCGAAGTGTGTAGAGTCCATATTCTACAGCACCCTCTCACCTCTATGGAGGGCTCCATTCCCCACACGCCTTCTCTACATACTAAGTCAGGACCTGGGCTCCAGCCTCCCCCAGGAGTCCTTAGCTAGGACTCTGCAGACCCTTCTGGGTGAAGGGAGTTCCACCTCTTCCCTGCACCCTTGTCAGGCTCAGCCCTGCTGGGGCTTCCTCCTCTAGGTTCCCAGAAGTCAAGTTGCCTCAGCCAGCCACGGGCTACTGAAGACAGCAATGGTATCAGCAGACCCAGATGAGGCATGGGCTATGGCTGCTGGCTGCCTGCTCCTAGCCCAGAATGACACCACATTACCATCTATGTTTCTGCTGGGGAGAAACTCTGACTTTGCCCAGTAGCCTTGCTCTTCTGGGAGGCCTGCTACTTGGTTCCCTTGCTACCCTGCTGGGGACTCTGGGGCTCCAGACATCACCCCTGTGCCCACCATGAGCCCCAAATGGTGCCAAGGACAACTGGGGAGCTGGCACTTTTCCCTTTTGTGGGAGTCTGGCTCTGTGAGTCTGGGGAGCTCTGAGACAAATTTTAAAGGTGATAAATTACAAATACTTCCTAATTCTATTCTTGATTTCCCATAAAAATGTTCTCAAGTGAAGGTACAGATTTACTCATTTCTCCAAACACATTTAAAATAGCCTGGTGGTGGTGGCACAAGCCTTTAATCCCAGCATTCGGGATGCAGAGGCAGGCTGATCTCTATGAGTTTGAGGCCAGCCTGGTCTACATAATGAGTTCCAGGGCAGTCAGAGTTACAACAGAGAAAGCCTATCTCATAAAAGCAAAAAAATAAAATAAAAATTTAAGATAGAATGTCTGTTGCCAGAGTTGTTAGGAAGGTTTAATGCTAGAGCAGCTTTGAAGGTCTGTTAAAGGAACACTGTTACCCCATAGGCAGAAGAATAGACTCTACTTCTAACTAGAGGCATGACATTGTTTACCTCCTCATGAGTTAGTCCAGTTAGTCTAGCAAGACAAGTGTCCAAGGAGCTATCCTTCAGGAAGATGGGCTCATGTTAAACCACTCTAAAGAGGTGGGAAGAATAATTATTCCATTAATGAGATAACATAGTATTTCTTTCCAGATTCTTTACTCCCTAGTGTAGTACCTTCAAACTGCCCTGCAGGTCTGTTAAGACCATCTCTTTTCTGAGTATTAACTCAGAGTTGTGTAACTCTTTCCTTTTTCCTCCTTTCACTCTTTTAGCTGTCAATCAGAATCTAAGTGTGCTTTTTCAAGTAAATTGGGCTTCTCCTTCTCTAAAGCTCCTCCACCCCCAGCCCTACCACTTTGCGCTGCTTGTCCACCTACAGGCTTAACACAACGGGTATGGCTCCTCTCTTCCTCTTCTTCTCCTCCATCTTTCTCTTACAGGCAAGTGCTGGGATTTATAGCTTATTTGCTTCAGAGTTTCTTTTTTAAACTAGTAAGATTGTCTTTGAGCTTCCTTTTGAGTCCATTCTTAAATCATTTATACATGAGGCTAGGAACCCCAAGAGGGGACCCTGATTTCCTCAGTAGCATATGATGATGTGATCCTGAGGGAACAGTCACAATTTCCAGTAGCAGTGACAAATTTGCTTGGCTACCCATCTTCAGTAGACCAACTGAAGAGTCATATGCAGTGAAGAGCAGAGCAAGAATTGTTCAGTGTGGGTTAAAAAGATCTAGTCACCCAATCAAGTTCACCTTGGGGTGCCAACATGAGGTTTGGGTTAAATGGACAGAAAAGACCTCGTATAACTGCTAATTGTCTTGGGCCAAGGTGTGGCTTTGTTCATCATGGTCATGGTTCCCGCCCTTCCTGCAAAGTGGTCTGCTAACTTTATAGAAGCGTATGAAAACTCCTTCTGGGAGACAAGTGCCTCCTCTGGCTGGCACCAGGCTTCAACATTTTTTCTTCTCTTAGTATGAAATTCCTGGGGAAGTTCCAATTCCTTGGGGAATAGTCTGATAGCTGAGGGAAGGGTCCAAGTGCTTCTCTTTGGAATATCTTCATTTCTTCCAGGATGGTTTCAGACCTCCCTAGACCAAGGCAGGTGCTGCATGCTGAGAACAAAAGTAAGCAAGCTCCCTTCATCCTGATCAGATAAGTTTAGATTCGAGTTGGGGAAAACTCATCACTGTGCAATTACTTGGTGAATCATAGCAATAAACTCTAAATGGGGAAATGTGGGTCAGAGAAGTAATGATGAAAGGAATGATATATTAACCCAGAATTGAGGGCTCAGAGGAGTTGCTCAGGCTTAGGGTTTGACCTTGAGAAAGGGCTGGGCAATTGAGCAAAGAGAAAATGCATTCCTTTAAAAGGGAAAGGGGAGTGAGCAGCAGATTAGTCTTAGCCAGTCACTGGAGGGCAGACTGCATCACAAATACCAGTATAGAACGTAAAGTATAATTCTGATTGGAGCAAGGGAAAACTTCGTGGGAAAATGATTCTAGTGTTTTAGTGGATAAGGTGGGCCTCCATAGACAGAAAGAAGCTGGAAAATCAGAAGCCTTAGACAAGATGAAGTACATTAACATTGTGGAATTCTTGCTCTTAGCACATTAGGAGAATTTGTTTGGTTTTTCTTAGGTCCCTTCTCAGCAGCCTGAAAGCGTACCATGAAATCTGTTGCCAAAGTCATTTACAATCAACTTGCCGTGTTTACGGGTCCTTGATAAGCTGGTTTTATTCTTTAATAAATGAGAAACGATGCCATTGTCTAGTATAAAATAGCTGAGGTTTTCCTCGAACCAAATCTCTTTGGAAATGTTAAGCTGGTTGCACAGAACCAACGTGCCTCAAGGTGGTCATTCTCTCCGGATTAAATGCTGGGAACAATTGTGGCTCCTGTTACAAGGAAAATTACAATGGACCATTATGGAAAAGGACAAAAATCTCTGTTCCCAGAGGGGGACTGACAAGCTGCAAGTCCCCCTCTGCATGCCAGCACAAAAGCCTGATTGCTTCAGATTGTTTGTTTATGCAAATCAGAAGGCAACATTAATTCTAAGAGTGGGGCTGCAGGGTGGTGGAGTGGCTGCTGATAGGCTGGGTTTCACCCCTGGGCTGGTACCCAAACAGACAAACCCTATCGCATTCATTCTGAGCCCTGAAAGCCTCTAAAAAGAATCTTGTTATTACATGTTGGAGTGGAAGTTTACGTTTTTAGGATAGGTTTTGGAACTGTAGGACCCTTGGCATTAGATTTTATCAAAGATCTGTTCCGGCTTTCTCCATTGCTTTTCCTACATCAGACCTCAGTGAACATCATGACAGATGCTCCTGTGACATTTAGTGGGACAGAGTGTAATGGGGAGAGACCACCTGAGAATGGCCAACAACATATCGGTCGAACTGGGAAGGAGACAGTTGATGGAGATGAGACCCAGCTGTACAACAGGGTTGAATCCAGTCTTAAAGATTTATCTGCAAAAGAAAATCAAGAGGACAGTGGAAACATACCACCCAAAGGGCCTCCAGAGGAGGAGATTCTCAACGGTAAAGTATTTCCTTTTCTCAGTTTCATTGTTTTGAGTTATAAACTCAACTGCTTTTTTTTTTCTTTTCATATAAACTAGTATTATATAAACAAGGTGGACACTGAAAAAATATAGTCCTTTCTCCGAAGAGGGATTTCCTACCATAAGGATTCATAATCTAGGTTTGTCTGATAGCTCTGTAATCCCGTGGTTTTCTCTTCTGAACCCTGAGTGTTTTCACTAGAAGAAAGTGGAATAAAAGTAACTACCTTTATTGAATTGTTACAAATATCACTAAATGTTAATTCAATGTTAACTACTGCAATTTATTGTTAGACTCACAGGTCCATTGCTGTTTTCAAAAAGGAGAGCTCAGAATTTTTAAGATCTGCTTCTGTATTTGTCTAAGAAGTCTAAATCTATAGTTCTGTATCTTAAAATATATGTATACACACACACACACACAAACATTAGAGGTGAGATTATCATTGTGGAAACTAATTATTAAACAAATACAATCAAATTTTAAAGGAATCATAAAAGTAGAATGATAATTTTTACTAATCATAACTAAAACTAAAGAAATCTACCTAGAATCAAAATTGATCATTTATGAACTTTTAACCATATATGTTGTAAATGATTCAAATTTGTGTTTCCCCCTAGAAAATCCAGAAGAGACTCTCTTCGTTGTTCACAAGGCCATCAAAGATCTTTCTCTCCAAGAAACAAGTGCTGAGGACATGGTATTCAGAGAAGGTAACGTGACTCAGACCTTCCTAACATGATTGTCATATCCAAATGGCTGGAACTGATGACAACATTGTATGAGATGCTTTGTGCCTGGGCTGTTGAAAAGCAGTTCCAAGCAATGACTTCAAAATCTTCAAGCTGCTATGGGCAGATACATAAGTCTTATCTTCTGTGGGTTCTACCTTATCTAGCTTTCCAGCTGACTCAATCCCTAATTGTTCTGACTGACTGGCATGGCAACGTGATCAACATGTCTTGATAGGTTAGCCCACTAAATGAAGCTTACTTTTATATTTGATGCTCTAGATGGATGTCAGGCAGCTTCCAGGACTGTTCAGAGACAAGTGCAGGAAGGTGAGGTTAGCCATGACTGTTATCAGATTATGCTCACAAGAGGAAAAACTGAGGAAAAACACTAACCAATTTAAATTGAATAATGCATTTTATTCATGACAGTCTTAGGCCTGAGTCATGCATATGAACAAAAGATCAATTTATGTACATGTTTTTCATTTAATTTAATTTTTAATTTTTTGGTGGGGGAAAACACAATAAAACAAAACCCAACACCATAGCAAATATCCAATGTATACTTATTTGCAATGAAAAGAATATCAAATGGGGGATTGACAGCGGTGTTTCGGACTAGTGTGGGTGGTAATTCATGTTCACTCAAACAGAAAAAAGAAAAGCCTTCAATGAAAATAGACTTACAGGGAGAACTATGTTGACAACTGCCTTTCGCCATGTTTATAGGCTCCTGTGACATAGGGAGAGAATGGAGAAACCACAGTGTAGCCATATACACTGTGAACAGGCTGGACTTTTCATAGAAGCCTACCTTGTGCGCATGTTCACAAGACATTTCTGCTCCTGCACAATTCACTTTTCTGAATCAAGATTAGTGAAGTGTGCTAATATGATCCAGCTGTTTGGAAACCAATGATTACAGTGTATTAAGCTTTCTAAAAGCTACAACATGGCACTAAATGACTTGTTTCTCAGCTGTCATTTGGAGCTGGAGAACCTAGCATTATGTCCATACAAGCCCAACATGATTATTAAATATGGATCCCTATAAATCAGCAGGAAATCTTAAGCTGGTTGTGTGTGACTTAGTTGCTAGCATGTGAGTTCTGAACATCTAGGGACCTTGGTTCCTCTCTTTCACAAAGTTTCATTTATTTTTATTTTTATCTATGTATTTTGTCTGCATGTACGTAAGTGCTCTTTGTCTCCCGAGTGATGCCTGGAGGTAGGAGAGGGCATTGAATTCTCTGGAACTAGATTTACAGAGAGCTGTAGGCTGCCATGTTGGTATTGGAGCCAAACCTGGGTCCTCTCCAAGAGCAAGTACCTGTGATCACTAAACCATCTTTCCAGCCTACCTTTGCTCTTTTTTATACTTTTTAATTTTTGTGCTATTTTATGTGTATGAGTATTTTGCCCACGTGTATGTCTGTATACCATGTACATACCTAGTGCCCTCAGAGGACAGAAGAGGGTATTGGATTCCCTGGAACTGGAGTTCCGAATGGTTGTAGGTGTTGGGACTGGAATCTGAGTTCTCTGGAAGAGCAGCCAGTACTCATAACACTGAGCCATTTTTTCAGCCCCAGCCTTAGGTCTCCTTTACCACTCAGAGACAGTGTCAGGTGTCTAAGCTAGCACTCTATGTAAGACTACACATGGGTGGTCATCATTGTCACATGAGAATAAAGCGTTTCCCCCTCAGGTACTGTTCGCATTGTTCTTATAGGATGTGTTTGTGGATGTGAAGTAAATCTAAGCATTTTACTGAGTTTTACAGGTACATACATATAAAATATATACATGTACACACATGCACACTACACATACATACATACCCATGCGTGCGAGTGTGTACACACACCACACACACACACATATGCATATCTAGTTGTGGCAAGAGAAAAATTTTAAGTGTGTTTCAGAGAGCACTACTAAATACACTAATCTACAACAATTGGTCTCCAGTCAAAGTGAGGTTGGGGTGTAGACATTCCTGGAGACACACAATATTCATTAGCATTAAAAAACAAATTCTGAGATATGAAATGCTGTGTTTTGCAAACTGATTTGACTGTGGAAACTGATTGTAGAGAACGTAGCAGGCAACCGAGAGTCCCAGTCCATAGGTACGAGTTGGAATCTGGATGTCCAAAAGAATGATTTAGAGTATTACAGAATAGCAGCTAGGTGCTCTGAAACTCAGCACATCTCACCCACTAGTCCATTTTGTTACAGGGCTTCCTTGGAAGAAGAGTCCTCTGAGCAGCAGTAACCTGGAAATGAGTAGACAGAAGGAAAAGAATGTCCAACTTCTAGAGCAGACAGAAGATGAAAACATAGCCTATCAGGCAACTGAAATTGAATGGTTGGGGTTCCAGAAATCTAGTCAAGTTGACGTGTTGCATTCTAAAAGTGAAGAAGAGCGGGAAGTTTGGAATGAAGAAATTAATGAGGAAGATGTTGATGATTGTGGTGATGATGAAGATGAAGTAAGAGTCATAGAATTTAAGAGAAATCACAGGGAAGGTTCTCAATTAAGAGAGGAAATCCATGAAAGGGAGGACTCCCCACTAAACAGCCCCAGCTCCCAACCAGGGACCCCAGATGAGCAGCCAGTGATAGGAAAGAAGGGAGATATCTCCAGGAATGCTTATTCCAGGTACAATACGATATCTTATCGGAAAATCAGGAAAGGGAATACCAAGCAGAGAATTGATGAATTTGAGTCAATGATGCACTTATAAACTAACTGGGACTGAGAAATGTCATGAGCATTAAAGAAAAGCTAACTCCGTTGTCCTGGGATGTCTTCCTCTGCCTTATTTGTGAGATGTGCAAGCTTAATGTCTTTTTTTTTTTGTTTACCATAAAGCAATGTGGAAAAATAACCATAGACAATATTCATTCTGGTAACCTCAAATCAAAAAGCTTTAGATTCATTCCTGGATGTTTGCTTTTTAAAAGCTAACTAATATAGCATTAGGTGGTAAGCATTTCCCCAGAGGCAAGTCTGGCATGATTTGGCTTTTAAAGTAGCAATAGTAAGAGAGGCAGTCAAGGGAAAGAACACAGTTGATGTGACTCCCCATAATTTTTTTGGTGTTGTTCTTTCTTTGGGCAAATGGAAAGCTTGAAATATAACTTCTCCATTAAATATGTTTTTTATAGATTCTGCCAATAATTATTTTTCCTTTCTAATTATCTTTTAAAAATACTGTATCTTAAATGGTTTCCCTTGGCATCTACTGAGTGAAAACTCAACAGATAGTCTTACTAGGTGTCACCATTCAAAGAATTTCCTTACTAAAAGACTGAGCAATTGTCAGTCAGAATTCTGTTTGCTAAGCGCTGGCTTTATGCTTTCAAAATGAATTAAATCCATTGTGAAGTTGATCCAGGGAGGGGCTAGATGGCTGATGAGCAATAGACTAGAAACTGGATAGCTTTATTTTTGTTAACTGAAAACAAAATCTTGTCTAGCACAATGAAAAATCATTACAAATAAAAATGGCAATTTTAGCACAATTTTAAGAAAATTCCCTACTCCATTACCACACTTTCTTGTATTAATAGTATCTCAAAACTACTTTATTTGCTTAGAAATGAGAAACAATGACAGTCATAACTGTACTAGTTAGTACGAAAATGAAAATAATTATTTTAGACTATTTTAGAAATAGAGTGTGAGCACACATTTTTAGTGAAAAAGCAGATAGTTGTGGGGAATATCTAATTCATTGGACCAAAGCCCAAATCAGGAAGCTTAAAACTGTACTCGCAAAGCTCGACTCAAACCAACATGTCAAATAATGCACTGAATATTTATGAAAAGAGTATATTTATACTCTTGGATAGTTTGTTCTACAAATTTTCATTTTGTGCTTCTGTGTATATTGCTCTGAACTTTCTGTTACCACAGATAAAAATATCTTTTGGATCCAACTTAAAAGACAATTCCTTATTGTCTGAATGTAATACAGTCTTCATTGTACTATTCAACTCTTTGTTTGTTTCTTTCTCATTCTGTGCAAAAGCCTGGGCTAGTCCTACTTAGACCATTGCTCATTTATGTGTAACAAATCCCGCACATTCTCATGGCAAGTTCCTTAATCCTTCCTGGTCATATAATATATTTCCTTAGTATCATATATTATTATGGAGTATTTAGAAGACTCAATTTTGAGTTTGATTGAAGTGCTTCTTTTATTCTTCAAACTGATCTTTTACAACATGACCCCATGAAAGATCTGTTCCCCTATAAGTGTTGAGCCTGCTAATTTCATTTGAGACAAATGTGAATTTTCTGAATAAAATGAGAAAAATTTAGCCTTTACTGATAACATTGGCCAGGAGATTTATGGACTGGGACAATTTCCTGTTTTAATTTAGATCCTTTGATCATTCCACAGAGATAACTTGTTTGCTTTCCTGCATTCCTGATGAGCCCTGTCATTTTCTACCTAACTTCAAAGCACAGTTTTATGTAGCAGGACTACATGGTTGAAGTACCTACATGGCAGCTGGTTAGATGGAGACAATTAGTTACTGTGGATTATATGGTTTACTATATAAACTATACTATAGTTTAAATGAGATGGGTAGTATATGGCTATGAGGCATGGCAAAGCTATTAGCCTCTATGGTACTTGATAACCTTGGACTTTTCAGCTGTGTCCTCTCACTACACAATTAACCAACTATGAAACATTCTGTCCACAAAGACTGATTTAGGGTATGTTCAGCTGGGAAATCATTCATGCTCATGAACGAGGCAATGCAGTAGCAGGAGAGCATTGGTAACATTCTTTGGTATTATTGTACATTGCCATATTCTATCACAAGTTCAGCAGGGCCAGAGTTACCATCTGGGTAATATGGCAGTGGTAGGTGGATATTTAGACCTTTGCAATCTTGAAAAAAAATGTTTTGTTCAAATTGCATAAAGTATATTAATATATTTTAAATTCATCTGGATCACTACTAATTGATAACTACACATGAAGGTTTAGCTGAGATTTTGTGATTTAAGTTTCAGGGGTGGAAAGGACCCTGGTATCTGATACCTGATGGAGATTATGTGAATGCCTGCATTTTTTGAGTGACTTAATTCTCTTTTGTTACCAGATGAATGGGAATTAGTAACAGCTTTATTTCTTTGTAAAAATTAAATTGATCTTTCATTTAATACTATATGTAAAGACATGGAATTTGCCAGGTTCTGTCTGCCTATGGATCTGTATGTATGTATCTGTCTCTCTCTCTCTTATCTACGTATCTACCTATCGTCTACCTACCTATGTGCTGTTAAATAAAAAAACTGCCTTCTCTGATTTGCTTTCAATAAAAGTTTGTATTTTTGTTTCAGGTGTCCAGACTTTATTTCTCTACAACTTAGTGAGAATTTTTACATGTAAGCATCTATTTAGACCATCAACAAAAGCCACTGATTATAATTCATATGCATTATTTATGTTTAAAAGATTTAAAAATGATTATATATGAAACTGTAAGAACTTTGGATAACTAGATACACAATGTATATGAAAATTTTCTATTATTTTGAAAGAAAATAAGATTTTGCTTTAGAGGCATATTGGCACCAACAATATGAAAAACATTCAACTTATCTTCATAGTCATTCAGGGAATGCATTTAAGCTTTTCTGACACATTTACAGTATTATTTCTGCATTTTTACATGAGGTACTACTACTTGTGTCATATTTTCAATTGAAGAACAGACATTAAGCTTTTCAGAGAGATCAAGGAAAACATATAAAATAAGTAATTATAGGGAAGGATAAAATTCTACAGTATCATAAATAAGAAATGTGGTTAATGATATGAGAAGAGCAATCACTTCTCTTGAAGCTTGAACTTTCATTGTTTTATAATAATGAGAGGATTGTAAAATCTAATCTAATATTTAATATTGGAAAGTTGTACTTTCCAATATCAAAATAGCAGATCATGATATAACACCAGAATATGAAGAGCAAAATGTGTGCTCAACTTTTGAGGCACGTGGGAAGGCTGAGCCAAGCAACCAACAATCAGCACCACATACTACACACACACACACACACACACACACACACACACACACACATACACACACACACATACCATGTGTAGAGGGCACCAGAAATAAATCACCCAGATAACTGCTAAAGCACAAAACAAACTTGTAACAACTAGTAGCTAGCTTCCAGCTCAGGAGAATATTGAAAATGAAGCCTGAATGTAATTTTGAATTTTTTCTTTATAAATTTAAATTTATGCATTGATTCCTTCTCTGTAATAAACTTAGTTGATCACAAGCAAAAGAGAAGCTATTTAGAAGTATTCAGTTAATGTAAATATTCCTTCTACAAGTTTGTTTTCCCATTAACAAACTCATTCAGGAAATCTATAACTAATCACTCCCTTGATCTTTGCCTTGCTGTCTATCAGTCTGTCCATTTAACCATGTTCTCTCTCTCTGTCTCTCTTTCTCTCTCTCTCTCTGTATCTCTCTCTCTCCCTCTCCGTGTGTGTCTTTCTCTGTCTGTGTCTTTTTCTCTCTCATGACCACTTTCTACAGTTAATATGTTTAAAAACTAGCAAAATCCTGTCAGTTTTTGAAGAATTAATACATATGCGGTAGAATTCTAGAGTCTACTTGAAATCTTTGTGTAGAAGGTTCACAGTAGAAAATGCTATTGAACTCAGAAAGTTCCAACTGTCCTTTGCCATTGCTTTACTGTTGTAACAAGAAACCTAGGGTTTTAATCCCTCTCCCAACCTAAAATATCAAACACATGTATACAGACCATGCATGTCCACACACAAGGCATATATTTTCACAATTGATGTTTTCAGTAAAGTAAAGCTTAAAATGTTTATTTTAGTATATTATCAAAAGGCTTAATTTCAACATCTAATACAAAGGCTTTTTTCTGTGTACTTATTTATAACCAATATCTTTGAACTGGCAAGTACCTATCAATATAAACAAATTTCTTTTCAACTTAGTTGATGGTGATCATCACGATTAGGAATTCCACGTACTCAAAGTTGGTCTACATGTTGGGAACAGGCAATTTTCACTTTGGTTTGTGTTTTTACAAAGAAGGACTCACATAAACTTGCAAAGGGACCCTGATGTCAGTTAACACCTCAGGTTGAAAACAGAAACATTAAATCTGCCTTGCTGTGGAGTTGTTTTTACTTTCTTTCCTACATAGGCATCCCAACATCTGAAACACCGACCATCAAGCCTCACAGAGGAATAAAACACTTTATGTGGCTTATACAAAATACCCATGGAATGAGTATTTGTCAAAAGATAAACATTCTGTACAATACCTTTGGTTTGCATTTCTCATTCTCTAGTAGTTGGCTTGTAGCAACCATCAAACACCCCACACAGCAGTTGTAAAATCTCTATGACATAGTTTGTAAAGTGAGTGAAGTTCAAAGCTATGATTTGTATTTTAAATTGAAGTTTTTTTCAAAATTTTATTTCCCATCTCTGTTAAAAAATGAACCATTTCTCAGTTTTGCTTAAAGAAAGCTCCCTGAAAATCACTGTAAGCCATTCTTGAAATCAGGACAGGCTAGAGAAGGTTGAAGTCTTATCTACTCTAAGTGATGTCCATGACCTTCTCCAATCCTTAAGCCAACACTAGAAAGATGGTTTTCTAATATCTAGATGAATGCTACCAAAGTAGTGAGGGAGAAACTCATGATGCATTGCAATCATGACACAGGGTGGTTTTGCAGTCCTGTGAATGACAGATAATTGAATGTCAGCAAGCAGAACTGAGCAAATTTGATGCTCGTGATAAAACAGCGCTGTAGCAACAACAGCTGTGTCATCCCACGGGAGAGGAGGGGGGAGCTCTGCGGAACTGTTGAAAAGAGAAAGCCACTGTGCACACTGAAGGGTAAGAAAGCACTTGTAGGTTTCAGGAAGTTAGTATTTTGATCAAGTTAATTCTGCCAAATATTAGCAAGACTACCCAGTGTTCAAGTTGACAAGACACATAGGTGTTGGTCTAAGAAGAGGCAAGAACCTATGCCAAGTCAAGGAAACATGAAACTCTTGATAACCCATCCTCCTACTGAAGGATTCACTTGCATCAAGGCTTTGTCATTGCTTGTAAAAGATGTGGTAGTAGGACTTATATAGCCATCCTGGTCTTCTAAAAAACAAGTCTGTGGGACAATGCTCTAAAAAATATTGGCAATAGATTTGTTGATCAGTCAGCACTTTCAAGGCTAGGCCCACACAGATTCCTAACTCATGACTAATTCCTTGCATCTTAGACTAAGTGGGAAAATGTATGGCAGAAAGTATGTTAAAATTTTACCCCCAAATATGTGATGTCACTAATAAAGCCTTTGTTCTACTGACAGTACTCAGAGGTAGCTTTATGGAATAAGGATGTCAAGGTAAAGTTGGATAGTACAGAGAGCAGTCTCCGCAGAAGCTTCTCTTGAGAAAACAAGAAACAAAAAGCAAAACAAAAAATCATTTAGTTTCTTTACATCCCAAAGTGGGTCTATCCAAAGCATAACTCATCTTTTGCTAAAAGGACTTCTCTTTCCTTTGAGAAAACTGTCCTTGGATAAAATAGACAGTATATAGCCAAGTGGGCAGGGGGACATTCAAGGTGTCTCACTCATGTGAAAATGATGTGGGACACTTAGGGTGCAGTTTGGTCATTACATCAATTAGTCCATTGGCAAAGACTTGTGTTTTTTTTTTTCCCTCCCCATATGGCTGTTTTGGAAAGAATTATCTCATTTTCAAATTATTCTCTTATCTCATCTCTAATCATCAATTTACTGGAATGAAATCATCTCAAATATGCTGTATATGCTGTAAATGTGTTAAGAAAGAAATGTTCCCCTTCCCATTATTCATTGATAGTCATGCTTTTTTTGATAATTGGAAGATACAATTAAGTGTTAAAAAGGAAACCAGAACTAAAATGCTCCATTTTACCATAATATCATGTGAACAAAGATTTAAATCCACCAGCAAGAACAAGCATGTCCACCCTGTAAGGGGTACAGCTTCAGTAAGGAAGTTGGTTTATCTCCTTTGAAAGACCACTGTGGGCAAACACAGTGGCTCAAACAATAGAATCAGTTACAACTGGGGATCTGAATTCTCATCCTGTTTGCCCCCATTGGCCTTTGATAGTCTTTATATAGTCAATTTGTCTTCGTACATCAACTTTCTTAGCTAAAGGATTATAGACGACTCTGGTCCCTCGGCTTTCTTCTGCGATGCCTAAGGATTGGTGTACTTAAGTGAGAGCTCAGTTTGAATAAGGAGGCATTCCATTTTCCCTGGATGGCCTGTGTTATCACTCCATGTGAGGGTTTGGATTTGTCTTTCCCCCTCAGAAGCATCCCCTTTCTTACTCTTAGATCTGTGACAAGTCTTCACTCAGCTTTCTCTTCATAGTTGCATATCTTGTTTTTCTCCTTTTAAATCTGTGTCTGCTCCGGCATGTTTCAGAACCTATTTTTAGCATCTCATCCAAGTGAATAATGCTAAATCAAAATTAGTATTTTTGATGTTTTCATCTCTTAAATTGTGTCCTGTTTTCCAGTCTCATTTCTGCTTTAATTATATCAACTCCTCTCACTTGACTCTGCTGGAATGTTCAGTGATTAAGAGCAGTTCTTGTTAACACAGTGTGTTGTGACCCAACCTCTTCTCTTTCTTTATGTTAAAAAAATCCAAAAACCTAAGAAATTACTGCTACTACCAGGCTTTTTTAAATGTGTCATTATTAAAAAGCACAAAATGAACTGAAACAAAACATAGAACTAAGTACGTTAAGGCTTCTTTTTTTTTTTTTCACTTAAAAGTTTTTCCCTGCTGCTTCAGATTGAGAAGAAAGCTCACTGGTTATCCAGGTCAACACCTCCATTAGGAAGGGTCATGAAGAGTTGATCAGGTAAACATGGAGATACTTCAGCAGGGCAGCGTCTGTGCAGCTAGCTGAGTCTTCCAGGTGCCAGAATCTATGCAGATAAATTTGATGAAACAAGGATCTGGTTTCTTTTACCTTTATTCATGCGCCAGAAGAACTGCTTGGCCACGGTCATAGTCACGACATCATTATATGCCTTCAATTATCTGTGAGAGCACACGAGGAAGACGTGCAGTGTGCACTACAGCACAAAGTGGGCCACGGATACTTCCAAAGGCCACCCAGTGCTGAAAGACTCTAGTCCAATGGTGGCCTGTTTCCCTGAGTTACAATTTGATGCTTCAAATGTAGTCATTTTCAAATGTCTTCTGTTCAAATGCTATTAAAATGGAAATGTTAAACTGTCATGGAGAGAAATACAGTCACCAAGTTTGGTGTTATTTTCACAGAATCTAGTGGGTTAACAAGATAAAGCACTCCCTCTTTAGCCTTCATAGTATTTTTCAAATTTCCACTTTTGATTTGGTTCCATTGGGTTACAAGCAGCCACTTTCAGGGTCTTCTGAGAAAAATTCCCTTCTATGCATAACAACTGCTGATAGTTTTCAAAAACAATGTGATCCACCTAAAGAGAAAAAGGATATGGGAATGAGCTGCAGACTAAACTTAATGACAGCGATATGAAGGCATAATAATCAAATTATATCTTCATTCCCCCAGGAGCTCTCCTGAATTAAATTAATGACATAAGCACGGGCTTTGGAAAACATCAAATTTGTCTCTGTCTCAAACTATGTGACCTAACTTCTCTGAGCTCTAAGATTTTAATTTTTCAGGAAGCAAATGGAATTTTTTTTAGTGATATGGTTGATAACTATATTATTTAAGGAAAAAAATCTGGTTGGCACTTGATATTCTGGGTGACTACTTCATTGATTGTTGCAAAGTAAAAATCATAGAGAAGGACTGACAGAAAGCAAGTTTGTTAGTTTAACAATCCAGCTCACGTTTTAGAATGTTCGTGTGGATGCTGGAAATGACACATTTTATTTGTGAGCTCCTTACCGTAACATCTGTTACTATATAAACATCCAGAGTTCAGATTTAATTACAAAAAGACAAAGGTATTCCAGATGACCTTAATATTTCTCTATATTTATTAAAAGTGAGAAATAACCTACTCATAGTCAACCATGGCTTTGCAATTTTTAACTTATAAATCTCAATTTCCCATAAATATGACTAAGATCATCTGAATTATTAATAAGTCATTTCAATATTTTTTTAACTAAACAGGGGAGACTTTCATGAGAAGATTTTATAGATGCTTCCATAAAATACTGACTCTTATAGAACCTCAGAAATACAATATTTACATATATTTGAGGTTGTGCAAAGTAAGAGGCCTTGTAGCAAGCCATTGGGGGTTGTCTACAATGTTCTATGGTGAATGACAGAGCTAACAAAATCACACAAAGGTAAATGAAGACATATAGGGACCAGTGATAGGGAGGTCCTCTATTTTCCAAATCTGGCATTTTGAGTGATATGCAAACTTCACAGCATCAGGGGAAGACTGACTTACAGAGCACTTTTTTTAAAATGTAAATCTTTAAGTGTATAACTTTAACAAGACTTTATTATCTAGAGTCAAACTCTCAAAAGAGAGCGGTTTTCATTATTCACAGAAACTCTCCACTTCTCTGTTCTTTGAGAGTTACATATCTTTGGGGACTGCTGTAGTTATATCTTGAATGTCCTCCCAAAGCCAATGTGTTAAAGACGTGGTCCTCAGAGTGGAACTATTGGGAGATGGTGAAGTCTTTGAGAGGACAGGCCTACTGGGAGAGGTGTCAGTCACTGTGGAGTGTTTATGGTAAGGACTGTGGAACCTTCTGTCTTTGTGTAAACCTCTTTTACTTCCTGGCCAAGAGTTAAGCATGTTCCAACCTGTGCTCATTCTGTGATGTGTTGCCTTACCACAGGCCCGAAACGAGGCTAACCTATGGTGGACTGAGATCTCTTATCTGAGCTGACTCAACTCTTTCCCCTTTAATTGTATAAGGTATTTTCCCAAGTGGTAGAACATTAACCTAGGAACTTAAGAGGATAAAAGAAAAAAAGAAAAAAAAAAGAGATAGAAAGAAAGTCAATTACAGGCCCTCAGTCTCTGCGACCATCTAGACACACCACGGAGGACTGAAAGGCAAAAGGCAGCCATGTAGCCATCACAAACATTCCTAGTTTCTGATCTCTTAGTTCATTAGCTTCTTCTCTAAGTCAGCTCACTGGGTAAGACCTACTCTTAAGTCCCTCATCAGTGTAGGTCCTTCCCAAGATTCCCTTCTACAGACAAGGGAGGCCTGGGTTTTTATTGTCTCCCTTCCCTTCTGCTCTCCTTCTTTCCCACTGTAGTGTGGTGTTAAGGAAATAGGAGGTGTGATGTAGTCAATAGATATTTGTGAAATTTTTCCAAAAGTGGAAAAAATAAAATTAGTACACGGCTAATTCTCTATTTGGCAGTATCAGTTGACAATCATCCTTATCAGTAAAGAGAAACTATCTAAAAAACATTAAAATATACTATTGGAGAATGAATAGCTGGACCATGATTTTGACTCTGAGTAGGAAGAAAATGACTGAACATGGCATCGTGTCATGCCAACAGCTCAGCCAACGGGAACACCTCCCAAATCAAGTGGGTTTCCTTTGGGGCCAATTTTGGGCAGAATTGTGATTTCTAGATTGCCTATTGCCTTAGTTTCCTTTTGGTTGCTGGGAGAAAGTACTGACAAAAACAAAGTAAGGTGCAATAGTTTATTTCAGCTCACAGTTCAGTGCTGTATCCTGCTAGTCTGGGAGAGCTTACGGTAGCAGGAGTTCGGGAGGAGCTAGTCACATTACACACACCACAGGGAAGCGGGGCTTAAGGGATGGACACCGCATAGCTCTCAGCTCACTTCCTCTGCTTCACACAGCCCAGTATCCCCTTTTGAGGGAACAGTCTCAAAATGAAGATGGGTCTTCTGATACCAACTACCATAATGAAGACATCTCTGCACGGCATGCTCAGGGGCTAACTCTAACCACAGCACCGATGCCTACAGGACATTTGGTGGCTGCATGCTAGTGAGATGGTAGAAAATTGAGAAGACAGCCCAGAGAGACTCTTCGTAGCATCGCAAGATCCTATAACAAAGCTTATGGCCTTGAGTCCTATTCAAACACAACCAGAAGAGACTGAATGGACTTTAAGAATCAGTGCAGTAGCACTGGGTTGTTTTGTTAAGGTAACAACCATGTTGGAAACATTCTCCTCGAGGCTGGTTTCAACAGGTGACGTGTTATCACCAAATGAAGTTGGCAAGGGACACACACAGTCAGCCTCCTGTTATGAGCTGCTGCTCTGCCTGGAGAATCGGATCTGTGGGGCACACTAGGGTGAGAAAAAGACCCCTTTCCTAAAAGGAGGGCAGAAAAGGGAAACGGAATCATTGGAAACAGCAGCACTTGCAGTAAGTATGTGGCGTCTTGTTTTTTTCCATGTATCCTACTTCTAGGCTCTCCTGGTAACCAATGAGAATAAGTTTCAATAATACACATGGTATTGTTGGTGGATTTGAATGACTTTTAGAATCTAGGATGATGGTACCAATAGATTGGAACAAAATGGGTCCCTTCAATTGAAATTACTCATTTGATAAAGCAAAAGAAAATAGAAACACTTAAAATTTGCATTCTCTGTGCCCTATGTCCCCGCGTGAGCCTTCACACGACTCTCTTGTTACAGACAGCATTTAAGGCTTCCGACAAAGGAGGCTGATAATGAGAGTTTTATGTCCCATTTGATTGACAGTTGCCTTTGGGGTAAAGAGATGGCACCCATATTTCGCTTACCAGTTCTGGATGAAAGGCTGATGCTGAGTTGTGCAGCCATTTGAGCCTGTTGTTTCTGTTATCACAAGGGCGCAGGCTCAGGGATCCTTTATCAGTAATGGGAACTATACACCGCTCTCCATGCTTAATAAGTCTTACCCAGGTATAATTAAATTGTTGAAGCTGTAGGGAATGGGTAAAGAAAAGGCCGTTCAGATAGCAGGCAGAGACAGGGGGCTTTGCCAAAGACTTTTACCAGCAATAGATGAAACCGTGGGTACGCTAACTTGCTGAGGTATGTGTATTATTTAACCTGCCCACTGTCACATTTCTCGTTGTTAAGCTGGATTGCAAGAGTATCTATCTCTGGGGGCTTTGGTAATAATTTTCGGGTGTCTAGCATACAGTAAGCACACAATAAATATTCCCAGAAGCAGTGTACATTATTAGCACACTAAGTATATCTCTAAATGTTATTTCCCATGTTGTGAATTCAGGCAACTCCAGTGCTAAATGTTGGAGTGTATAAATCACTTTGTAGCCAAGTTTCTTATCAATTGGTGGCTTCAGGTGCCACTCAAAGTGTAGTCCCTGAACCAACATTGTGTGACCCAGACACTAATTAGAAACGCGGATCTTAGCCCCATCACAGACCCTTTGAGTCAGAACCTCCCCTAACAAACAAACTCCAAGGTGATTTGTGTGGCTATCAGTGTCTGAGAACCATGGGCAGACAACAGAATAGCAGATTACATAGTTACTAAGATAAGTCTGAACATTAACTTAGAAAGAGTTTAAAAGTAAAAAACTAAGAAGTCTTCTAATTAAACAGAAATTGAAGGTGAAGCTGATTATTTTATTTCTTATGAGTTGTTTTAGATGAATATAAGTCAGGTATTAAACCATACCAGTTCTGTCCCAACCACATTAACTTCCTCTACATTCCTGTCTATTTTATTATTCAAATGAACCACTAGTAAGAGAAGCTCAAAAGGAGCATCAGAGCCAAAGTGTGATGGAACTTTCTGGAAGACAATGACTCTATTACTCATACTGTGGTACCACTCATTGGTATTCAAGAACAGAAGTTGGGTTTTGGGTAAAATGCTGATTTTACAGGTATGTTAAGTTCCTACAACGATAGCTTTAAGGGAGTAAATTATTAAATATTTTATATATTTCAGATTAATTCTGCAGTTGGTTTTTCTATAATTTACAACTATCTCCACTGTGAATAGTTAATAAGCAAAAGTTATTTCTTGCAGCTGATTCTTTAAACTTATCCTTTCCTCTCTTTCCTAGTTGTGAAAATACTTCCTTGGCTTCAGGTTTGCAATTCACAGAAGAATTATATTGGCAGATATGTCTTCTATTCTAGCAGCAGCTTAGAACGGAGATGGAGACACAGGATGCATCTGAAAGTACTAGCCACAGTGCTTAAATTGGGACCAGTGTGTGATCTACAATCTGGGGGCTGATTTGTGCACATGAATCAGTGTTCCCGTGAGTCCTATTTAGCACCCAGAGCAAACAGTATTTCTGTTTGGGGAGCAGATGCTGGAGAGTGAGAGCAATCACTTGGCGCTCACCTCCAGCACGCAGGAGTAGTCCTGTTCTACTTGTCCTGGCCCAACTCCCTCTCCTGAGCACCGTGCTCTGATTTTATGGTGATTTTGATGAAAGGTTTTTCATCAAGGATGGATAGGGTTTATGGGATGTTCTCACTCTCTTAAGATATAGGAGGAAAGGGGGAAGTTGAGGGGAGGAATCAAAACAGAAAATAAAACTGATCCCTTGGGGTGGCTGCTTAGAAACATGGTTTCTAGTTTATGTGTTGATAAATTTTAAAATTTATTATCATTTTTGTATGTTGTATGTAAGTGCATGTGTGGTACATATATGTAGGCAAGCATGTCACAGCTGGTATGTGGAGGTCAAAGGAGTAGAGTGGAATTGGTTCTCTCTGTACACCTTCAAGTGGGTTTCAGGGCTTGAAGTCTCATTGCCAGGCTTGTGTAGCAAGCACCGTTCCCCGAGTCATCTCGCCAGCCACATTTCAGGTATTTTTTGTCTTTATCACTACAACCAACATCTACAAAATACCAAGCATTAGGTAGTGCTTACCAGGCCCCTGCATGTTGTCAGTTCATTTCGGCTTCAGAGATAGGCACTATCTTCGCTGCCACTCACACAAAGGTTTAAGACTTTGTGTAAGTTAAGCCAGTTTTACAAGGAATAAAGCCAAGACTAAATCCACTGTGGAGCCAACGGGATGACTCCAGCACCAACTCCCTCCCTCATTGCTTCTCCACTGAGTGGCACTTCCTTATACCAGACTATTGATTACATTGACATTTAGACATCTCTAGATTCCTGGACAGAGGTCAATTGTCAGGTGAGCAACAAGCATGTCAGTCTCTATTCCTGTCCACTACTGAGAGCAGAACCCAGGCTGAGCCTACCTTGCTGTTCCCATCACAGTCCTCCAGCACGGCTGTGGTATTTTCAATGGAAATGCACTTGCCCAAGGCCACATTAATAAGCTAGGAAGAAGAATGCAAAATGTGCAGTAAGGAAAAACACATTTTAAGGTATAATTAAGCATTCAGACTCATTTAGAAAATACAGAGTAGAAAACCATAATAAGGTTAAGAGATAGTAGATATATGATTTTCTTGGTCACAGCTTTACCAGACATGGTGTCATCCTGTCACAGCATAGCTTCCACCTGCCAGTTTAAGCCTGTGATTCAGCCAGAGTGGCAGCAAATATTAGCTTTTCATGAATTCTTTTCTGGAATGCTGAATGCAGGTGAGCAAAAGTCTTATAGAGAGCAGAGGATAGTTTTCTGGCTGGAATTTATCCCGATGCATATTTTAAAAGTCAGTGCACACACACCTCCAATTTCACCAAGTCAAGAGTTACAGGCTGTGTTCTTGGCTGACCTCTCTATGTTATCTGGTTGCCTAGGCACTGAATCCTAGATGAGTTGGGTCCTTCAGAGAACAGATGATCGCAGCTGACTCCATGTCAGACTTTTCCTAATGACTCAGTCAAGTTACCACTCATTCCAGGAAAGTCACGAAAACCAAAACAGAGCCAAGCGCAAAGGCTCTTTCTGGCAGACTCGGGGTTTTAATGGATTTGCAGGTCAAATACGGAGGAAGTTTTCTACAAGTCATCATTTAATGAAGAATGCCCTCTTTGGCATCCCGTGCAGAACTAACAAGACGATAGGTTAATAATGCAATGTAGGCTTTGCAATTTGCCAGGGTTGCTGTGTAGAGGAGAAGTTCTATGCATTGCATGAGATCCTGCTAAGCTTGGGAGGTGGTGACCATGCTTGTGTATCTTCTGCTTTAATGAATGCTACTACAGAGCCCCAGTTCTGGAGTGCTGCAACTATGGAGGCCACGTTGGCCACAGGATCATCAATTTTATAGCAAGGCGTCTAGTGGGTTGGTGTTTACTTGTGAATGTGTAGCTTAGCCTGAAGATAAGGAGGGAGTTGTTTGTGGAATCTGAGAATGCGGAAAGAAGCAGCGAGAAGGATTACTGCAATCTTGGTAAGTAGGAAGACTGTCCCACGGAAAGATGTGGGGAGGGGGTGTGGGCAAGTGTGGTGTGTGAGATGTGTGCATGTACCAGTGCAGGGAGTCGGGACTGAGCTCTTCCACAGAGAGATGAAACCTAAACTGGCCTTCTGCCAAAGGCTCCTACCGGAAAGAGTTTATCCACTGCCACAGGGAGAAAATTGGGAAGCTAGATTCTCTTTGGGAATCTGAAGGCTCACACTGACCAACCACACTGACCTTCGTTTGGGTTTAGACTAAAAATGCACCCTACGTGTTTGGGCTAGGAACTCTCACTGACCTTCAGGGAATCCAAGCAAACATTGACAGTTTGGCTGGTTGGTGATTTCTAAGGTGTCTGACACAGGGACACAAAGCCATTCTAGAGGGACAGATCTCCATCAGAAAATCTTCCAAGATGTCCCATTTGCATCTTAAAATGGCAAACATGGCCACACCCACCATCAGAAGGTCGGAGCAACAGGAGCACACAGAAAAGATGCGAGTATACGAAGTTCAGGGAGCATGAGCAGACATGATGGGTAGAGCAATTCTCAAGTTCAAAGAAGGAAATCGAAACACCCATTGCTCTTTCAATCCTAGCAGAGAAAGGAGGCCTATGTCCTCATGGATCATGCAGAAATTACCCTACCATCAAACCAGTTTGGAAAACTCTTGCTTGAACACAGGTAAGAAAGTTGCCCTACTCTAGAACTTCTCAGAACCTTCCAGGTGAGAGCACACAGCTTGTGGCTCAGGATGCAGACAGCATTTCCTTCTGCAGATCAACTTGACCATGGATTCCTATTGGCACAACCAGTATTACCCAGAATAGTGGTTGGGAAAGCTTAGTTAAACTGTTTTTTCTTGTTGTTTTGTATTTATTTGAAACAGTTCCTTCCTGAAGTCCTTGGAAAGCACTGGAGGTTGAGGGAGAACTTCTGTGTCCTTCCTGTCTCTCACTCCAGCTGGAGAGTTCCTTCTCTTCTTTTTCCTCAGAAATTCTTGGGAAACTGTTCTGCTTCTTACAGAAATAGTTGGTGAAGTGCCAGGGTATCGCTCCTGTTCATCTCATCCAGAACAATTTCATTTTCTACTTTCCATATAGAATTGCTCCTATACTTTTTGTTTTTTGCAAACCATTTCAGCTTTAAAAAAAAAAAAAAAAGACTGTTGTGTAAATTTTATACTTTCTGTGTTGAATTATTTCATTTCCCCAATGTGAAAAGTAACGATTTCCCACATTTGATTTTTAAACTTCAGGCTCATGCTGTTTGCTAATATTATATTACAGCAGATGGGGGGCATTGGTGATGAAGTTATTTATTGATTTCAAATATTATTGACTATGAGAATTACTGATAATGAACAACTCTCATTGGACTTAAATTTCTAAGTGTCAGTTGAATGATAAGAAAACGTGAACCAAGAAATAAAAAAAGATAGATTTCATTTTCCTGCAAATTTTCTTGATTGACATGGTCTACTCAATTATATTGTGTTTGGATTTGGAAAAAAAAAATTACAAATGTTTAAAACGGTAGTAAAACTACTGTCAGAAGAGAGCAAATGACATCGTCATTAATATTTGTCTACCCGAGGCATCAAAGAGAACAAAAATAGGAGAAGGGTCTGGTGAAGTCATTTTGAAATGTATGGGCAGCATTTTTAATCCTTATGGCTCTGGCTAGTGCTGGCGTTTTTGTGGCAGGAGAGCTTTTCAAAGATAGGTAGCAACTTACAGAGGAATCAAAACGTAGTTTGACTGCGCCCTCTGGTGGCTAAATTTCAGTACTGCTGCTGCTGAGATTCTCGGGAGAAATTTAGTGAACCTTAGGCTCACTGTATTTGGAGAATAGGACTTAACCGTGTAAATGGTACGTTTGATGTGTCTAAGGTCACGCTGTTCTACCTATTTAGTTATCTAAAGTAGCTGGAGCTACTTTGACCTACCTGAAATCCTGCTGTACTCACGTGGACTGTTCACAACACTTTGTTATCAATTAACCGGGTCACATGTATTTATTGTTTAATTTTATAAAATCAGAACAAATATTCAGACTATTCTTCTGTTTTTAATACCTCCTTGGATTTTCCTAGTAGGACAACAGCATCTTTTTTTTTTTTTTTTTTTTTTTTTTTTTTTTTTTTTACTAAATCTGCATTATCAGGGGATTTGACAGGCTGGGTGAAGGGTTGGTTTATACACCTGTTTCCTAGGACGAGCCAGAGGTCAGTGTTCTGAAAAAAGCAGACAGATTGACAGTCAAGCCTGAACACAAAGGGGCAGGGAATATGAGTGAAAACAAAAGAATACCAGAAATATTTATAAATAAACATGGAAAGGGAAACGAGAGAATAAACACAGATGTAAACATGAGTACTCTCCTAGGTAGATGCCAGGCTTTGCCCTACGGTCCCAACTTCTCCAAGTTTCTGTTAGCCTTGTGCTCATTCAAACTATGTGCTTCAGCTTCTCCCTTTGTGGAACTTCCCTCAGTGCCTTGGATATTTTTACTATTTTCAATCTCTCTAGAAAACTTTTAAAAAACTCAATTAAGGCCTGTATTCCTATCGGATCAGCCTAAGGAAGAAGAAAGGAAACGGAGGAAGAAAATTACCCATAAGGTAATAAACTCAACTGATTGTTGCATAAACTGATCTTGCTTCTCTACCTTACATGTCTCCTTTCATACCCTGAGAATAACATTCACCTCTCCATGCCTTGATGCCTGCAGCCTTCCCTGGGCTGTCTAGGGGGTGCAACCTCCACCCCTCTTACTATCAGAGCTCGGTCAGCACTGTGTCTCAGACCTGGCTTTGAACCCTCCAACAGGATTTCCTGTTGGCATGCATTTACATGGAGTCAGCACTCGTGGACTGTTCCTTAATGAGAACCATCAGGTTCTGTCTTCACCCTTCATTTACTTATTACCCTTGTTCTCCATTTAATGTGAAATTCCAAAGGGAGAGGTGAAGTCAACAACCTGAAGTTCTGTCTGGTCTCCTTTGTGCGGTACTAGTATGCGGTGTTATCAGGCAGCATGACCACATGACCACATAAGCTTCCTCAGATTCACCTGTAACAACTCTCGTCTATCCTTTGCATATTTGAAGGGGTTTCTGTGTCGTTTTAAATGGCTGCTTCAACTTACCACACCACTAGCTCTCACAGCAGGAGCCTTCAAGTCAGGAAAGACGTTCTCCAGGTACCACTTGAAGCTTTTGCATCTCAGCTTCTTCCGCAGCTCTCTTTGCTGGGTGAGGTTGCCCACATCCAACCCTTGGTCTATGAAGTGATCCCCAAAGCCGTAGAAAAGATCCTTGTACTCATCAAGCCAGACCTCGGCCACGCGCACCAGATTCCGTTCCACTGTCTTCATTCGGTCTTTGGGAAAGGAATATGGATTGTCGTTTCGGAATATGTGGCCCACTCTGGAGCAGGGAATGATCTCGATTTCCCCACCACACATCCAGACCTGGGAATTAGTCAGTGAAAGGCACCAGTTTTCAAAGGGTCGCTCACAAATCACAGGCAATTAACAATGACACAAAACATACCTGGAGACAACACCCCCCCCACCCTCTCCCCCACCCTCCCACTCCCCCACCACAGCTAAAAGTAGTACTTCCAACTTAGGAAACACTCACAAAGAAAATTCAGCAGATTTATTTAGTTTTGTACTTTCGGATCAATGAAGCATACTATTTCTCCCTTTTAACCATCTATGTAAAATTTCTTTTCATCTTTTTTTTCTAAAGAACTCTTTACAGAACCCTGATATATAAAATATGTCTCATGTGTTCCTGTTTGAGTTGAATCAATGAGAGGTTATTGATGTCCATTTGTTCCCTTTTCCCTTCCTTGGGAAACCTGTAGGCTTGTAGTGCCCGACTCAAAACTCTTTTTGGTCAGGACCTCTGAAGTTACTCCCGTTGAACATAGACCACCCAGTCCTGTAAGAGAGCTGCTGGTGGTGTTCTATTCTTCTTGCTAAGGCCTTCTTGGGCATAACTCAGTGATGATCTAAGTCATCGTATGCAGTCTCCAAAGGTGCTGAACTGTGGCGTGCATTTTGGTTTGCTGGTAGCCTGTACTAGAGGGATTCTTTGTCATTTGTATTCTCAAGATCACCCACTGCAGACATTCCCACTGCTTCCAGTGTGTTCGAGAGCTACGAGAGAGTCATGCATGTTGCAGATGAATCCCAGCATAATTTATAGCAACTATGACTCTCACAGCTTTCATGCAGAAAAAGGGAAGTAATTTCCCTGTAATCAGATATAGAAACGCCGTTGTGAAATATTAATTTCAACATTTTTACTATTGAAAACAAACAGTGGTTGATTCTTCCAAATTAAGTCTGGTAAGTGAAACAATCAATTCTTAGAACCTGTGCCGTGGCGAGGTTTCTTCTCAGTGACAGTCGCATACATGACTGTATTAGCAAAGTGAGACAACTTGAGAATCACAAATGCTCCTGTGTATGTGTGTGTCCCTGTGTGGTGGTACGTGAGTATGAGTGTTTACATGTATGCGTAGGTCAAACATCAGCAGAAGCTGTCTTCCTCAATGGCTCTCCATGTTATTTTTTGAGATAGTTTCTCTCACTGAACAGCACAAATTCTCTGATTCATCAAGAGTAGCTGGTATGACAGATACATGGCAATGTACTTGACTTCCTACACAGGCTCTGCACTAAGATCCTCATGCTCGTGAGCCAATCAATCTCTTTAGCAACTGAGTCATCTTCCTGCCCCTAGGACAATAAAATTTTTCAGTGGTGGTGCCCGCCTTTAATCCCAGCACTTGGGAGGCAGAGGTAGGCTAGCCTGGTCTACAGAGTGAGTTCAAAGACAGCTAGGGCGACACAGAGAAACTGTCTCAAAAAAACAAAAATAAAAACAAACAAACAAATAAATAAAATAAGAAACACTTAGCATTGGATACCTTGAACGAGAGCTCCATATTTTCTCCGCCCCAAACATCAAGACCGGGATCATAAGTTCCAAGATCATAAAAATAACTTTTATCAATGGAAAATAATCCACCTGCCATGACTGGGCACCTACAAAAAGAAAAGATTGTGCTAAACTTTTATCCCATGGCAACTTAAACTTCTAGAGTGGGTCCTGTGTATCTGTTAGAAGTCTGAGGCATTTCTGGTGGGTGCAGGGAGGTCTTGGTTAGAACCAGCAGTGTGATTTCAGTGAAGAGTTTCTGGTTCATGGGGGCTGAGTCCTATTAGGGGCAGCGAAAATGTGGGTTGGACTAGGATTCTTATTTGTCAATTATATTCTGATGCAAACCCCTGGGTTATTATGGATTTCTCTGGGTCAGGCAGAGCTAAATCAGGTGTACTTCAAGTTGAATTCAGGGGCGTGGGTAGTAAACTAACTTCACAGGAAATTTTCTTGCTTTGATAAGGTCTTGGATAAAAGCACACTTTTTTTTTTTTTTGAGACGGGCCCACTGTTGTAATCCAGGCTACCCTTTAAACTTGCTACCATCCTGTTTATCCCTCCTAAGTACAGAGATTACAGGTGTGTGCCATCATGTCTGGTTGATACCTATAATTCCTTCTGGTTTTCAGAATGATAGAGTGTAACTGTTTTTTTTTTTTTTTTAAACTTTTCTGTCTTTACAAAAGGACCTAGGACTTCTGTCTTGTCTTCGGTTTCATACACTTACCTTATTACGTCAGTTTCCTTGATTCCATTTTTTGCAATAACATCTGGAGGAATTGTTCTCCAGCCAAAGTTCATGGGCCATGTGAAGACACCTCTCTGGAAGTTGTCCACCGTCATATAACTAATTCAGGACAAACAAAACAAATAAAACCACAAACGCTAAACAAGGTTATTCATGGCTCTATGAACTTCATGAACACAGCTTCGTGACTGGTTCATGCATGGGAGAGATGCTTATACACAACACTCTACACCAACACCTCTTGATACCAGCTCAGGGAAGCTTAGAGCTATGATTTGCTTTGGTGGCTAGTTGGTTAGATCGCTTGCTTTCAACTTACACTCATCGTTCAGTCTATGAATGACCATTTTAGAGGAAGAAATGACAACTTAGAACATATAGAGTCTCCACAAAGGATATGACTAGAAACCTGAGACAAATAAATATTTGGGAGTTCAACTGTCAAAGGGAATGAATTTAATAATGAGCAATTGTACTTATTAACAGGTAAAAATTGGTATACTGGTCAAATAGATTACTGAATTGATAGGCTCTGATCTCCAGATAGCTGTCATGGGTCTTCCCTTATGTGGGTGAATAGGCCATGCTTCTTAGGTTTCAACACAGGGTGTGTGAGGACCCGCACTCTCTGCTGCTTTCCAATGTTAGGGTGTGGTGGCATTACCTCATGTCCTTGTCGTTGATGACTTCGATAACTGGACAGGCCACTTTCTTCCTGTTTAAATAAACTCTTTCCAGAAGGGGCTCCAACCAGCCTACATTACACTCCACATGAGAGTCTAGGAATGTCAGCACATCACCTGTAGAATTAAAAAAAAATCATTGGAAAATATGGCCTATGGTGAGTGCATATAATTCACCCTCAAAAGTGTTGGGGATTGTTCGGGAAGCATGGCTGTGGACATAGGTGTCTTCTTTGCTCACTGAGTTCCTGGTCCCTAGAATTTTGTTTTGTAAAAGTATGGAGTAATTTTAGGTAGAGAGAGTCTGCGGAGTCACTTAGGTTTGAGAACAACCGATAAGCTACTGTAATTGGTTTGCTTCTCTGTCACTGTGATAAAACTATGACTGAAGCATCTTTGGGAGGAACAGGCTGATTTGGCTTAAAGGTCCAATCACACTTCACCACTGATGGAAACCAAGCCGTGCCACTGCCCCACTTTCAGATATTTTACTTTAAAATAAAGTCTCAGCGTTGCGTTCGATAAGAAAACAAGAAGCTCCCTTCATATCTGGCTCCTGCTAGAGTTTCTAACTGTGGTGGGATTGTCACAGTTCACCATGGATGGAAGCCAAGGAAGAAGCTTGAGGCAGAAACCACAGAGGAACACGGCTTGCGGAATTGCTCAGCTTGCCTTCCTATACCACTCAGGACCAATGCTCAGGGATGACACGATCCACAGTGGGATGGATTCACCCACGTCAATTTCTGTACAGACATTCCCACAGGGCAGTCTGACAGAGATAATTCTTCAGTTGAGGTTCCCTTCATTCTGATTATTGTTCTCACTTAACCACTCCAGTACGTGGCTGCACAGCTAGCATCAATCTTAATACGAAGTGCCTGTATTCTACCTGGTTGCCTTATCTGTTCCTCGCTACAAACCTGAAGTGTAATCTCGTTTCTTTCCTAGTTAACAAATAGCTAGGGTACCTTTCCAAGGTAATTAACTGATGGCGGAGTGTAATATTATGGAACGGTTCTTGACATCGCTCAGGGTCAGGCTCCCAATCTGCATCCCTTCCCTACCTATCTGAGTCTAACTTCACTAATACTCTCATTCATTCGTTGCCAGGAGAGGGAAATATGCCTGAAACATATTCTGGAATTTTATGTTGTTTTATTTGGGGAAAGGGGAGAATCTCCTACGCACGGATGCCATTGTTCCACTTTCGGGCATTTTATTTTAAAATTAAGCCTCAGCGTTGTGTTAGATAAGAAAGCAAGGAGTTCCCTGTGTAGCTGGCTCCTGCTGGTGTTTCTAATTGTGGTGGGATTGTCTGTGAAAATCCTGTGGTCCTGGGTCGTGCTGATCCAGAGAGGCTGAGGAGCAAGAGGAAATGGGGGCAGGAGTGAAGTTATACACAAACCACTTGTGTCCTTTGAGCTTTTCCCTATGGATATATTTCCAAGATTTACCTAATACTCAGTCTTTTAACGAGTGGCTAGTAATCCTTGCTATTTTTTAAAATGAATTGTTCAAACTCAAATACAGAGTGACTAACCCAATCCTGGTTGTAACCTGGCATGATTTTCTGCTTTCTAGGGCCGTGTACTGGTCATGCTGGGTTGTTTGCAGATAGCCCTTATTAACAACAGCAGATAGAACAAAATAAAATAATGGCCAACCTCAAATTATTCAGAGTGCAAAATACCTTTAGCTCCTTCATGGCTATGGTATTCTGTCCCATGCATTGACACGGTTTCATCATCAAGTAGTTAGTTCTAGAGTGTTGTGTCTATAGTTTCTTGGGGAACATGGAGCTGGCTTGCCATATAATTTTACTTAATGGCTTTTCAGTGATACTGAGGAAATCCTCTTTAAATCTGCAGCAGAAATGGAATGTGAAGTTTACAGGATGATGTCCCCTGATGCTTTCAGGAAACCTCTTTGGAGGTCATTGCCAGCATACTTTGTTCTCTTTGCAGTTTGGGAGAAATGTCTTTGATAAGCAGCATTATTTTCATTCTGGATTCATTAGCTTTCTCCACATGACAGTCTAATTTTCATTTTAAAGTCAACTATGGGCTGTGTAAGAACTCAGTGCAGTCTCATGCCTACTCCTTCAGTTATGCCCCCACACACCCCATCCATCAGGTTGCTCTGATTCTAGTTCACAGGTTTACTTTTGATTCCTCTCATTCCCCTTCACATCATGTTTTACCTGATGGTGCATCCTGTACTCTCCGAGCCCAGTATAATTTATGAATCTGACTATTCCTCCAGCTGCCCTTGTTTCTCTCTGGTCCAGGACGACTGTAATAGCCTCCAAACTGAATTTCCCACTCCTCTTCTTTCATCTCTGTGATATCCATTTTCTATATGGAGGCCAGCCTGAGCTTTTAAAATGCAAATCAGACAATTCAGCTCTCTATTCACTGACTTTTACCGGTTTTCCAACATTCCTTACTTGGTACACAGAACTGTACAGATGTTTTATTTTTTTGTCTTTTCCTCCAAATGAACCTCTTACCACTCTCCTCTCTGGTCAGTTCTAGTCAGCCCTTATGAACTTCTTTGCTTTGAAAGTACCAACCTCATATCTGCATTTGAACACTTGTACATGTGAGTATTCTTCAGCCACTTCTCAGCTGGTAAGTTCCTTTCTTAAATTACTTCTTAACTATCATATTTTTTCATTATTCATAGATTTATTTTACTAAGGAAATTAAGCTTGGAAAGACGTTTAATTTTTCAAACACAGTCTATCAGGTGAGGAGAATGGGGAATAAGCAGTATCAGTATAAATGATATACATGCATAAAAACTTCAAAATGAAACATTATTTTGTTCAATAAGCATATGGTAAAAAAAGTAAAATTGGGCACATAGCTCAGTGGTAACTCATGCGCTTAGCATGTACAAGGCCCTGGGCTTAATCTTTAATATTATAATTGATAAATGAGAATAAATACAAATTAAAAAAAAGTCTTTAGCCTACCACCACAATGCCAATTTTGTCATGGCACATGTGTCGCTCATTTAAAATTCTACTACAAAGTGTGATGGTTAATCTTGGTTGACAACTTGACTGGATCAGAAATCACCCAAAAGGCAATCTGCTAGATACCGTGGGAAACAATTTCTTCTTCAAATTAATTGAAGTGGGAAGACTGGCCCTAACTGTGGCAGCAGTGGCAGCCCCGACAAAAGGAATGGAAGAAGGGAACTTTGTTTTTTGCCTGCTTACTCCACTCTTGCTAGCAAGTTTATCTACTGTGCTGCAGCTACTGCATCTCTTTGCTAATATCAGAACCCGACTTCTTTTGGTTTCTTGTGTTGATTGTAGACCAGTCTTGTGTAACAGTTTCCTCTCAGATTAAAACCTTCCATCTTGAAGGGAAATGTTCACAAGGAGGTGAAATAACAATGTACTTTAAGGGGAGGTCAAATATTGCAAAAAAGTTCCTTAAGACAGGAATTAAACCGCTCAAATAGCTTCAGGAAGTCCCTGAAACTGACCAGATTCACTAGACCCCTCCCTTATCAAAGGTATAGAAACAGTAAAGACTCTTGAGAGGAGACTTGTGGATAAGTCCAGCTGTCGGGAAGAAGCAGAGGCCAGGGAAACTGTCTAGTAGAGACAAAGACAACCTGAGCTGCCTGGAAGAGGCTCAGACAAATTGAGTGAGCTGGAAAAGACACTCTCCAATCTGTTGAGCTGCCTGCAGGCTGTACAGTATGTTTCAAGTTCCCAGCTTTTGTGAGTCACCCATGCTAGGGTGGGCTTTGATGACACAGCTATCTTTGAGTTATTTCTGTTTTTTTAAGTGACCCCTCACTGAAAAACCTGTAAGTAACACCAATAAAACCCATTGGTTCACTATGTTGCATTTTGGTGATATCCATACTTTTGTCTTTCTTCTTCTGAGGTGAATTTACTGTGTGTTTCATCTCCCCAGGAAAAGTCAATAATACGACAAGCTACACTCCAGGAATTCTCTAGCCCCTCAGTGACAGACTGAAACCACTAAGTACTCAGCCCCATGGATTAAGCATCTATTGGGTTCTCAGCCTCTTCTGTGTGAGTCAGCATTGTTGGACTACCCAGATTTTGTTGTGTAAACATTCTAATAAATATCCCTTTACTCTACATATCGGTCTATCAGTTCTGTTCCTCTAGAGAACCCTGACTAATCACAAAGGGATCTGCTTTCTTAGCAACTAGTGATAAGATCATTTTGGGGGTCTAGTTACAAGAAAATAAGACACCAGTGAGCATTGTGAGAATTTGTTTACTCCAAACTGATGGAGACTGGCAATGCCAGGACTTCCAGAGGTGGAGTGGTGACTAAATGCTTAGAAGAAAAAGAGAGTGATAGAGTTCAGTGCAGACTCTGGACTGTGGCGTCTGGGTGCAGACGACTACATTGTCACTGACCAGCTTGAGAGAATGAGAGTATTTATCTAATGACTGCACCTGCTTTACAGAAGTACTGTAAGGATTAAATCCATTTCTATGGAAGGCTTTAGAATAACATCTGATTTACAAGGTCTGATATTGATGCAGAACATAGATCTTTCTATAGAAAGAAGTAAAATTGATCCTGAATGTTTTTAGTGTTTCCAGAATGCACACTGAAAGAAAAGATTCACTTACCACTCACTCTGCAACACAAAGGCACTGAAAAGCTACAAGGAAAATAGTACAGTGCTCTTTGGAACCACAGAAATAATTGTTGGGAAAAGAGAGATCGCTCAGAGGAAAGACAGGTAAAGACCTGGGAACTAAACAATTCTGAAGTCTTCAAATATTTATTGATTAAGTTGGAAAAATCTCAGGTTTAAACAGGGTCAGAGTGGTCAAATTCTGGACAGTTTGAGCACTTAATAATGGTCAGATGGTCACATAGAATTTCCACAGAAACACAGTCACAGGGGCATTTGATGGGGAGAGAAGGTTAGGGAGAGGGTAGGAGAAGAGATGGGGTAGGAAAGAAGAAAGGAGAGGGAAAACAACAGAATCTGGGAGAGATCTCCTCATTATACATGAATGCCAGCTCAAAAGAGTGTTTTGCAATCACTCATTCTAATAACCAATTCAAACAAGGGTCAGCAGTGTATGCTAAATCACTGTGCAGAATGTGTGGGCATTAGGCTAATCTTCTGAAGCAGAGGACTAACCACAAGTTACTTCCAACCACCCCAAAAGAGCTCTAGTTGTCAAGATCTTAACTTAGTGTAACAAGTAGTGAGACGACCTGACAGTACAGGAAGAAACAAGAAATAAGCAACTGATGTCACCTGTAGTCAAATTATTGATCACACTCAGATCATTTAACCTACAGGGATCATGGAGACTTAAAATTCAGAACATGGTCCACTGTACAAATATATTGCCTGGAATATTAAAGTTACACAATAATATGCCAATACAGTGTGTGAGGTTGATCAGACTGGGAGACTAAAAGGACAAAGTAACCACACAAAGTGCATGAAATTTAAATAGATCTTGAATTGAGAAATACTTGGAATAATGAGAAAAGCTGACAAGAATGTTTATAGGTATTTGCTGTTTTTCAAGTATGAAACTATGCTTATTTGAGAGAATGTCTCTGTTGTTTCAGTAGTGTCCAGTGAAAGCTTAGGAATACAGTGTCATGGTGTAATAGTGTCCACAATTTCCTTTTCAAAGGCCCAGGAAATACAGTTAGTGTATCCATGCCCATGTATGTCTGCGTATGTCTGTGACAAAGCATGCATTTCATAAGGCTCAAAATCAATAGGAATAAGATATGAACATGTGGGTATTTCTGGTTCTATTCTTTTAAATTCTGTGTTTGTTTGGAAAACATCATAAGTTGTATCAAAATTGCAATGAGAACAAAAGCAGCTTCTCACCTGTTGCATTCTGTGCCCCTGCCAGCCTCGCTCTGATCAAGCCGTGTCTCTCTTTGAGGCGAAGAATCCGGACTTTTGGAAACTGAGACATGTATTTATCCAAGTTAGCTTTTAGGTAGTCTATATCAGAGAAAGAACAAGCACAAAATACTTTAATTAGTTAGGTTTACCAGAAGCGTCTTTGCAATGTCAAGTCCAAAGCTATGATGTCATTCCAGTTACCAAATTTTATCATTGGGACCATACTTTTATTTGATGTCATCTTGAAGATACTTCATGTGGGTGCAATATTCTAACCTGACTGACTTCTCAAATCCAAGATGGGAATCTAAGTTGTTAAATTAATCTTTTGGGTGCTTAATGAGAGTCCAGCATTGAATTTTCCAGTGCTCTTTATTAATCACAAACCATGTCAAATCTCAGGAAATTCTATACCCGGGCAGCTAGGCAGAGGGCTCACTCCAAGGCTTTCTCACCCCATGCTGTCCACTTGGTTCTCCTCCTGCTCCTAACTTCTTCTTCCTTGTTCTCTGCTGTCTCCCCTCTGCCCTTGTCCTAGTTCTTTTTTATTCCAAATCCTCTCTGTCTCCACCCAGCCCTCCAATATACAAATAAATGGAGCCTAACCTTCATCTGCCTTAAAGCTAAGGAATGTCCTATTCATGGAGAACTGGATAACAGGTAGGAAGTGAATCCTTTACGTGCTTCAAGGACAGCTTACTGGAACACTATCCATAACTAAAATCTCCCACAACACTAAGTTACATGTACAAATTTGAAAATTTGTAAGAAGCCAGCACAACTGCAGTGGGGTAAGAGGTATCCTCTCCTCCCCCACTGTCCTTCAATGAATGACTAATTAAGTATATTAAGGTGCCAACAGGCAGAGTAACAGCTAGAGCTCTGTGTTTAGCGTAAGGCAACAGGGTGCCAAGGTCTCCATTTTGGAGAAGGACCTGCTTGGCTGAAGTGTGTGTCTTTGTGGGCAATTTCTTGGCATGTAATTCTCACCATAGGAAGGAAAACAGTTCTGATTGGTTGGTGTACAGCTTGAGGCACTCATCCTGAGATGCTGGCCACAAGGACTCAGGGCTTCCGCTCTGTGGTATCAGCTTAGAGCATCTTTGCTTTTTAGTTGGCCAGAGAGGGATCCAGCTAAGGAACATTTTTGAGATGTTTAAGGAGATATTTATAGTCACTTCTGTAGCTATCGACAGCCATGAATGACTTCCAGATTATTATTATTATTATTATTATTATTATTATTATTATTACTAGATCTCACTATGTAGCCCAGGCTGGACTTGAACTCTTGATTCTCCTGCCTCTGTCCCAGGTATGTGCCCACACATCTGATTTTCCTGAAATCTTTTTACAGCTCATTTCCTATTAATTGTGTGTGGGGGTTTCTTGAAGAAGACCCTGAAACTGTACAAAATTCAGGGTCCACAAAAAAGCAGAATCTGCTCTTCATCAAAGGGCTTCTCTTGCTTGGTAACTGGCTACTATTTCTGTGTATGCTATCAGGACCACTTACCAGTGTTTTCAGTTCTCTTCTGGCAGCTTACTGCTGCTTGAGTCAGATGTGGTTATCAAGGCAATGACAGAGCCAAGGAATGCACGCATATTGTTGCGGTTACAGGCCTGGTTCAGCTGTTTCTTTAACTTCGCTGTACACTCCATTCACTGTTTTTCGTTTTTTGTTTTTGTTTGTTTGTTTGTTAGTGTTTGGGTTTTTTTTTTTTTTTTTTTTTTTTTGTCTGTTTGTTCAAAAAAGTGGGTCAAATTTTTGCAATTCACATTGTTGCATCTCTGGGCCTGTGACACTTCCCGTATACAGAGACAATTTGGTAATGCAAGGGGCAGAATTCCTCAAAGTAACAAACGAAAATAATGGGATCTTAGAAACTGTGGAGGGCTCTGCTTTCAGACTGCACTAGAACCTTTGTCTTTCAGCTCCTTTGAAAATGTGTCTTCTCCAGGAAGGACCGTTTTTGCTCATCAGAAGAAGCTGGGGCACTTCCATTTCTTTGCTTTGCATAGAGTTTAACTTTGGCTACTGACAGTAGAGAAATAGTTCTATTAGCAGGGTGGCTTTTGCTCATTATAATCCATGAAAAATGACTTGTTCATCATCTTTTGGGCTCAAAAGATCATCCCAGAGAGTGGCAGTATTAAAGTAACTCCTACAAACTAGGAAGTCACAATGGGAATGGCTGAGACATCCAGTACAGAAGTCCTCTGGATGGCCAGTGATGTTCTTCAAGTTGTATTTGTATGATTTTCCTGCATATGTGTCTGTGTACCACATGCATGCAGTGCTGGTTGAGGCTAGAAAAGGGTGTTGGATTCCCCTAGAACTGCAGTTACAGACATTTTTAAGCTGGGAATTGAACCCGGGTTCTCTAAAACAGTGATCAGTGCCCTTACCCATTGTGCCGCCTCTCAAGCCTATTCATCATGCACAATTGATGCTTGTATCTATGTTTTTATGGCTCCACATGAAAGGGTAATTTGACATTTGCAAATACTTAAGCTTCATTAAATTACCCTCTAAACCCAAGCTACTGTGGTCTCCTTTAACTTTTGTTGCCAAGCTGTCACTTTTCTGGAAGAACCCAACATGGCTTTCTGACCTTTGGTGCTGAAGTCATCCACCAGCAGAATCTCCTTGATGAGGTGTGGAGGAGAGCGGTTGAGGACGCTGTGCACAGACCTCAGGAGAGCCGACCATACCTCATCCACAAAGCACATGATGATACTGGTGGTTGGGAGGTCATTGTGAACCAGTTGCTCAGCACATCTGGGGTGGGAGATAAGCACAGTGCAAGAGATAAGCCACTGGGATCATAAAGGGCCCTAAAAGATCTGTACACACAGACACACACACACTCAAACATCTGTTACCAGTTAATATGTGACCCATTATCATTTGGTTGTATGCCTCAGCTATAGCATATGGTTAAAGGGCTAACAATGTTTGGAGGTATATCACCGCAGTGGAAATGATAAGGGCTTTGTAGGAGGTTAGAGTCTACTTTGATCCTACCAAGATATTAACCGAGATATTAATCCTAACCAAGATATTAACCTGAATAATAACTGACTTATTCTTTCTGTGCCTCTTTTTTACCAAACAAGGTAATGTTCCTCTTAGACCTTTGGAGTCTATTAATCCACAGATCTGCATAGAAACCACCTAGCACAGTTCCTGGCACAGACATTCACTGAACGGTAGTGACTGCTATCATTATTAAATTATATAGCAGAAGAGAGCATTCTGAGTTATTTAATGTTACTAAGTAGTTTAGGATCGCCTGTATAAATAGCCATCTGCCAAATGCCAAAAGAGATATCCTTCACTCCACGCAGCATATGAATGTATTTAAGGCACAATGCACATGTGCCAAATAGCTGCGTTCTCTCCCACTTCTCCGTTTGGAAGTTCCTTGCTGTGACTGCTGCGGAGTGACCATACTTAAAGTCATTTTTCCATCATGGAAATGAAGCCAGGCTAAGAGAGAGCAGGTGTTTGGTGGGCTGCACCTGGCCATGGTTATCACCAGCCTCTGCAAACTCATGCTGTTTCACCATGGCATTTTCTGCGTCTGGTCTGTGTCACTGTTACAGGGCAGCTCCCAAGGGGACCTTCAAAATTATATGTGCCATTCTGCTAACACACCTCATCTTAGTAATATAATTATCAGTGATGAATGTGAATACATACTTAAGTACTCTGCCTTATTTCATTGTAAAACTCAGACCTCTTTCCCTTTTTAACAGATGAATGGCTGAAGTCACAGACAAACTAGTTGTTGATTATGTTAGTAAGTTCCTCTGGTTCTGAGACTGAAACTCAGGTCCAATCTGGCTCTAGAAGTAACCATGGAAGTTTAAATCCCCGGAGTAAAAATAGCTGGCAGTTGATACAGTATTTGTGAGAACTGGAGCTTCTGTCAAGTACCGTGGCTCATTTTATTTTATTTATTTAATGATCAAGGCACAGATAAAAGCAAATGCTATAGTTAGATAAACAACATTTGCTTGTTCTGTGCTTGTGATTGTCAAAGTACTGTTGTGAAGATAATTTAATTCAATATCATGACAATTTCTTGAGATGCAATTGTGTAATGTGCTGTCACACACTTCTTTAAATGACATGAAATGAAGCACAAGATGATCAACGACTCACCCAGCATCATCCACCTGCTTATAATATACATGGGCATGTAAAATGATGCAGTTTTCATTTCATTGGTCTACAATGATTTCTTCACTTATAGAATGTGGATTGAGAATCAAATAAACATATGGTTGCATATCACTTACCCTAATTACTGGCTTGGAGAAATTGCATAACTTCTTTAAACTTTAATTTGGCAACTACAAAGCAGGGATTAAAAACCTATCTTCTTAAATATATATCTGATATAGAGCTTGTTCACAAGGAATAGAAGCAAACCCTGCCATGGTCTATAATTTCAGACTTTTCCTAAAGCATTTGGTTAGAATAATAATGAAAAGGCCTTGAGAAAACATGCATCCAACCTTCAAACCCAGAAAACAGATTCAGAAATTCTGCATAGAAATTGAGAATCTTTGTCATAAACAAAACATGAGACAAAAGAATGATTCACAAGTCACTGGTACATCAGTTTGAGAATGTAAGTTCTTACATAAAGCTAGTACACTCTCCTCATAATATGTGATTAAATGAAAAAATGCTCCATTTTCAGGTGCTGTAAAGTCAAAATAACACATTTCAATCAGGTGTCTTCATCTGATTCTAATGTTAATGTAAAAATAACAGGCCGCCTAAATTAATCTTATTCTGTAAAAAGAACACCTGCATTGGAATTTCTGTAAAGTATTAGCATTCCTGACTGGATTTGAGGATTATATTAATTACCGGTAGTTGCTGTAACACCTGAGAGTTTTGTTTCACAGTTTCTCCTAATTTATCTGTATTCTTTTACATTTTGCTATGAGCAGAAAGAAGTTACAAGGTCCCACCTCTAAAATTGTGCTTGCTACTGTCCTTAACAAGTGTCCAAGTTCATTCCCTTCAGCTACTCATTTTTATGTGCTATAGGACTCAATTAGCCAAGCTCTTTGGCACTCTCTAACACACATTCCCTCTTACCCAATTTCCATCCTCATGCTGTGTAGTTCTTGCAAACAGGAGAAACACGTTCAGTGCCCATGTTTTTACCAATATCTTTTTTATGACAACATGAATGTTTACAGAGGGTGTGAATATTTCTCTGCATTGTGTTTCACTTTCTTCTGACCCTCACAACATGCTTAGCACCCATGCTGTTTTAACTGACATCTTCAAGACAAACATTCCAGATGTCTTTTATCATGGTTGCCCAAATTCTGACAGACTCTGCCTTATCGTTAGTAATTGCAAGTTTTACCACACAGCAATTCACCTTTTGTTATGGAAGAAATTGTTGCAGACTGTGGGGATTAGAAAGTAAATATATCTTTGAGGGTCATTTTAATCAGTCCACCCCAAGGACTTAACAAGTTAAAGTAGGAAATAGGTTCGGAGAAGCAACATGGCTACATTTCTTTAAATGTGGGACTCCCTCTCTCCTAAACTCAAAGGTAGATTTCCTTATAACTTAGAGAAATGCTAAATTAGCCATTTATTCTTTCCTATTCTCTCTCTCTCTCTTTCTTTTAAAAACCATGTTTGGAGCTTTTAAGAAGTTTATAATTATTTTGCAGAATAATATATTAATATTAATAAAATATTAATTGTAATACTTTGCCATGAATTAAATATTGATACTCAAATTTAGGAAAAAAAAAACAGAAAAAGGAAAGACACCAATTGTGGGCTTGTCAAGGATTAAAAAAAATTGTAGCTAGTTGCCTTATCACCAACAGTTGAAGGACAGTTTGGGAAACATAAAAATTGAATTCTGAAATTTATTTTGTAAGGTATCTTATATTTCCAAGGTAAGGTTTCAGTTCTCAGAAGGTGTGGCGGTAATCAAGAAATGTTGGAGGGATGAGACTGTGGCTCACTGAGCAGGGATTGGATGAGGTCTCAGGGCAAGGATCAGCCAAAGCCAGGACCAGACAGTGTTGGTAGACTATTTTGCAGGAAATCTTAGAGAAGAGGCAGAAAGCTAGTCAGGTTTGAAGGGGAAAAATTGTCAGTTTCTTTCTCTCCCTTTCCTGAGGAATGAAATCATATTTGTGGGTGTGAGGGATAGTACAGATAGGATCAAGAGCTGACAAAAATATCAGTGATTGTTAAAATTATCAACGGAGCAGGCTCTCCTTACTTCGATCCACCTTACGGCTGTGGTTGATGCAACCGCCAAGTATAGTCTCTAAGTGATTCGCGGTATTTTCCCGATTGCCTGAGATTTCATACTCATATGATTTTCAGCCTTTGCCCAGTGGCTTTTTTTCCTTCAGTTTCTTTCTTAGCTTTTTTTCCAGTTCTTTATAATCACTAAGTAGGTGATTCTGAGAGCTGTATCTGTGACTTTGTCTCACCAATGAACCCAACCCGCATACCCTTGTACACAGCTTCATCGGCTCATTTGGGTACAAACTTCAGTACTGCCCGCACAGAACTATCTCCAGCCACCCTGTCAAAAGTCCAGCTGTTCTATTATTCTGTTATAACTACCTGCATTTCTTCCACAGCACCCATTTTTCAATTTTATTTCTCTCTTCAACATCTAGAATTTCTGAGTGTATGTCAAATCTGCCTTCCTCCTGTATTACCATAAGCTTCTATTGACTGTTGCACATAATAAATATTGAAAAATCCTACTCAACTGATGAATGAGGACAGAGATGGGGTAGAGCTTAAAATTTACAGCTTGACTATGAAGAGAGAAGATATTGTCCTTTGAGACAGGGTGGGAAGGAAGGTGATAATATATACAGGTAACTTCATGGGCAGGGGTGCAAACCTACATTTTTGTTGGGTGATTTTTAATCATTGCATGAGACCTGTTGATTCTAAATTGTTTTTTAAAAGATTTATTTGTTTATGTGCACATTGGCCTTATGTCTGTATGTACATGCATGGAGTGCCTTTGGAGGCCAGAAGAGAGTGAGAAGTCCTCTGGGACCAGAGTTACAGATGGTTGTGAGCTGTCATATGGGTGCTGGGAATAGAATCAAATCTCAGTCCTCTAGAAGATCAGCCAGCTCTCCAGCCCCATAGACATATAGATTCTAAACACATAACTTGTGTAGTAGTCACATAGAATAAGCGTATAATTTCTTTACCTCAAAAAAGCATACTACTGGAATATCTAACATACAAATTAGACTTTGGGTGTAATTCCTTCTCCTGTGATATAACACCAACAAAAAAATATTTCCCAATGAGAAAACAGGAAGAGGTGGTTTGCTTTACTCGATTGGTTTAAGGTAACTCTTCAAAGGAGAAGTCCCACCTAGATATACATTTGGAAGACTTTCTTATGCTTAACACTGGTCACGGCAGGTATCACATACTATAGTTCTGGTTTGGGTGACCCAACGGTAGGTCACACGCTTTTAGGAACTGGATCTTCTATATCAATAAACAGGTTAGACATGTGTCGTGTCTACAACCAATAGGCATAACAGGTCAGACCAGACAGCTTTCAGCATTAGTAACACCAGACACAAGTAGCGATGGCTATCCAGTTGCATGTAGATTCCATAGGTTGTCAAACCACTTCAAATTATTCTCTGCTGGCCCACGTAAAGTGAATGTCTTTGCTTCTGAGTTCTCAGAGTCTCAATTTCTGAAATACTTTGCAGGAGAGGGAATGAATTGCCACTGAAGTCTAACTTACATGCATGGGTCATGGGTTTGTGAATTTTTTTTTTTTTTTTGGAGACTAAGAACTTATGGTTTTATTCTCAATTTATACAAACTAGGTGTTTAGAATCTGCAAATGCTGTTCTCTGCTTTAAAATGACCCAAGCTCTTTTTGCTTGGGGAAGTCCAGTTTTGGATCACTGTAGCAATCCAAAGGCTACAGGTTATGGGGACCTCCAATGAGGAATTTCATCATCCTGCAGCAGCTGATGCATGACCGGGGTAGGACGAAGACCCTGGATGTGGACAATGAAGAGCATTTGTGACACCGACCAGCTGCATGAGCATCGGCATGCCGCTTAGTCTTCAGAACCTCACATCATCCACTTTTAGGATGAAGATTATGATATTTGCATCACAAAATAGCTACACAGATTTGATGAGACAGCAGATATACAAATACCGGGGAGGCATCACACTGAAAAGCCTGTGTGAGAACTTAGCATAGCCCCCTATCTAGACTCACGCACTTCCACTTGAAGCACTGCCCTATCCCAGGCAGTCTTAAACCTGACTCTACCGAGTGCTTGCTCATTTATTTATCAAGAGACTCCAAAGCTGATGGTTCACCTTCTCAGCTTCTGTGTGCTCGGTCCTTGGCCACTGACTTGATTTGAATGGAGCCTATCAAATACAGACAGTTTCAAATCAGAAGACTAGGGGAATGATAACATTCTCTGATTTCTATGAATTTTTCATTTTATTTTAGCGGAGGCAAAACACATCATGTGGGTCAAATCTCAGTCTTTTATGGGTTTGAACAGGAGGTTGGGAGAATATGTTCCAACTTCTATTTGCAATTCAACTACAGCTTCCGTGGGAGCCCTGAGAGGCCTTCAGTCCCCACACTGTGATATCTTCGGGAGCATCAGAACAATCCAGTGGCTGGCTGAGGTGCTCTGCCTGGAATTGTATTCTTTGCTAAGACCTTAAAATTATTTGGGCGTCTCTGCCTCTCTCTGATAAGAGAGTATAGTGATATGAGGATTTTACTTTCATGTTTTGTTCTTTTTAGAGTAAACTATTTTTGACATTTAGTTAAAATCACCTGACAGAGAATTCTCAGTGCTGTTCTTCCCCTTCCCACCAAAGCCTTGAGCCTGCGCTGCGGCAGTGGCAGAATCAAGTGTGTGTCATCAGAGGCAAATGGACTCAGTCTCAGAAATTCATCCCACCAGCACCAACACTTGCCACTTTAACAATGGTCTATTTTGAGCAGGCAGCTGCCAGGGTGAAGTCGGGATAGAGGCAGGAGTGAAGAAGGTGGAGTTTTAGGATGGAAATAGTACTGAGGGAGAGCGGGGCATCTGGGGTCCATGTTGTGTGTGACCTTGGGCAAGTCACTTCTCCACACCTGCTCTGGAATACAGGCCGTTGTCTTGGGCTATTCACCCACTGTCAATATTTCATGAGATTTTCTACTCAATGTTAGCCTCATTTGCTTTCTCACCTCCGACCTATATGCGGAAAAGAGGAGTGTCAGTTTCTCAAGAAGTCATATGACTATAAGGAATTGAAAAGGAGGGCTATGGAGCCTGTAGAAAGAGCACTCAAATTAGAATTTGGTGAATCTCATGATTAGTTAGTTAGTTGCCTCCTTTTTACAGTCTTGCTTCTCTCACCAGTAAGGCATGCAAGGCAGGGTCTTATTCTTAGTGCTGCTGTGAGGTGCTTAGTTTAAAATGCACATGCACATATAACATACGTACATGCACATGTATCACCATCTGGAATATAATAAGCATGTCTTGTGAGTCTCAGCAACGAAAAGATTTCCCTCTGTAAAGAAACTTGAGAAATGAAGGAAGTCTGGGCGTATCATTGTGATGTAGACTATCTGGAGTTGGAGAGAACCAGGCTGGTGAAGTGCCAATATTACCTAGTGAGGGCAAATCACCTTGTCTTTTCCTGCACACACTATACATGTGTACATGTGTACGTGTGTGTGTGTGTGTGTGTGTGTGTGTGTGTGTATGTGTTTCTTCATCTGTTAATAAGGAGATGTAATACTTTATCAGTCTGTCATGGCTGTTATAGAGGTCAAATGAGATAACAGTCATGAACAATAAAAGGCACCAGCTTCCTGGCCAGGTATGCTGGCTCTTGACCAACAATAAGAAAGTATGGCACACAATGAACTCAATCATCACTGGCTTAATTACCTGCCAGAATGTGAAGCCCCTGCTTCTCTATAGGTAAGGCAGGGACAATGGTGACCATATCAACCTTGGAAAACTGTTCTTAGGATAAATAAGAATTCAAGTGGCAAAACCTTTGCAAATGTTCAGTTCTCCATATCAATTCTTGCACATGGCCACACATAGTTCATTTAAAAGGCAAGCCCATTCAAAAGGTACATGAGTTTGGCACACTATAGATGTTTTCCCAGGAAACTCCAGACAGCTCTTTTCAGTTTTGAAAGAAAATTAACTTAAGTTTTCTTACCCTTGGTGGGGGAAAGCAGGGAGACTCATTCCTCTCTTTGGAAAGTTCTCTTGGAACAAGTCAGCAAGAGAGCACAACAGGAAATTCTATTCTGGGACAGGAGGATCCAGGGCAATATTGCACCAAGAATTTGATAAAATGAGGCTGATGGCTGAATTTGGGTTACAAGTCTGAGACAGCTGTATGAATAGGTTCAAAGTCCTATATGTACTAATTATGCCCTCTCAAGGGTGTCTCTAGGTCATGGGCAGCATTCAAGGGGATGCACCCTGATCGGCTTTAACTTCCTTAGTTTTGCGTTAATCAAGACCCATACAATGGCTTTCTTTGCTTCTAATTAATAATAGAAATATATGTTATATTTCTCTCCTCTGACTGTCCTTCTCTTTCTGGTTAGGAGTGCATGTGACAAAAGGGGACAGCTGAAAGCTTAGGAATTATCTCTCAGCCATCTTTAACCAGTATTGAGTTATGGTCTAGCTTCTTCCTTTTAAATACATGTTTCCTCTTATTTTCTTTTATGTATGACATTTTATTGTGAAGCAGAGCCCCAAGTCCTCTCATACAGTTGCATGTCTGCTCCTAAATACATGTTTGCATGCACAGACACACACACGGCTAGAGACGCAGCATCAAGTGCTTTCACCCATAAGTGTGAAACCAGGAAAGAACCCTTTTAGGTGATGTTTTTCCTTGCCACTGATGGGTTCTTCACGTGCTGGGAAATATCATAGCTGCTCCAGTCATTTCCAGATGATGTTATCCAAATCAATATTAGTCAAAAAAAAATCACCCCCACTGCACCAACTCAAATATTCAACCAATATGAAAATAAAATCTTGAATTTTATTTGACTTTAACTTTCTCTTTTCTCACAGCCTGATAAATTTCCAGTATCTTGTATCTTGTCGAAGTTTGGGAGGATGTGTGATCAGTTATTATTACCTGTGTCCTTCACTAACCCACTATTTGTGGCTTCTTTGACCTTCTTACAGTCAACATTAAGGTTCTGGAAACTTTCCCTCAGTAATTTTGGCAGATTTTTAGGAAATTTTCAGTGCTACCTTTTGCTTCTCATGTTTGCAAAAAGAAAACCTTGCTTAGCTGAGTAGGAAGGAACCAAAGTATTGGTTGGCAGTCCTGGCTCTGGTCTATGACAGCAAAGATGGGTTTTAGTGGCTTCATAGGAGAGTTTGACAGAATTCTGTAGGAACAACAGCATTAAGATGGGCTGTTGAACACCGTTATGATACAGCAGACATGGGGGAGTGCATCATGATTCTTACTGCTTTTTTAAAAAGATTTTTCATTTTTCTTTGTTTTCCCCACTTTTTGGTTTTTTGAGACAGGGTTTCTCTGTTGTAACTCTGACTCTCCTGAAACTTGCTCTATAGACCAGGCTGGTCTCAAACTCAGAGATTTGCCTGCCTCTGCCTCCCAAATACTGGGATTAAAGGCATGTGCTACCACCACCTAACTAAAAAGATATTATTTCAACTTTTGTTTCCTGTGTGTGAGTGTTTTGTCTGAATATATGTATGTGTACCATATCCAGTGTCTATCCCGTGTCCCTATAGGTCACTAACATCAGTTCTTCAGGACCCAAGTTACAGATGGTAGTTAGTGTGGGTGCTGGGTTTTGAACCTAGGTCTTCAACAAAAGCAACAAGTTCTCTTAACCTCTGAGTCATTTCTGCAGCTCCAACTCTTACTGTATTTTGACAACTAAAAGCTGTTAGCAAAAATTTCTTTGAGCATTATTTTTTCTCTCCAAGTCCAGATTCAAGAAGGACACTCTTCAAATAATTTTGGTTTTGGAGTTCTGTCTTAACCTTAGCTTCAGAACTAAAGACAAAATTATATAAGTAGAACTGCCCTGTTTTTGATAGATAGGACATTGTGGGTTTTTGTGGGTGCAGAGTTCCTGAGGGAGTGAATGGCACAGAATCCCGAACCCAAGAAACAGACTCTGGGGAAAATCTCCATGGTGCAAATCCATGGTGCGAATCCATTTATTGTGTAGGGAAGCGAGTTTTTATGGAGAAAGTAGGGTGGTCCAGAAGGGGAGGTCCAATAGCATTGGTCTATGCTTACTAGACACTTCAATCAGCCTATCTAAAGCTTGTCAATCAGAGAGTGATGGGTAAAGGTCAGTAAAAGCCCAATAGCCAATATTGGTTGACAATGTTTCTGTAAAGACAGAGGAAGTATATACTGTTCTAGAGGGCTTTTCAACTAGTGCACCAAATACCTGCCATTTAAAGGCCAGGAACACATGTGGTACAGCTGAGGTACTGGCCCAGCGCAGGTGCTTAAGCCTGCCTATTTCTCTTGCCTTCGTGATCCAGTAGCCACCAACAGAACATCAGCCCAGCAAAACATAAGAGTGTGTCTGTGTGTATGTGTCTGTGTGTGTTATGTGTGTATGTGGAGTGTATATGAATGTTGATTATTGCTGATGCAAATACACCTCAAAAACTAAGAATAAAAACTTCAACAATTAGGTGTTTTTTACTTTTAGAAAATTGAATACGGCAGCTTAAAACGACTGTCAAAAGAACAGTTTATTTAAGGTATGTTTTATAAGTAAATGTCCTTGGTAAAAAATGAAATTCTGTTTTATTTCTTTTCTTTCTTTTTTTTCTTGGTTTTTCGAGACAAGATTTCTCTGTTGTAATTCAGGTGGTCCTGGAACTCTCTCTCTAGACCAGACTGGCCTCGAACTCACAGAGATCCTTCTGCCTCTGACTCCTGAGTGCTGGGATTAAAGGTGTGTGCCACCCTGCTCAGCCTCTGCTTTATTTCTTAATTGGAAAATAATCCTAAACAAAAGAGAGCCTTTCATTCAATGACACTACACTAAAATAAAAATTAAAAGAACAAAAATATGAACTAATTAATAAACATGAATTAATTAATAGCTTAGTGTTAAACAGGACATCGTTACCTTAAATGAAATACCAATATAGCCTACATATTCAACATCAAAAATCAGGGAGCAACTATGAATTTATAAAGTGACTCTTTACAAGCTTCACTTGAATTGAAACTTCTCATTTATTTATTGTTTAACAGTAGCATTAGTTTTCAAAACCCATTTCAGAAAAAACATAATTTTAAAGTCTGTATTATGCAAACTTTTGTCTTTGGAATGGACATCCCTAAGGGAGAATGAATGAATTTAGTTGAATACAGTTTCTGTAGACTCTTGGTACTTCAGCAAGAAGGCAAAAAGGTGCTCAAAGCTTTTGTTAGTGAGGAACCAAAATGCTTCAGCACAAAGAAGGATGTATACATCCAACACTGTTGTAACTTAGTGGTCACAGCTATCTCATGGCCCAGGCCAATGAACACTCCACTGGTATTTTGAATAATATTGGATTAGCCTGTGAGGGAAAAAAAATGACAAATGGTGAGGCCATGTAAGCAGAGTTCAGAGGGAGACTGGAGAAACCAACAGGGGATAGTCAGGTGCATAATGGATAAACTGCATAGTCATGTGAGCTGAGGAGGTGGCTCAGCAGGTAAAGCGCTTGCTGTGCAGGAGCGCAGGTGAGAGCTTTGATCCCTAGAAGCCACCAAGTGGTGGCTGCCTATAATCTCAGGATTGAGGAAACAGAAATGAAAGGGGATCTCTGGGAAAGCTGACTAGCTGGTTCAGTCAGCTGTGCGTAAAGCAAGAGACCCAGATTCAACAAATAAAGAGGCGAGCCATTGAAGACACCCAATGTCAACTTCAAGGCCCCCTCCATGTATCCAGATACATGTGAATATGCATATATGCACACACACATACACATCACCTGCAAATATTTTTTAAAGTGTCATGAGACTGGCTTCTCCTATGCTGAGGGCCACCTTGGGAGACACAGCATGCACATCAGACTAGATATCAGCGAGAAACGTAGACAGCCCTGAGAACACAGTTTGAACAATGGTGTTGCAGAGAGGGGTCCTTTGTTTTTGGATAGGACCCCGAGCTCTTGTAGCATCTTAGAACTGACTCTCTGGGATTTAGAAGGAAAAGGAGGGAAGAGCTGGTTTGGAAAAGAGACTCTGACGATCTTAAAGCTAAAGTAGGAGAAGTTGTCCTGGCAACCCTGCCTGTCTCTTCTACTTAACATCAACCTTGTCCTAGCATATCAGCTCATTTAGCCTTAAGAAGTTCTGAACTAGGGACTAGTCATTATCTGTACCGAGGGAAATGAAATCGAAATGAGAATGCAAATCCGTGATTTTAATCCCTTTTCAATCTGTATTCAGCAATGTCAATCTATAATAGCAGTTTGATTTGTAAGATATAAACAACAGAGAGCTATTCCTAAAATTGTGAAATTCGAGGTTACAGTGGTCTGTCTGCCCATCAGCCTAGGTCTTAGAGTTACCTCCCCATATAAACATGCATGTATGCCCGTGTATTTTCTTATTACGTTTTATAGTTTTCTGAAGATGACTAAAATGTATTCCTCACATATTATTTATTATATACACAAGTGAGACATTTCAGATACTTTTTGACCAAAGTTGAAGAAAAATAATATCAATGCTTAAAAAAAAAAAATCCCACAACAAAACCCCTTATTCCAAATCTTGCCTACCTAAAAATCCCACATTTTTCACTTGCATTTTCTTAAAAACGAATCCATGTGAACATATGATTTTCAAATATTTTATACTCGAAGTTTGAGTAAAAGAAAAGCAAAACGATTTAGCCTCCTTTAAGGAAGCGTAGCACAAAAGGACCGGAAATCCTTTAGGGGTCTCCTGCGTAGGCTAACTCAGGGCTAGCTTGTCTCCAATCCATTGGTGTGGGGGCGGAGCATCAGCCAGGCAGCTTTCCCAGCGCACACACCTATATTTAGCCAAGGTGGTTTGTGTGGCAAGAGGGAGGGGGGCTGGCCATGTGCTCTCTGACTCATCATCTCAAGCACACACGTGTCAATTTCAGGAACAGCTGGACAGTCTCCTGCAGAAGACAGAGTCCTATTGTAACTTTCCTTGGCTGCCGCACTCCACTTCCCCAAACTAAATTGTAAATTAACAAGCTCCAGGAGCCATGAAGCCTTCAATAAATCAGCTGGGTGATAACGTTAGTGCTTGCTTTTGGCCTCACACACTGGTCCTTTTTCCTACTTGGAGCTGGAGCCTGTGCTGCTGCGCCCTGCCTGATACTTCCCGAGGCTGAGGCTGGAAGCAATCTGCTAGGCAGCCAGGGCACACTTAAACAAAGCTGCCTTCAAAGAGACTTCATTTTCCAACATCCCTTGTGCAAAGATGGAGCGTGCAGTACTGTTGACACGTAGCATTTTGGGTTAGAGAGGCTCTCACACCATTTTTTGGAATCTTTTTTGGAACAGAATGAGTGAGAAAGTGGAGAGAAAAGGAGAATTTTTGAATGTGAATTTTAATCATTTTTCTCCAAAGAACTAGGTCAATGATCAGAGGCAATTGAAGTTTCTGGAACCTCAGTTTACTTGCCTGGGAATGCTACTGTGTTCTCCTCGAGGATGCGTCCCTAGATTGAAGAACATGAGCGACGCCATGCCTAGTTTAGACAAGTCAGTGGTACATGGCCAGTGGCTGCGTGTCAATGGCTTAGAGACTGAATTGTCTTCTTTGTGGTTGATATCACAGTGAAGACCCTCCTCTTGCTACCATGAGTACAGGTTCATCTGTAAATGCCTTCTTTCTCATAACCCTTTCCAAAACTTTGCTCTGACTGTCTAGGTTCAAAAGAAGAATTTTCTGGAGAGACATACAAAAACTATTGTTTACCACAAATGCTCAAAGTCTCAGTCTTGCCATTCATGGATTCCAGCTTCCAGGCAATCATGGCTTGGCTTAGGGAACTGAACATCAACTTGTAATCAGAGCTGTACTATTAATTAATGGGCAGTGAATACATGGCTACAAGTGCCCTCACTTACAAACGCACCATGGAATCATGTCTGCGACTGTATCCACCTTCTGATGCTGGAGTTAAGGAGTTTTTTTGAATAACTGGATCTTAAGAGTCAATTACAAAGCTTTGGAGGTGCACCACTATGCACAGGTGATACATTTCTAATATGAAGACACTAAAAGACAGATACTAACTACATGAGCACCTTCATCTAGTATGTCAGGGTGTAATGTCTGTCCCTCCTTTCACAGTTTATGAAGTTCACCTACATATTTCTCAGCTCCTAGAAATGTAGAAATTCTACCAACACAACTGTTGTCAGCATGCTCTCAAAGCTCCTGCAGGTGTTTGCTTGCCGTTCTGCTTGTCCTTGGTGGACTTTCCCAGCATTACTACGCCTTGTGACTGAATGCACAGATGTCTGTTATTCTCACCAGCAAAATAACTGTTAAGCTGAGAGATTAAACAACTTCTTTTCTTTTCCAGTCACCAAACTACTCAGGATTATTCATGTTTTAAGATTTAGTTTTAGGGAGACTTAGGAGGCCCCTTCTCAGTGATCCCAGATACACTCTTGAGAAGCTTGTAAACAGTGAAAACTTCTAACATGGCAATTCAATCCACTGTCACGGTTATAATTGAATTGTGCTTTCGTTTTACTACTTGGCTATAGATTATCATGAATTGAATTCCTCTATTCCTTTAAACAGATATTTTGACAAAGGGAAGAAAATGGAACCTAGGAAGGGGACACCTGAGATGTGAGAATAGAAAGAGAGCACAGAGCATCTCTGATACCAGAATTTTTCTCCATGTCCACGGTAGACTATTTGGCTAGCATCAAATAAATATTGTTGAAAAAATCCTCTAGGTGGTCACACTTCACACAACATTAAATTACAATAAAACCTTTCTATTCCAAAAGCCCAATACTAGGTTGCAGAAAAGAGAAGAGAAATAGTCTTACCCAGGAGGTCTTGTGTCTTCAATGGCTCTGTCAACTGGAATCAGGTCACTAAGGTAGACATTGAAGTTTCCTTCCTTCCATCTCCGTTCTGCCTCCTTTTTCTTCCCTGGGGGAACAACTACAGGGCGTCCGAACTGACCTGGAGCGTTAGGATCCCTTGGAGAAAGAGTCACATCGATTCTCAACACACGGTGCCTTCCAGGGTTTTCAATGGTCTGTATGTGTCTTTGCTGACCCACAGTCTGGGTCTTAGCAGTCAAATTGCTTCTTGCAGGCTGGAGTGCTCTAGCTAAGGTTGGCTTGGTTTGAGACACTGCTCTCTGTAGAGCTAGTGGAGAAGAAGATGTCTTGCTTTGATTCCTGGGACTGTGCTTACCTGGGCTACTACCCAGCAATTTCGGGAAGACAGTTAGGGTTTTAGAAACAGGCACCTCTTCGATAGCCGTGTTTGCGTCCTCTCCTTTGGTTATAATCACAATGTGGTTTTCAGAAAAATTAAGTTTCTTTCCTGGCACCACTTTGATCCCATCTTCTGCCATGCCTCTCGGCTGTGTCTCGTTCACAGACTGCTTCTGTAAACGGCCTGTATCACCAATGAACTTGAAAAGAGGTAGCACTTTATGGGCTCTGTGTTTTAGTTCTTTGCTCTGAGCCTCAGTTTTATTTATGGCTACGGCTTCTCCAGATTTTGGGATTGATGGACTGGGAAGGAGTGTCTCTGCTCTTGTTACTGTCTGTGATTGCTGCTTTGATCTGTCAGTCCTGACATTGATGGTCACATTCAAGGTGCTTTCAGATGTTGGCTTTGATATATCACTTTTGAGATTGTGATTCTTTGGGGCCTCTTGTTCTTTAGTGGAGGTTCCTGTGTGTGATGATATTTTGGCCAATGGCGTTCCTCTTGATGCTGTGAATGAGGTCTTCTGAATCTCCCAAATTGTTGTTTGCTTGGGCGTCACGTGCTGGGAAGAGGCTTCAGGCTTGCTGTCTCTGCCCCCTGTCTTCTGCATGGTAAGAGTCACTGGGAGTGTTTGTGGACGTGCAGGATGCCACAAAGGCACAGCTTTCCCCCTTCCCAGGGGGATCTGCATTTTTCCTTGCCTCTGGACTTGGTCCCTATTCTCTTCAACCTTGAGTGCTTGGTTCTCAACTTTTCTAAAGTTATCCTTGCCCCACACCCCATTCCGGGGCAGCCTCATCTCTCTGACGCTTGTGTAAAGGATCTTCTTTTGGTCTGGCTGGATTCTGAATCCTGTCTGCTCCCTCCTCATGATGTCTTCTTTGAGTTTCTCAGTGTTGATCTCACTGAATGAGAGACGGAGAGCTGCCATGTCAAAGAGCAGCCAGATGACAGAAGCTACAAATATAAATGCCAAGACTCGCCCACTTCCTCGGAAAAACTTTCGGATCTTGTTCATGGTACAAAGGCTTACCTTGCAGCTTGCCCTCCCTACTCAAAAGTCGTCTTACCTGAAGTGGAGAGAAAGTTGAGGTAGCAGCAGCAGCAACAGCAGCAGCAACAGCAGCAGGAGCAAGCCCCCCTCCCCTCCTAACTAGCAGGAAACAGCAGTCCAAAGGGAAAAGGCTCAGCTCCTACTGACTGCCTGTCACTCTCTGCCTGCGTGGCATTTCACAGCAAAGCATCTGTGCCTGCTCACTGGCCCTGGCTAAACCCTGTGCCTGCTCACTGGCCCCAGGTGATTGCCAGAGCAGTCAGCTGCAACCACAGGACAGTTCGCTGCATCTTGTCCCCGAGAACCCATGTCCACCTTCGTACAAGCCCAAGAAAAGGTGGGGCTAGGATGGGGCTGCTGGCTGCAGCTTTGCTTCTCTCCTCCCAGTTCCCTGCATGCTGTAACTCAACACCACTTCTCAGAAGGAAAACATTTCAAGCCATTACCAGAAAACTTCATTCAGCTCTCACCTTCTGCGCTATGTGAGAGTGTGTATGTTTTAAGGGCAATTAAACAGAAAGCAAACTAACTTAGAGAGCATGTGTTCCTGGTTTGAAACCCCACCTACCCCACCCTTACTCATTAACCCTGTGATACCCAGATGCTTGAGTGCTCTGCTGGAGCAATTGATTTTTGACCTTAATGTTTCAGCTCTAAGAGGTTAATGGCTCAAAGGAGGGGTTATTATATGGCCTCATTGCCAGAGAGAGGTGTTTATCTATTCAGAAGGCTTCTATGAATGGGTACAGAAATAGTTCTTTGTAAGTCAGCTACTCTTTTTATACTAGTCCATCTTTTTTTTTTTCACTCTTAGACTTAACAGACTGATAAATTCATCATAGTCCTATAAAGGATTCAAGACACTTTACTATAATGTTTGTGTCCCCACCAAATTCAGTGTGGAAGTTTTAATTACTGATAGGGTGATTTTAGCATGTCAAGTCTTTGGGGTGTGGTTAGATAAAGCAGAAGGAGCCCTCATATATTATTAGTTTCCTTATAAAAGAGCCCAGTGAGCTGTTCTTCCCCTTTTACCATCTGAGGGCACAAGAAGGAATCGTGAACAACCAAGTGGCAAAGCCTTACTAGACACCAAATCTGCTGTTTTTGGACCTCCTAGCCTCCAGAACGGTGAGAAATTAATCAATATTGATTATAGGCCACTCAGTCTGTGTTATTTCTTTGTAGAAACTTAAATGGATTAGGCCACACTCCCGTATCAGTATTTATGAAGTCATGACCAGTAATAGCTTGAAAATTGTGTCAAGACTTCGAGTAGACTCTGAGGGACCCTAGGAAGTGAAAGGCTAGCAATTTCCACATAGATTTGTCCTTAAAATCACTCCGAAGTCCCATTCAATCAATTGCTTCTCTTGTTGCTGTCCCCTGACAGAAGCAACTTAAGGAAAGGTTTTATTTGGGCTCACAGTTGGGGGGTGATATCCATTATAGTGTGGAAGTCACAGCAGGGGACTGAGTCAGTTGGTCACATGTACCATCTGCAGCAAGGAAGCAGAGAAAAAGGCAAATGGTGGGTTTAGCTTGCTTGCTTCTTTTTATTCATTTTACTATACCAGATTGTAAAATGGTGCCACCCATGTTTGGGGTGGATCTTTCCCCAATCTAGAAAATTCCTCAGAGACATGCCTGTTTCCTAGACATCCTAGAGCCTCTCGAATTGACAATATTATCACTATCCAAATTCTGAATAACTAATAATCAAGAAGTAGAGATGATATATTGTCTGCTATTATATTTTTTAAAAATTCTAATCTCTCTCTCTCTCTCTCTCTCTCTCTCTCTCTCTCTCTCTCTCTCTCTTGCTTTAAATACTGTCCAAATGATGGCTAGTTCAAGATGTCATCTTGACTGGCTTAAGACTCAGATAGGTGATACAGTATCATTTCCTTGTGGTTTTGTAAAGATACTTCTGGAAGGTACTGACCTTTGAACCAGTGAGTTGAATAAGGAAGATTGAATAAGTTGAATAAGCAAGCTCCAAAAGTTCAGAGAAGGCAAATTTACTCTTCCTCTTCTAGAAACAGGATGCTCATTTCCTCTTGAACTCAGTTATCAGAACGTAAATTTTCTGACCTTTGGTTTCCAGGACTTACTCCAGCATCTCCTCATATGTCAAGCCTTGAAGTTTAGACTGGCAATTGAACCATTGGCTTCGTCGCTCCTGAGGCTTTCCAACTTGGATGGAACTACACTGTCAACCTTGCAGTTTTCTAGCTACAGCAAACATATTGTGGGATTGAGTCTCACCCTCCAAAATTGTGAGCCAATTCTCCTGCTGTATCCCTGTCATCTGTCCCTCGTCCATCCCTCATCTCTCTCTCATCTGTATATCTACTCCATTGCTTGTTTCTCCGGGTAGCCCTAACTGTAGCCTCTGACGGTTAGTGCTAACCGTTAACTTGAGAGATGGGCTTCTGATTACGCTTTTGTGGGAGATTTTCTTAACTTGGTTAACTGAGATGGGAAGACCCACGGTGTTTATGGGCAGCACCATTTCGTTAGCTAGAACCTGAACTGAAGAAAAAGGAGAGTGAATTGAGGGCTAGCACGCATGCATTAATTCATAACTCTTCGATTTTGAGTGTGGATGTAATGTGACTAGCTAGTTTATGTTTCTGCCACCTTGATTTTCTCACAACGATGATGAGGTTCATTGGAATTGTGACCAAGCAAACCCTTTCTCCCTTAAGTTGCTTTTGTTGGGGTATTTTATCATAGCAGGAAACAAAACTAAGATACAACCCTATCATTTTTGGGAAATTGCTTCTCGGACTAATACTTAATGATAACCATGCTTCACAAAGCAACTGAATCAGTATGTACACTTTGTCATTGCTAATCAGAAAGACTGTGCATCAGGTCTGAAAGCATGGCTAAGGAGCTATCCTCTGAGAAACTCTAACATGATATGATGCCACTTAGTCCAGAGAACCAATCATCCGTCCTTTGGGGGGTGTGTGGGGACTCTGAATTCTTTATTTTTAGGCATTGCCTTCTACAGTGGTTGAATAAGGTTTGCACTTTGCCCCTAAGGAGATGACCCCTATGCAACATAATATTTTAGCCCCTGATTCTCCTCCCTGTTCAGTACCTCCTTCTGCCTCTGTGTTCCAGTGGTACCATTAGAGCTCAGTTGTTTCTTCCATACATATCCGCCTGTATACATCTGCCCTTCTTATATAGCTTGACTATGTAAGGTGATGAATAAAAGCACATAATTACTAACATTAAGGACATCATGGAGTCTAATGGACATAGAAAGTTAGGTACATTCTGGGTATTAATACACAATATTTAGTATGAAAGAAAAAAACCTCCTAGAGTCTGTAGCGAAATAGTTCAGTAAGTAGGGATGGTTTATAAAAAGTCTATTTATAGATTTGAAGGATAAAACAAGAATGTAATTATCTCCTCTTGTTATATTGTGGTCTAGGAAGAAATGCTAGTTGAACTGTGCAAATTGATAAATTAACACAAGCATAGAAGTGAAGACAGACTGCTGTGGCTTAGTGGAAACACAGCTTTTGAAAACCAGCATACAGACTCTGGCTTTAGCATGTATGTGTTCCCCCACTATGTCCCAAACACTTAGCTCAGCTCTTTCCTTTGAGTATCACATTTAGTCTTACAATAGCATAAGAGAAAGATAAAATTACAACATTTGTTCTGTAGACAAGAAATGAAAATGGAGAGAAGCAGAGTGCTTCATAGCAGATATTGGAAGAGTAAGCTCTTGGAGACAGTACTCTGTGATGCTTTGGTCCATGTGTTAAATGTTACAGAGAGTTGTTACCTAAACTCAGGGCTTCATAAGTCTTTCACCAAAGAAATTTTTATGTGAGCTTGGGCATATAAATTAAAGCAATCTATTTTAAAGCAATTCTTTGATATGTATATAATTTTTACCATTTATTAATGACGTAAGCAAATTTGTATACTAGTAAGATAGGTGTACTTATTTTAACTTAAAGAATTAAATCTTGGCTGAATGCCTGATACTGTTATATATAGAGTAGTTTCAGCCTTTACAGAGCAGATAAATATTTTGGTTTCACAAAAATCTGTACTGATATATAGTATAAAATTGTGTGTGTGTGTGTGTGTGTGTGTAACCAGAGTCACCTTGGTAAGATGGAACCTCAGTTAAGGTAACTAACTTGATTCTGACAATGAAACAAGAACTTTATCTGGGGATTTTTTTACTTTTCATCATTATTTTTGCACTTTATTTTTCTAGAAGACTTTATTTTATGTGTATAAATGTGTGCCTGAGTGCACATATATGCACTAAATGTGTATTAGTTACTTTTATGTCGCTGTAATAAAAAAAATCCCATGACCAAGGCAACTTATAGAAGAAAGGGTTTATTTGGAGCTTACTGTTCTGGAGGAGCAGATCAGAGTATGACCAGAGATGAACAGTAAGTAAATGAGGCTTTTTACTCTTAATGACCACCCTCAGTGACTTACTTCCCCCAGTGCCTAAATCTTTCTAAATAGTGTCACTACCCTAGGGACCAAGTTTTCAAATGACTGAAACTATGATGGACATTTCTTATTCAAAGCATCACAAAGTGTTTGCAACATCAGGTCAGAAGAAGGCATCAGGTCTTCTGGAACTGGAGTTACAGGTGGCTGGGAGCCACCTGATGTGGGTACTGGGGACCAAACCTGGGTCCTTTGAAAGAGCAGTAAGTACTCTTAAGCACTGAGTCATCTCCCCAGTCTCTGTTATTATATTTCATTATGGATTCAATTATGGTAGCTCTTTAGTGAGAGCTACAATTCCCAAAACATACAGCAGATGAAACTGTTTCTGCCCCAGTACACCTGTAATCTGGGCCACACCTTTTGCTGGCAGCCTATATAAAAGAAATAGAAGATGAAAACTTAGTCTTCTTGCCTGCTAGCTCTCACTGTCACTAGTAAGTCCATTCCTTCACTGACATCAGAGACTACTTCTTTGGGATTCCAGTGTGTACTGAAGGCCAGCTGAGACATTCAGCCTTGTGGACTGAACAACTACTGGATTCTTGGACCTTTTGTGGTAGACAGCCATTGTTGGACTAGCTGAACCACTGCTATTCTAATAAATATCTCCTTTTCCTCCCCTCTCTCTCAATATATATTCATTCTATAAGTTCTGTTCCTCTAGAGAACCCTGACTAATACAATGCTTCAGTGGACATGATAGAATATTGCATATAATGCATTTTATAAGATAGTTTGAGCAGGGACAGAGAAATACTCTAATGCCAACAGCATGTGGATTAACAAAAGAGTGATTCTTGTACTGTCTTTGCAGGATTCTTGATTATTCGGGCTGAATCTGGCCTGTTGGAGATTTGCCTGTTCCAATTCCTAATCCTGCTTTCTGAGAGGGTTAGACAACTTAGCTCTGGCTTCATGGCACAGGACTTCAGAATGAGTAATTCCATTTAGTTCAGCTGGGACTCAGCGCAAGGGCACAGTTGAAATCAATAGCCTCCTGAACATTTTCCTTAACAATGGCTGGTATGCCAATGTACTTGATCAAGTTTTCAAACAGCAGTTTGGAGAAAGAAATGCTTAGAACAATAGAAAGAAACTATGATAGTCCTTTGGGCATTTAAAGCAGGGTATTGGTCTCAGAAAAAGTACAATGTATGTGGACAACCACAGTATTCAGGAAGTGATACCAAACGGTAAAAAATACTATGGATCCATCATCTCTGACAGTCATGGAGAGGGGCACAGATGGATCAATGCCTAGAGGACATACCACAGCTAGATCTTGAAGTATTAGAAGAAAAATTGGTGTTGAGATTGGGTACTAGAGTATACTGTGGCCTATTGTAGAGTGGAAAGAGATGTACTAAAATGAAGACAAGCATGTCAGAAATTTGCCCTTCAACCATCTATTAATAATGATATAAAAATCCTTCCTTTGTCTTTCTTGGCAGGAACTGGATTAATCATCAGCGACTTCCTGACACCAATTGCTTAAAAGTATCTATTGTTCATAAACAAGGCTTAAGTTAAAATAACAAAGACCTGCATGAGTCTTTCTAGGGTTTGCTGCCCAAACCTCACCTTGTACTAAACATCTCTTGTGCCCTGACTTGCTCATTTGTCCCTGTAGCACCCACTCAAAAATGCTCTCACAGTATCTAAAAATGTATTTGCCCTCTTATTTGAAAATATAATAGTAAGTAGGCAAGTATAAACTAACCATGTCTCAATTTTCCTTTTTTTTTACAGTGATAAACCCATCATCAAAAGTGACTCAGGAAAGAAGGAGTTTACTTGGCTCATCTGTCATTTAGAGAAGTTAAGGTAGTATATCAAGGCAGGAACCGTGTCTTAGGTTCCTGTTCCTATGATAAAATACAAGAAACAAAAGTGACTTTGTGAGGATAGGGTTTATTTGAACTTAGAGTGTAGAGTCCATCATGAAAGAAAGTCAGGGCAAGAACTCAAGGCAGGAACTTGGAGGCAGGCAGTAAAGTAGAGACTACAGAGGAACGTTTTTTATAAGCTTACTCCTCAGGCTTACATTCAGCTACTACCCTTCCTTCCTTCTTTCCTTCTTTTCTTCCTTCCTTTCTAAATTTTTTTTATAGTTAAGAGTATCTCATAACTTAATACATACTTTCCCACTTAAAGACCGAATTAAAAACAAAAAGTGATTAGTTACATCTTTGTCAACACCAATACTTATATATTCGCGCAATTAGCCTTGCACAAACACATCCATAAATTAATATAAGTCAGATATATGTTCATTTTGTTCTTTCAATATTGAATATAATTTAAGTGATAATTTAATTGAGAAGGATAACTTGAGAAAGATAATTGAGAAAAACAGTTATGTGCAACATTTATAAAGAAGAAATAATTCTATTAAACATTTTTAGAAATACATTATAATCTTAGTTTTTATACCTTATGATGAGTATTTATAATGTAGTTATTTTCTCTATATATAGTTGGACTATAAAAAGTCAGTAGCATAAGTATCTGTAATTTTAAAAAATGCATAAATATATTTGTTTTCTACTGTTACTTGTCTTGTAAAATTACAATAGGACATTTAACCTGACAGGATTCTTCAAGTAACACTGATTTATTATTTCTTTTGGTTTTTGTTTTCAGATTATAATATAATACATAATTTCTCTTTCTTTTATACTATTTATTGCTCTCATCAATTCATAGCTTCTTTTTTCATGAATTGTTGTCCCATGCATATACGTATATGTACATACATATATATTCCTAAATATAATTCGCTTAATCTGTATAGTGTTACCTGTCTGTATACTTTCAGGGCTGACCATTTGGCATTAGATAACTAATTGGTGTGTTCTTCCCTGGGGTCTCAGTATTCCTTAGTTGCCTGTAATTCTTAGTACAGGATTGGGGCCTTATGGTCTCCCCCCCATTCATTTTACCATGTCTATTGCTGTCTTTGTCCAGCTCATGTTGAGGCAGTCTTGGTGGTGAGAGTTAATGGCATAGCTGCTGACATCGCTTGGAAATGCAATTTCACAGCAAATGCCCTGATTATCTGGCTCTCTCAACCTTCTGTTTCTCCGTCTTCTGCAACATTCCTTGCATTGGAGTTGTTTTGTCGCTGTATCCATTGGGATTGTGCTCCACAACTCTGAATTTTGATTGGCTATAGTTTTCTGTAGTGCTTTCCACCTGCTGCATCGAGAAGCTTCTTTGATAAGTGTTCAGGATTATACTTATCTGTGGGCAGAAAGAAAAATATTTAGAATGTAATTATGGATTATGATGGTTAGCAAAGCGATAGTTATAGGTTCTTGGGCAGTATGAAGTCCAACAATTTACAAATGGGACTTCACAAAGTTTAAAAGCTTCTGCACAGCTAAGTCAACAATCAACTGAATACAAAGGAAGCAGACAGATTGGGAGAAAATCTTTCCCAGTTATATATCTGACCTGTGTTAGATTAATATCCAGAGTATATAACAAACTCAAAAAAAAAAAAAGAATAAAAAAATGGACCTGGAAACTGAACAGAGAGTTCTCAAAAGAAGGAAAAGAATGGCTAAGAAACATCTCAAAAAAATGTTCAACATCCCTAACAATTGGGGAAATGCAAATCAAAAAAACTCTGAGATTTTATTTTACTCCAGTCAGAAAGATGAGCAAAACAGCAGACTACAGATGTTGAAGGGGTATGAAGAAAGAGAACTCTCATTCGCTGATGGTGGGATTGAAAACTGGTGCAGCCACTGTGGACATCAGTGTGGAGAATCCTCAAAATATAAAAATAAGTCAACTATATGATCCAGCCATCCCACACCTTGTCACATGCCCAAAGGACTCAACATCTTACTCCACAGATACTTGGTCAACCATGTTTACTGCTGTTCTGTCCACAATAGCAAGAAAATGGGAACAACCTGACAACTGATGAATAAATAATGAAACTATGCCCCATATAAATAGGGACCACTATTCAGTTGTAAAGAAAAATGAAATCATGACCTTTGTTGGTAAATGAATGGAAATAGAAAAGATCATATTGAGTGAGGCAGTTTAGACCCAGAAAACCAAATGACACATTGCGGTCGCCCGCAACACACGACTGGTTCGCGGCCTGGCCAGGGGCTGGGAATGAAAAGAGACAGAGAACACAAGAAGAGACACCAAGACAAGTTTCTGATCGTGTCAGTCTTTATTAAAGTGCATAGGATTTTATAGTCCAGTAACAGTTAGGGGATATCCAACCGACCTCCCACATCTCCATGGTAATGCTTAACCCATACAAGTCAGTTTCTCACAGGAACCAGAACCTGACTCAGGTCAACAAGGAACATCCTGGTACAGGATGAAAGAACCCTGAGTTCTGTGCCAAGCCACAAATCAACAGGCTGTGGTCTACGTGACCCGCAGTCAGTCACGAATTAACAGACTGTAGTGTACATGACTCACGGTTAACCATGAAATGACTGCCACAACACATATTCTTTCTCTTTGGAGATCATCTACCTTTCATATCCCTCCCAGAACCACCATCATAGGACTGTACTGCCCACAGTGGTCTGGGTGCTCCCATTTGAATCATTAGTCAATAAAGTGCCCAACAGGCTTGCCTGAAAGTCAATCTGATGGGAAAATTTTCACAATTAAAGTTCCCTCTTCTAAGATGATTTTAGCTTGAGTCAGGTTGACAAAAATGTAACCAACACAACCTTGTGTTGTGTACAGCTTTTTCTTAATCTACATTTGTTTACATTATTACATATGGGCAGAAGTATTGGACTCTTCTGTTGTGAAGTGTCTGAGTGTTTTCTTTCACTCTTGGAAGGTGAGGAGAGATCTACTCAGGGCTGGGTACACATGACAAAGAGTCTTCACACTGCTCTGGCCGAGCTAAGTTCAGCTCTAAAGCACTCACCTTATTTTTGGAGGAATGAAATAAACCTATAGATTCGGAAACTAATGAGCTGGACTGGAGCCCAGCAGAGAGGCACTTGAGAGGGAAGGAAGGGCTTTCAGCATGTAACTTTCCTACATATGGACGTGGCTGTATCAGCATATTTGTATATAAATATAAACTCTATATGGTTAGTGCTTGGGTATATGAATTCATTTTTATATACATGTGTACAAGTGGAATTCACAGAGACCCCCCCCCCCACAGACATATTGACTATATGTATTATTGTGAGATATAACAATGATAGTGGAAATGAAGCCAGGCTTCTAAAGACATTAGCCATGGAGTCAAGCATATTTAGAGGACAGATCATATGTTTCACATATGTTTATTTGGGGTAAGGGAGGACTCAGGGGCAACACAACCACTTCAAAAAATTTAGAGGGATCTCATGTAGGAGGATTTAACTCATACCATATGGTTTCAGAGGGTGGAACAGAGGCTGAGGCATAGCAGATGCCTGATCTAAATGAGACGCCTTTCTGACAATTGGTACAAAACAAAAGAGATGTGGGTTCCTTCTAAAAGTAGCTGATGATCTGCCTGCTCTTAGAAGTGACATGTGGCAGAAGATGATCAGCCATCTGTCACAAGAATTGTAGGGGGGCATTCTGCAATTTGGTGAGGTTTGGAGTAGCCCAACAAATGGAAGACCTCCCTATCCCCATTCAGAAATGCACTGGTTCTCTAAAATACAGACATAAGTGTTGAGGCAGTATGTGCCAGATACTGGCATTGCTTCGTACATTCGTTACATTTATTCATAAGATGTAGCTCTATATGCATCTCGAGGTAGAAAGTGAAGCTGACACTGAACATCAGGACAGTTTCATGGTACAGGATAGTGTGACGGAACACATATGGGGCAACCTCTGGCGTTTTGAGCTTGCCCCTTGTAATTCAATGACTCAGGAACAGTTCAACAGGTCCTTGTAGTACCTGTTCTGTCTTCTATTTTGCATCTGCTTTGCCAACTTCCTTTCTCATTTAATGTTTGTGTTTAACACTGTTTTTCCTTTTGCCTTTCTGTATCTTGCCTCTTGTGCATAAGGACTGGAGCAAAAGAACACTTGTCAAGGAGGCAAAAAGGAAGCAGAAAAAAATTAAAATGATTCCATCCTTGGCTACATATGAGTTAAATAGACTTGCTGATGTGTCTTTGCATGTATAGAGTATTGGTGGAACGGGATATTGCTTTTGAAATCTAGTTTTTCATATTTTTAACATGGACAATTGCATTCACAAGCAGACGTTTGGAAATGGTGGGTTTTGGGACCAGTCTTAGTTACCACTACGCCTGGGTGCTGGTACCAGCATTAAGTGGAAGAAGGGAAGGAATCCTCAATATCTTGCAAAGTGATGGTCATTTACACTTAATTAAGTATCATGCTAATCTAAATAACAAGAAAACTCCAGTGTAGTGCTCAGAGACGCTTATGGAGATAGATGCTCTGTGTTTCTGAGTGTACCTGTGACTTGCATAAACACTCTAACCTGTGTGTAATAAGGAGGTTAAACTTCATCCCTGATCAAAATATGTAAAGGGTAATAATTACCAAAAGGAATATTTCACAGTGACCCTTGAAGTTATAAAGCCGCTGTGCTATGTTATTACAGACACAAGCATGCACTGACATCAACAAGATTGAATTCATTTTTCTCTTTCATCTCTGGCTGTATATGCAAATAGATACCCAGTTTCTCTCTCAATCCTCCCACTCTTGATACATATGCAGATACTCAGAAATGCAGTTCTCTGGAGTTGAGTGAACACAACTACATCTCCCATGCATGAGGAACTATGGAAATTAAGAAAGTTCTCCTGTCTTCCTCTTACACTGATAGTGAATGTTTTATCATTTTACAGATTAGCTCAGGAAATATCTTAAGTTTGTGTGATGTGGTAAAGTCATAGTCTCAAACTTTTTAATGATTATCCTGTAAGAAGCCAGTCTAGAAGTTACATTTGATTAAGAAAAAACTGTTAAAAGAGAATAATGCCATAAAAATTGCTCTTAGAACAAAAATCCTTGACATCCAATTTGCTCACTCTCTCATTTTTAATTTGTTTTATGAAAACAGAGTTGATATTCTTCAGAATTATGTGTGCTTTGATTTAATGGCACTATTTTCAATTGATTTACCCCGTCTGTTTAAATACATTCTCCATCTCATTTGACCAGTTCGTTTGGAAGGAAACACAAGTATGTATGAAAGATGAGAAGTGAACTATATGATTCTGTCATGCTGTGATTATTATACTTTTTGGTGACTATGTATTAAGAAGTGTCAAAACCTCAAGGTTTGCTATACCTCATGGTTCATTCATTGATCAGCCTTTACCACACATTACTTTCTTGTGCTAAATTGGCTTCATACAGCTGTTTATAAAAGTACAGAAAGAAAAGATATACACACACACACATACACACACACACACACTCAGCATTTATCAACTATGGTTTTGATATTTCTACAGGTTGGGAATGGGTAGTTTGGATTCAGTTTGTGTTGGGTACATGAATGTTGAGAGCATTGCACAAAAGTCCTTGTGCTCACAGATCTCCAGAGAAAATAGGAATGTTAAACATGAAAGATTGTCTTTCCAATGGAAAAGACATTAAAAAAACCCTATTCTTCCATTCAGAAGTCTTAGAGTGGGAAGTGATTAATAACCTGGTGATCTGCATTATCTGTTGGGCCAGGGCATATCAAGCTTCTATATCCAAGATGTCCCCTATATGTTTAATGTCTATATGTTTAAACTAGATTTTAGGAAACTTGAATCTGTACTAAAAAGTTCCATGGAGAGGATGAAAGCAAATTATAACTTATTAAAATATGATCTCCCAACCTAACACTCTAGTGAAAAGTTCAGACAACAGGGGAGGATATAATAATTGAAGATGAGGAGGGCACAGTTGCCTGCCTCTGGTACACTTGCTTATGAAATGCTAGGTAGCAATTAACGACAGTTATTATTACATTTGTATTGACACTTTTAATAAATGAGTTTTGTGAAGTACTGTAATTTGTCTTTACTAAAAAATAAAGGACTCAAGACTAAGCTCAGTGATTTACTGTCTAATAGACAGATAGACATCTACCATCCTCAGAAAGAAAACACTACCCAAGGGACTGAAATATATCCAAATATATGCTAGTCTAAATAAGAAACATCCCCCACAGACTCGAGTATTTTGACCCTCATTTCTCAGTTGGTGGAACTGTGAGAGAGTAGTAGGTGATGGAACCTTGCTGGATGAGATACACCACAGGAGGTGTGATTGGAGTTGATATCACCTTTCCCTACTTACAGTTCATTCTCTCTGCTTTGTGCTTGTGATTGAGATGTGGCCTCTCAGCTCCCAGTTCCTGCCACCATGCCTGCCACTTGCTACTATTTGTCCCTGCCATGATGTACTCTAATGCCTCAGGAACCATCAGGCAAAATAAATCACTTTTTCCATAAAGTGCTTTATGTTACGGTGTTTTATCACAGCAATGGAAAAGTAACTAATACAACTTCCTAGTATGCACAGGCTTAGAAAGTACTTCCAAGTTTCCCATGAGTAACTCATAATGTTATGTGATTTAGCTATAGGCAACCACTATGACTTAAGTATAAGTAAGTGTGCTCCGAGATGTCTTTTAAATATATAATTAGAAGGAACCATACCCATGAGGCCATGTTGACATATGCTTCTAATCTTAGATCTGAGTACCAGAGAGGTTGAGACAGGAGAGATATTAATTTGGGGCTAGTGAGACCCTGTCAAGAAGGAAGAGGAGAATAAAGTTGAGAAGACAAACTAGAGTATAAAAGTAAATTATAGAATAGGTAGTGTTGCATGAGTGCTATTCCAGAAACATGGGTGAACATGTTTGTGTCTTTTTACAATATCAGAATTTACTGAATAATAATGTATTTACAAGATTTAAAGATTATAATGACAGCAACTTATCCTAGAATCTCACATACCTTGGTAGCCTAGCTGAGGCAAATGCAGCTTCTTTTACTCCAATTGTAATTTCTAGTTTTAACTTTCTTATCACATACCACACAGTAAATATAAGTATACATAACTATGTATAAATTATATATATATATATATATATATATATATATATATATATATATATATATATACATATATTCATACACATGGCTGTATATGGGATATAGAATGAATACAAGTTCAATGAGGGTATAACTCCCTCACTGAATCCCATGGTGAAGAGAACATAAATCCACAATGGCATGGCCCCACACCAAGGTATCATCTGATACCTGGTGTGCATATCAAAGACCAACAAGCAGAGGATTCCCTGTCTGTCCTTGAAACTATGGCTCAGCTTGGTCCCTTTTGGTGATACAGACTACTTGAATCCCTGTTGATCCATCTGTTTATACATCTGCATCTGCCCCAGAGCCATTTACTGCTCTCAGACTATTGTTTGGCCTTTCACCTAGCAGTTGAACTCTGCAGCTTTACTCCCAACCCATGACTTCAGAAGCTTCAGCACCTTCTCCTCCACACCACTGGTCTGGTTCTTCATTTTGTCATTCAAGAGTCTATCAGCTCACTGCTGAAACCTTTTGAACTCTGTTGAGCCCCTTTAACTTGTATTCATTTTATAATCTTTCTATATAATATATATAAGCTATATATATATATATATATATATATATATATATATATATATATATATATATAAGCTCTGGGCCAAATTTCATTGATATTTTAATGTGCCCGTGTGTCCTTGTAGCCTCAATTTACCCCATACTCTAAATTAACTTATATGGTTGCATACTTTCTATTCTCAGAAAAAAAGTCATTTATTCATCAGTGCTTAATTCTTCAAATATTTAGACAGGAAAAATATGTGAAAAATGTAAAATAAATTGATTTAAATTCAAATATCTTGGACTACTATGAACCCATGAGTGATAAATGCTAGGGAGAGCTTTAAGTTACAGGTAACAGGTGTCCGCAGAAGCACATATGTTTATGTTGGATAAATCAAGGGACATGATCTTAGAGGTGAGTAATAAATACAGAATAACAGCAATCTAGGTTAAAGAGATTGGCTAACTCCGTTCTGAAAATCAATGTGTGACCGTTCACAGACATGAGAGTATGGTACATGTGACAAGCCAGGGTGACAACAAGTAAACCTGGAGAGTTAAGTGGAGACCAGATGATGTCATTGTTTATATAGAATACTAATAAACAAAGAAGAGGCCCAGCACTCTCTAGCAGGGAGAGTCACCTGCTACCCTTTCAGGGTCTATAGTACTTGGCTTTCTAACACAGGTATTATTTTCCAGGGTCCTTGTTCTATTCCCTGACTTTGAACATCACAGCAACCTCACACATGGTCGCTGATGTTGCGGAGCATGTCGTGTTCTGTGAGCATGCAAATTCCTAACAATAACTTTTTGTGGATAGACAAGGAAGCTTGCAATAAAGCTGGTGAACTCGCAGTAGCCAGAGCTTATGCTGTGGGCACTTCCTCATTTACCTTGTTTCTGTTTTGAGATCTGCTAATGTCTCCCAGTGGCAATGTTTGCTTCAGAAATGAAGAACCTTTCTGAATCCTTCTATGCTAGTTGTATGACTTCAGTTTTAAGAGGTCTTTGTTGTGAGTCCCATGTAATATATTTCCACCCTCTACCTCCATCGTTCATATAAGTCTCAGTCAAACCTGTCAGGAAAACTACAGTGACTGACTGCATTATCTGTCCAATTAACATACCCTCAGACATTAAGGGCTTCTGATGGCTCAATAACTTGCTATTCCAAGAAGAGGATTACTGTTACTTTCTCAATGTCTATCCTTTCTTGACTATATCCAACTTATAAGTTTTTTTTTTCAATGGTCTGGATATATTTCCAAACCACTTCTCTCTCTCTCTCTCTCTCTCTCTATATCTCTCTCTCTATATATATATATATATATATATATATATATATATATATACACACATATATGAGACTATCAAATGATATGGAAAAGGCCATACCTTCTTTGATAATTGTTTTTTACTATTTTTGAATCAGGTCAGCTTGGCATGAAACTCCTAGCAATCCTCCTGCCTCATTTTCCCAAGAGCTGGGTTATGGGTGAGCACCATTACACCCAACTTGTCAAGGAGTGTTTTATGTTGAAACTGAACGTAGGCCTCTATGACTGGAAAGGCATCAAAGTAGACTTATTGATATTATGAGCACAGGACTCGGGCTTCTTCTAAAATTTCAGTCCAAGGACTTTTATAAGCTGAATAATTTCCTTGTTAAAATGTAATGGTTTTCTTTTCTGTCATGTACCCCTTTTCACCTCCAATTCTGTTCATTTGAGCTATCTCTTTCTCTCTTGTGATTAATTGGGCCAATAATCTCTTGATCATCCTTACTTTCTCAAAGAATCATCTTTTAGACTTGTTGATTCTTTATATGATCTTTGTTTCTAGTTCATTAATTTCTGCTCTGATTTTTATTATTTCTTCTGTCTGCATGATTTTGGTCAGTTTTGAATTGCAGTCAGGAAATCTCAACAATACAGGTTGCCTAAGCAAGACCTAGACAGTAACAGCACCAATTGACATGCCAATGTAAATGGTGAGATTCTGTCTTCAGGGCTTCACTTAGGAGAAAAAATTCAGGCAACTGATGGTTGCTTAGAGAACAAGAATTAGTCTTCTCCAGGGATGAGCCCTGATAGGTTATCTAATCGTAACAGGTCACCCCTTGATACATATGAGCAACACTAAATGATCTCAGTGAATTGCATATAAGTTATGAACTTATGTAGGTATAGTTGTGTAGATATAGATAGATAGATGTAACAAGTATGATTTAAAAATAAAAAGTTATGATTGTGAGGAGTGGGAGAAACACAGGAGGAACCGGAGGGAGGTGAGGGGGACTGATGCAAAAATACTCATATGACAATCTCAAAAGAAATAAATTTTTTAATTAAATATTTTTATTCTTTTTACTTTCAGAATTGTTAGATTTCCATGTCTTGCTTTAAGAAGTCAGCAAGCTACACTAACCCTGGGCAAATACACCATCCCTGGTGCATACCATCTATTGTGTTCACAGTGCAGCCTATGGTTATGGAACTTTGACTTTAAATTCTGTTTCATCTCAGATGTAATACTCACTTTCTTGGTCATGATCTTATATAGCTTACCCAGGGAGTGTTCTTTGAGGAAGACATTCATCTTATCATTCAAGAGACACCAACAACTACATTAATCTTTAAAGACAATACTCGTGGATTTGATTTGCATGTTCATAAGCACACAGCATTTGCCTGCCTCATCTTGACTGTTATTATTCCACCCTGCCTTCACCTGTGCTTTCTCATCATCTCCCCAAGTTGATGGGCACCACAATGTTCCATCTGTCAGGCCACACTGACCTTGCTCATAGTAACTAGAATAAGATAAGATCTTGTCTTAGCCTGGAGGTGGTGGCTACATTCAGGAGGCAGAGGCAGATGGGTCTCTCTGAGTTCAAGGCCAGCATGGTCTACAGAGTGAGTTCCAGGACAGCCAGAGTTACGACGGAGGAACCCTTTCTCAAACAAAACAAACAAACAAACAAACAAAGGTCTTCTTCTTGACTTAAGGCCAGTCTGAACTGTGTTGTAGAGAGTGAAGTTGCACAGGAGGGAAGAGTGTTGGGACTATTTGAAATTGACAATTTTGCTCTGATTGCATGCTCTCATTTGTAGCAAAATCAAACTTTACATGCAGATTAAATCCTTTAGTTCTTTTAAGTCTTTTGGACACCACAGCCCTCCTTTTAATCAGATAACTTAGAGGATCAGAGTATCCACTGAAGATCATCAAACTCCTTGAGGTGAGAAACTTATCATTTTGGTGTTGTTCCTTTTGTGTGATATACAACATTGGGTCACCACTTCAGTCATTAGCAGTGGGAGCTTCCTGCCACACTCTGAATGATTCAAAGAGTATCTTAACCCTTAAATTTGAAACACTTCATTTTTAAGTGTTGTTAACAGGGCCTTTCATGCTATTTTACAGTTATAGTGACATGGGCTGAAGTAAGGCTTATCATTGTAAAAGTTACTTCCTCCTGGAAGGAGGGCATTCTGTTCAATCAAAACAACAACAACAACAACAACACAAAAAACAAAAAACCAGAACCTTGGGTACACAATTTAAGTGAAATAAGGCTGTTGTAAGAAGCAGAAGTATTATATGATTTCACTTAGTTTTGAAATACAGAATAGTCAAATCATAGCACAAGAAGCAGAGTGTTTGCTGGCAGGACCTGGCAGGAGGAGGCAGAGGAGTTGTCATTTAATGGATATAGTGTGTAAGTTTTGCAAGATTTAGTGGAGAAAGCTAATGGTGCTGACTGTATAATACAGATGCATTTCACTTTTAGAGGGTTTATTTTTATTTTTAAACATGTGTATGTGGAAGGGGGGCTGGGAGATGTTGAGGTATGTGCACATGAGTGAAGGTGCCTGCAGAGGCCCGAGAGAGCACTGGATGTCCTGAAGCTGGAGGTGAAGCCAGTTGTGAACCACTTGTGATACTGGGAATCAAAATCAGAACCTTTAGAAGAGCACACATTTGTAACCATTGAGCTTGCATGCATATAAAAGATACACATAATCCATTTTATTGTATGTGAATTTTACCACAATAAATTTTACCACAATTTTCAAATTAAATAAATTTCACCCCTCCACACTCTGTGTGTGTGTGTGTGTGTGTGTGTGTGTCTGTGTGTGTGTATGTTGTGCATTTGCCATGACATGTCTAGGGAGGTCATGGAGGTCAGAGAATAAGTTGGTGGAGTTCGTTCTCTCCACCATGTGAGTCCCACAGATCAAACTCAGGACATCAGACTTGGCAATACAGAGTAGATCACTCTGCTTTGGCCGCCCACTGGTACATTACCACAGCAACAGGCGCCACTATTCACTAAGCCCTCTTGCTTACCCTCCCCTGACAACAGAGAATTTTAGGCTTAAAAAATCTCTAGCAATTTACATAAAATAAAATGAGAGAAAGGGAATAATAGGAAAGGTAAAACAAAAAGAAGATTAGCATAGTTATATTTGAACCATGAATAATAGTTGTTGCATTATACATAATTTAATACACCATTAAGTATTTAAGGGATAAAACTTCCAACAATACACTGTTTATAAGAGGCATGCTATATTGTACTATTATTTAAGTCTCAAATATCTCAAAGGAATGAATATATAATATATATTTTGGAGTACAATGCAGTTAAGTATGAAATCAATTATTTGTAGATATCCAGAATTTTTCTGTGTATTTGGAAATTAAAAAGCAAATGCTGAGACTCGTGAAATGGCCTCCTGTTAAAGACTGCTCACTATTCTACTGGGGGAAGAGAGATGGGTTCCCAGGACTCACAATGGGTAGTTCACAACCACCTGTAACCCCAGCTCCAAGGGATCCAGCAGTCTTGTGGCCTCTCCATCACATACACTCACATAGACACACATATACATGTGAATCAAAATAATCAAAATAAATCTACAAACTTCCAAATAACTCACTAGTATATATATATATAACTACATGAGAATTGCAGCGTGAATACATAAAAGATTATGGCAATGTCACACATAAAAAACCTATTAGATGACCCAGAAATCATACTTAAAGGGAAGTGAAGAGTTTGAAACAGACATAGCCAAAAAGAATGTCTGAAAACCAAAACGTAAACGTTCATCTCAAAATAGTAAAGGTGGCAGTTCACCCACTGTGAAGTAGATGGCCATAAAAAAGAGAACACACGTGAAAGGAAGCCACAAATAGAGATTGACAGGCACAAATCCTAATGCTCAAAAGAAAATAATTGTAGAAAATTCATAAAGCAGATAAACGATGAGAAGAATTAAATACAAACATTTAGGTACAGATACCCAATATTAGGAAGTGCCTAAACATTATGGTTATAGGCCCTTCAGAAACTAGAACAAAAACCAGAATAGATTGTTATGAGCAACTATAGAGAATAAGTTTGAACATTTTAATGAGGTTGATAAATTCCTTAAAACTCAAAAACCTACCTAATGTGATACAAGGAGGAAGAAAAAACATGGATAGAAATAAGAAAATGATATCACAAGGTGATATAATCTTACAGGACCACTGTCAACTATAGGGCAGTTTATCATTAGCCAAATATCCTACACATGTCTGTTTAACAAACTGAATATACCATTGTACATTGGATGCCATGTCAATGAATATTTGGTTTTTTTTTCTTTTTCTTTTTGGAAGGTAAAATTGGTTTATTACGCTTTTAAAAGTTTTAGAAGTTTTAAATGTTTTACAAATTTGCAAAGGAAAATAATCCTGCATGTCATCTCAGCATGCAGAAAAAAAGCTTATGCTAAAATTCAATCCTTATTCATAATCAAAATTCTTATCAAACTCTGAATAAAGGGAGCTCTTAACTTGATAAAGGAAATCCACAAATTACTCATAAACATCACACTTTGTGGGAAAAGCTGAAAGTCCCTTGGCTTTGGGGAGTGTTGTAGTATTACTGAGATTTACTCCACCTTTTCAAATCATCTAGAAGAGTCAGATGATAACATTAAGCCAAGAAGAAGCAACAAGAACTGGGGAAGGCCTGCAACATTCACTGTGTTTCAGAAGATGGGATGGCACACACAGTAATCTGAGATATAATTCAGTTTACCCTAATTGCTGTTTAAGACATTAATTTAAAAAATGTACATTGCAATAGAATATGCTACACACCATGTAGGACAGAAATAAACCTCCAATGTGTTAGCATGGAATTAGTTTAAATCCAGCTGAATCTGTGGAGCAATACTATCTCAAATGTCATTAAAATTCTCTGAGGCTTCATTTTTCATAGTTGCTTTTCGCTCCCCAGCTCAGTCTTATGATAAATGAAGAAATGATTTTTGTCCTTTAACTCTAAGACAGCAATGACCAGCAAAACCCCACCCTGGAAAAGTCACCACCAGTAGTTAACAGAATTCTATTTTGCTTTCTCCCAGAGCTCCCTCCCCAAGTGTCTGTGGCTCCTTGTGAGCAGCCTCTCTTTCCAAGTCCTCCTGTGGTGAACCCAAATGTTGTTTATCAGGTAGGCATAATTCAGCCCACTAAAGCACTTTGTTGCCAATCTGATTCTCACTATGAGCTCCTGCACCCTCTACCCAGCCACACAAGCTCTGTTTTTTTTTTTACCTTGTTTGCGTCATGGAGATCTGTAGGCAGATGTAGGTGGTACTGCACAGATGCAAACATTTTATTTTTATATTTAATATTTTCCTTTATCATTTGGACATGCCAGTAGAAAAACAATCATCCATTAGTTACAAAGGTTCCAAACTGAGAGCCGCCTGTCCTGGCTACCCAAACCAGTAATTCTTGTCTGATCTTGGTAAAAAAGAAAGCCGAGGGAGGTCCCATTCCCCATCTCTTGCCAAATCCTGTCTGTTCTTTTGTAATTTGGGCCTCACTTAAGCTACTACACATGCTCACCAGCCCAGAGGAGCAACAAGGCAAGAGTCGGCAGAGTAGACCTCGGACTGAGGACATCCATCTACCACACTTCCTTAAAAACATGGTTGATTTTTTTTTTTCAACCTTGAAAGGATTTCCAGGGCTCAGGCAACATAAGCATGGTTTAATTACCTAACAGTCTGCTGCAGGTTCAGTAGACATGAGGACATGAGAAAAGAAAATGAGAAGAAGGTAATAATCATTTCTTAGAAACACAACAAAAGCCTGACTTCTGCTGCTGGAAAGGCTAGCAGGGATCTTCTTGTATGGAACCCCGAAGAATGCCCAGATCAGAATACATTCTGAGCTACTCAAAACAAAAACCCTTAAATATGCCACCTATTTTATTCCTTAATAATTTTTCCAAGTTATTGGACCTCTGGTGAATTCCAAGATTATTTAGTGATCTTTTCCATGGTGTTATCTTTTTTTAACGGCAATTCATACTAGTTCAAACAAAACATTTTTAAAAGATGTGACTTGCTATTTGTAAGCAGATCAGTTCAGGAATCAAAACTGTGACATCTGAAGATGATCTAAACTTGGCAGGATTGTGTCTGGGAAAGGAACTGTGGATTTTGAAAGTTTTGGAAGGCATGTGGTTTGTAACGAAAGAGTTTTTACTATGTTGTTAAATCACTTGAGTTAAAATCTTTCCACCTCTTCTAAACAATGTGCATTTGGTCTCTACCTGTTTTCAGACAAAATATGTCTTCAGTCTCAATAGTGCTACTTTTAGCTTTTGTTGAAAATGTCAGATTTGGATGGTCTTTTTGTTCAGTCAACTCATTTTATTAAATCATGAGGACTGTTTTCAAGAGAGAGGGAAATTTCACATTTAGCAATCAAGTGTAGTGTTTCAATTGAACCTGGCTAAGCACAGGCTTTGTGCTACCAGTGGCTAGGTGATGGTGGCTTCTTTTCCCAGGTCTTGGCTTTTTAGCTGTGATAGACAGCCACCACGGGAGCATTGCCAAGATGGAGGCCTCTTTAACGTCCATTTTCAGAATGCCAAGTTAAGACTTAAGTATCTGTTTGCTAACCCACAGTCTACCTCCTGATGCACTGTTAAAACTGCCTTGTGGTTTCCTTACACTTCCTTCTTTCTTTGTATGGCTCCATCCTTACAACTATATCAAGCATAGAATATTGATAGTTACAAAATGTGCCAGAATGCTACCGCACATGATTTTAGGCACTATCTTAAGCACAAACCTGTTTATGTAGCACAAGACATCATGAATTATTCTTCAAGATATGAATTTCAGAATCATTCACGATCCACTGTGAATTCACGCATGTTCAGAAATCATAAAGCTTGTAGGCAAATGGTTTCTGTGCCTTGCAAAGCACACGTGATTTCCCCTGGGGGTTAAGCTTAGACAGGTAGTAGACTCTGCTAAGAGCCTGCCCACCTTCCATGACAATACAGTGAGTTCTGCTTGGCCCTTTTTACTTTTAGATCTAGGAGAAATGCTCTAGTGTAGCCATTTATATTCAAGATCTCCCTTCAGAAGACAGCCATACCAGAATAGAATTAATGGACTTTCATCAATCCCAGATGTTGTGAGAGATGATCACTTGTGCTAAGGAAACTCAGGGTTTGTAGTCACAACAGCTGCTGGTCCAGACAGGCAGATGTCACATGTGAACTCTGATTATTCTACTGGTCTCTGACACTCCATATGAGTAACTGTCATCAAAAAGTTTCCAAGCAGGATGTAGATATAAGTCTCTCTATTTACCTGTGTTCTCAATCTCCTCAGGACACCATAACACGTTGTAGACTCCAAACACTACTGCTCGCTTTCTTTTGTTCAAGAAAGTCAAAACTTTGTTGCTGTGGGTGGGGAGCATCTCCCTCTCTCTCTCTCTCTCTCTCTCTCTCTCTCTCTCTCTCTCCTCTCTCCCTCTCTCTCTTTCTTGTTGGAAAAGGGAAATGGCATATCACTTCCTTTCTTGAAAATTCACTCTGAAGTGATCTTCCAATTTGTGTCTGCTCTTCTAGAAGCAGGAAGTGGACCATGAAGTAGATACAAATCAATACCTTCTGTTAGCTCTTCGTTTAGCTAGTATTTATTTTTCTATGGGATAAATAAATTTATTGCTGACTATTTTCATTATTGGGGCTTCAGTAGAATTTCTGAAAGGAGTCTCTTTGCTGTCTTCAGTCATCAACTTGAGATACCTGAGGGAAGGTCAACTTGTCAGACTGGCCTGTGGCACATTTGTGGGGACGTTTTCTTATAGTTGAGGGAGGAGGGCCAAGCTCACTATGGATGGTACCATCTCTGGTAATAGATACTGAGATGTACAACAAAGCCAGAGAGTCAACCAGTTGATGGAAACAGTGATTGGCTTCTATTCCTAATTCCTTCCCTGCTGGAGTTCCTGCCTCAGTTTCTCCCAAAGATGGACTGTAACTTGTAGGATGAAATAAATCTTTTCCCCACGAGTTGTTTTTGGTCATGGTGTTTTTCATAGTAACAGAAAGCCAAAAACAACAACATATCATCATAACCACACATTATTTTATGGACTGTTCCCCAGGTTATTGAAAATTATGGTTTGCGATTTTGAAAAATTAAACATTCTTACTTCTATTTGTGTTTCTGATTGAGTTTCGTTCTTCTCTTCCTCCTCTTCACCTCCTTTTTGTTTGGTTTCCGATTACATTTCTCCATGTTTAATCTCACAAAATGATTAGATGCATATGAATAGGAAAAAAAGGTCCCTAAATAGTTTTTTTTCTTTTTGCTTGCCTTTCAGGTTCTTTCATTTTCCCCAGAGACAACTTGTCTCCTATTAATACAAATGGCCACCGTTAGTTGAACTTGGTCTGAAGATGGGGTATTTACTCTCTATAAAGAAGAAAGACTGTGGCTTTGTGGGCCTCTGTGATTAGAATTGCATTTGCTTCTTTTCCACACAGACAAGGGTCCAAGCCAGATCCCCTGACAAAAATGTGGCTAGACTGCTGGAAGGAGAGATAAAGTCAGGATTCACGGATCCAGAAAACTCAATTCAGTAGAAATGTAAGGAAGAAAAGATTGAGATTCAGTAAGAGAAAGTTTGTGATAAATGTTGTAAATCCTGTGGCTATTGAAGGCTCGCTTTAAGGATTTGTGGTGAATGTGTATATTTGATTTGGTCTGACTTGGGACGATACCATGATATATTTTCATATTTAAATGTTATTTTTGGTTGGAATTCAAGATGCCTTCAAAGCTGCTTGCATTTCTTCAGGCCTATTGTGCTACATACAAAACTTATGGCAACTTCTTATTTCTTATTTATGGTAATGGAAGCCAATCTATTAGCCAATCCCAGAGTGTATCTATTTAAACATGATACACTCTGGGAAATCAGTGATAATATGTACAGTATGGTGAACCTCAGTGGGTCCAGGAGGCATATTTTAGTTCAGGATATAAAACCAAATTGTGAGTCAGGGAGTAAATGAAAAAGCTCCGTAAATGATGAATGACAGTGCAGAGCTTACTCCAGAGAAGAGGCTGGCATGCTTTCAAAACCTTAACCAGGCAACTGTGTATAGAAAAGTAAGCAGGTAAGAATCAGCAGCATATAACAGCAATGAGAAATAACAGCTGGCTTACAGGAAAGGCAGAGGACTCGTTGTACAAAAGTGAAGTACATTAGAAAGAATTTATGCAGGGAAAGGGACTCTGTGCTTTGCAAATTACCTAGGAGTTAGAAAATACTTTAGTAATTAACAATAAAAACAATAACCCTGGGGCTAAAGATATGGCTCAGCAGGTAAGAGCACTTGCTGCTCTTGTAGAAGACCTGAGTTCAGTTCCCGGTACCCATGTTGGGTGGTTCACAACAGCCTGCAAGAATTGCAGCTCCAGGAGATTGTATGAGCTCTTCGAGACTCTGTGGATGTTTGTGCTCACACATGTGTGCTGAAATAATTAAAAATAAAATTAATCTTAAAAAATAATAAAACAAGGTTATATATTTTAAAAAAGCAACCCTGAAGTTGTTACAAAAGATTAAATAATTTTTTTCATATGACAATTTTTAGAAAATACCATTAAGATTTGAGAAAATAATTCAAACCAAACTGTTAATTTTCCTGGTCATGTTAGACATATTAGATTTCTGTTGGTTTTAATAATGATACTTGAAACTGTGAATACCAATGCCAATGAGAACAGTCAAAAACTTGAACTTTTCTGTGCTACTATTTTAAAAATCTATTTTCATTTTTATTAATAATTAAAAAAAAACTCATCTCTTTTCCCCTTTTAACCTCTTCCATATACTCCTCTTTTGTTGTTCTCATGTTACTCCCTCTCAAATTCATGGCCTGTTTTTAATTGCTGTGATACACACACACGCACACACACACACACACACACACACACACGTACAACCTGCTCAGTCTGTATAATGTTACTTGTGTGTATATGATATCAGTGCTGAGCACTTGGTGTTGGATAACCAACTGGGGGGTGGGGGCTCTTCCCTGAGGAAGACCATTTTTCATGCTCTTAATATTCTTGAGTTGCTGGTATTTCTTCGTCTAGAGCTGGGACACCTGAGATTTCCCTCTCCCAGTCAGCATGTCTGATGAGGTCCTTTCTGTTCAGATCTTGTTTAGGCAGCCATGCTGATGAGCCATTATCAACGTACCTTTAATGGCATTTCTAAGAGAGAGTCTCACAGCTGACTTGCCATTCCTCTGACTCTTACTGTCTTTCAGCCCCATCTCTTTCTCAATTATACTCTGAGCCTCCAGCATCAGAGTTATGTTATAGATGTGTCAGTTGGGGCTGGACACCACACGATCACATTTTTGCATTTTTATCAGTTGTGGTCTTCTGTAATGGTCTCTATTGGAAAGAGAAGTTTCTTTGTTGAGAGGAGAGAGCTACCTTATCTGTGGGTGTAAGGATAAGTATTTAGAATGCAGTTAGTAACAGTGATGGTTTAGCGATGTGATCCTTTTAGTTTCTTCTCCAGGATCTGTGACGTCACTAGCTCCATGTGCTTATCTAGATTTCCAGCACCAGGCATGATTTCCCTCTTGTTGAGCAGGCCTTGAGTCTGACTACAGAGCTGCTGGTCACCGCCACAGTATGTAAACCACTATGGCACCCTTAGAGTTAACGTGCCATGCTGGTCATTGTTGTAGTTCATGGCTGCATAGAGCTACTGGTTGCTTGCATGACACCTGCCATATTCTTTCTCATAAAGGAATATGACCACTGAATGGCTGAATTTGGAGTGGTTGCCAAGGAAAGTGTGGTGTCTGTGGTGTTCTGTTATTGGCAGTCTTGAATCAGATCTAGAAACCTTTAGAACCAGATTTCCTACAACAGTCAATAAGTGGCATTTAAGAAATTTTATGCCAAATACACCCACTATCAAGGTCAATGACGTGAAAGTCAGTGAGTGGTTGTTTAAGTGAAGGGCAATTGAACTATTAAGAGATAGCCTTGGGATTGTGTTCTGACTAGAGGAGCAGTCTTGGGGTTTCTGTGTTAACTGCTGGTTGGATTTTGTTTGCCATTCCAAGCTCTAATCTCGGGATAAGAGAGTGCAAAAAGAGAGAGAAACATTTTATCTGCTTTTCTACTTGGCTGCAAGGGAACTCGAGGTTAACTTCGGTGTTCAAATATCTCAACCAGCTTCTGTCAGGTTGCTCCTTTCTTCACTTTTATCATGGTCTTCATGGGTCAGTGTTAATGTGGTCCTCTAACTTTTGTCTCTTATGGTCACATTTGATAGAGAATTAGCTCAAATTATTCCATAGTCTTCTATTTTATTTTTATTTTTGACATTTCCATACATGCATAGAATATGTTTTGATTACGGTCACACTCTCCCATTACCCTCCTTTTTTCTGCTCCCACCCTTTCTGGCTCCTATCTTCGCCCATGTTTTTATCAAAAAAGAATTGCAGGGCTAGGAAGACATCCAAAGAATGGAACAGGGGAGAGGGTGGACTATTTCAGAAAGTTCAGGGATTGTGAGTGACAGCAATAATGTTAGAAAACAGGAAAGGGCTCTTAAAATATCCCTTATGTGTTTCACCTAGGCTGTGTGTTTTTAATACTCAGATTTTCCAGGGACATAACGAACCCAGCGCATAAAGCCACAACCATGCTATCCTGAAGTGTCCACACTCATTTTGTTACTTATTGTTGATACAGCAGTGAAATAAAGATTGGTCAAATTCAATGGATTTGGGTGTGATTCTTCTGTGAAGTATAATCATGGAATAGTTTTTCCTGTTCTCCCTCTCCACTAGCTTCCTCCCTTCCCATTTTGTCTTGTCCCACATACAACTTCTTTTCTTGGGGGAGTGCTATATAATTTTAGCATTTGGATTCTGAGAAACGACAAGACTGTGATTATGGTGTGACTTGTTTCTTCTACTGTAAGGACTAGATGCAAGAAAGAACGCTACTTAGAGGGCAATGCATGCTAACTTTTTTTTTTATAAATGAAATCAATGATACAACTTCTGAGATGATTTCCCATGGAATTAATATCAGTGAATTCTTGGGTGGTATAGAATTACTATCCTTTACTTTTGTCTTCTTTATTTACATTTATTTATCTATTCATTCATTCATTCATTCATGCATGCATTCATTCATTCATTCGTTCATTGTGTGTGAGTGTGTGCTTGTAGGCGTTCTCACTATAGTTCACATGTGGCAATCACAGGCAACTTCCAGGAGTCCGTTCTCTGCTTTCACTCTGTAGGCTTCAGGGATCAAATTCAGGTCATCAGTCTCTGTGGCGACCATCTTTACTTGCTGAGCCGTCCCACTGTCCTCTTATGATCTGAAGAAGACAGTCTTTTTTAAGTTCCATGGCTTCAGTTTTAGAGGGTTTTTTCAACCAAATTGTTTAGATTAAGAAATGAAGAATCTATTTCAAGTCAAAAGATATTTGCACAACAAAATTGCGGTATGTTTAAAGGACAGTTTATTGTATCACTTTGTGATTTGCTTTTTAGTGTGGCTCCTAATTCCATGTTCAGCATTCTCACAGGAACCCAGTTCTGATCTTCTGAAAAATACATCTGCTTTTATTGTCAGCTTCATCTAAAGTCTTCCTGAATTCCAGCAGTAATACAGTACAAACTGTCATGGAAGAGCTAAGTAGTTTCAAATATGTAAAACGCAAGGTAACCAAGACTAGTTAGCATCCCACTGTGCTCCTTCAGCACCCTTTTGCTAGTCCATTTATGCTAACTAACATATTTGGTTTCCTCTCAGGACAATATCAAATCATCTAGAAAGTATTCCTCATAAGCTGCATGTGAGTGATCTTGGAAGTTTGGTTAGAGCAGAGAAGGACAATCACAACCTGTGAGTCAGGTGAGAAGCGAGAAAGGCACAGACAGACAAGTACTGGGTACACACAGTACTTACTACTCTGCCTCCCACACTGTACTGCTCTGCCTCTCAAACAATACTGCTCTGCCTTTAGCTGAGGAGCTTTGTAACGTTATGGTCATAATTTGACTTCAATGTTTTCCAAAATTTCTTTAAAAGTCATTTCCTCATCGATCAAATGAGATAAAACATATTTTCGTGAAATGTACTTAAGGCACCTTAAGTAGTTGTTTCTCTGCTGTACTGGACCTCACACATGCTGAGATTCTGCACATGCATGAAATTTTGCCTTGCATACCACCATGCTTCTCACAGGCTCTTACAGTTTTCTTATAAAGTACCAAAAATAGGCTTTAATAAGTCCTTCAGTCATGCCCCGTCTTGATGCCCCTGAGTCAAAGGGTAGGCATAGATTGCTGCAGGACAAGAATAAAGTTGTAAATGCTCCCTCACATAATTCATTAAGACTCTGAATTGCTCTCTCGCTCACTTCCTTTGGAAGCTTAGTTCGTGTTTGTATTGTTCCTCTAGTAGGAATCTCTATGGCACATGCCATTGCCTGCAGGTCAGGCAAGGCATTTGTAAAATCTCGGGCATGGGCTTCTTGTGAAGGAAAGTGCACAGTGTTACTAACATAGTTTTATAAAGATATCATGACATGCCACAACACCCAGGCTCTGCCTCCTCTACAGACACGTTTTGCAGCAGAAAGAGCAGTTCACAATGGCACCTTGCGTGACCTGCGTCTCCCTTGTACCAGTGTTGCTCAGTGCTGATGAAGGTGAGAGCCCAGCTCTTACTTCAGATACTTAGTATACAAAATACAAAAGTATACGCAAATACGCAAGTATATTTTGAAGCCACGCCCATATACTTTTCTAACGTTTCCTTTTTTCTTTTTTAACTTGACCAGAAAAGTAAACTAAGTTCTTGGCAAAGTTAAATAGGATTTTGTTTATTTAATTTGTAGGAGTTAATAGATCAGATGGCTAAATTAGCTATCGACAAATTGTTTTCTTGAAAGCCACTTATTTTTTTTTTTTTGGTTTCAATCCACTGCTCCATTCACTATATTTACAAATCAAGATCATACTTTAAAAAATAAATCAAAATCATGCTGTACATGTGCTTGTGTACTTTACAGTATTTGAGTGTACCACAGAAACTGTGCAGTAGTAATTTTTCTTCATATTAATTCTGCAGTAACAGGGGGTAGTTCTTATGAAGAGCAGAGTAAACCTCAGCTTGCGAATGAAAATAAAAGCAAGATAGTGATTTGCAGGGAGACTGTGTTGTATTGTGTCTCAGCTAAGCACTCTGAGTGCAGAAACAAAAATAGATGGCGAAAACTGACCAAGAGCTTCAACTTGCCAATTATACATAAAACATGAATTAAATTAATGAGAGAATTGATTGAGAAGTGCAAGTTTAAGGAACTAGTTGGTGTTGCACAACGTGGGATAATCAGAGTCATTTTCTACAATTGTCAAATATAATTTGTCTCATGTTACCCTGTGGTAACTTGCCACAACAGCGTATGATATATGTAGCTTATTAACAGTTTCATTAATTGTTATCAGAGGGAAGAAGCTATGAAAGCTGGTACGCACAGGAACAAATGTTGAGGCAGATGGTTGAAATTAGTGAAACATGATTAGTTGCTGAACCAGTTTACCTAATTAGCTTTCTACATCAGAATAGTTGAAATAAATGTGTCATGTTGTCTTCAGGAAATTGAAATTTAGGAATGATCACATATATTTTTCAAAAATAACAAGACAGAGGGCAGTGAGCTGTGGGCTCTGACTCATGACCGTTAGTTTACTGTGGAGTTGGAGCTTGCTGGACTGATCAGAATGCGTGGGAAATCTTACTGTGAGGGAACAGCCAACTGTGCGGTATCTTCCTACTGCTTGTCGAGGGGGTGGGGGGAGCAAGTGCAAATTGGCCATTGTCCACAAGACTTCCTTAGTACTACTGAATCATTCTCAGAGGATCTGAAATGATTTTTTTTTTTTTTTTGCAATAATGATCTTTTGTTTCCTCTTCATTAGTGACATTCCAGAAAATTCCGAGGTATAAAAACTAAAACTTTTCATGCTCGAGCCTACTTATATAACTGTGCTCACAAAGGAAAGACTAAAATTTTAACTGTCCTTAATTGTTTTTCATAGAGTTTGACTCCTGTATCCTCTACATGACTAACAGTTATCCATGGTGTATATTTCCATAAGAAATATGGTTGACATATTGGGAAAATCTAATGACATTTGGGAATTTTGGGTGGAATCTTTCAAATGTAGGGTGTTACATGGTTTCTGTCTGCTGAGGTTTATGTAATATTTTGGCTTGAAACTGGAATGTCTCCCATAGGCTCATGTTTTGAGTGTTGAGACCCCAGCTGCTAATGCTACTCTTCGTGCTAGCAGCCCTCAGGAGGTGAGGCCTGAGAGACAGAAGGAGGTCAGAGGCCTTTGAGACCTCTGACTCCTGCCTGTTCTCTCTGCTCCCTGGTCCACTCTACTGTATATGAGAAGTTGCTACTAGATACTCCTGTCTCCATGAACTCCTTCACATACATACATGCATACTACATACATGCATATATTTTATTAACATTTTAATTGATTGCTTTTAGAGGAAAGAAGCTATGAAATCTGGTACCCATGTGAAAAAGTACTGAGGCAGATTGGTGAAATTGTGGCAAAAAGCTACATGCACACACACACACACACACACACACACACACACACAAAGTTTTACCTTAAATAAGAAGAGAACATTATCAAATGACGCTATAGTGGATACAGCACCATTAAATCTGGTACAAGAAACAGTCAAAGAGACATCGACAAAGAAGTGATTCAATACTGGAAATATAACAACCCCTGGATGTATGTTTTTCTAGCATTAGAATTTCACACCACATGGGAGGAAAAACAATCATAGAGAGACAAATCGACAATGATAATTAGGGAATTCAACATTATTCTTTTCACAAATGATGCACAAGAATCAGAACCTCTGGATGATATTGTCAGCCATTTTTGCCTCTGACAGAGAAAGGTCCAGTTAACAATTGATGACCACAACCATTTAAAAGCACAGAGAGCAAATGAGTGCTGTTAACACTAGCAGAACAAAGGCTATGAATCAAAACAACATAAAACACATTTTCAGACCAAGTTAAAATCAAATTAAAACTTAATACCCCAAAGGCATATGGAAATATCCCTAAATACTTGGAAATTTAAAATGTAGCTTTATATAGCTCACAAGTCAGAAAAAGAAATCACAGATAGAGTAGGAAATCCTATGAAATAATTAAAGTGATTATATGACACAGTAAATTTGGGTATATAGCTTGTGTGCAACCAAAGAGTTACTTAATCACACATGTATACCACCAAATACTTAGGGCTACAAAATATTTAAAACCTAGCTTCATTTAAAAGTCTACAAAAATGAATGTAAGTAACCCAAACTAAGAAGAGAAATTAATAAAACAGAAAGAAGGAAACTAGTAGAAAACAGTAATGAAACCAGAAACTACCATTCAAAGGGTAGTTCTTTTGGAAGGTTGATAAAGTTGATGAACTTCTATCCTCTGTCTCTGTCTCTCTCTCTCTCTTTCTCTCTCATACACATATATGTGGCAGAAGTTGCTCATTTTGAAGATGAAAAAGGTTATATCACTCACTACGATGTCATTATGGAAATAAAATCAGAATGAAGAAATATTACAAGCAATTTTATTGCCATGAACTTGACAGCTTAGATAAAAGACACAAGCACTCACACACACACACAGGGAAAGAGAAAGACAGAGAGAGAGAGAGAGAGAGATATGAGAGATATTTGCCTTGCCTAACTCAAGAATGAATAGATCACATTAAAAGTCCTGAATCTATTAAAAACACCATGTAAGCAAAATCTTTTGGCAATGAATGTTCTGGGCTAACGTGACTTTATTGGTTAAACCCTAATAAACTTTAAGGAAGAAATAATATGAACCTAACATACTCTCCAGAAATAAATCAGTCAGTAGATGTAGCAATTCATTTCTGGTCAATATTACTTGATAAGTTGATTTAAAACTTGAACATTATAAGAAAGCTATAGTTCAGTATCTCTTAAAATTTAGACTGAAACATGCTTAACAACATGTTAGTGAAGCAGACCTAGCTACATGGAAAAAGAATGATACAGAACTACCCACTGGGATTCATTTCAAGAATGATAGGTGGGTTAAACATTTAAATATTTTACTGTATTAAATGTTGCATTTTACTATATTACAAGACTAAAATAGGAATGAGTATCTTAGTAGAAAAAAATGACACAATGTGAACAAAGAAAAGTAAGCAGCATACATCTATAGTCATCTATGTATTAAATAAGAAGAGAGCTTCTGAGAAATGTAGTATTAGATTTCATGCGGTGTGACTGTCACAGAGTACACTCGCACAGGCAGCTTTACATATCTGACAAGTCAGAAAAAGAAATCACATAGAGAGTAGAAGATACTATGAATTAATTAAAATGATAATAGTCACAAACAGAGCAGTACCTTTCAGAATACCACTATACGTGTGACCCACCCCTGACCAAATTATTGTAACTAACAACTAACAGTTGAAAGTCAAAATCTAGGAAAGTAGTTTGTTACACTGAAAACCACAAAATACTAACCAGAAAAATAAGAAAACTAAAGTACAAGAAAAATGCTGTGTGCATGGGACAGAAAGATGCCAACAGGGAGAGCATGTTAACTCTACAAATTACACTATCAGACATTCTGCAGGGACTTTCTTTCAGTTTGTTTTTGTAGAAATTGTCAAGCCGATTCTAAAATATATGTAGCAATGAAAGGACCACTGTTACCCAAAATGATTTGAAATATACAAAAATTTAGAAGTCTCACAATTTGATTTCAAAACTTACTATAAAGTTACCCTAAATAAAAGCAGGGTAGTATTGATTTAAGAATAGACATACTGGGCAAATAAATTGAGCTCAGAAACAGACCTCCACATACATAGTCAACTGTGTCCTTGATAAAAACGCTAAAGAAATGTAATGGAGGACGAATAATCATTTCAGAAAACAGAACTGAAATGATTGGCAACTACATGCCGAATAATGAAATTGAACACCTAGCTAACTACACCAAGGGAATGATCTTTCAATACATTATAAATCTAAGTAAGTGTAAGACAGACAACGAGAAAGTGGGTGGTGAGATGGTTCAGTGAGTACAGGAACTTCACACTAGGCCTGGAATCTTGAGTTTGATCCTTGGAACCCACATGGTAGAAAGAGAGAACCAATCCCCACAAGTTGTCCTGTACAGGTGTGTTGTGGCATGCTTATACACATAAACACTTGTGCGTGAGTGCTCACATGCATACACAGACACACACAGATACACACACACACACACACAGAGAGGGGGGCGGGGAGAGACACAAGTGTAAAAAAGGAAAAGAAAAAATCCTCCTTGAGAAGCATAAAAGAAAATCTTTTCTCTACTAGTTGGTCACAGGTATTTCAGATAGGCTGTACATATTACAACACACACACACACACACACACAATGTGATCATGGGAGGAAACTGATAAATGGATCTTTTAAAATTAGAAATCTCTTCCTTGAAAAGTACTTATGTAAGGATTGAAAATGAAATTAATAGATTGGGGAAATATTTGGAAAACGTCCTTTGAAAAACTTGAGCTCAGCTTACATAAAAAATTCTTACAACTTGATAATAAAGCAAGCAGCAGAAAAGCAAAAACTTGACATCTCATAAAAATAAACATATGAAAGATAATAATAATAAATACTATTAATAGTTAGGATAATGTACAGTAAAGGCCCATTAAGGCCAGCTGTATACCTATTACTTGGTAAAAATTAAAAAGACAACTGTAAGTATTAGCAGGCTGTAGAATAAATGGGAGTCCAAGGGTAATACAAAATGGCAAGATAATTTGAGAAATCAGCTTAGCAGTTTCCATTAAAGCTAAATGGATGTTCATTTGTGATATAATCCAGAAATTCTGTCTCTACAAAAGCAAAAGAAGTTCTAAGAAAGTGAGCTATGTGCAAAGGCTTGTGCCTTCAATCTAGTGCTCAAACTGCTGAGGCAGAAGGATTGCAAGTTTGCATTCAATTTGAACTACATGATTTTAAAAAGTGAATTAACACAAAAACCAAAGCAAAACCCTACCAGCAAAACAAATAAATCCCAAAGACCTATGAGAAATAAAAATGTATTATCTCTGCAAATGTTCGTATTTAAATAAACAGTTTTATTCATAACAGCCAAAAGCTGGAAATAAGCTGTCTCCATCAATTCATGAGTAGGTTAACGAATTGTGTGGCACATCCATGCAAGAGAATTACTATTTATCACCTTCAAAAGCATGCATTTAGAATACATGCTATAACACAAACAATTGTAAAGGTATTATGTTATATGGAATAAACAAGACAAAATTATATAGGTGATGTAATTTCATGTGTTACTTCCAGAAAGGATACTGAACAGGTTAGTGCCTTCCAAAGACTAATGGTTACAAGCCTACAGAAGGTGAACTGGAAGGTGCCCAGGTAACCTAAAATTAAATGCTTCATATGTTGATTGTGGTGCTGATTACAAGACTATATATTAGTCATCAAACTAAACACTTAAAACAATTTTTAAATTTTAATTACACAGATATTGACCTGCTTTTAATAAAATATGTGTTTACATTCTAATGGAGTTTCAGGAAATTTAGGAATGAAGGTAGCAGTGAAATCATAAAAAAAAAGAACTCTGAATTTTCTTGAATCTTAATATAAAAAATAACAGAGCCAAATCGATCAAATATCAAACCCAAAAACTCATGAACACTATCTGCTATACAGCTAGCTAGTAGCACACACTTCAAAATTCACGTGAATGGGTACAGAGCATAGCCATAAGTCCACATGCCATTGAATGTGTAGTGTAAGTTGGGGTCCAAATTTGATTAATGGCACGAATATATGCTTGCCCCTGATTGGATGTGGGCAGGAGATATCCAGGTAGGAGGTGGGAAATACCCAGACAGGAAACATGTAGGCGGGAGATGCCCAGGTAGGAAATATATCAAAATGTGTCCTCACCCATGATTGGGCCTGATGGGAAACACATATCCTCCTGGGATCTGCCTTTAAAAACCTACAGAAGCTGGCTCTGGCCATTATGAAGGAATTTCAGGGGAACATCTCCCAGTGGTTCTGGCCAGCTTCCACCATTAAGGGGCAAGTATTAAAAGCTCCTTTAAAATCCATGTAAATTTTGTGGCAACGCTTTTTGTTTTCTTGATCTACTTAGGATTTACAGTAAGAGAAAGAGACAGAGAGCTAGAGTCTGAGGGATTTGAGGAAGGAGACCCAAAGAGGCACCAGTTATTCGTTCACTGGAAAATGAGTGTACATCCAAGAATGTTGCCCCCTCCTGGCCAGTAGAAGTTTCTACCACTTGTAACGTTTCTAGAAAAGACGCATTTATGCATCTTTTAGTATTCGTATTCAGCCCTCCAGAATACGTAATTCATAAAGTAAGGATAATAAAATTATTATCTAATTGCTGAGAAAATAATAATATGTAGGCCAAATTTTTATCCTAGAAAAATGTATATATATTTAAATACTCAAGATAACAATATGTAGCCCAAAGTTTTGAGTCAATAATTAGACAATCCTAAAAGACACAGATTCTTATCAATATGCCAGAACATAGAGAATACTATACATGCTTTGGTTGTGTGTTCTATTGGCAATAATCTTCAGGCAAACAAGTTATTAGAGACATCAACGTGAGAACTCATGGTGAAAGACAAACGTGTAGCTATAGACACTGGGATAAAAAGGGTGCAAGTATAGAGCACACTGGTTCTGGGACCTGAATGATGCTACGCGGAGGAAGAGTGGTCATAAGCATCTGCAAACACTCCTGGCATGGTGTTCGGTATTGAAACTGATGACAGCAGTGAGACAGTTGTTATTTAAATAAGGCAATGTACAAATTATTACCAACACAATGGGTAATTATGGAACAGTGTAATTCCTATTGTCTTTGAGAAAATAATATTCAAAAGCACTATGGGTGAGGTGACATAAAAAATATTGCCCTGAATTGTCATATATGAATAGGAAATATCAGTATGACATTACGAGTCATTATTTTTAATTGGGAAATTTGCTATACAATTTTTACTTTTCCTGAAAATCTTGAAAATCAATGTCGAGTTAGTGAGTAACCAAGTTGTGGTCTAGAGATAAATTTTCCATTATTAGAAACCAGGACTTTAAAGAATTGTCTGATTCTTGGGATTGGCACAGGAAAGTCCAAGATAAACCTGGGACATCTTGACACGCATTGCAAAGACATTTTGTAAATGACTCGAAAGATTACTGAAGAAGTTTCAAAAGACCAAAGAGAGCATTTTAAATTTTAGTAAGGTTAGGAGTTAAAGTGGGTTGAAATCCACAGGATGTAAAAAAAAAAAAAAAAAAAAAAAAAAAAGCCTATTAGTTCATAGAGAATATATTTAGAAATTAATTTCTGAGCAAGATGTTTTTTTAAATTTTACATTTTTAAAATTCCAGGGGAGGGAGAAACAAGTTTTATTCCATCTCTCTCCTAGAGGAGCCTTATTGCTAAGCAATTAAAGAGTAGAGAAGATCCTGATAGGATCATTATAGCTAATTGACAACATGGCAGTTGTAAAATTAGAATAACTATGAGTTGCAGCTTGAGTGGACAAGTGGGTTTGGGAGTGAGTGTCAACAGCTCCTAACACTGCCAAGCAATTGAAGACCAGGAATGATTTACTTCCTGATTAAAGAATACTCCAGCACAAATGGACTTTCTGGATTAAGTGTCTGCATCCAGGGTGTGTACATCCATTAAGCATCTACAAAAATATATATATTTCCTTATTATGAAGGAAATCCAGGCTGCAAGAGTTGTCTACAATGACATCAGATCCTATCAGAGAAACTCCAGTTCTGATAAACTCCAAGGTCAATGACTCAGGGTATCCAACAAATAGAAGGAAAAGACTGGATGAAGGAGTAATCTATAGATTAAGAGGCTGAAAAGACATATCACCTTATGTTAAGGGTCAAGACAAATGAGAACTTTTATAAACACATACTTTCATGTTAAAAATCATTAAAGAAAAAAAAATTAAGTTGCTACCATAAAAGAATAAGAATACTTGCTTCCTTGCTAGGAGATAAGTCAGGGTAGAGACACAGAATATAGAAGAGGTTCTGAGGGTTGGGAAATGACTTGTCTTTGGTAGCATTTTAAGGAATTTGATAATAGTTTAACGTTCTTTTAATCTAGTTGGTCTGAGTTTCTGTATATGTGCTCAGTTTTATAAGAAGGTAGAAAAACAATATAGAAAGGGTGATCAAGGTTAATAACATGACAGGCTACAATAAAATATTCAAGTATTTTGGGCAAGAACGTATATCCATTTTTCCAGTAAAATTTTAATCTTTTTGAGTTCCCTCAACAGAAACATTTATTGTGTGCCTATCAAGCAGCTGGGCCATACCAGGTGCTTCAGCTTTTGGAGAATTTAGAAGATACATCATTATTTTTATCAGCTGAGGGCGCAGTGAGATAAACAATACCATGTAAAATCTCCCACACAGAATAGAATCCAGAGAGTTGGTTTTGCAAGTAACAAAGGAGAAGAAACTAAAGAGGAAGTCCAGAGGGTAGCAAGGGTTAGTTGCTACTGCTCCTGGGGCTGAAAAGCAGCAAAAGGTAGTGTTCTCACAGTTTCCTAAGCTGGGACCAAGGATATGGCTGTGCTTTCTGATCAGGATGGAGCCAAATGAAAAGCACAGAAGATCTTCTCCAGGAGCTAGTGAGAGAGGAAGGAAAGGGCTATAGATCGTTTCTTTCCTCCTTGTTTCCAGACGCATTGTTCTAGAACATAATATCAACCCTTCTATTTCACTAGTCATTTTTTACAGGGGTGGAGACTAGCTACTTTGTTATGACAAAGTCTCCAATAACAGCTAATAAGTTTTCAATATGAACATTAAAAATGTATGACCACATTCTAACACTTGGTGTTTAGAAAGTGGCTTTTAGAGATGGTTTTGTTGAGTAACTATTTTAAGCCATCAAGAAACAATTTTCCAGATCAGTGACCCAATATTTCTGTTCTTAACTGATAAAAGAACCTGATGGACTCACAGAATTTTAATTTGGGCTCTTTGTTGATCACGACTCTAACAAGTGAACAGAAGGACTTACTTGTTAGAAATTCTGGGGAACAGCTTGTTGTAAGATTAATCAAAACAAGTTCTTTTCAGACCAAGCTTGTCACTTTGGCACGTGAGGTGACAATGGAAGATGACCTTCATGAGGGCTTGGAAGTAAGGCTGGATGAAAAGAGAAAGAAGAAAAAGTATTGTTTTGGAGATTCACTAAATGTTCATGTATGAAGATTTTGTGTATGTTCAACTGAGGGGCAACTGGTGGATTTTGTGATCTTCAAACTCTTCCTTGAAAATTTACCAAAAATATATTTTAAAAAAGTCATACAATTTTCATTTCAAACAATCATTTTAAAGGTATTTGACCTATAATCTTATTTTCCACAATCACATTCTAAGTTTGGTAGAAGAATTAGATTGGATTCGAAAATAATCTATATAGCACCATAACCTCCAAATTGCCAGTATTAGGTCAATACAAAGCTGGGTGTGAATATAAAGCTTAAAGGAACTCAGGCGTCTCTCCTTGGCGTTTGTACTTACAGACCATTGAAAATGAGCAGAGAACTCAGAGTAGGACCACAGAAGCAGCTCTGGTCACAGAGACTGTCAGAGAAGCTAAAAGTTTTGAGAATAAATCCTTCAGAAAGAGGTGAATTTGCCATTTACTCTGTGTGTGTGTGTGTGTGTCTGTCTGTCTGTCTGTCTGTCTGTCTGTAGATCAGAGGTCAATACTAGGCATCTTTCTCTATAGCTCTTCACCTTATTTTTTGACAAGTCTCTCACCAAAACCAGAATTCACTGATTGGTTAGACTAGCTGAGCAATGAGCTCTCCAAATCTTCCCCTCTCTGAGCCAGTCTCACCCACAAGCATGGGGGTACAGCATGTACCACTATGCCCAGCTTTTCACACTGGTAGTGGGGATCCAAATTCAAGTCCTCATGTTTGTACAGGAAGGACTTTACCAATTGTGTTATCTCCATAGATCCTTACTTTACTTTTGAAGGTCACTATGACTCACTATGGCAACCTTTAGACACCCCAGGAATATCTGACTACATATGGAAGGTATTTTTGTTAATATAATTGTTTTGGTTGGGCATCTGCTTCTGCCTTCTATTGTATAGAAGACATAGCTTCTATTAAGCACCCTATGATGTGCAGGATTGCACACTGCACCCTCCCTAAGGAGTATTCTTCCCTTAATTCCAACCATGCTGGGTGGAAAACCCTTATCTGCAGCCTCTGATTATTTATTTGTCTCTGAAGCCTAAGTGTGGGATTTGGCTTATAATAATAGAGAATTCCCTAACAACTAAGAGCTACTTAATCTGAAACAATTACCAAGAAAAGTATTTAAGTGTTTTTATCTATCTGTAAGTAATTGTTATGCAGTCCCCTCCTTAGATTTCTCTAAAAGTACTTCCAGGGATGGGGAACCAAAGTCTATTAAGTATCAGAAATGAATGCTATTTGACAGTTGTATAATTTTGTGTTAGCTATCAAATGCATTAAGTATGTGCATCTACAATAAGTAAAAATGCATTATAGCCTTGTTTAATACTTGGAGAAAATAAACTCAAGAGAGGCTGAAATATAATCTTAACATGATCTCATGATCTGACCAGCTTTTGCCACTAGGATTTGTGTGTGTGTGTGTGTGTGCATGCACACACACACATGTTTGAGCATATGGAGGTCAGAGGTCAAGTTCTGCATGAAACAGGGTCTCTTCATGAGCCTTGAGTTCACCAGTTTGGCTAGGGAGCCCCAGGGATCCTGTTTCCACTTCTTAGCACAGACATTCCAAGCACTCACTTTCACGCCCAGCATTTTGTTTTTTAATTATTGTTTTATTCACTCTTTTCTCTTTCAATACATCCTAAAAGAGCAGTTTTCCCTGCTCCCATGCTTCCCAGTTACCCTCCCTAACCCCCTCTTCCCCATATATACTCCTCAGTTTTCCCTTTAGAAAAGAGTAGGCCTCCCAGGGATTTCAACTGCACATGCATAACAAAATACAATAAGACTAGGTATAAACCCTCATATAGAGGCTGAGGGAGTCAACCCAGTCAGAAGAAAAAGGTCACAAGAGCGGGCAAAAGATTCAGAGATACCCCATTCCCACTATTAGGAGCCTCACAAAAGTACCAAGCTAACAACCACAGACAACTAAGCACAAACCCATGCAGGTTTTGTGATTGCCATTTGAATCTCTGTGAGCCTCTATGAGCCTTGCTTTGTTGACTCTGTAGACCACCTTCTCCTGGTGTTCTCAACCCTACAATCTTTCCTTCCCCTCTTTTTCAGGGTTTGCTGAGCTCTGAGGTGAGGAACCTGAAGGAGATCTCCAATTTAGGCTCTACACCTAATGTTTGGCTGTGGGTCTCTGCATCTGCTCCCAGCAGCTGATGGAAGAAGCCTCTCTGGTGACAACTGGGCTAGGCACTGATCTATGAGTATTGGAAAATATCATCAGGAATAATTTAATTGGTTTTTTTTTTCTTTTCTGCCAGTCATGTTCGCTTCTACCCTAGTGTCGGGCACGGGGTCCCTCTTGTGGAATGGGGATCCAATTTCAAGTTCCCATTCTGTGTAGCAAGCACTGTGCCACTTAAGCCATCTTTTCAGCCCTGCCACATGTGTTTTAAATGTTAGTGTTATGACTATGTTATGTTTATCTGCATCCTTCTACCAGCTAGTTTTCACAAGAAGACAATTCTAAAAAGACAACTATAAATGGTTAAACTCTTCTATGCTGGATTGAGAAAGGGTGTGGACCTTATATGTATCAAATACTCTTACTTCTACCTTTTAAATCAATATTTAAAGACCAGAGAAGCTTTGAAGGATGCAAATAAATATCTTACTACTCTGACAGTCGGGAAAATAATGAAAAAGAATCATGTTTCTCAGCTTTGTTGTATAAACTACCTAAACTTGAACAGAAAGGAGAGAAACAAAAAAAAAAAAAGACAGGGAAAATGTAATTTCATACTACTAAGTGAAGCAAGCCCGTATTAAACAATTATGTATTGTAATAAAATCTATGCATGGGAAACCTATAGCTGACATCATCCTTGATGGAGAAAAACCTGAAGTCATCCTACTGAAATCAGGAACAAGGCAGTGTTATTGTCCCCACTCCTTCTCAATTTAGTGCTTGAAGCCCAAGCTGGAGCAGCCCACGAGAAGAAGAAAATGCAAGTGATACAAATAGGAAAAGAATTCAAACAGAGGGGAAACTGCTCTCAGGGTGTGTGGGGTGGGAAACTGTTGCAGACGATGTGGTATTATACGTAAGAGTTCCCGAACATCCCACCAGAAAACTTCTAAAAATGGCCGACAGTTTCTGAAGAGTGGCAAGCTGCAAAATCAAGTTGCAAGAACCAATAGTTTTTCTATTTCAACAACGTACATGCAAAGAAAGCGATCATGGACACACGGTTCTTCACAATAGACTAAAAAACTATAAAATGTCTAGGAAGGAGATGAAAGACCACTACAGTGAAAACCTTACATCTATAAAGAGAGAGATAAAGACCCTAGAAAATGGAAAGATATCCCATGCTCATGGATTGGTAGGATTAATATTGATGAAAATAACCATTCTACCAAAACCCACTTATAATTCAATGAAATTCCAACCAAACTGCTTATCTCATGCTTCCCAGAAATAGAAAGAAACTATTGTAAAATTCACATGAAACCACAAAAGACCCTGAATAGCCAAGAAAAATCTTGAGTATAAAGAACAATACTGAAGGGATTACCATTCTAGACCTCAATATATATTACAGAGCCATAGCAGGAAGAACGATAAGGTACTGGCAAAATAACAGACCTGTAGACCAATGGAAAAAAATTGAAGACCCAAACATGAGTGTGCATAACTACAGCCATCTATTTATATTTAGCAAAGATGCCAAAAAACTTATGCAACATTTCAGCAAATGGTGCTGGGAAACTGGATGTCCAAATAATACTTAAGTAAGTAGACCTGTATTTATCCCCTTGGATAAAAATGAACTCCAAATTTGCCAAGACCTAAATGTCACATCTGAAACTGAAATACTGAAACTGCTGGAAGAAAACATAGGCAGTACCCTATAAAATTTAGGTGTAGGAAAGAACTTTCTAAAAAAGACCGCATTTGCTCAGGAGCAGAGGCCAATAACTGACAAGTGAGATCTTGTAAAACTAAAAGTCTTTTTACAGATAATGAAACAAATGAATCTAGTGGAGAGGAAACCAATAGAATGGGAGAGAATCTTTGCCAACTATACAACTGACAGATTATTAGTATCCAGAATACATAAAGGATTATAAAAACAAAGATTCAAAAGACCAATTGTCTATTAAAAAAACTGGGCCTGTGACCTGAACAGGAAGTTCTCAGAAGAAAAAGAATGCATAAAAATTATCCCCCAAATTCATTGTCTCATCTTCATGTTATAGGAATAATACAACTTGGAGATTTCATTTTACTCTAGTCAGAAACCAATAGCAAATACTGTAGAAGATGTGGAGAAAGGGGGACACTCATTCACTGGTAGTGGGACTACAAACTGGTCTGGTGTGGCAGACTTCCTGGTGATACACATATACATCAACTTACCTCACACAGGGAACCAATGACAGGACACAGTACTACAGATACGACCGGTCTCTAATTTGATGAACCAGTGAGTTTTATCAGAATTACATATAGGAATATGGATGAGGGGTTACTTACAAAAGCAGAGGTGACTCAAACATAGCTGCATCAGCAAAGGCCACCCCAGCCTGTGTGACAATTCACAAAAGCTGGAAACCTGGAGGATAGTGCACAGCTTACAGGTGATCAAGGGACTGCAGAGTGTCCCTTCCAAGTGGCATGGTTATTGTGAGCATCCTCCAGGCACCTAGGCTGATCTTTGTTTCTTCTAGGCAGTTCAGGGATTGCCTGCTTCTTCTAGGCTGGGCTTCTCAGAGCCTTTGAAACTGGTCTTATGAGAGTGGCCTTCAGTGGTCTTTTTCTGTTTATATACTTTTGGAGAGGGAGGAGCCTAGTAAATATCGTCAATTTCAGGGACTTTCTGCAGCTAGTTTGAGTTGTTTACTTGCTATCTAATGAGCTTCCCTGCAGAATGGAATGTTTTGATCTTGGAAGAAACTGTTAAACAATATCCATCCGCTCTAGAAATCAATGTGGAAAACCCTTAAAAAGCTAAACATGAATCTACCGTATGACTCAGCCATTTCACTTCTTGGCATATGCCCAGAGGATATCACATACTGCTCCACAGCTAACTTTCTCAGCCATACTCATTGCTGTTCTGTTTACAAGAGCTATGACATGGGAGCAACCTAAATACCCTTCAACCAATGAGTGGGTAATGAAAATGTGGTACATATACATTATGCAATTCTGTTCAGCTGTAAAGAAAAATAAAATGAGATTTGCAGGTAAGTGAATGGAACTAGAAAAGATCATACTGAGGGACTTAACTCAAACCCAGGAAGACAAGCACTGAGTGCTCTGTCACCTGCAGTCCCTAGCTTCAAATCTTTGGATGTGAGTATATAACCTGGAGTAACCACTGAAAACAGAAAAGTAAGAACGGGCCATGGCTGCATGGAGGAATAACAGAGAAAGGAACTGCAGGGTTGAAGTGATCTGACATAGGAAATGGGGGAGGGGTTTAGTTGGGGAGTAGGAGAACAATTCAGAAGGAGAAGAGGGAGGGAAGGATATAAAATAAGAAGGATAACTGAAAAGGAATAAAGGCTAACAGCACTATTTATTTAAAATTGCATTCAATACATATAAATCTGTACACACACACACACACACACACACACACACACACAGACACTGCCCACCTTAAGCCATAGATCCATAGATTATCTAAAAACAACAACAACAAAACCCACCAGTCATGAAAAGCCCCATTTCAAATTGTTCATCAGTGGAGACCAAGAGACTCCCAAGAAATTACAGGCTATTATTGCCTGTGGTTGCCTTCCAGAAATGGAAGGTCCCTATTGCTGAAGATGCCATGTACTTTGGACACAGAAAAGGGAGAACCTGAGGTAGATATAATTTGAATGCCTACTCCTCAAGGACCAGCTTTCTTGGTACCAGAAGGTACCCTGCAAACTTCCAAGGGAGAGAAGCACTGAATAACCCTATCCATGAGCTGTGTTACTCATGAACTACAACAATGACCAGCATGACATGATAAGCCTAAGGGTAAAGTAGCGGCATGCGTATCCTGGTGGTATCCAAACAGCTATCTAACTGGACTCAATACTTTCTCAACAAGAGGGAAATCATGCCTGGCGCTTGAAACCTAGCCAACATTGAGCTATTGAGGTCATGGATTTTGAAGGAGAACTTACAACCATGCCTTGACTAAACCAGCATAACTCCAACTACATTCTAAATATTTATTCTTATACCCACAAATAAGTGTATTTCTCACCTTTTGTCAAATAAATTTCTCTTTGCAACAGATGGAGAGCATTATAGAAAACTATAACTAATCAAAATGCAGAGAACAGTGATAATGTGATGCCCAGCATCAGCTGATACATCTCTGACACAACTCCTACACCTCAGGCTCAGGGAACATTGAAGAAAAAGGCCAGAAAATTGTAAGAGCCAGAGTAACAGAAAGTTTGCATTGAGATTGTGTCTCCTAGATATGCCATTGAAGCTACACCCCTAATGTTTATCAACAAGGCTACCTAAATAAGACCTGTACAAGGATGTACCAGTAGACATACCAACATGGAGGAAAGGAAAAACTTCATGGACCCTCAACCCTAGACAGAGAAATATGTGAATTAAGGAATGCTGAAAGTGGGAAAAATCTTATTTCCCAGGGTAGAACTTCACCATTGGTTTCCAAAAACCAAGCGGTCAGTCCTGAGATAATAAGAAATAATGTAAATATTGTATATGGAAATATTAATATCTCAGGAAGATCTCAATAAAGAACAAAGACAACTCTCTGAGATTCAAAACCTGGATAGTTTAGGCAGAGAGTCTGGGTCTCTAGCCTCACGTTGGTCATCAAATGTAGATGTAAATGTTAATATCTCAAGCTCCATCTCCTCTGTCCCGGAGTCCCCAGTGGTCTTCTTTCTCTAGCCTTATGTTAGACACCAAATGTAGATGGAAATATTAACATTTCAGGCAGATTTTAATAAAGGACAAAGACAACTCTCTATGGGGCTGTCCTAGAATTAAGAATAAGTCAAAGTTGGTCTTGAACCCCGGATTTTCTCATCCTAAGAGTGGTAGGAGTTCAGATGCTCCTCACTTTTAGCCCTGGCCAGAACACAGCTAAATATTAAATAGTGCCTGCTTCACAGAAGGTCATTGGCAAAGGAATGTGGCTTGGATGGTGCTTATCTGCGCTGTGGCTGGAAGCCTAGGGATGAGCCCATTATACTGATAAGGTACCTTCCTCTTTTTCCCTGCGGGACCACACCTTTTTCAGAAGGTGCCCTTTCAGGACCTTGAGGCTTAGACTTGAGCTCCACATGCAAATGAGGCTACTCCAGTATCGTTGTTTTAACCAATGGGTCCCATCCCTGGGTACCAAAGACTTTCCCCTGCCTGTACCCTATAAATGTAGCCACCCCTGCTTTAATAAAGGAGATATATGCTCCTCTGAGAGCCTCTCCTGATAGTCTGATTTGATCTTGTCATCTTGTCAATTCTATCCAGTCTTCTGATCTGGGACCTGCCAGGAGGCATTGACCCATTCCCTGTGCTTTTCTTTCCAGGGGCTGACCTGGCTGCTGATAGCTCAGCCATGTGCTGGGGAGGAAAGAGAGAGAGAGAGAGAGAGAGAGAGAGAGAGAGAGAGAGAGAGAGAGAGAGGGAGAAGGAGAAGGAGAAGGAGAAAGAGAATAGCTCTCCAAGATGCAAAACCTGGATAGCTTAGGCAAAGAGTCTCATCTCTCATTAACTGATCCCAAGCACATGGCATGTAGGTATTTTATGAGGGGAAGCACTGCCAACCAATACAAAGGCCTTAATGCTTAACAAACAGTACAACAACCCCAACTTCAGCTGGTTGACATGATTTTTACAGGCCAGGCAAAACCCCAGGTTAGGTATTCCCTGACCAGTTCTTAGGCTAAGGGAGGACCCTGTACATTTCCTCCATTAGCATTAGTACAATAAGATGATTTCAACACAAACATCTTAGTGGTAAGAGTCAATATTAGAACAACAAATGATCTATCCATGGGCCATTGGTAGCCCATGGTGACAATTGCTGGTGCTCCAAACTAGCATGCTTTCTACATTCCAGAATCCATACCTAGGAAGCTGGTTCCAACAGCTAAGTAAGGTTTGCTCAACCTTCTGGCAGTGGCTCTAGCTGCCAGAAACAGCAGTTGTTCATAATTCCTATTACTCCACTGATGTGCATGTAGGTTTTTAATATTTGAGAATAAGTTTGTATATTCCACTACAAAATACAAATAACGTTATACAGAATGAGCAGGTTGTATTTATATATTTAGGACACACACACACACATACACACACACAGACACACGACCCTATGTGCCCCAGGCTTACTTCTGACTTATGCTCATCATACCTCAGTCTCCTGAATTACAATTGTGAGACAGTGTATAGGGCTTGTATGTATATTTTTAGTTGAATAAACTTTATTACTTTTTTGAGACAGTTTATGTTCACAAGAAAATTGAGTGGAACATCAAGAGGGTATTTCTATACCAGATTTCCTAGACTTGCCAAGCCTTATTATCCTGTACCACCATGGTACAATTGTTAGAACCCAAGAGTCTGTATTGGCTCATTCTTATCACTCAAGGCCACAATTTACAAAGAGTTCACTCTTAGTGAGTAGTTCTGTGAGTCTGGCTACTGACTAATGATAGGTACTCACAGCATCATGTGAGGTAATCTAGTCTTCAAAAAAGACCTTGGTTCTACCTTTTCATTTTTCCTCCTCCAAACCTCTTGCAATCAGTCATCATTTTAGTTTCACTTTCCAGAACAGTGGTTCTCAACCTGTGGGTCGCGACTTCTTTGGAAGGTCAAATAATCCTTTCACAGAGGTCGCCTAAGACCATCTTCATGTCAGATATTTACATTATGGTCTGTAATAGTAGTAAAATTATAGTTACGAAGTAGCGACAAAAATAATTTTATGGTTGTGGGTCACCATAGCATGAGGAGCTGTATTAAATGATCATGGCATTAGGAAGGTTGAGAACCATTGTTCCAGAATGTCTGCTGATATGAATCACATAGTATGTAGTTTTTAAAGATCATCTCCCTTCTTTTAGTAATATGCAATTATGTTTCCTTTGTGTCCTTTCATGGTTTCACAGCTCATTTTTTTTAGTGCTGAGTAATGTTACAGTTCTGGATGTACCATGGTTTTCTTACTCAGTCACCTCCTGAAGGACATCCAAGAAGCCTCCAGATTTTGACAGTTTTGCATGGAGCTCATATAAACACTTTGTGTAGGTTTTCACGTAAAAATAAATTACAGCAAATTTGGTTAAATGCAATAGACTGTGACTGTTGGCTTAGGTGATGTGTGTTCGGTTTTGCAATAAACTCTTCCCAAATGCTGTAACCCCTCACATTCCCATCAAGAATGAATGAAAGTTCCCATTGCTCCATGTCCTCATTAGCGCTCTTTGTTGTCAGTGATTTGAGTTCTGGCCACTCTAACAGGTGTATAGTGATATTGTTTTAATTTTCAGTTCTCCAAAGACAATTTCTATAGTTTGATAGTATTCACTCCAAAGTTTGGGTCAGTTAGAGTAGTAAGAGATTGGCTCTTAAAGATTTGACCTTGTAAGTTTCTTTTTGAATAAGAAATTACTATGTAATTCTTGCATTTGGCCCATTTTGCCTGCTGTAATGTAGGGATGCAGAAAGAAGGATTTCAATAGACACATCCAATTCTAGAGACTTGAAATTGGATTTCTAGTTTCTAGAATAGTGAGTGTCTTCAGTACGGTTTTTATTGCTGTGAAGATACACTGTGACCATGGCAACTCTAAAAAATAATTGGGGCTGGTATACAGGTTCAGAGTTTTAGTCCATTATTGTCATGGTGGGAAGCATGGTGTTGCACAGGCAGACAATGGTGATGGAGAAGTAGTAGAGAGTTCTAAATCTGGATGGGCAGGCAAATAGGGGGAGGGAGGGAGAGAGGGGGGAGGGGAGGGGAGGGAAGGGAAGGGGAGGGGAGGCAGACAGACAGACAGATACTAGATACTAGGCCTGGCTTGAGCATTTAAAAACCTCAAAACCTACCTCCAGTAACACATTTTTTCCAACAAGGCCACACCTACTTAAATAAAGCCACTTCTCCTAATAGTCAAATATATGAGTCTATGGGGGCCATGTCTATTCAAACCACCAAAGTGAGTTTTTCCTATATAAAGATCAGAATATCACTAATGCAGGTGGTGGTTAGACCAGCTCCGATGAGATACTTTGGCTTAGAGAACAGTAACGTGTTCAAGGTGACATGGATAATAAACATGGAGCCTGTTAAAGGTCTGGTCATCCTGGCTTGAGTACACATTTTAAAATCAGCATCTTTCTCCTGGCAACTCATGGTGATTTCATCTCTTCCTGTGTTTTGTACAAGGATACATAGTGCTCATGCATATTCACAAAGTATCAGCTGAAGTGTTGAAATACATATACATTGTATAATGTTCAAGCAGAATAAACAACCTAGCTCCTCAAATAAGTATCACTTCTTTACTCAAAATTGAAATACTTGAAATACTCAAAATTCTTTCTGCTTTAAACATATATAGTATATTATCACCATCAATAGTCAGACCCCTGTAGTATAATGCCCACATTTCTTTTCTTATCTACCTATATTTTAGTTACTGTTAGTATGTATGCCCACCTCAACCTTCCCTTCACAGCCTCTAGTAAGCATTCTCCACTTCTATTAGATTCTTTTAAGATTCCATAATTGAGTGAAATTAAGTGGTAGTTATTTCTTCTGTCATGATATATTTCCCTTATCATAATGGTCTCTTATTTCCTCCAAAGTGATCTTTCTTCTTTGGCTTGCTGTTATCATGGATTCTATTATTTTTAAATGTTGAACCAACATCCGTACCCTTTGGTTGTTGCATGATATATTTTTACACATTGCTTAATTTGAACTAATACTTTGTTGAGTGTTTTTGTAACTATGTTAGCATGCAGCAATAGCATAGGCTATTGACATAGGTTACAGATAGTTGATTTACAATACTGAGTTCAGCTGTGTCCTTACTGACACTCTGTCTGCTGAAGTTGTGCTTTTCTGATACAGGGATTAAAAACCAAACGAACAAACAGACAAACAAAACACAAAAGACTCAACTATATATTTTTTATTGTAGTTCTAAGAGATCTGCCTTCGTTATCTTCATGTTCTATTGTTAGTACATATGCAGTAAAACTCTTCATGTGCTTTTTATAAGGCTTTGGGCCTTCGTTATTATTTTAATCTGTAAGTATCCTTTCATAATTTTTTAAAATTGTTTTTATTTATTTTATGTGTATGAGTGTTATGCCTACATGCATGCTTCTGTACATGTGCCCTAGTGCCCAACCAGGAGAGAGAGCATCACATCTAGTTATGAGGTACCATGTGGGTTCTGGGAATTGAACCTGGGAATTCCAGAAGAACAGCCAGTGCTCTTAACCACTGCTTCATTTTTCAACCTCCTCATTTAATCATTTTTAATGCTTCTTTTTATATCTGAAAAATCTGACTCATTTGCTTGCTCTGGAGGCTATACTATCTAGAGTTATTTTGGACACTTTTATCTACTTTTGAAAAGTATTAGTGTGGCAAATATCCCTTTATTCTATCCCTTAATTTCTAATCTATTATTCATATTTATTTTTCAAAATGGATTTCTTAGAAACACTATATTGTTTGGATTTTGGAACCTGTTTTCCTCTGTTCTTGCTTCTTGCTGGGTGCAGAAAAGTTATTTGGCTTACAGTTTGAGGGTACAGAGTACACTTTGGATGGGAAAACATGGCAGCAGGAGCATGATTGCAGCAGGTCTCATTGTGTTGGTGTTTAGGAAGCAGGCAGCAGACTGGAAGTGGGGCCAGGCTGTCAAACCTCAAAGTCTACCTCCAGTAATCTACTTCCTTCAGCAACCTTTTACCTTCTGTAGGTTCTACAACCTTCCAAAATACTGATACCTGTCTAGCACAAGTGGTTAAATACAGCCTATGGGGGTGGCATTTAACATTCAAACTACAACAGAGGGCACCTAGAGGTCTTGTTCATCAGCCTTTGTTTCCCCGTGGGGACATCTCTATTTTCCTTTGATAGTTTTTGGAGGTATCAGTGCCTTTGAAGTTACTCTTCTCAGACAAAAACCATAAGCATGTTGAGTGTAGTTACAGCATTGAGAATGTTTCTGTTAGGAGTTCACTCTGCCGCAGTGTCTGTGAGTTGACTTCAGAGGCAGGGCATACATTCTCACAGCTGTGCAGCTGTCACCACCATCCAGCCACAGGATTCTGTCTTACAGAGCCATGTAAAACGGGGGAAATAACAATCTTTTCCTTCACTTTTCTAGGTTTTTTATTTCCTTCCTTCCTTCCTTCCCTCCTTCCTTCCTTCCTTTCTTCTTCCTTCCTCCCTTCCTCCCTTCCTTCCTCCCTTCCCTCCCTCCCTCCCTCCCTCCCTCCCTCCCTCCCTCCCTCCCCTCCCTCCCTCCTTTCTTTCTTTCTTTCTTTCTTTCTTTCTTTCTTTCTTTTTCTTTCTTTTTCTTTCTTTCTTTCTTTCTTTCTTTCTTTCTTTCTTTCTTTCTTTCTTTCTTTCTTTCCTTCTTACCTGAGACTCTACAAATTAAACTGACAAAGAAAGGAAGCTCATAGGAGAATTCAAGATGGTGGTTAAGGTATAGTTTTGGAAACAAGATGCCAAAGATCACATTGTATTGACAATTTTCGCCCCCTGAATGGTATTTTTAGATAATGCCGTTAAGGTGTCTAGTGTGATATCGGGGTTTATACTGATGCTATTATTTTCCCATTTCTTGTATTTATTATTATTGTTGTTGTTTTTTTGGTGTTCCACACAGTTTCTGTGTTTTGTGCTCTTAAGTTTGTACTTCATTTGGTTTCAGTTTTCCTCTTTTTTGACACGACAATTCTATGCTTCTATTTTTATTTATGTTACTTTTAAATTCAGTTTTTACAGAGTTTGAAATATATATTTATAGCTCACATTTGCTCTCAAATAAAACTGCTTCACTGGCTTTTTGAGTACTCCATAATACCCAAAATAGTCCCGATTCCTTTATACTGGGCCCTGTACCATTGCTATTTATTCAGTACACCTGACGGCGGCACACACATGTGAGAATGATTAATTCGAATGAACAATTATCAGTAGAACCATTAAAAATTATTTAGCTTTCATTTATTCATTCTCTGATATTTGAGATTTTTTCTCCTTCTACATGTGGTAGTAAGAAGTCAGGTGATTAAAGTCAAGTGACTAAATCCTCTACCACTGAGCTATATCACTAGTCCTCTTCTTTGTATTAGGTAGATTTTTCCTTCTCTGCAAAATTTCTTTAAATCTCAATGTTTACAAGGTATAGGCTTTTATGTTTGTTTTGTTTTTGTTTGCTTTCTGTTTATCCTGTTTGGTGTTTACTGTGTTTCATGGGGATCTGCTTTATCAGAGCATTAAATTTTGAGAAATTGTTTATCATATTACAACAAATAGTACTTTTGTGCCGTTCTTGTGTGTTCCTTCATGCATTCCCACGGCATCTTTTTGTAGTTTCCTTCACCGTTCTTGTACTTTTTTGTTCATTTTCCTTCAGTCTTTTTTCTCTGTGTTTTCAAACTGGGAAGTTACTGCTACGATATTCTCAAGTTCCCAGTTCTTCCTCAGCAGTGTTCAGTCCACTGTTATGCTCATCAGTGTTGTGGCTCATTTTTGGCCTAAAGGTTTGTTTCATAGTCAGAACACCTTTGCAATTACTGTCTATGTATTTCTGCATAAAGCCTAACTTTTCCGATTAATATATATTAATCATATACATTCCTGCCATATATGCCAATACCTGTGCAGACTCTTCAAACTGTATGTGTATATATATATATATATATATATATACACACACACACACACACACACACACACACACACACACACACTAGCAAGTCTAGGTGAATCAGCAAGCGCCAAGACAGCAAATCAAACACAGCAGGGATTTGGTCGAGTGTTATAGAAGTTTATTTTTAGTTGTGCATAAAGTGATCATTTTGTGCACTGTTGGATGAGGGACTGCCTAGCATCTGTATTGTCTGCAGGTGTCGGATTTATGTGGGGGGATGTTTGATTGCTAATGATCTGCATGTGCTATCAGTAGAACACCTGAGTTCTAGATCAATCAATGTAGGAGAAACTAGACCTGCCACTGGGCGGAACAAGGCCTGAGACCTGCCCAGAGATGCTCAGAGATGGACCTGCCCGGATATCCCCAGAGATGAAAAGAGCCAAAGCAACGACCTGCAGTATGGCAGCCAATGGGACCCTGGGCTAGGAGGAGGGTATAAAAAGGCTTTCCCTTCCTGCAGTAACCTGAGTCTGCCTTTTGCCACTTACCTGACTCCCATAGCCTGTGTGTCTTGGTTCTGCGCCAGCTCTACCCCTACCTAAAGGGTCCTGTGAATGGATACAAGCAACAAATAAAAACATCTGAACTCAAATGATCAGAGTTCCACTATCCGGTTGTGAAGGCCAGGATAGTGGTTCCCTCTGCTGGCAGAGTATGCACCTATGATTACATATCCTTGTCTATCTTGGTGGGCCCACACAATGTCTAACAACTACAAATGGTGCACAACTAGGGGCAGGACATCACACCAGCTAATCCAGTGTGGAGACAAGGAAGAAGAGAAAGAAACTCCAGATCTCACAGAGTCCATTTAAAGTACACTCAGAGCAGTTCCCAGAGGACAGAGCTTTATTAAGGTGTTAATAAAAGGAAAGCTCTATAAGAAAGTTGTAAATGAGGAAGAAGCTCCTAGGTGAGAGCCATGTTTTGGACAAATGTTTGGGATGAATTTTCATGGTAAAAACAGTTCAACTGGGAGCAGGGAAAAAGCAAGGTTCTAACCATTCTTCTGGATCATGGAGCTGATGCTCCCTCCACTGCTGGTGGTAGCCAGGGCACAGGAAATGGAAACTAGAGCATACTGTTCCACAAACTGAGTTTTCTGAAAGCTGTATTGTATGTATGTGAAGCTCAAGATGTTGCATTTCAGATATATGGAAAGGGTTGTATGTTTCCCCAGAGCAGTGGTGAAGAAAAACATGAACCCATCAGACCCCCTGCTAGTGGGGAAGCCTTGGCTTAGAGCCAAAAAGCTGCTTAGTTAAACTGGACAGGTTTTTGTTGTTGTTTTCTGCAAACCTGACCACAAGAGGTCTAGATACTGGTGATGGTGATGAGAACTCCACCCATGAGGGGACCCTTCCTGCAGACAAGGTGGCCTGTTATTTTTCTTGTAAACCAGGCCCTATCTTAAAATCTCAAAAGTATTTCCTCAGGGTCAGCACATAGAAGCTGTCTTCCAGAACTGGCTGAGGTTGTATCCCGTGTTAGTAGCCGAAATTGGTATTGCAAGAGTCACCCAGGTGGTGCTGGTTTTGAAGGCACGGAAGGGTTTTGGAGAGCAACTGAGATTTGGCAAACGTGAGAGGCTATGAGAGGCCGTTGATAAAAGTGCAGCCTTAGTAGCAGATGAAGGCTCAGATTGAAGCGGTCGTGCAAAGAAGGTGAGGCTTGGCACCATAAAAAAAAGAGCCCTGGAGAGACTATTGGTGAAAATGCAGGCCAGCAAGGGACTCCAGAGTTTCAAAGATACCAGTATCATGGGACAACCAGGAACAGCAGTAGCAGTAGAGGAGAGCCAGCCAGAACCTGGAGGACATATTATGTGGCTGCAGACAGCAGAGACAAAGAACTGATCCAAGCCCTTAGGAGGAGCCCAGAAAATCATGAGTGAATTCCAGATAATTAGACATTGATAATGTTTCTCTGCTATCTAAGGACATTGTGAAAAGCTTGATAGAGTTGGTTTCATTTGGTCCTGTGCATTAGCAACCTTCATGGTTGTTCCTCTTGTAAATGGTTTTGCTGATGTAGTGTTAAATTGTATTGTAGAGATAAAGCAATTTTTTTTTCTTATACAGAAAAGAGGAAACGTGGAAGTTTATTTTTAGTTATGTATATAATAATTGTTTTGTGCACTATTGGGTAAGGGTCTCCCTAGGTCTTGGCGTTTTGTATTGTCTGAAGATGATGGATTTACGTGGGGGATGTTTGTTCAGGATCTGCACATGCTGTCAGTAGAACACCTGAGGAGTTCTGAATCAATAAAAACACCTTGAGTTGAGATGCTCAGGGTCTGCTGTCCTGTATGGCTCTGACCATGAGAGTGGCTCCCTCTGCTGATGTCTGGCAGAGTTTGCATGCATGAGAATGCCTTTTTGTTGTCCTTGGTAAGCCCTCACAGCCATGTACAACTAAAGGTGAGAGAGAGAACTGCTCTCAAAAACTTAGGTATAGGGACAACAGGGTGGTTCAGCAGGTCGTGGGACCTGCACAGAGGCCTGATGGCCTGAATCCCCAGATTCCACAACATGGTAGAACAGCATTGCCAAATAGAGTTGACCTCTGACCTCTGTCTTTGAGCAAATACGTAGTTTTGCAGTAGATGGAGATCATTATAGTAAACAAATCACAGCTGGTCAGAGTGCAGAGAAAATATTATGCGGGCCCTCAACCCCCGTGGATATATCTACAACCTCCATGGCAAAGTCTCATGCGCAGCTGGAAGAGAAGTGGGTTTGAGTCATTGCCTTTATTTATTTATTTATTTTACAAAATAGAGGTAAGGCAAATGCTTGAAATATTCGCTTTTCTTATCTGTAAAACTTCAATTACCAGAGGCCTACTCCTCAAAATGCCAATAGTTAAATTTTAGGAAATTTGAAACTTAGATATAAAAGGTTATCATTTAAAAATATAAATTGCTTAAACTTTTGGTTATTTTGTTAAAGGTAAAGTACACTCGAAACGTGTGAATTCTAAATTATCTGACAATGCTTCATTACCTATGTTTTTTCAGTTTATTCCGGTGGCAACTATAGGTTGTCACTGAATGTATAGAATAATATGTAATTCGTACAAGTTGGCAAATACACTTAACTTAAACTCCTGGTGATGTCTATAATTAGAAACATTATGGTGAGCATGCATATCATAGATTAAATCTAAAAGCATGTGTTTATAATTGTTACATTGTAAATTGCACAAAATTGAGATCTGGCATTTAAAAACCATGATACTGTTGCGTCAGCAAAATTATAATTCATTCTTTGATTGTTGGAGTTGAAGGGATCCCAAGGACAGGAGAGAGAGGCCAACATCTGCACTGGTACAGAGGCATGTAGCCCCACCTGCGGAAAAATCGCATGGCCCTTTAAAATGGTGGGTCTTGACACACTGGTCAAGCCCCAAATGCAGGAAAACCCCTGCCAAGGCTATGCTTTTACTTCCTGTGTCTTTGCTGATACCTTGTTCGCCTTGTTCTTCATAAAAGCCGGTTTCCCTCCATAATAAACGGATTTGCACTGCGAGGCATTAATCCCCAGAGTCTGTTTCTTGGGCTAATGACTCTGTCCATCACTTACCACCTTGTGGAAGCCTGCACCCACAAAAGACTACAATTGATGAGTGAGAGAACTCTACCACATAACCATGTTTTAAACTTTTATGCTATTCATCAACCTTAAAGAAATTACCAACTTTCCTTCATGTCAGAATTCACTTTGTTTCTTAGCTGCAATGAAGGGCTAACTATGGATACATGACAAAAAATGAACACATTCTCTGAGAGTTTGCTGGACGACACATAATCAACAATAATTATGTATTATGTAGTTTATTCTTATCTAAATGTGATAAACTACCTAGAACATTAAACATACTAGTTACTAATGGCTGTGTAGTGAAGAAGAAATAGAAAAGAGGATTATGGCTTACCAGCAAAAGGTTTCAGAAGAGACATATTTCCAGGTAGGTTTTGAAGTAGGGCTGTGAGCTGAGATAGTTAAAGACCGAAAGCTAAAATGACAAGAATTCACTGATGTAATTTTCCTTTCTGTGTTTAACTGTCTGGCTCATTATCGTTAGTTTGAATACACTGGCTTTTGTCAATAAATTCACCAGAAGTGTCTTAAACATAGATTCTTGGACTTGAGAGCCAGTCTACAAAATCAGTATCTCCTGAGGTTTGGAATGCAAACCTCTTCCTGGTGCATGCAGCCCAGCTATGCATTCAGGCTGGGCTTTGGGAAACACTATAGGGAAATCGAAGGGTCTGGGAGGTAGAGTTGTTTTCAAATTCAGCTCTACTGTGTCCTAGTTCTGCTACCTCAAACCGTGATCTCTCTGTAATTCAGGTTCCCATCTCTGAAGTGGGAATGATGATGAAGGGGTAATAGCGCTGTAATATGTTAGATGACATGCCATTCAGCAGTGCACACAAGGGAGGAAGCCTGTGGGTATAAGCTTTATATTGCCCTTCGTTTTTCTTGTCAAATATTTGTTATTCTGCCACTTATCTGTTGCTAATTAAATAGTGTTTTTTTTATACCCAATTTGCTCCCCTTTTCTGTTCCAATTATGGAATATAATTGTTTATGTAGAAATAATAATTTCTTAAAACTTAGTTTTCTTTGTTTATTCTATGGTGGAAAAACGGCTCCTTCTTATAGAGACAATTAATGGCTACATTCCTAATTTAAAGTTATCAATAGGCTAGTTTTCATTAGAAAACAAATTTTTCTCCTTTTTAAAACTAAATTCTATTTTTATTTCAAACCCGATGAAAGCTTTCTCTGTCTCATATGGTTATTATATGCTGGGCTTTTAAATTTGGAGTCAGATCTGTATAAAACATATTAAAGATATATTCAATCTTAAATTGTATTAAGTCATTTAGCCATCTGTTTTAGAGAGCGATACCAAGTGCTTAAAATTAAACTTGACAAATATTTCATAAAAAGTTAAGTGTGAAAAAGAATGGTATTTAAAATGACTCAAAGGCTTGCACTGCTGTACTTCTTCCTTTTAGCCACAAGATGGTGCTTTTGCATTCTAAATCTCTACCATGAAACTCAATCTTGAAAACGGTCGACAAAGACTTTAATTTTAAAGCCTCCCTTATCATTCCCCCCAAACACTCTCCACTGCACCTTTTGGGTTAGAAACAATAAAGTTGACATGAAGGTAAAAATGAATTTCTTTTTGAATCCCAAAGGACAATTTTTGTATGTTTTGAAGCTGAACGGCCTGCTCTGTTATTTCTGCCCATTGCTGAGAAAAGACCCTCCAAATAGCCAACATCTGAATGTAATTATATAATTCTCCTGGCAGAAATGACTCACGACGTAGGGCTTGTGAAATACTAAATCACAATGAGTGCTTCTCTCAGCCGTGTTGGATTCAAACAGCAAAAGGTCGGGAGAGTCTTCTGAAAACAGAGGCCCTGCAATTCCATCTCACGCCTGCTGCGGCTTGGCCTGTGAGGCGTCCTGAGTCATGTGTTGTTCGTTCTAAAAGGACTGTGTGGCTCGTTCATGTTGAAATTTCACAGAATTGCAAGATTGGGGAGTTGAATAGCTTTCATTCAACTTCTTAGGCAAAGAAAGTACCTCTTATCTACATCTCTTGACCATCTAAGTGTTGTCCCATCAACAAACTCCCCCTTTTGGTCAAAGGCTGTGTCAATGAAAAGGCTGGCTAACTATTGTTTTAATTTGCTAACTCTTTCATGGACTGTGTTGCTTCTAAAGCATTTCATGAAGATCAAATAGCTTAAGATTTACTCTCTTTTGGCTTTCAAGTTAAGCCATTGTAGGTCATTGCATTTGAAAAGTAATCAGCAGGTACCTGCCAGTGGGGTCTTTGTAGATGTTCTAACATTTTGATTTTTGTGTGTGGAACATTTGAGAAACTACTTAATATTGGGGGCGGGGGGACAGCAGCAAACAAAGAGGAAAAAAAAAAAAAAACAGTCCCAAGTTTTGTTCAAGAAGGACTGTGTTTTCACCTGATTTACAATCCAAGCATGCCTCACCCTTGGTCCAACCAACCAGCCTCTTACCAAAGGCTGAGCACCAGAAGACATGCTGTTTGTGTGAAGGTAGATTCCATTCAAGCTGAATCATGATCTCATGGTTTAAATTAAAAAAAAATAATTATTAAATTTACAACCTCATGCAAATCTAAATGTTTCAAGCCTTTGTGCATTCCTGGGGATGGGGTTGAAGAAAAGTAAAGAGGAATGCCCAGGAGGTGAATGTGGGGTCCTGCCATTTGCATGGAGGCAGCCAGCTGACACCTTCACAAAGGGCTCACCTTCTATAAGTAACTCCTTGTCTAAAACAGCTACTTAGTGCCTCCCAAGGTCTCCAGAACAATTTTGTTTGACCTTTTGTTAAAGACTGCCTCCACTAAGCAACTGATTTCCCTGTTCCCAAGGGTGGAAGGTTGAGACAGGTTTTACTGTGCTGTATATTAAAATTGTATCAACTCACAGGGGTCTCCAGCAGCACGTGGGACCCTTAGTTCTCTAAAAATAGAGAACGCAGCTACAATTCTTAACTCAAGGATTGAGTTAGTTACGTGGGTGAGGTTATACCAACTTGAATTATTTCCTGAAGAGATGATTTAACAGTCAGGGCCCTCCTGTGGCTGGGAAAACTAAGACTGAAGTATCTGTGACACACTGTGGGTGGGGGGTGCTAGTCAAAGAAACTTGGAGGTGGTCCGCATCTATGCTAGGTCAGCAATGCTAAGAGTATCAACTCCTCAGGGCGAACCTATCAATGATTCGGATGGTTTCGTGTCAGACTCCTCCAAAGGACCAATGGGATTATCGGTGCCCATTACTGAGCTCAAAATAATTCAGCTGATTTTTATTACTTGACCATGCCCATTGTCCTACCTGCATTAAGAAGGATTTGCCTTGCTGTCAAATGTATTTTGATGGATTTCATGTTTATAAGAAAATAGACTGCAATCTTTTCCTCATGATCATCTGCAGTGTTTTCGTATGGGAGTGGGAGAGTGGATCTGAGGACTGTACCACGAGCTAAGGAAGTGCTAGTTGGATTCTAATGATTTTGTTAGGATAATGTCTGTGTGATACTATATACTTGCCTTTTATTTTCTCTTCTGTTGCTTATAATGGTCTGCTTGTGGTTTCTACAACGGAGGTCTGCGCCTTGTATATTGAATTGAGAGGAATGAAGCTAGGTAGTTCTACTCACCCTTTGCTAATTTAGGTAGATTACCCAATTATCTGTTTTTGGTTTTTTTTATTTCTCCATGTTGCACCTGGCCAGAGTTAAGTGCAACTAAGGGAGAGCACTAGCAACACCTGGGAGCAGAAGACAAAACAGCAACAACAGGAAAACCCAGCAAAACTGGCCTCCTGCTTCGAAGGCTAAAGTTTTGCTGAACAAGGCAGTAAGGCAGTCAATGCCTTGAATCAACACTTTTTTCTGTCAGGTACGAGGATGCTAGGATTCAACACGAAGGAGAAGAGAAGTTTGCCCAGCAGTCTGGGTCAGAGGGGGTTGGGAAATGGCAGACCACTCTGGCATCCGTGCTCAGGAAAGTGTGGCATTGATGGCCTGTCACTTGACTGGGACATCTTTCAGTTTCTATTCAGAATTCCACACACAGGTAAGCTTTGAAAGAATGAATTGTGGCCATTGACATCGATCCCAACTGCATTTTCTTCTAACATCTGACTAAGTTTGTCAGAGGGTAATTATTTACATTCTGATGAGTCCAGGCGGTCTGCTAATTAATTCTTCAGTGGGCCGTTTGCCATTCTTGTTGTTCCTAAATGCCGAATACTGAAGGGTGTGCATAAACGGCACTGGCACGGGGCCTACCATAATGATTATACACGTTGGAAGCTGGGTGCCAAGTGTTACTTAATTCTGTTTCCCCTAGGTCAAGGAGGGAGAGCTCCTGCTGTGCCGGGTATTTACAATTTCAGAGAAGTATATGTGGTATGTGCCTCTACATTAAGTAGTTCAAAACATTTTTTTTTAATCTGTTGGAAAAATTAATGGGACTAGGTGCCAGTATTACAAACCTGTAAGTGGGTGTTAGGGACATTGGGCTGAGAACATATTAACATTTTTATCAGTAAACATAATCACAATGCTAAAATTATCTCTGACTTTCTAGGCAAGGGCATAGAAAATAAGAAAATGGAGTAAGAAGGTCACACACTTTACTAATAATGAGAACAAATGAGAAATCAGATCCAAATGTTTTAAGCAAGTCTTAAAATATGAAAATTGGAATAGAAGGAATTGGATTTCCCTACCAGCAAGGGACTAATTAAAATCTGTTTATTTGAGATGCTGAAGATTAAACTGTTTTGTAATCTCTGTTAGATAACAGATTTAGAAGTTTAGCACTCAGTTTCACTTTCTCCGTACTTCCTTTCATCGGGAGTCTGAAATATTATTTTATGCTAAACTGAATTGTAGATGCCAGTTATAAGTAATATGTCATTAGGACAGACACCCAATTAAATTGACCTTGTCATTAAGAGAATCGTGTGTTTCACTGCGGAATTTAAAGCTTTGGTAATCATTTTAATGGTGCTTCAAAATGACCAGAAATCCCTAGCAATAGGGATTACACATTCTCACATTTCCTCAGGCAAATATAGGACAAGACAGGCCACCTAGTCATGTTCCAGAAGCTGTTCTCCTTCCGTATCAGAGAAGTATTTATGGCAGACACTATACCTCCAGGCTTCGTGGGTGAAGATGATAAACTGAGGAGTGACAGCCAAGGGGAGAAGAGAAACACGCAGGCAAGCTGAAGGCCTCTGCCAGGGCATCACCTAGCATCAGCTACCCTGTGAAGCCACAGAGTGAGACATGGGGAGACAGGAACAATGAGGGAACAGACTCATTCACCGGCAAAGGAGAGATTAAACTTTTCCTGGAACCTGAAGACAGCTAAAGAATTCCTAAGTCTCTGAGCTACATTTTTCTAAAACTTGAGCTACTCTTATATTTCAGTAAGTTATTAGGCATTATTTTTCTCTTTCGCTAGGATATCACAAATGAGGGAATGGGGTTCATGCTGAGCCTGTCCTCCATGAATCCCACAGTCCTTAGTATATGTGGCTTCTTCTGCTACTGTGTTCTGCTGAGCTGAGGGGGGACTCTAAAGGGATTTTGAACTGTGGCTGATTCCCAAGTGTCCCAGCTGCCTACAAAATGGATGATTTTCTTCAAATAAAACTGTAGTAGTCTAAATTCAGGCCTGGCTTTTCTAAATTCCTTCTATTACAACTCAAGAAAAATTCAATAGGATATTTGTAGTTTCTTCAAAATTTAAATGAAACCTGTGTTTGTGTATGTGTATTGAACAGCCTGAAAAGGAAGCAAGATGCAAAACTTTCAGCCTTTAATTTTCATGGGTGGTCTGTGACAAGAGCATTGCTGTAGAGATCTTTAGCTAGGTGGGATGTCTCTGTTGCTTCCTAGGCACTAGAACCTATTCATTCTTTCAAATATACAACTTTCTCAGCATTTGCTTTCCCGATTCCAATGAAACTCCACTTGACTAAAAATTTGCAACACTCATGTACTTCCTGAGAGACAGATCAACAAATTGCTGATTGTCTGCCCACACCATGTTTCCTTTCTTAACTGGATTGTTTCAGACCCACATGCTCTTAAGGAAGCATATTAACCAGCAAAGTCTTTTTCCAGCGTACTGTGTTAAGATCTTACATCACAGATGTTACGAATGAATGAAACAACCATGATTTTCTTAAATAATGTATGCTGGTAAATGAATTCTTCTAGTCTAGTGGTCTTCAAAATGATTTTATCATAAGCTGCATTGGTAGTAGTTCTTTAGAGCATGCATTGGCACTACAAACTATTCTTGGTCGATTATAGTCAGCAGGTCCCGTGTTGCATGGCTGTAATCCCAGATGGAGGCAAGAGGAGTACGAACTTAAGGTAAAGTCCTGAGAAATAATAGGACATATTTTCTTAATAAGTTGGCAAGAACATTGTATTCGTCATTTTTGTATTACTGTGAAACTATGTGAGATAAGCAACTGAAAGAGAGAAATTATTTATATTATCTTATGGTTTCAGAGTTTTTAGTCCACAGTCCTTTGTGCCATGTTTCTGGGCCTGTGGCAAAGCAGAAGGTCTTGGTGATGGGAAAATTTAGAAGAGACTGTCCTTATGGCAGACAGGAAGTGAAGAAAAGACGAATACAAGAAGATACAGCCCCAAAGGCACACTTTCAGTGATCTACTTCCTTACCTAGATCCTACTGCTTACTTTGCAACAACTTCCCAGTAGCCACTATACCACGGATTCACCAAGCGATTAATCCATTGATCAAGTCAGGACTCATATGATGTAACTATGTCTGGAAACACAGACACAGGCGGAGGTATGCTTTACAAATCTCCTCAGGGTGTCTCTATCTTGTTATGTCTACAATCAAAATTGGTTATCACTAACACATTTATAATAATGGGTTAATAATATATAATAACATAACATTATTATATAACGAAATATTATATAGTATGTAATATAACGTAAGTGTTAATAATATATAGTCACTAGCAGAGCTATAGTCATAACTGAGCATATGAAGTAGCATCTTTTATAGGATAGTGTAAATTAGTTTCTAATATAAAATAGTAATTTATGTTAAAACGTAATATAGCTATAGGAAACAAAAGGCATGCTCTAAAGAAGACAATGTAAGCATGAATACAAAGCTCATTTTTTCCCCTCCCAATACAAGTATTAAACAACATCCTGCGGAAGGGGGCTTGCATCACCTTTACCAAACACTGCCTCATTCTAGCAGAGAACATCAATAGAATTAGCACTGTAACGAAAATATAAGAAACTTATTTTATCTCTAGTTTCAGATCATATGTAATACAGTAGTCCTTGTCTATGGCTTCACTTAACAGCCCTAAATACAATGTTGCGAGCGACTTGAATTTCCTCGAGATCTTTTGGCTTAGATGTGAAATGTCTCACACAGGGGGTGTGTTTTGAAAGCATGGCTCCTAGCTGGTGGTCTGTGAGGAGATGGGGTCTAGCTGGAAGAAGTTGGTCTCTGGAACGCAGGCTTTGAGGGTTGGTGTTTCTGCCAGGAGCCGCCAGCTCCTTTTCTGCTCTTCTAAGATGTAACCAGCGTCCAACCTGTCTTCTATGCTCTCGTTTTCTCCAAAAATATAAAGCAAATAGATCCTTCCACCTCTAGGTTGTTTCTGTCAGGTGTTCTCCTACAACAAGGAGACAAGTAATAAAGAGTGAGTAGTTGGAAGGTGTTGACAGAATTTCTTAAGCAGCTACAAGGCACTGGCCTGAGACTAAACGATTTCTCTGAATAGATTAAAAAGGAAAAGATTTGCAAGTGGCTTTAATTTACAAATGACTTGTGACTAAATGGGGAAAACAGGGATATAAAGGCAAATGTATCTTCCTAAGGCTAATGGGCTAGGCCTAAGGCAAATGCAGGGCCAGAAAATAGGTCAGCAAGCCTCAGTCTTATGCAACAATTAGTCAGTACTTTTAGGGCTTGTAATTTGCACAGTGAAGGGATACATAAATCTCTGTGTAAATCTGTCGTTTTTAGTAATATGGTAAGGTCCCTATAAGTCAAAGTCAACAGTTACAGTATTCTGTGTGAATCATATGTGAAACATATTATTCTCTATTAGGTAATCTTTAATTAAGAAATGCACATTCAGCAGGAACGATTTGTATTTGTTTCTCTGCTTCACATTTATAGATAACATAGACCATAAACCAATTTTTAAATTAATGTTAATCAGTGTCTTTTTAAACACTGCCTGTACCTTGGACATTTACTACCATCTCTCTCTCATCCTCAAATAATATTTCAAAAGTCTTATTTCTGCTTTCTAGTGATTAAGTTAAATTCTGTAGATAATATTTTTCAATAGTTAATTCCTTAGGAACTTGGTAAAAATTATGGACTTTCTCCATGGAAAAATGTACATATTTACAAAATGACTCAATGTTAAATCCTTATTATAGTATTTTTTTTAAAAAAACTTCTTTTATATATTTCAGCTCATAGGAAATTACTTGAATAAGAGCTCACTGAAAATGAGGTTAGTAAGAAGTTCTGAGCCTGGAGAGTGCTACCCAAGATGAGAGGTACCCATATCTCTCTGGGGAGAGAGGTAGGATAGTACTCTGTGAATTGGAAAGTAGAAACCTATTTGTCAAACCATGGTTTGAAAAAATGGGAAAAGATCTGTTTAAGAAAACTAGGACAGCCAGGCAGTGGGAGTGCACCCTTTAATCCCAGCACTCAGGAGGCAGAGGAAGGAGGAGTTCTAGGCCAGCCTGGTCTACAGAGTGAGTTCCAGGACAGCCAGAGTTACAACAGAGAAACCCTGTCTTGAAAATCAAGAAAAAAAAAGAAGAAAGAAAAGAAAGAAAGAAAGAAAGAGAGAGAGAGAGAGAGAGAGAGAGAGAGAGAGAGAGAGAGAGAAAGGGAGAGGGAGAGAGAGAGAAAGAAAGAAAGAAAGAAAGAAAGAAAGAAAGAAAGAAAGAAAGAAAGAAAGAAAGAAAGAAAGAAAGAAAGAAAGGAGGAAAGAAAACTAGGACTTAGGGTGTCAGGATATATAAATAAATAAACAAACAAAGTGAAAAAAAAATTAAAAAAAAGAGGAAAAAAGAAGCTAAGACTTTCCTACTTTATGCAGTTGAGATTGAGACTAAGTTAATTTCGTCAGTTTAAGAGTAAAAATACCTGTCCTAGCTACCAAGACAGTTCACAATTTAGATTTTACCACATTGTTAAGTGTTGAATAGTTTGGTGTTTTATTTCTTAAATATTCAGAGACAATCTTGAAATTCCTTGAGTCTTTATTACAAGTTTCTCTGATGTTTTGTTTGACTTAGTCTCTTCAGTCAAGTAACTGTATAATATTTTGACCTCTCCGGGCCACTGTCTATAGACATTGAATGCTGCCTCATGTCCTCTCTACTTGTGCTTCCTCTGCATTCTTTAGAAATAATTTATTTAATATTCATACATGCCTATAACGTATTTGGATCAAATCAATATCCCACCCCCTCCCCCAAATTCTTTCCCTACGCCCCTACCGTTTTCCCTCCAAACTCATCCTCTTCTCTTTCTCTCTCTTTCTTGCTCCCTCCCTCCCTCCCTCTCTCCCTCTCTCCCTTCTCCCTTAGCCCATCTAGTGCTGCCTATGTGTGCATGGGTATGACCCAATCTATTGGAGAATGAGTAGCCTTTCATGGGCCACAACCCTGAAAAAACTAACTCTCCACAAGGAGCCATCAATTGCCAATGGATCCTCAGACAGAGGTGAGACTTCATAAGCCCCTGTCCTACTTGTGCTGGAATTTTGGCTGGCTTGACCATATGTTAACCTTGTGCATATAGTCACATTGTAAGTTAGTGTCTGCAAGTACTGTGTTGCTACAGACTTCTACTTCTATTGGCTCTTATAATCTTTCTGCTCCTTTTCCATAATGATCCCTGAACCTTGTGGGGAAGGATATAATATATATGTTCCATTTAGAGTTGAACACTTGACAGTCTTAGACTCTTATTCTCTATATTGGCCAGTCATGGGTCTCTGTGTTAATCGCCATCTACTGAAGATGAAGCTTGAGAGATGCAAAATAATCTATGGGTATAAAGAAAAGAACTCAGGGAGCAGTTTACTAAGTCCATTTTAAAGAATAATAATACTAAGTTGTTCCCTTAGGGATCATAAATTAGCCAGCCATGGTTTTGTGGTTCAGTTAATAATACATGGGTTTCATCTTATAGAGTAGGCCTTAAATCCAATCAGAAAGTGATTGGCTATTTCCATAACATTCTTGCCATGATTGTACCAGTGGACATATCTTACCATGCCAGTCATTATTGTAGCTCTCAGGGTTTACATCTGGGTAAGATTGTTGATGACTATTTTTTCCCCTGATAGCATTATGTATAGAATCTACGTAGTGATACCTAGCTAGTAGGAAGATTCTAGATACCAGCTTCTTTTCTAAATATGCCATTGTTCAAGTATATGATGTCTTAAGCAATAAGATCTTACCATCAGTTCCGGAGGGCAACAGTAAGCAATGGAAACAGCCTGTAATGTTTTAGGTAGGGGTCAATGGTACAGTATGGACCAAAAACTCAAAAGGAGCTAGCCCATACCTGGTACTGTGTGCTTTATTTGATAGCCTGTAGTGTCAAGGGGAGACACTGTCTCCCCATTACAGGGTGGAACCGTTTACATCCATTTTAAATGTGTGTGTGTATGTATTTTAGGAATCTTCAATAGCAGTAGCTTTTCATTTCAAGGTCTTTAGTGTTAAATATTCTTGCCCTTATGCCCTCCTCTACCCTGCCCTCCCATGCCCGACATGACTTAACCCTCCATAAATCTACCCAATTAAGCTACCTCTGCACTATCTAATATTACAACCTTTCTCAAAGATTTCTTATCCCCTGGCCTTTCATTAATTATCATGAGGCACCATCAAGAGCAGCCTGCTTATATTTTCTGACTTTCCCTTTATGATATAATTCTATGACAAATAACATACAGTTTACTGGTGTCTCAAGCTCCTAGAATAATGCACATTGAAAACATTTGATAGATACAAAATTAATAAATGAATGACGGAAACTAAATGTTTTTACTTATTCTCCAGCGAGCATCTATGGAGGACCCTCAATGTATAGGTCACGTTAATGGTCACTTGAGATGTGAATGTGAATGAAAATGACATGATCTCTGCTCTGAAGATGCTCTCTGTATATATAGGAAGGTGATCCCACAAGTAAATAAACATAATATGACAATGTAAGTGCCACAGGCTGCTGAGATTCTGCAGGAAAGGAAGCTGGTGGGAGTCCGGGAAGGCTTTGTTGGAGGTTTGATATTAATCTTTTGTAAGGGTCATTAAGAATAGTAAAGGTGGAAAGAGAAAGCAGGTTTTCTTGCACATGTGTGTGGATGATGTGGTTATTGTGGAAGGGGCTCTTGAAGAACCTGTGTTTCCAGGCACACAGATCTGAATGATAAAACGGTATGATTGTCCGTCCTTTCTGTGCAAGCACCTCTGCAGATCACTTTTGGCTAGTAGCATCAACTGCTGGGCACAATATTTCCATCTTTGTGGTCTTCCTTGCATCTCTGCCAGGATGATGCTTTTGCTCAGAAAGAGCCACCTCATCCTCTGATTGTTTTATGCCAAGTTGGTGTAGTGCCTGTGATTGTTTCCCAGCATTCCACAGTTGAAGTTTGCTTGTATAGCCTTATGGTGTTTTTTATGCCTGCCCTGCTTGCAGGCTGCATATGTTGTACCGTTTTACACTTGGAGACCTTCCAAAGTGTGGGAGAGAGAATAAGACCACAGCGGGGTAGCCAGGCAAAGAATTCTGGATTCCCAGAATCAAAGAGTTGAAAAGCCTTGATTAGTCAGTTGTCAATTATGGACGTTTGCTAGTATTGCAGAAAAGCCATCCTGGGATGGGTAGCCTTTTTCTGATATTCACAATTAAATGAGATTCTTATTATTTCTAAGTAATAAACTGCCTATTAAAAATTGAACATTGAACACACAATATGATAATGTTGGCTACCATTTTTGTTAGTTTATTTGTGTAAATGACAGGCACTCTGAAACTAGAATAAGTTTAACAGCCTTCATTTTCTTCACTTGCGTAGTAGTTAAACAAACTATTGAGAAATAAAAACACTGCTCTTTTGTAACACATGATGTTTGGAAGAAATTTGTCTTTGTGAAGTCTGTTGCTGAAATGGAATTTTTTTTTTTTTTTTTTTTTTTTACTAATATGAACCTTTCAGAATGATTCACATAGTAGTGGGTAGAAGGTCATCCTTTGTAAAATGATCACACTGAGAACTTACCCAGGTCAACTTGTGTCACTTGCAATGAAAGAAAAATATAGGTATATCGTGATAGAGAGCATTATTGGAGATCGATGAAGAAGGAATTGCTCAATAAATATAGTAGATCCTGTGACATAGTGTAAAAATCCAAGACATGGTTTATTTTAATTGAATAGATTAAACACACATACCTGAGAATGGCACACGACTCATGCTCAAAATTCTATGAGCATTGTGACAACAAATAGCGCCGTTGCTACACCACAGCTAGAGGAACGGAGATGACGTGCACAGCGCACGATGAAAAGATGGGGCAGATTGGTGGGTCAGCTTTGTGCATGTAGAAGAAGCAGCAAGGCTGTCTTTGAGTAGGAGCAAAAGCAAACACATGGGTAGTTATGTAAAGACTATCAGGAGTAGAGCATACACGATCGTATTGGAAGAGTCAGACTCAAAGGCTTGATAGAGCCCAGAATATATTTGAAGTCTTGAGTGGTAAGAGGACAATCTGAGTTTTGTTTATTTTTTTTGAAATGGAGAGTTTTAGGACTCTGATCAGAGTGGCAGTATGAGGAAGGAATGCTTATCTGAGGAAGCATAACATCCGGATGACAAGAACAACAATAGAGAACATATTGAAATATATAGAAAAGCCACCTAGTATTGTAGATCCATGGTCAAGAAAGATATCTCTAGAGTAAGTCTCTCAGCCCTTGAATTCTGGTATTACCACTTAGGTGTGAGGTGTGACCTTAGGTAAACCAGTTAACTTCTCAGTGTGTTCTTTTCTCTTAGAGAGTCTGATTATTAACATTCCTCATGACTTTGTGAATAAATAGATGTGCACAAGATTTAAAACATAGTTACTACATACTTATTTATCTTTTATTCAGCGTGTGTGCACACGCACATGCCCCACATATGCCATGGCATGGTAGTGGAGGTCCGAGGACAACTTAACAGAAGCTTACTTTCTCCTTCCACCATGTGGATCCTGGGAATCAAGCTCAGGCTTGCCACATGATGCCTTTATCCACTGGGCCATCGTCTCATAGGCCCATGCAGAGGTTTTCAGAGCAGTGGATGGTAAGATTTTTAATGAATATTAGCTACTTTTATTATTAAAGAAAAGAGCCAGCTTGATTCCACACAGAAACCACTGATATGATTTCCCCACAATATCTAAAATGGATATAAAGAGGACTCCTACATTGGGGAAATATGATCACTGTCATTTAAAACCTTGCTCAAAAGCTGCCCAACACAGAGCAGGAGGCATCAGTGACTATTAAATGTCTAATTCATGGCCGCAGATCCAAGGACACACACTAACTATGAAAGTCTCTAATTTGGTTAGAATTTTGTTAAAGGTAACAAAATATCAGCCCCTCTAGTCTCCGGGCTGAAGTCAGACTGGACCAGACATCTTATTTGGGTTTCTTGTAGAATGACGGTGACCTAAGACGTGAAGTATAAGCCTTTGTTTGGGCAAACTGAATACATTTCTGCTATTGCCAAAGCAAACTCATTTGGACAAATAAAAATTAACTTGGAAATTTTGAAATAAAAATTGCAAACCAAACAGTATGTAGCCTGATTAGGGAGGAAATGATTCATTGGGTTAATGCAAGGAGTCAGCTCTATTTGTGAAAGACTTAAACAATCGTTTTGGTTTTATCTCAACCCTCAGTGCTGCTGGGGCTGCCCAGCTTTGGTCTATTGAAGGTAGAAAATTAGAAGCCAGGGTAGAAACAACACAAATTTCCAAATTTCCTCTGTATGTGTGTGTGTGTGTGTGTGTGTGTGTGTGTGTGTGTGTGTGTTTCTCCCTCCCTTTGTCCCTTCCTCCCTCCCTCCCTTTTTCCCTCTGTCTGTCTCTGTCTCTGTGTGTGTGCTTCCATGCATGCACACGTACATACTAATTTTTTTGCTGGCTAACTACTTACCACTGTGTGCTTCCAAGTGATTTTTAAACTCCAGTATTCTTTGGCAGAGATAGATCTCCTATCCATGAATCAAAGGTAGTGGGATCAAAGGTACTAGGTAGGAATTGTCTGAAAGTAGAGGGATACAGTTAAAGATCCCTACCCTTTTCCTATTCTCATGAAAGAGAGGGTAGGGAGTGGTAAGTGCTTAGAGGATTTGCAGCGGCATGATAGGGAGCAGCAGAGCTGTCACCTGCTTCACTATGCAGGGTGCCCAGCTTAACCCATCTTTCTTTGGCAACTGTGCCCCAGTGAGAAAAGCTAGCAGTCCATATGTTGAGTAGGCACCATGCCATTTTGACAGGCGTGAGTGTCGGCAAGAAAGGGACCATGTATGAGCATCAAATGTGTTTGTTGTGGGAAGGATTCTAGGCCAGGAATATTAAAATAACTGTCTGTCCTTCGCTCTAGCACATATGGTTAAGGAGATATGCTATGATGACTCACATTAACATTGGAAAAATATATATAGAATTTGCAGCCATGCTAAGTAAGTTTCTGGTGTTGATAAATTGGGCTTGGAATCATCACAAAGGAAGGCTGTAGAGAGACATTCGTAGTGATAATGGTTTCTTCCCTGTGTTTCAAATGGAATTGACTAAATTCAAACATTATTATAGTTCTTCTGGACTGACGGCCAAAGTGAAGGATCCTATTAGATTTTTCTGAGAGGTCCTCAGGTATTTCCTAGCACAGTTTAAAAAAGTAAATGGGATAGGATGGGCTCATTTAATATTTCAATTCTAAAGAAATTAAACGGATGTTAGCAATGTTAGTTCAACTATTTTCCCGCTACAGGGACCATTTGTTTAAAAATCATTAAAGGGCTTTAAATGACATTGTCCTGACATTTTGTGTGATTAAATTAAGGGAATTAGTATAAAGTCATTTCATCTCTCCTTAGCTTTTAAGTGAATACCATAATTCCCTATGTAGGAAAAAAAGGAGTCACTGAGCCATCTTTTATAGTTTTGGTGATTTGTGTATATGGGTCTGTTGACTGTATAAATGTTTGTTTATGAAATTGCTTCAGTTGACAATGACCTGTCCTGTTATAGATTTCAAAAGGCTTAACTCTTTGGAAAGGCAGCAGTACGTGGCATGTAGGATACTCCATGGAAAAATCTAAAGACACCATGTAAGATTTGATAATAGTCCATAAGGTGTTTAAATGTAAACTTGCATGCACATATACACATCTCCCCCTCCAAACCCACACAAGCTTGGCATTTGTCACTTTTTAAGTCTGGAGAGGCACATCTAGCTTGTATCTAGCGTTAGTAAGTTGGCCTCCCAGGGAACTGCCCTAGTAAGAATCTAAATATGCATCAGAGAGGCATCTCATTAAAGAATGTTTCTCAATGATTAACAACAACTTTAATATATTATAGAATTTTCTTACATACGTTATATTTATCATTTATTGACTCGGTAGATTATAATCCCATCGAGGGATTCTTTACCTGGTTTTATTATTGTTGATTGTTACTATTACTGCATCTGAAAAATACACTTAGAACATTGCCTGTCACATACTCAAAAGTCAACAAATATTTTATTGAATGAATTAGTGAATGAACAAGCTTTTTCTATGAGATACCTAAAATACAGATGACTGGAGTCTATGCAGTAGTGGTTCTTACATCGGAAGTCACCTTGATCCCCATTAGCCGTCCCTATACCAAATAAAAGAGATTCTTTATAATATAGCCAATTTAATCACTCTTATATAAAGTGTGAGTGAAACTTTTAAGAAACTTTAATATTGATACTGATCTGTCACATACACACTAAGTTAAAATGAGTGTGCTTGCTTTGCAAACACAGCCTCATGGCAAACCTCCCAGCTTCCTCTTCCAACCAGATGGCCTCCCCTAAGCCCAACCCTACATAGAATTCTCAAGATGGAGTTGGCCCTGCCTCAGATCCAAATCAGGGTTTTGGGATGGGTTGAGGAATGAACACTTTCCACTAGCTTTGCAGGTGGGTCTTATGTAACGCCAAGTCCTGAGAAACACAGAGATTGGAGCTTCCTGCTCTTACATGCATTGTTTACTTACTCTCACTGGAGTGTCTAGGGACACTCACCACCTTTGCACCAGTAGATGAAAATCCCATAGTCTTGCTACTGCTCAAAGTTAATAAAGATTTATTTCATCGTCATTTTCATGAGATCTACTAAGTGAAAGAGAAGTTTTACCATAACCTTGAAATGGACAATAAAGGAGGAACTGTGTGTTATTTTGATTTCGTATATCCAGCTCTGCAAAAACAATAGACTGTACATTGTATCCACTTTTCCCTCTCCCTTCTGAGATACTTGTAGGCAGGCCCTATATACCACACAGTGGAGATTAGGGGAAATGTTTTCTTCAAGTGTAGAATGTCTGAAAAGATGCCCATATTGGACACACTTATTACAAAAGGTGTCTGGATCTTAGGTTGAATCTGAGAGGAGTTGGGGATAGATGTTTGACTACTCTGATAGCCTCTTGATTGATGGCTTATGAGGGAAGCAATGTCTCTACCAAACTATTGTATGATGGAGTTCCTGACAATAGGAGTCACAACCTGATTTCTGGTGATCAAGTGACAGTGCAGGAAAGAGCGAGTACTTAGGGAGCCACCTTGGGTCTATTGTGCTCAGAGTCGGGCCTTTATCTTTGTTACACAGGAAGCATTCTTGTAACAAGTGTTCTTTGGAGAAGAGTAGCAACTCTCTTGTTGAAATAACAGAGTCATAACTACTACTCTTCCTCTTGAGAAATTGTCATTTCTATGACACTGAAGTGAGAGATGAACTCCCATGTAGGGAAAAAATGAAATCCTTTGGCATCAGAGAAGTGCTTTTGTGTAGTGCAGCCTTCCCAAGGCAACATGAGCATCCACGTCCTCACCTCAGCCGTTCTCTGATTACATGAACTGGGACAAGTCATGTCACTCATTTGAAACCAACATCTACTCTTGGGTCTTATGGCGGGCTTTAGATAGTGCTTTTGAAAAGTGATTACTTTATAAAGCTATATTTCATCATGGGTAAGTTATTAATCCTTTTTATAAGCCTCTATGCACATTAAACATCTAGATGAAATAAATGTAGGCCTACGGGATGGGAGAGAGGAGTAGGAACTTTGGACAATTTTAGACGCACACGAAATGTGAGTGCCATGAAAGCACAGAGGTCTGTCTGGGGAAGGGAGGGGAATAGTGAGGTGAGAGGGAGAGGGACAGGGAGAGCAGATGGTGCGGCACAATGATGGGTGTGGGCGAGTCGTCCTAACAAAGCCCATTAACTTTTTATTCTACCTAAAACGACTGAAAGACACAAATGTCTGTGCTCTTTTCTGGAATGGCTGCCTTCTCAACAGCTCAATACGACAATGTTTGTGCAGTACCTGTTACAATACAGTGAATGCCCATTGGGAGGGTATTGGAAAGAGTAGATAATCTGGACGTCTGCTAATTTAGCGTTGAAGTATACAGCAAGATAAAGAGGTGCTTTAAACGAATCAATCAGATGCATCTTACTGGGTCAAAAAGACATTTTCAAAAGACTAACAGCATGAACTTATCTGTGACAAGCCCTTCCTATGCAATGGGTGCGGTTTTAGTTTTTGCAACCTTATTATGGAAATAATCTTACAAGATAAGTTCTGCAATTAAGTGTTGTGCACATAAGAAAACAGAGACCCTGTTCCTGATTAGCACACCATAGACCACAGGAATAGAAAGAGGATGAGAAGAAGCAGGGAAGATTTGAGAGGAGAGCTCCTGATGGCTGTCGGTGAACTCTGCCAACGCACGAAGTGAATGTATGCTGTGGTCATATAATGTGGGTTGACCTTTGAGCCTGTTCCAAGCTATGATGGTGAGGCCTTGAGACTGAAAAGAGGGATTGTATTCTCTCTGATAGTAGAGGAGCACCCCGAGCCATGCAGAGTAAACGCTGCTCCCTTAAATTTGGAAGAAAAGTCTAGATTTATTCAGAACAGTGAAAAATAACCCCTGGCAGCAAAATAAATACTATTCCATGTTATGCATGTAATATTTGACTTTAAAATCTCTTAACTTGATGCAAATTGAATCAATCACTCTTTATATGAGTAATTTGTAATTAGTTAATAAGAATTATTTGATAATATTTATGCATAATTAGTTCTATTAAGGAAAACCACAGAGGCCTGCAAAACGCATAGATTATATGTTCATTGAAGGAAGATAAAAATGACTTGCTCACTTAAAAGTCCGCATAGTTTATCAACCAGAAATCCTTGATAGACTCTAACCAGCTTTTATTTCCTCTTTTTATCTTCCTACAAGAACCTGGATCTTGTAGAGCTTCCAGTCAAGAAAGGTATAATGAATGAGCCCCAGTTCCATGTGTGGGACTACATCACCTGATTGTGTTCTCTTGGTGTCTTTTTATTGGTATAGGGACAGACACTTTACTTCAGCTTGTCTAATTGGACCAAAAGAAAACTCTTGTATCCTGTGCTTCACGTGGCAGCTCTAGCTTTCTGATTGAGTCTAGCTGTGAATAAGACCTGCTGTGTGCATCCACACATGTAAAGGGGCTATGAATGAACAGTACTTAGTTAATGCTTAGTGTGTGCTAGGAACTATAAAACAAACAAAAGATTTATACTTCATGTCGTTTTCTTACAATAACCACAGGGAGGAAGCACTGTTTCCATCATTTTATAAACTGAAGTTCTGAGAATTCAAGTAATGGTGTTTAGTCCTCACAGCTCAGAGATGGTTACCAAGATTTTCACTCATAACCCTGTGTCTGGGCTCTCCCCACTCTTTTTTTCCTTCAAAATAAACCTATATTCTTGATAATGGAGTTTAGCTGATTTTAGCTCCATTTTATTTCTTGCCAAAATATTTAAATCACTTAAATAAAGTAGGTCAATGGTTATAAATTTGACAATACAGGTCAAATCTGGAGTACAGCTAGCTATATTTGCCTTAGAGAGTGTTTATAGTTGTCCTGAATAATTGATGATTTAAAGTTAGGACATTTCACATAAGAATAAAGGCTTGTTATCCCAATACTCAGGAAGTAGTGGCAGGAGGATTAGGCCAGCCTGAGCTAACTAGGAAGTTTAGAAGTTCAAGGTTGGTCTGGACTACATAAAAACCTCAAAACAAGACAAAATGAAAGAAACCAAACAAACAAAACCTGAAACCCAAAGCAAAAACAACAAAAAGATGTTATGACCTCAACTGAATTTCTGCAAGTGCTGGAGGTTCCAGCCGTCTCAGGAGTGGGGAGGACTGTGAAGAATGTTGAGTGTGTCCAGTGCTTCCTTCAGACGCAAGAAGGCTGAGTCCAGATACAGCACCCATCTAAACGCCGAGCACAGTACAATGCATCTGTGTCCCCAGTGGAAGCAGACAACTCCCTGGCTAGCCAGTCTCACTGAATCAGTGAACTCCAGGTCTGGCTAGAGACCCTTCATTAAAAAAAAAAAAAAAAATCAAGGCAGAGAGTGATGGGAGAAGGAATCTGAAAACAAACTTTGGGCTCCACAGGCGTGTAAACACATGGACATGATCACACACATATTCCATACTCTGGAATGCACATACACATGCATATACAACACACACACACAATATATATACATATTGTGCCCTGTTGCAGAAAACATGACCCCATTCCTCAGTATGATGTGAACTGGCTCTAGGACTCTCCATGTACCCAAACCTGCAGATGCTCAAGTCTTTTATCTCAATCTACCCACACCTTCTCACATCCTTTAAGTCATCTCCAGCTCACTTAGAGAATATAATACAATCAAAAACTGCACAAAGAGTTGTGATATTGTTTTGATTAGGGAATAACGACAAGGGTAAAAGTCTGTATATACTAAAAACAGACATTTTTTTTCCCTGTAGTTTTTCATTCTGCAGCTAACCAGCTAACCACATGTGAGTGTGAACCCTGTGGATAGAGAGACCCAGTTGCCCTCTGTGACTTAACTGTTCACACTTATTCTAGTGACCAACCTCTTTTTTTTTAGGCGTTTTGGGCTATAATCTTGCTGTAAGAAGTAAAAATAATTTTTAATATGGCTTATTTCACTCAGAGGAAAATAATGGAATCAGCATTCCATTTACTTCCCTGATGTAAACTGAAATACACCATTGCTAGTGAGAGATCAAATATCCTTCTTAACGCTGAGCATTTATTTATTTACATTTATTGTTAGTAAATGTAGGTCTCAGAAATATTCTCTGAGAGGGAGCATAGGGGTCTGGAATGTAGCTTGGGGGTAAAGAAAGTGCTTGCCTAGCACGCAAAGGCTTTGAGTTTGATCTCAGCAGCACAGTAAAAAGAAAGATACGGTGGTGAGGTGGGAGGATGCTGTTGTGTTACCAGCCGATGACACATACCCCTAAAACAGCGTGTTTCCTTGACGTCAGATCAAGCGTTCAAGCCATTAGGTCCCTCATTCAGGAAGCTAATGTTTAAGATCTTAACACATGAATCATTCATGGAGTGAAGGAAAGAGCCTGCAGAATGTCTTCCTCTGTGGCAGGCATATGGATGAGATGTGGTGTTGGAGAGAGTCCAAACTCAGATTTCCAGAGAGCTTGGCAGGAACCTTAAGAGAGGGATTAAGAAGTAGGAGGTTGTTTTAAAGCTGAAAGCATCTGTGCCAGTAGAATAAAAACCCCTCCACCCTCCGACTCTGGCCTGCCAAGGCTCTGCCATGGTTTATTCCAGTAATCCAGGTGGGCCTCCTTTTCCAGAAACTCAAAATGAGAAAGTTCCTATTTACAAAGGGAGACGGAGGACTTGACAGAAAGCTGTCCACGATGGAATGTTTTTCTAGTTGTTTTCCCCAAGTAGCTAGGCTTTGCTGCGGCGTTTATGTAATAGCTGTACTTATGAAGAACAAGAGGATGAGAGCTAGAGCTTAGAGAAGTTGCAGTGTTCACAGCAATCTCTGTGAGCCCAGGCTGAACTGCTATGAGAGGGCAGAAAAAACCGAGCGCTGCCTCATCCACATCAGACCTCAGCAACCAGTGCCGCACCACCGCAAGGTGAATGGGTGCAAGCTATGAGTCCAGCATAGAATCCGAACAGCTGAAGGCCTCTTCCACGATGAGGTAGATACACATAAATCAAGGAACCCCCCTACCCTCACCTCAGTTCAGAATCAGAACACGGTTTCTTTCTAAATGAAATCTACTTTGGTTTTGTAAAATAGCTTATACTCATGCAAAGGAAAAAGATACTTGAGAATCCTTAGTAGAACACTTTGGCACCTTTGTTCCCTGTGTTTGTGGGAAGAACTTCAAATGAATACCAGATGTGGATGGGAAAATCACAGCAAAGCCTCTGTGAGTGGAAAAATCCACAGTACTTGAGAGCATTTTCCGGAAGACAGAACTTGTGTGCAATTTCTGTTGTTCAAAGTGTGCTCCTTTTGTTTGGGTATTTGTTCATAATGAGACAAGTAATTGCTGTGCCAATGTTTGTGTTTGTGAATCTAGAAAAATAAGCCAAAAAGGAAATTTTAGATGAAATAATCTTTTGGTTAATAGCTACTATTGTAGCATCTTCTGTAAAGAGTTTTTTCAAGAGAAAAAGATCTAACAGTGTTTACTTACTTTCAGTGAACCTCCCTATAAACTCTTGATTATGTTTAATGAGGAAAACATTTGAGGCTGTTTTTCTTAGAACAATTATCTTAGAATTTATTTTGTGTGTGTAAAATGATAGGGCTTATAACTTCTAAGAAGCTTCTGGAAACTAAACTTCTGTTTTCAGACATGGTCACATAATGGTGAACATTCTTATCTTCTGAGGTGCAGGGACTTGACAAAAGGCTGATAGCAATAGGTTATGAAGAGCAATTCTCTAAGTTCAGCTAATAGCTATAAGTCCTATGACTTACATTGAGGCATTATGCTTGTCGTAATCAGCCATGAGCTGTGTGCAGTTTACTATATTTAAACTTTCATATTTTAACTTGGACATAGACAGTCAATACTAGCAGAACAGAAGTTTCCCAGAGAGTTACATTTCTTTAAAAGACTCATCAACGAACAAATAAAATAGTGCTCACTAAGCAACTGATAAATATGGAAGCTTTAAAAGATCCTGTCTATCTTGTGGACACCGGCACGCTGGCAACCAATGGACTGAAGTGGAGGAAACATCACACTGTTCCGATTATGAGCCCCCAGGCTCTTGAGCGATTTCCCACAGACTTGCTCTGATTCGTGGGTAGCAAACGTGTGCCAAGTAGAGTTTTGGAGAAGCAGTTAGTGGTAGGGTCTACTTTTTCTTTCTCTTTAGCTTTTGCTAGGAGACAAGGCTTAGGCTGGTCCACTGAATGACAAAGGTCACGTGTGTAGTCACTACCATGATAGCTCACTACAATAGCTCACTAATCATTAGATATATAATTTAGCCTTTCTAAGACCAGTCCATCAGATCTTAACCTGATCTTCCAATGTGGAGACTTATAAGCTCAGGAAAATCTTACTGCCTTAAGCCATTAAATTTGGGACTAGTTTTATCACATAACGTTATTCCGCAGCAGTGGAAATATTTTAGCCCATAGAAGATAATTACCACTAATATATGAAGAAAAATAGATGTCTATAGCTACGTGCATTGTAGTTGGCACATAAGGAATCTTTTAAGAGCCTACATAAAGAAAAAGAGCAATTAGACAATATCTGAACTGTAGCTATATCTTTAAAATATATACTTAGTACACAGACCTTTGAAGGATTTACTCTTTTATCAGATAGATTGTTAGACGTGTAACACTGCTTATCTTCAATGTGCATGCATGCTTTCTCTGATTGCCTTATAAATGTATTTACATTGTTAATACTGTTGCTTTCATGTGCCTTTCTTCATTTTATGCTCGAGTTCTCAGCAATTGGATTAATGTCAAAATTGGAAGCTTTTCAAAATACTTGGGATAAAATCAAGAAGAAAGTGAGGTGAAAAAAATCTGTAGAGGTAAAATAAGATTTCTTTTTTATAACAAAATATGTCTATGAGAGAGCTGTTGGGATGTGGTTCTACCCAGATGGGCAAGTAGCACCCCTATCGAAATAGCAGCCTTCTTGATAATTTCCACTCCAATAACATACCACAAATTAACAGAGCCTTTTTTGAGATGAACATGATGTAAAATGAGCCATATCTTAGTCTTCTTGAAAATGCAAATTGCTAGCCATGAGTTGTTTTAGAAATGACTGGATGGTCTTGTGCTATATTGACTTAAATAAGTATCTTTAAATTGAGGAAAATTTAGACCTTCTTGATTCTGGGAAACTGTGTTCTCATTCTGCTACAGCTGGCCTGGTTGCAGAGACCACACACTTTTCAGTTTGAGAAAGATGTTATATTCCATCCATCCAACTCCACACCATTATAGAGCTCCATTGAAAGTAAACCTGCAACTTTTGAATAGTAACTCAAATTTTCATGAGGTAGTCTATTCATTCTCATTCATTGGAAGATTTTTCTTTTGTGTTCATTCATAATCTGGCTCCCTGAATATTTGCTATACTTTCATATAAGCTGAGTCAAGATGATTCTGACAGCTACCACCCCTGTTTTTTAACTTTTGTATCGTGAAGTGATGTTTCCGGGATCTTCACAGTCAATCTTGCTCTGTTTCAAAATATCATACTTAAAATGATCCAAAGCGAAGACTCTCGGTGTGGTTTGATCATGCAGAACACGATGAGCTTCTTAACTCAGGCTCATCTGTTCCTATCCATCAGTGTTCTTAAAGTGATAAATAGCATTTTTTTGGTCAGATAAAACACAGTGGGAGCATCAGAAACTACCCTGCATATTAAACAGAGAATATTTAACACAGGAGATTGCTTTTATAAGCCATGGAAGTGAGGGAGCAAGCTAGAGTTTTCTTACACCATAAAACTTCTGTTTTGCCTACAGGTCAAGAAGACAAAGTAGAAGAAAGTGCGCATGAGCCCAGGTTACGAGCCCACTCAGAGGAAGTTAGCCAAGGTGGTGCTGCTTGCTGCTTGGTGGAAGGCGAGGACACTATGAGTAAAAGCTGTTTACCTTGACCTAAGGCCATGGTTCTGCCATCACAGAGGAAAAGTGTTGGGAAAGTTTATTTTTACTTAGGTTTGAAATTGTTTAATGTACTGCTGGGTAGCAGGCTAGCCTAGGTCTTGGAATTCTATATTGTTTGCAGATGTTGGCTTTCTGTGGGGGTTGTTTAATTGCTCACGATCTGCATGTGCTATCAATAGAATATCTGAGGCGTTCTGAAAGAATAAAAACACTTGAGCTGACATGCTGAGGGTTCCACTGTCCAGGTTGGCACTTGCCAGGATGGTGGTTCCCTCTGCTGAGGTCTGGCAGAGTTTACACCTATGAAAGTGCCTCCTTGCTGTCCCTCTTGCTGAGCTGCCACAGCAGAGTGCAACAACGGAAAAATGTCAGCTGCCGGGGATGCCAGCTGCAGAAGAATGGTAGAGTGTGGGAAGGAGAGAAGAGGAGGAGGGAGGAAAAGGCGGAAAAACAGAAACGTCATCCTGACCCATTCTGTCTTCCATCTTTCTCTAGTACTCCCATGGCATGAGTTGAACCTTCTAGAAAGCATTTTCAAGAAAGCCAGAAACAGTTTCTTATGATACAGCTATGGTCAGGAAGAGAGTGACCACCAGATCCGACAACAAGTGAACTATATGTCAGCATCTTTATTCAGAAACCAGAAAAAAGAGTTCACAGTTTTATTATAAACTGTTGAAAATCAATTTCCCTGGTTGTAAAATAAATATTTAGAGTGTTTTGAGTTTCCCATATTTGGGAGATCAGCATAATTAACAAGTATTTATTGGATGCATTGTGATTTGTTAAATACAATTGGTTAGCAGGTGCTGGCTTACAGAAGTGAGATCACTTCTTTCCAGCCACTGGCAGTCTACCAGGAACAGGAATCTGTTACATGATGGAAGAAGACACTTATCTACCTCTGTTGTACTTCATTAAGGGACACAGGCATCCCCTTTTGACCAAGGAAGGAGTGACATTCCATTGTACATCTACTGATGGGGAAATATATTAAATGACTGATGAGTCCATGAGGGTAGCCCAGGGTGTGGATTTCTCCTGCAGCATCTTTTCTAAACATCTTTTCTCAGACAAGGGACATGGAGTCTGCTGGATGAAGAATCAATAAATATGCTTGTAGTTTGAGTTTCTCAAATTGTAAATGATTTAGTGATGAGGGTCAAGCAGATCTCAGGTTACAATCTTATCAAAATTTAAACCAATGTGTCCAAGTGTTTAATTGAAATAGGCCCTCCCAATCCACCAAGTTTAAATAATGACTTCATGATATTCAGTGATAATTATAAGCATATTCCTTCTGAAGTATTCCACAGCTCAATGAATGGCAGCATCCTTCTCAAGTATTCCACAGCTCAATGAATGGTAGCATCCATTCAACTACTGAATCCTCTTGTTTTTAATCATTCTTATCTAATTTCTTTCCTTGCTTCACCTTCTATAATGAATCACCAAGCTTTAAATTCAACTTCCCAAACAACTTCACATTTTTCATTTTCTTTAAGAACAAAAGTCAGATGCTTATCTGGATTGCTCTTATCATCTCCTAACTTCTTCATAATCCTTATGTAAAATGGGAGATTCTGTGTATGATGTAAATCAAATTATCTCAATCTCATGGGAAACTATTTGATGAAATTTCATTGTTGTTGAGTATACAAAATATATATGTATGTATATCCTCTTCTATAGTAATATCATGTGGCTATGTCACACCTGGTTCATTCATTATTCTGCTCTACAGTTATCTATCACCTACATTCTTTAATTCTCTAGAAAATGTGGGTTGGTTCAGCTTCTTTTCCATTTGTAAGTGCTTCTGTTATCCCAGAAGGTTTTATCCATGTTGATAAGAGAAGAAAGAAAGAAAGAAAGAAAGAAAGAAAGAAAGAAAGAAAGAAAGAAAGAAAGAAAGAAAGAGAGAAAAGAAGGAAGGAAGGAAGGAAGGAAGGAAGGAAGGAAGGAAGGAAGGAAGGAAAAGGAAGGGGAGAAAAGAAAGGACAAGACAGACCAAAGTCCCCTCTAACACTCAAACCACCCAAATTCAGTTTCTTAGTTCCCAAGAACATCTTGTCCTGGAAGTCATGTCTAACCTTTCTACATTCCCACATGACATTATCATCTGAAAATTAATATCCAAGAACCATACAATTGAATTAAAATAATAAAATTTTAAAAGTTGTAGTACTTTAGTCAGTTTACAGTTTTGTATTGGACTCCATTTGTAGCTATCCTTAGTCAAATAGAGCCAGCCATATGTAGCCTGCAGGCCACAGGATGGGCATACCTGAGTGAGAACTCATACTCACTCACAGGCTGGGCACTCCTGAGTAGGAACTTGTAGGCATAGATGTACACATTGATTTATTTATTCTTCTTCTCATGGGTTCATGGCAGAGGACAGTTTATTCTTTGCTAATTCAATCCTCAGACCTAGAAGGCTTCAGCCTCCATACAATCTAATCTGTAAACATAGAATGTTTCAACCTCCGAGACTTATTGCTGACTGAACTCACTCAAACTAGCTGTCTTCCATACCTCTTTTCACTCTGAGCTGTACTGTGAAATCTGAACTGTAAATCATAAACTGTCTGCTTCTGAGTCTGCTTTCTCTCTGCGGCTTATTCTTGACTGGCTCTTCTCTTCCCAACTTCTTTTTTTTTTTGAATTAAACTGTGGGCTGACTGCACTCAAATTGTCTGACTGAAATAACTCTCTGCTTTTCTCTCTGAGCTCTGCCTCTTATCTTTCCCATCTGCTTCCACCTCACTTCTCCCTTCTTTCTGTGTGTGCTCTTCTCTGAACTCTGCTCCTGCTGTCAGCTTCTCTCTGAACTCTACTTCTTGTCTGCTTCCTGCCTAGTTCTACCTTGTTTCTCTTTCTGAGCTCTCTGCTGTCTGCTTCCCAAGTGCTGGGATAAAGGTATATTCTATATTGCCTTAATCACAGAAATCCCTTTCACCTAACAACCTAGCCCAAACAGAGGACAGGATTAGTCTGACTAACATTCTTTCTGCATTTCATATGGATCCCACAGACCTATGAATGTGATCCCTTCATAAAGGCCCTTGGATTTGATCCCTTCCTAAATATCACACAGGCCTTTGAATGTGATCCTTTGCTAGAGCAGCCATGCTGCTGGATTAAAAGATTAAATGTTCCTCTACAGAATCTCGCATCCATTCACAGGCTGGGCACACCTGAGTGGGAGCTCATGCCTTCTCTAATAAGCAACAGTATACCCCACATTCCATCAGATCTGCTTCATCTCAGAGAATTTTCAGTCCAAACATTTTCATTCCTACAACTGTTTATGACTTCAGATTTCTCAAATAATTATTTCTCTATACTAATTATTGATTATTTCAGGATTTCCAGCCACGTGAGCCAACTCACAAGACTCCTCAAAGCTGCAGTGCCTTTTCTCTGCAAATTAGCCCCGCAGAGTGTGTTGTAATCTGTTCTATTTATCAATGACTCTGCTGCCATTCTATCCAAATCCATCATCAAAATCTAGCCATCCATGGATGGACATGAATAGTGCATTCTCCACTACCTCATGATTTCATGGAAAATATCACAGTTGCTCAGTTCCTGCTGTCACCAAATCATACTACTTTAAAATACTCTAAAAGTCGGCATTATTTTTTTGAGACATATTTGACGCTCACTCTATATAAGTTCATTCTTAGTGGAATATTTATTTTTGTGAATCATGGAGGGAGCTCCTAACTTTCTGCACCCCTCCCCCTTGCACTTACAAGTGTAGTTGGTCATAAATCCATATAACCTACATGGCTTCTGCTAGAATGGAAGCACTGTCTTGCTTCTAGGCTACAGCCAGTCTCTCCCCAGTGTTCTGATTGCATCTCACATGTTTGTCATTCTCTTTTCTCCTCACCATCAGTCTTCCCTTCTTCAACTAATCTTCATCATGGTTTCTCTAAGTAAATCCTTAAGCACAAAGTATTTGGCAAACTCTTACTCTTTCTCCTTTTTATATACTGGAGTTTTTGAGATTTTTCTACATTTTGTCCCCCCCCCAATTCTCTCCACCATTTGTGTCCTCTCTTCTTACTAAATAATATAGCACCTCATTCTGTCCCAGGGAACTAGAGAGCTGCTGGTCTTCAGTCTACGTTGAAATCCTGAAGAAGCAGACTCTAGTACCAGTGAAGGAACACCTCAGGAACAGGATAAAGAAACTTGCCAGTGAGAACCCCGAGGGCAAGCAGACAAAAAGCAGAAGCTTCCTTCTTCCATGACCTTTTCTATGGGCTGCCATCAGGAGGTGCGGCCTAGATTTAGAGTGGGCCTTCTCACTTCAAATGATCCAATCAAGAAAATCCGTCACAGGTGTGCCCAACTGCTTGTGTTTTAGTTGATTCCAAATGTCATCAAGTTGAAAACTAAGATCAGCCAACACAGTAATGTTTTTGAATATTATTGCTATTATTAGCTTTCTATGTGAGGCTTTAAGTTTTATCTGCACTGTTTATTCTACAATCTGTTTAGGATTTTGAGATACACATACATACATACACATATATGACCATACAGACATGTGTGGGTATCTAATAGTTGTTGAATTGATTTTAAAGGAACTTAAATGTAAGGAAGAATAAAAGTCACTTGGTATTTTAACCAGAGTTCACATCTTCAGAGGCCAAGCAAATAATTCAGTGGTAGAAGCAATTCAGGGATTGGCACATGATTTTAGAAATTAGTAAGGACCTCAGTGAAATGAAAAGTGAGGTCTCTGCTTGGTGATGCTCAAATCAACTATATAGAAGAACGTTTATACAAAAGAAATTACGTCTGTGGGTAATATTGTCTTGCATTGTTTTTAAAACTAGTTTTATGAATAGGCTTAATTAGAAGTAACTTTGTCAAGAGACAGCTAAAACTGAAGAATCTTAATTTTATAGAAAAATCTTAATATTTCTTGGTTCAAATAGAGAATTAAAGAGAGTTATATTTTCTGTAAATTCTTGACTAAAGTAAAGGAGGCTCTCAGAAACAGAAGCAAGAAAGAAAGGAAAAGAGAGGAGGGGAGGAAAAGAAAGAAAGAGAAAAGAGAGAGGAAGAGGGAGGAAGAAAAGAAGGGAGGGGTGGAGGCAAGGAGGAAAGGAGGGAGCAGAGATAATGTAAGTAGAGGAAGAAAGAACAGAAAGCCTCTGCCTCCCACTCTTCATGGGTTCTTGATCCCCTTAATACCAAATCCAGGCTTTTCCGGGGGAGATTTTCAAAGTCTTCTTATAGCAAAGCTACTAAGTGAGTGTTTCTGCAGCTCAGAAGTAGACTCCATCATGCTCTAATGCAGCCAAGAGAAATGAATTCAGAAAAGGAACACTGGAGACACAGTGTGGCAGCTATCACTGTCCACCACTGGACAGTGTCCCTGTCCCTAGCCCTGTGTATTCTGGAGGACTCTGCTAGTTATTACAAATACTCTTTCTTGGTGGAGCTTCTTCTATCTCAGAATCCTGCCCAATTCAGGAAGGGTTTGACCTGAGTTCAGTCAAAGTCTACTTGGAAAACCCTTTTTCTTTATCACTATGCAGCTTTCTAGATGACAGCATAGAGTAAAATAAGTTCTGACATATCTAAGAGTGTAATGATTAACTCTCACAGACACAGGAGTAGGCCACTGTGGATATGAGTTTTTCAGATGCATGATCATATTCTTAATTACTGTTTTTCACAAATAAAAATGTATGTTTTAACTATCTTGTGCTCTTGAATCTAGTTCTTCCTTTAAGTATGTTCAAAACATTTACTTGATCTATGTGCCACAGCCCCTCTTTCATCACATTCCTGCTGCTTTAGTCAGCAATTCTTTGCCCATATGCTGTATTTACCAAAATAAAAAAGGATGTGGCTCAAAATCTTGGGAATCTTTTTGTTCCCCTATTTCAATATTTCTCAGAGAATTCTCCATTGACATCACATGGGGCAATAAGTGTTTTGAACAAGAAATCAGTCTAAGAAGAGCTACCACAGTGCGGACATAGACAAATATGCATCTTATGGGGCATTTCCTGCTCACAGACAACCTGGTAAGAATAGAATCATGCAGGTTCATTGCAAAATATAACCAAGAATGCACACCATGGAGTGTGTCTGGTATTGGAAGCCATGTTTTGTTTGCTATACTACCATGAGTAATTCATGGCTTGCCTGTTGTCATCATCTAAGCAGATTTAGTTTTAATTTTCTTTATTATTTCCTGTTTTTGTCTGATGATTTAAGAGAGGCTTCCAAAGCCTTATTTATATTTCTAAATTAGTGGTTTGTGCAGGTGAATAAGACCGAGCGGTGGAAAGAGGAAAGCAGGCACTCAAAAATGAGTCCACAAATGAATTTCTGAGTACTGTTTGCTGACAAAATTGTGCTGTGATTTTCTTTTCTCCTGCTTTCTCGTCCGTAGATGACAATGCTGTGTGCGTGTCTTTACGGTCTTTACTTTGTCTTTTATAGGGCCTGGTAAGTAATTTGAAGTCTGAAAGTAAAGATCAGCATTTTGCATTTCCAAGGTGATATTAGGACTTCCTGCTTGTTTGCACAGTTCCACTTAAAGATCACAATCTCAAACACATAGATGAATAAAAATGTCTTCTCTGTTCCTTAGGAGCCAAAGTAAACCTGTAAACACTGAATTGTAGAGTAAGCCAGAGGAGCACATCATCCAAGTCTGGATTTTGTGGAAAAGTATATGTAAGTACAAATTCGTTTCTCTAAGGTAGGAGCTGTGCAAAACAGTTTCTCAGACACATGAAGAGAAACAGTATCATGCGGTAGACGTAGAGATCCACGTGGTACCCAGCATCCCTGGAAGTCAAGCAGAGTAGAAATAATTGAGATTCTTAAAGATGCTCTAATCCTCAGAACCTTTCAATATGTCAGTTCTTATGGAAACAAATGTCTTATATATTCTATTAGAGTCAAGGTTCTTGAGATGGAAGATTGTCTAGGTGACTTCAGTCTAATCTGAATCCTTACAGTGGAAGTTGGGACCGGAGAGATGTGATTCCAAAATCCACACACTTGTCATGCTTTGAAGGTGGCCTTGTGCCATGTCCTGTGGTACCCTCTAACTCAGGGAATGTCTCTCAGTTTATAGAAAACAAGAAAATGTGAATCTCCACCCTTTCATGACAGGGTCTGAATTCTGCCAACAGCCTCAATGAGTGAGAAATAGATCTTTCCCAGAAGCCCTGCTGTAGGAAAGGAATATAGATAGCCTGGGGATACCTAGAGTTACAGGACTTTACAGAACTGCAATGCATTAGATTACTGTTGGCTGTGATGTGTTTTTGTGGCAATAGAAAATAGATGCAGCAAAAAAATGAATAACATTAAGAAATCACTTGCATGGATATGATGGTTATATGCTATATTAGAGATTTATATATTCAGGGAATAATGTCCCCAAGCCGCAGAATTAGATCTAGGTTGTAGTCTCTTCTATTTCATTTAGGAAGGCCTATAACACATGCATTCTCTGATGGTTTTCAATTTAGATACCAGGACATCCAAGGACAGTGTTTTTCCTGAAGGGCTTGTGATTAACAACTGCTTTATGCTGCTCCAAAGGCTTTCCTTTGTATCTGGCTATTTTACCATCTGCTGGAGAGTAGAAGTAATAGTTAAACTGTAAATACTTAAATTCCTTAACATGTCAAACACCACTACAGAATGACTTGCCCTATAATATGTTTATCAAATAAAGTTAATAAATAATGCTCTTGATGTTTTCCTTGCACAAACAATATTTTAAGGCATTATCATCCCATTGTTGGTTATAGCTGTTTTATGATTGTGACACTTGCTTCTTTTATATTAGCTTTTTACATCAGTAGATTGCCAAAGCTAACAGGGTAAGTTTTATCTACTATTGATATTGTACTAAATGTTTAAAAATATATTAAAAAATATAAAAATATAAATATCCATCTTTGTAGGTCAGAACTTAATGACTCTGGACATATATTTTGTCTCTCATTATAATCAAAAGATCCAAGTAAGACATTTAAATTCATCCACTGAACTTCTGCCAGTCTTGTAGGAATTGATTTCATGAAAGACAATATCAACCCTAGAAGACTTCATAGCTTATTAGAAGTGATAACAGCTACCCAATGAGGAGGGAGAACCCACCAGACCAGAGAACCATTCTGGAAGGGTTCCTAGGCAGGAACCCTTCTCTGTCATCTACATGTACCTTCTGACTCATGTGAATAGAAGGACCTGGAATTCTGAATTCTGAATCCAATACCACAGGAATGGATATCTGTCAGTCTGAGTGAGAATCAAGATCTAGATTACAGAGATCTTACTGAAAACACCTAGAAGAAAAAAACATGCCTTTTGCCGGAAAAATAACTGACATTCTAGAGTTCCCAGGCTGGTTCAGGAACCACAGGGAGGGAGAGAAAATGTGTCTTTTAGGAAATCTCTTCACTATCTTGCTTCCGAGAATAATACTTAAACTTCCTGGGTAGGTGTCCTGGCTCTGTCATCTAGTAGCTGCTAAGTTATTCCTCTGTGCTTTAGTTTCATCCACCATGGTAGAGTTGATATAAGTACTTGGAGTTCTCTGAAGAACTAAGTGAGTCAATACATACATTTAACTATCAATAAATAAGACTACTGTTAATAATATCTTTGGCACAAAGAACTAGAGGTTTCTGTGAGGCCCGAGAGACTTACACAGACTGTGAGCCCTGAAGGCTGCCTTGGGTGCTTAGGGTCGGAGATGGGAAGAACAGGGTTCACATGTGAAGACAATGTCTGCACACGTGCAGGGAGTAGTAGCCCAAGAGAATTCCCAGTAGCCACCAAGTACAGAAGTCGGCAAGCCAGTGTATCCTCCGCGATCTACCGCAAAGGGACAGAAGTTTCCTGGCAAGCCAGGCTGTCCTGTCAGTGACAGGCAGTGATCCAGGCAGAACACGTGGACTCTGACGTGGAAGGCAGCACAGGAGCCTGTTGCCTGAAATATGCTGGTAAAGGCTATCTTTCTGAGCAGCTTTATCTGTAGAGGTCTGCTTATGGTGAGCACACTGGAGGAACACGTCTCCGACCGGTATTCACAGAAACAATCTAGAAGGAGAAGACCTGCAAAGGGGAGAGCAGATGATTTGTGATAGAAAAGTGGGAAGGGGTTTTTAAACCAACTGACGTTTTCTGACCTGAAGTATACTCACAATTTAGTGAGAATTGGGGTTTTCTGAAGTTGCACAAAACATATATTGTTGGGATCCAGGTTACCCAGACTATGGACGCTTCAGCTTAACAAGGTTCCTGGGCATCCGCTGGAATTCCTTAACTGCTTTGCCCCTTTCTTATCTTTACTGTGTGGTGACATACGTTTTCTCATCAATAATAAGATCTGCATAAGCCTAATAGTAATATCAAAATTAATCCCTGAGCTGGCCACTGTGGGCTGGAATGAAACACAGCCATGCTATTCAGAAGTAAATTGTAATCACATCCGGACTTCCAAGTCCTGGAACGTGAGAGCAACCCAGGTTTATTGCAAGTGCATCATAAAGCTATTCCTGGAGTAAATGCTGATCTTCCCAGAAAGAGATAAGCCTTAATAGATGGAAGCCAGAGAGCTTAGTTAGAAAGCTAGTGCACCTGGAAAGACAAGCAGACAATTAGCCCTTCACTAACGAAGAATATAGCAAGCCTGCACCAACTTAAAAGTAAACATTCCCTGGACTTAGAGAGAAAAATAGCCTTCAACTTAGCCAGGCCACCAGATAAGATAAGAAATTTAGAGCTTTGACTCAGAAGAATAGATACATACCAAGGAACAAAAAAAACATAAAATCTTCCCTTGGCAGTGACATCCCTACCATCCACTAATTGATCTTGTATTGTTTACTCTTTGGTGAGAACTAAGAAACCTTGAAGCCTGCAGCCGTAAGGAGGAAAGACATCTTCGCACTGGCTCCTGTTTTGAGATATGCCTGACACCTGCAACCCTTAGATAAACATTCCTGCAGTGCTACTTAAGCTACAGAAAAGTCTTGGTCAGAGGACAGAAGGACAGTACGAAGAACGAAGAACAAGAGGAGGAACGAGGGCGAGGACGAGGACAATGGACATAGAGACAGAGACAGACAGACAGGAGAGACGAGAGGAATGAACTAACTGAGGAGAATAGATTGCAAGGCCTAGAGAGTTGGATTGCTAGCTTAGAGAAACTTTGTTTTATTCCCTTAATGTGCACATCGTTATTTTCTTTGATTTTATTCTTTGCTTTTCTTTATCTTTCTTTAATTTACTATTAAATAAGCACTCTTGCATGTCATAGTTACCATAAGACGTATTCTATGTGTCTTATTAAAGAGCTTTAAGCTTGCCAACTAAGGGTCCCATAGAAGAGTGAGGTACTGCGCTCACTTGTCATAGTTTTGATTGTTTACCCTCCTTTGTGGAAGCTGAGAAACCCATCATGGGAACTAGAGCTGGACTCAGACCCTTGCAATATATTAGGAAATGTTAACAATTCTCTAATATGAAGGTAAGTGAAAAACCAGAGAAAGGGACTTGATTGGTTCGAACATATCCTAACAGTTGAAATTTAAGAGTAAATAAATGGGACTTCTGAATGTGTAAATGAGTAGGTTTTTGATACTTGTGCTTTCTTTTGGGACATTTTTTTTTTCTGTAGGCTTGTCTTGTCCAACTTCGATATTCTGGTTTTCATTTTATCTTGTTATAGTTTATATTGTTATGTTTCGTTATTTCCTAAAAGCCTATTCTTTTCTAAGGAGAGACAGAAAAATTAGTGGATTCATATGAGGGGGAGATAGGGAGGAACTGGGAGGAGCAGACGGAGGAGAAACTGTATTCAGATTATACTGTATGAGAAAAGAATCTCTGTTTAATAAAAGGGAGAAAATGAAAGAAAGTACATAACTGATCTGGAGAAAAGTTAAAAGTTGAGGCTATGAATGTTTTGCATCCACGTATTTTCTTAACATAATTGTGGGTTCCTCTCCTGTGTTTGCTATGGGCATGTAATGTTGAATTTGCCACTGACTTCGTATTGTTTACAAACTAAGATCTCACTGCAGGATCTGTTAATCATTTACACTAAAGATGTGTGCTTTGTGCTGAAATCCTTTATAAGAAATAAGGGGCTGAGAGAAGCCCAGTGGTAGTGTGCTTACCTGTCATGTGTGAGGTCCTGAATTTAATCCCCAGCACTGAAAATCTTTTAAAGAGTGAGGATGTGGGTGCATTTTGACAAAGCATATCCAGTTTCAGAAAGCATGCATTATAAATGGTTCCAGCATGCAGGAAGAAAATATCAGTGTGTGCATATGTGTGTACATGCATGCACATGCACATATTTTGCACATAGCTCTTCCTTCCATAACATGAAATAGTGCCAAAGCAACTTAAAGTCTTAGGAGGATTTAATATTTAGTGTCTACTTGCACAAGCTGCTTTTCTGAATTCATTAGGAACATTAGTGCATAAACACAATATTGAAATGGAATCCAATCAAATTTACCTTATATTTTCCTGCAATAATTGATCATAGTCTCTGAATAGGAAAATACTGATAGATCTGTTCAACTTGATGTGTCTCTTGGACCAAGACTAGTTACAATATACCTCCTAAGTTCTCTGGATTGTTGATTGTTGCCACTGGGTCAGAAAACCACATATATTTTGAAGTCCTTCTCTTCTCTTACTCTATATGCCAAGTTAATGAGGAAAAAAATGAGTGGGAAAATAATAGAACTTTGTCTTGGTTTTAGTCTCAATTGTTAGCACTCTCTGGGACCATTCCTTTAATGACTTTAGACTCCAAGGTTAGCTAACCAATAGGCTGACAGGAATACACAATGTCAGAGTTGTTTTCAGCTTGGACCACTGTTCCTCTCTATGGGGACCTCATCTATTTCTTGCATTTCTCTCTTTGAGTACCTCTTCCTCTGCTGTCTCCTTCCCCTTGACTTCATTTAGACTTTGGTTATGGACATCATTTATTTATTTTTTTAAAAATACATTTTTTACTAATGGTTTGAGAATGTCACGCTTTCTGTTTTGATCATAGTCTCTCCCCCTCCTGATCCTACAGATCCGTCCCGCTTTCCAAACCTATCTAACTTTGTGTCATTTCATTTTTTAAAACCCAGTAGTACAATTTGTGCTGCCTATATACTTTTGGGTGTTTAGCCAACTATTGGAGCATGTTCAAGCTACCAGGCGACACACCCTCAAAGAAAATTAAATTTTTTTTTCCCAGCTGCTATCAAGTACCAATGGCTCCTCAGCTAAGGGTGGGACTTCATGCTACTGCCCTCCTTCATACTGGCTTGACCTTGCATGGGTCTTGGACATGCTGTCACACTGCCTTGAGTTCATATTTGTAGGTGCCCTGTTGTATCCAGAAAACATTTGGTTACTTGTAGTCATTCACCATCTCATGCTCTTACACTCTTTCTGCCCTCTCTTGCTCAATGACACCTCAGCCATGGGAAGAGTGGTATGATGTAGATGCCCATTTAGAACTGAGCACAATGAACTCTCCTGCTCTCTGTGCGTTGACCCGTTGTGAGCCTCTGTGTTAATTGCCATCTATTGCAAAAAGAAGCTTCTCTGATGAAGTGTGAAGGATACACTAGTCTTACCTATGTTTCCAATAACTGTTTCCAGAGCATATATAATTATGGAGAATTCATTTTCTTGTTCACAAACCTGCAATGACTTACAGTTTCATAAGAATCAATCCAAATAGTGTGGTTGGACTGAAAATGATCAGGTGACATCTCCTATGTCACCCCACCACACTTCTGGAGATGCTCTGAGCATCTTGCTTTTCCTGTACTGTATCTTTTATTTCTTGCTCATGCTTCATGGTTCAGTCTGTAAACTCTAATTGGAGTTCATTTTCTTCCCATTCCTCCTTTGGAGTTCGTGTTTTTTTCCCTGGGAATTAAATAATCCAGCGAACAGGATGCACTTAACAGAGTTGCCATGACATTAAATACTCAGTACATTAGTTTATTGTTTTGATATTTTTCAAGTCATAGTACTAATTTGTGTATCTTCTTTGCTTTAGTATTTGGAATGTCAAGCTTCTTACAGTGTTCAAATGCTTTTAAGACAAAGTTTATGTTCTGTTTCATTGCATTTCCCATTTTACAGTTTTGAGTTGTATTTGGAAAGTGTATTCTGAAAAAGATTTAGAGAATTTATTTTTATTTTCTTCATGCCCTTGAGTATTGACACTTTAAAGGATTCCTTTGTATCTACTGCATGAGGTTGAGAATTTTAATGTGTATCAAATTCTCTATTCATCTCTATTGAAATGATTTGGTAATGATTGATTAGATGAATCGATGTCTGATACTATGATTTGATTAAAATTACTTACTTAGATTATTGCCTTCATATTTTGATGCTTTTCTGCTTGGCACGTTTAGAAGTGAATATGACTTCATTTAGAAAGGCATTGTAATCCTCTTTGCATTGTTAATAGTTTTTAGCTTGAATTCTACCTTGGCTGACATGAATAGTGTCACTTCTGCTGTCTGTTTTGTTTGTGTTTTACAGATATATCTTTGCTGATCCTTTATTTATAACCTTTCCAAATCATACTGTTTTAAGTTTGTATCTTGTAAACAGCATATTGTTGAATGTTGTTTTTTACTCCAACCTAAGTCTTTGCCTTTTAATTGGGGAGTTCAACACATTTACATACATTGTCATAACTGATATGTATGGTCTTACTTCTGTCATCTTGCTTTATAGATTCTATTTTCTGTGCTTCTTTGCCATTTTCTATGTTTTCTCCCTTGATATTTGGACCAAATTTTGTTTGCTTTTGTCTTTTGAAAGGATTTAAAAGAAAGAGCTTCTGTTTTAAAATCCTATCAATTATATCTTTATCTTACACACATTTAAACCAATGTATCTTGAGTTATATTTAAGAACAAAATAAATACCTTTGCTTTCATCTTCTTGTGCCAGATTTTTCTGTTCCTTCCACCCCATGCCAACTACTTGTTCATGGATTGTCTTTTTCTTTTCTCTATGATTTTTAAATACAGTGTTTAGTGGGAAGTTGAAAAGGGTCTACTTCTGGCATGCTGTTAATCCATTCTTCCTGATAACTATCTTCTCATTTTGTTGATACAGCAGGATATTAGAATAAAATCCATATATATTTTAGTTAAGAACCATTATGGTTACATGTGTCACTAGTGTCCTAACTTTAGTTTTCAGGTATACTAGCCTTTTCCTCATCATTGTGTCCTTGACCTTGGATTTCTATGTTCAAAATAAAAATCTCTTTTAAATATCAACTTCTCAGAAAGGCTTTCCAGAACTAAGTAAAAGAATCACATCTCAATGCCCATATTATTCCCTCTTCCAGTTCTCTATCTTTGTTCATGGCATCTACTATGTTAATCATATATTGGCTCATTTGTTTGAATGATATATGTGAACTTTATTAGACCAAAGGGCTGCAAGTATAAGAATGATGTCAGCTTCAAATAAATCCCAAGCCTAGTACAGTGGACTCTTGGATATAACTGTTGAGCTACATGCTTGAGTAAAGAGCTAAAGACAGCCCTCAAAAGAAGTAGGCAATTTTATTTTAAAAATAAAAGTCTCTGATTAATGCTAACCAGATCAGTTCAAACACTCATCTAATACAGTATCTAAACAGCTTGTTCTGTGCCATCCTTACCTTCAAGTATTTCTTGGAATGTACACAGTTCACAAACACATTTTAGACTCGTTTAATAGTTATAACATTGAATACACACATTGTTACTTTAGGCATATGCTACGTATCTCATTATCATGACTGCTGTGGATATTTTCTGGAGATATCATGAGGGAACTAAAGCATTTTTTTCAACAATGCAGTCTTTTACCTTGCCCTTCTGGAAGCTGATATTCTAATACAAGAACCTTCATTTTGTAGCATTCTATTCTGCTGCTAAGTATAGTGAGAATATGTTTATCTTTGACTCCATGATAAGTTTATCAGGGACTCAGCAGTGATGTTATGGTCGGGCCAAATGGTTCTATGAGTGTAGATGTAAGCATTGATTCAATAAATTATTCTTGTGAGTTTATGGCACAGGACAGTTTATTCTTTGCTAATTCAGTTCCTGATTCTGGATGACTTCAGCCTCCATACAATCTAATCTTAAACCTAGACCTGGAAGGCCTTAACCTTCATACAATCTAATCTGTGAACCTAATCTTAGACTTTTTCAACTTCTGAGACTAACTGCTGACTGAGTCATTCTGACTAGATACTTCTGAACTCACAGCTGTACTGACCTCAACTGACTCTTATGGTTGCCTGATTTAACTCATTCTCTGATTTGGCTCAAACTCTTCTCCAAACTGACTAGTTCAAACTGACATTCTGAGCTGGCTGACTGCTTTTGACTGGCTGATTCCTGCAACTTCTGTGACTAAACTTCTCTACTCAGCTTCAAACTGACTCCCTCTTCCTATCTTATACTGACTTCTGCTGAACTGCCTCTGTGTCTTATCTGACGGCCTCACTTACTGATTGCCTTAGACTGTCTCTCTGAACTGAGAACCTGCTTTTCTATCATGAGAGCTGGGCACGTCCTTACTCTGACTCACTCTGCTCACTCTTCCTCTGATTTGTCACTTTGACTGCTATTTACCCTGATTAAATGTTCCTCTACAGGTTCAGACCCACTATGAAGAGAGATTCCTGTTTTAAAACAACAACGGCAACAAAACCATTTTACATGTTATTTCATGTTATCAATGTGAAGAAGATGCCATGCTGTCCCTTTCTACTTGTCACCTCTCTCCGTAGACTAGTGAGATAGCCTCTCCATCTTCATTTACAGGAAGGTCAACTATAATTTCCTCCCTTGTTTACTAGTTTTGCTCAGACATTATGGTTAGGCTTAAGGAAAAAGCTTAATTGTTTACATAGCATATAAGTAGTGATGCTAATCTACAGTGAGATGTCTGTGTGAGCTAGTCTAGATTTTTTTAAAACACTATAAATATCATCATCATCTTCATCATCATCATCATCATCATCATCATCTTCTTCTTCTTCATCATCATCATCATCATCATCTTCTTCTTCTTCTTCTTCTTCATCATCATCATCATCATTTGTGGGGCTGTCCTAGAGCTAAGAGGGGGTGAAGCGTACTTTGAATCCCAGAATTCTCACCCTGAAAGTGGAAGGCTTTAGGCTGCTCCCATTTCTTACTCTGGCAAAACCAAACTAAATTCTAATACAGCCTTGCTTCACAGCTTGCCTTTTCAAAGGAATGTGGCCAGGTTGGTGGTTATCTGATCACTGCAGCTTGAAGGCCTTAGACTGAGCCCATTTTCTGACAAGGTGTCGGCCTCTTGCTCCTGTGAGACCACTCCCTATGCAGAAGAGGCTTTTCTGGGACTTTGACCCTTAGAATGACAATGCAACCACCTGAGTCTGGTTATGAACCTCCCACATGCAAATAGGGATGCCCCAGTATCAACTGTCTGAACTAGTGGCCCAGTATCCCTGGGTGCCAAGGACCTTTCCCCTCTTTTACCCTATAATTGTAACCACCCTTGCTTAAATAAACTGAGCTGATTCACAGAAATCTGTCTCCCAGAAATCTACCCCCACCAGCTACTCTTGGCCTCCCATGGCCTGCCTGGACCTTTGGACCCACCCTTGCTTTTTTCCTTGAAGCTGAGCCAGTGGCCAAAGGCTTAGCTACTTCCTGGAAAGAGAGCAGACACAAAGAAATCCATCAATTATTATTATTCTATGTGACTGCAAACATGATGTGTGTAGAATGTGTGTGTGTGTGTGTGTGTGTGTATGTGTGTGTGTGTACACACACACGTGCCTGTGTGTATGAAGGTCAGAGGACAACTTTGCAGCATTGATTCTCCTTTATGTGGGTTTTTGTGGGTTTTTGGAATTGAACACAGTCAACAAGCTTGCATCTTGCTAGTCTAGTTGCTGTGGGAACAAAAGTACTTTAGCTCAAATCCTTAGGACCCATGTAAAATCAAGGCATGCCATGTGTCTGGAAACCTAGCATTGTGGTGTTGAGACAAGAGATTTCTAGAAACTCATTGGACAGCCAACCTACCTGTTACAACGAGCTTCAGGTTCAGTAAAAACTCCATCTCAAAAAATAAAGTGGAAGGTGATAGATGACACCCAGAGTCTGCTTCTCATCTTTGCATGCTTGCACATATGCAAGAGTGCTCAGTGCACACACATAGACACCACCCCACTAAATAATATAAATAAATTTAAAATAAGTAAATTTACCTAAAATGAAAGAAAAAAGTCTCTTTGATTTATGATAGTGAGTGGGACTTAGTGAATAAAAGAATAAAGTTGACTAGTAGTCAGAGTATTGAAATTACCTAGTCTTTTCCTGTAGGTCACTGTGTGCTGCTGTCTTTGGCAGTGACTCTTCTGACTCTGGAGTGTCTCCCTTCATGTCTGCAGCCTACCACCCACTAAACAGTTTCCAGTCTTTTTTGATCAGGCACTTGTGGAAGGATAGTCAAACATGGTTGTTATGAGTGATACCTAGAGATGTCTAATAGACGTCTCTGAACACCAGTATGTTTCCACTCCACCTTAGCAAAGCCACTAATCTTCCCTTAGAACAGGGAATAATTTTGAGATAGGGTCTCACTATGGGGTTTTGTCTGCTTCTGTCTTCCAAGTTGTAGAATTAGGAATGTAAGCATCCATTCCTGGCTTGCATAGACAACTTATTATACGAATTTGTACTTTTTTAGTGAACCCATAAAAAGGGAGTCCTGGACTCATTTCCACCTTTCCTCCAGGAATCAGGCAAATGAAAGTTTTTCTAGTTGTGCTAAGAAGACATGGGTAGTAATCACTACTTAGATACAGAGAAATACATCCTTCATTTATTCATTTTATTTTTGCAGGGCCTGGGATTGACATCAGGCCCTTCCCCTTAGCTATAGTCTCATCCACACTCCTGAGTAACCCTTTCCTAATAGCAGAGCAGATTAACCCTGTAAAGTGCTAAAAGAAAACATACTGTGGAAGCCATGTCTTTGTTCTGTGGCAAGGAGAATTTTGTAGACATTCAGGACAATTTTACTATTTTTTCTCTCTTGAATAATGATTTCTCACCAGTTTCGTGGGCATACCGATTGGTATTTGACAGTGTATTATGACATATTCATAGCGGGATGTGTAGAAGACAGAGGATGACAAATACAGATTTATTTTGTCTTTTTTGATAGAACAGGTCAGTTCAGGGGTTTAATTATGTCACTGTAAGTGACTAAACATTGTCATCCATTTTGAAGAGAATTTACAGGGACGTTTCCTGTGAGTGAGATGGTATAGACCTGCATAGTCGTGACCACCTGCTCAAGCTTCTTTCATATTGTAGATTGGGGACAGAGAGACCTCCAAGTCACATGGTTACTATCGCCAACACTAGATTTGACATTTTGTCACCCCATATGACATATGGGATCCTAAAGCCTACTGCTACTTGAAAACCCTCACAGAGGACACGTCATTGAGAACAATTATGAAATGCTTAGTATTTATCTATCATGGAGCTTATCTTCTAAACTAAACTGTTGTTTCTCAGAGTGAGGGACTTCTAGACATAGGGTCAGGTGCATTTGCCACACTCAGTTATTTTGGGGAGTGAATTGGGTCCTATGAAATCACATGGATCAGTTTTCATCCTTTGCTTCAAGTTTTAGTTTATTTGACCTGCTGCTTCATTTCTTTTGAAATGAAAAACGTCCAAAGAGTGATGATAAATGCCATCAGGTCTGTTTATGTCATGCTTCTTGTGTCACTGGCTCGAAGGTATTTCCATCTGTTTTGAGATTCATACAGTCTAGAAGCAGAAAGGTGAATTCTCTATGATTAATGGCTAAGCTTACCATTTCATCCTTTTCTATACCCATTCTTTTTTGTTTTCCTTTCATTTCAATTTTTCTGACAGTTTACTTAACAACTTATATATGCCTAATGTGAGAGTTTGGGGTTCTTGGACATTCATAGGAAATACTCTTGTTAATTCCCTTAAGGAAGGTTCAAACTGTAATATATTGTATTTTGTTTTTTCCAAAGGAATGTTGCTCTGTGGAAAGGGTAAATGTTCTTTTCTGTTTGGGAGTAGAAAAAAAAATGGAAGGCACTTTGAAATTAAATTATACAGCTCTTCAAGAACAGTCTGGAGTAAGCCATGGTGCTGAATGGTATTTGGGGATGAGAGGCTGTGTAAGAAGTTTTCCAGGATTTCAAGAGGTTAGGAAGTTCACCCTGGCTTGGCTTCTCTCTTCATGGGACATGTATCTACTGCATGTGTTGGGCAAGAGAGGAATACCTTATATTCAGATGCAGATTTTACTTTCCAAACTCTGAGGATGAGCAAACAAATCATACGTCTTCACGAATGCCATTTACTTCTGTTAGCTGATTTACCATTATTGAGGGAGGAAAACATCTGTGTAATATTAATGTCATTAGGTCAGGAAGTTTTTCTTTCCCTGGAGAAATCTTGAAAGTAAGGTCCTTCCGATAGAAATCCTTTATTGTCTTTCAAACAAATCAAATTATAAAAGTCTCACAAGGTCCTGTGGTTCTGTAAGGAAATGGCTCAAAGATTTTAAATCCAAATTTTTATAATATGCTAATAGTTAGGTAATTCCATAAAAGCACTAGGGAGGTGAAATGGTAGAAACACTACTTAGTTTGATTTAATAATCCTACTTTGTAATCATATATAAATTACACTGTACCTCACACATGCAGAAGATTATGACTTATCAATCAAAACGTGTATTTTTAGGTAAAATTTCTTATCTTCTTACTACATATACATATGTGTATATATGTTCTTACTCTATGTATTTTCTTATATGTATGGAAGTATATACCATACTATATATAAACAATTATATCTATATATACATACAGGACTGTGTGTGTGTGTGTGTGCATGTATATGTGTGTCTGTGTGTGTGTGTGTATGTGTATGTGTGTGTGTGTGTGTGTGCATAATAAGATGATGATGACTTTACCAAGTATGGCAGCAGAAATACTTTGTTTCCATGGGAGCTTGCTTTAGGTCATAATGAGGCTTGGACTACCTGGGCCTCTTTGATTTATAAACAAAACCAACATTGGTACCAAGTTCTCAATCTTGGGAGCCCCATTTCAGACCCTTAAAAACTGGTTATTAGACAAATGACACAAACATACTTTATTATCATGAAAACCTACTCAAACCATCTGAAGTTGAACAAACACCAAAGGCAAGTGTCCTGGAACACACTGTTACACAGAACACACACTGATTGCATCACTTGTGCCTGTACAGTTAACTCCAGGGTGTGGCCCAGAACCTGAGTCACAAACAAAGCAGTGCATGACTGCTTTAAAGAATTAGAAACTTCTGTAGTGTGTCAGGCCTTCGAGTAACCAGGTTTTGCTAAGGAGTCTATGTGAGTCTGTATCTAAGAACAAAAATAAATAAAAGAAACCAATAAAATCCTACCTGCTTACTTTTAAGCCACACATTTGTAAACCTTTTATGCTAGGAAGATGCGACATCTTGACTTGAGTACAAGACAATACGTTAGCTAACCGTTAGCTAACAAGGAGAAAAGGTGGCTGTCTTTCTGGCCGTGCCCTGTGTACTTGCTCAGCCGAGTAGCAGTCCCTCCCCGTGCGTCAGATGAAAGTTTAAAGTTTCCAGTCAGCTTCACTCCAGAACAACAAAGCCAGAAAAAAAAAAAAAAAATGTTGGGGGGGAGGAGGGCTGGTGAGTCCTTTAAGGATTATTTATGTCATTTGATTCCTAGATCATCAATAATAGAGTATGCTGACATTAAAGGACAAAATGAAACTGTTAGGTGTTGTTCAGAATCATTGAAGCCACACACACTGTTTTTGATTATACATAATTTATAAAATACATTATATAAAAATGTATTTTCTTAAAACCCGTGGTTGGATTTTTTCCTACGTACATGTGGAAATATCAACAAAGCATAGCAGAGTCGAGCAGTGCAAGTATGCTGGGCCCGTGATTAGACGGAACGTGTTTTGTTATGGAGAGTTTGGGGGATCACTAGTCTAATAACCAGCTACAAGATATCTGATTGAGAAGCCTGAATAGAGTTATTTAGATGCTCAATGGACCAAGCCCATTTTTTATTTGGGGCATGTAGGGGCAACTACATCATTAAAACAGAAGACCAGAGGAGGGAGAATTAATGTATTGAGGCAAATTTTCCTTAAAGATGAAAGGGCTGAAATTATTTCAAATAAATATCAAACTTTCAAGGAATAAAAGTATCAAGTTCTTATGAGATATGGTAAATTTTCAATTTTTTAGGGGAAACGACTCCCTGGGCTAAATTTTGGTGCTCCGAATAACACCAGTAGACCAAGAACTCAGGGCCAACTTTAAGAAGTTTATCTTGGGCTTTATTCCAACTCAATAAAACGATACCTAACAAAGATGTCACTGCTTCACCTTTGCTCATGTGCTCAATGTCTTTCTTGAAAGAGGAAACACATCCTGGGGAACACAAACACGCGTTCTTAATTCACTCTGCATGAGCTTCTTTCTCGAAATATAGCTCACCTTCCTGATCAGGCCTCCTAGCCGAATTGTGTCAAAGCATAGAAGTAGCTTCACTAGAGACATGAAGACTCTTTGCAAAAGCTGGGGCTAGGATCTCTGTTGATGTTTCAAATCAGATTGCAAGAACCCAGAGAGCTTGTCAGCCTTTCCTCTGCCTTTGACTACTCATATAGCAAGTGCTGTTAATAATGATTTAAATGCTTTAGTTGTCAGTCATTGCTCTTTCTTTGTAAATGTTACCCATTTCATAAATAAATCAAAACCTGCAGACCTTCGGTTTTCAGAAACTTGAATGCTTTTGTTAAAATTGTATGAAGCAAATTCACAAACACATGATTTATATTATCTCAGTGCACCACTGGAGATGATAGAATATACTATTTAAATTAACTTCTCTCCCAACAAATGAAATCAATTCTCGTCGTAGGTTACTTTTCAGCTGCCTTTTGTCTTGTTGCAGAATCTTTTCTATTTCTCTCACTCATTCATCTATTGTGCCCTTTCCTTGATCTGATAGCATTAAACATATAATTAAGTCATAAAGGAGGGAACTGATGAGTACAGCAGATGGTAATTGCTTCCTACATTTGAATGAAATGATATGCATTGCTACAATTTACAGCTCTCGCCTCATATTTTATTCAGGAACCTTTTATCTCTTTTCCTGCAGAATTATTCTGCAATAAATTTAGACATCTTATCAATAGCTTGGTGATAGTAGCAGAAACAGAAAAACTGAACTTTGTGCATCTTAATGTTTAAAATAATTTTCTGCAATAATTGAATTATCTGGCAGGGAGCATTCACATAGAGAACCTCAATATTATCATCTCTTTCTTTGGGTCAAGTCTGTGATTAAAGGAAAAGAAAGACCCTTTAAATGAACAAATTATTGACTCAAAAAGTTTGAAACTAAATGAGAAGCCATTGGTTTTTCCTTTAAAAAAATAGCAAGGGGAATTTTCTTGCCAAGTGCATAACAAAGAGTGTAAAGATAAAACTACCAGAGACCTCTAGGCAATTCACATGTAGCCTTTTGAAAACTAAGAAAAAATTTTGGTGGGGTTTAAGTCTAGCTCTATTTATTTCCATGGAATTATATCCCATGAGTCCACATTACTAAGTGCTAAACACCTGCAAACCCCTCCTGAAGGTCATTCTGATGTCTCCTAGCACCTGAGGGTAATTGCTACACTTCAGGTCAGTTCAGTCGAAACAGTAAAACCCTTCCCTGGCGTGGTCACATGATTTGAGACCATTGTTAAAGTGTTTTTGAAGGCGTCCAGGTCTATAGGAGACAAATAACTTATCTCAATATTACATGGAAACTGATTCTTTGGACTGAATAATTTGTATCCAAGGCAGAGTTGTTAGAGGTTTGGAAGTTTTAAGTATATATGAGCCCATGCAAAATACAACTCAATTACAAGTACCTTGAGTGGAAGTGTGATTTTTTTCATATCTTTCAATGCATTCTTATACACCTAGACTACGTGTACCTGTCTCCAACATGCCAGTTTTGTTCAGAGCATGGCCAGATGCTCTTACATGCTCTATAGCAATGGTGAGAGGGAAAAAAAATCATCTGCCCAGTGTTTCAGATGTTGCTTGTAAGGACGGGTTCCCAGCAGAATAATGAAACATTCATTGTTTCATTCCTTCTAGTCCTTTTCTAGTTCATCCTCCTTCCACTAATCCAGAAGCATCGCTTCCAAGAGGGAAAATTATTTTCTTATTCCAACAATTTTGAATAATATGCCAGAAGATAACTCACCCATCTCTCTTGAAATATATACACAAAAATGAAATTCGGCTTAATATTGACCATATTTTGTGTTTTAGGTGTGGTACCATTTAGTGCATTTATTCATCAATTAATCAAGGAAATTCAAATGCACACCCATTATTTACTCAAGACTGAGCTATGCTTCAGAGAGAAATAAAAATAAATACAATATCCAGTCCCTACATTCATCTCCAGACAGAAAACGGAAATGAGAATGTGTGACAGGAGATGGAAGTCCAGAGGAGACATGTCTAAGTAACTCTAAGTGAACCTAGTAGGCCTTCCAGAACTTGTGATCTTGAAGTAAAGTTATAAGCAGAAATCAGATCAACTAGGCATTTTCAGGAAGGTTCTCCTTGTGTAAGTATATACTTTCTAGAAAGTGGGTAGTTGGTTCATAGCAAGAGAAAAAATGAATGAGGTTAGAGAACAGGCAGCCAATGTGGCAGCAGTCAAACGCTTTGAAGAAAAGCATTTCAGATCAGAATTCTAGAAATCACTATGTATCTGCTTTCCCTGCCTTGACAGAATAAAAGTTTTAGCGCATCTATTAAGATTCAAACTGTGTACCAGAAACTCAAATATGCACTGGGCTTGTTCCTTATAAGCACTTTATAAAGTACAGATTATGGCTTGGGGAAGTCAGATGCCTGCACAAAGTTCCTGCAGGTGATGGGTAACAAAGCCAGTGTAATACTGAAACCCTGCTGGTCTACTTTAACAACTCATATTTCTTCTGGTTCATCCCCTCAGGGAAAAGGGTACCTTTCAACATAACTTACCAAGGCCAGCATGTGGTTAGCCCAAGTCACACTCAAATCTGTTAAGGGACTGTAAAGGATTGTACCTTGCACAGATATTCAAATGTGAAATGTCTTGAAGCTTACATTATTAGTAATAAAAAATATCTTAGATATCTAAGCACTAGGGTCTTCTTTAGTAGAATGATCTAGTAGGTAATTGCTAGACAATATCAGGAAATCGAAAGAAATGTAGAAACTTTGGGGTTGGCTCAACTGAAACTCCCTTTTGCTACTCTCCTCTATAATACTACAATTTTACTTTGAATTAAGTCCTTAATTTTTTTAGTGTACTCAGATTGCAAAGTCATATTGCCACTATTATAAATAAAAATAATTATTGGAGAATTTTCAGTGCAAACCTTCCCAAGTATAAATCCCTTTAAGTTAATCATTATCTAAGAAGAAAGCTAAAAATATAACAAAAGATAGCAGCATGTGAAGATTCTGCAATAAGACTGTAAAGTTAAGTCTCCATTGTACCTTCTGTTGTACTGAAGGTACCATTTAAAATCAATCAATTCTTATCAATTCTTCCTCTGTGGAAAACATTACTAGGTAAACTTCATGGACAGGAAAATGTATCCCAAATTTATTCTGGATCTTTGTTGATTTTGTTGATTTTAACTTTACAAATCCATTACAAGCTTTTTTTTGTTAGAAAGATTATAAAATAAACAGATTATAAATTCTTTATCATGCCTCACCACACAAAAAATAAAGCATATAAGTATTTAAGTAAAGAATACACTATTTTACTTTAATTTCGTAGACGAATATCAAAAGGATATAAAGAATATCTGAAAAATGTTTCTGTTTTAAAAAATGCATCTCGACTTTTAAAATGATTACAACTTTGGTCTTGAAAATGAGAAGAAAAAAAAAGTGAATTCCATCTAGACATGCTGGCTTGCCTTGCAGTTGAATGTAGAAGTCTGGAATCCAAGGAGAAGTCTGGGCAAGAGAAAGAGATTTGGGTGTGAGTGTGTAGAACGCAGTCTATAGGTGGTGGTTGGAATCACGAGTGTGGGTGAAATTGTTTATGGATCATTCGTAAAATGATAAGAAAACCAAATTTAGAATTCCCAGAAATGTCAGCATTTAAAAGGAGAGAGGAAGACACAAGCTATAGATGATGGAAAGGTGGATGGAGTGATGGGAACTCAGAAAGCCACGAACGAGAGATGGAAAACATCGGACAGGGATGTCAGCAAAGATTGTGGTAGAATATCTCCATGGGCACATGACCTTTAAGGACGAAGGCTTTGTCAGGGAGCAGGTCAGCTTTTACTTTAGTAAGCAGCCTTCTAGTTAACGTCCTTCGGGTCTTTGCAAGTATCAGGTGCTGCAATAAATATTTGCTGTTTAAGAGGAAAACAGCTTCCACTTCTAGAACAAGTCTGAAATCTCTCAAATGACTGTGTGTCTGTCCACCATGTACACTACTATTAAATATGTTCATTCTTGGCTGATTTCTCTAATTATTTACCAGATACTAATTCCTTCTTCAAACAATGTTAGTACTTTTTAAATATTAACTTCTAGAGTTGCTACATTCAGTTACAAATGTCTAGCTCATACCAAAGGCCAGATATATATCTGATTCTATTTCCTGACTTTACCTAGCCTGCAGACTTCACAACCTTGTCTCTGGATGCGGACGGGGTGCTTCCTTTTCCTATGACTGAACAACTCAAAGACTTTCTCGCTTCCTGGAAAGTGGTGTGGTAGTTCTTAAGCTTTAACTGGGTGAAGTCATGTAAATTCTTTCCTCCCTGCCCTCTTTCTTTCCCCACCCTACCCCCAAGTTGAGTTTATAAAGTTTCAGCTTTCCCTTTTCTTTTCTAGGATTTTAGGGATACACTAAATTTCAAAAATTGAAGTACACTTTTAAATTCGGCAATTTTCAGAGATTCTGTTTCTCTTTCTGATATTCTCCTGTGTATCTTCACTTCCCACACTCCTTCAAGCCATCACTTTGTTCCCTTTCTCACAACTGTACTTTCACGAGTTGACCCTAGTAGTAATTGTTAAATGCACATACTACCCCCAAATGGAAAAATTTAGATTTTGAAGTCTATCAATTGTAGTAATAAATAAATAAAGCCCATTTCTAAAACTCTCAGGATTCAGAAATTTCTCTTTAGGGTTTCCACAAATGTTCATGTCTACTTCTTATCTAAGTAATCTTCTTGGTCAATAAACGAAGAATAAACTTATTAGTTTTTATTATATTGCTTTTTGAATTATTTATATTACAATATTTCCAACTGTTTTATGAAAAACATATAAAGTTTGAACTATATTGTAGGCTGCAGAGTCATTTGAAGATTGTTTCAAAAGTGAACCACTCCATTTATAACATCATGTCTAAAGGGAAATGTGTGCTGAGCTCCTCACAACTGATTAGCAAATTAAATTTTGGAATCCAACCTGCTTGTTAGCAAGGAAGTGCCTGTAATTAGGAAGGTAAATCTGTTGGGAGAAATTCAAATAGGTGAGCCAAATTGCAGGAGCTTGTGTTATGGTAAGAAGTCAGTGTGTATTTGTATAATGCATTACTACTTCAAAGTGCATTCATAAACACGGGTTCATCTGAGAGGCAAAACCCTAGAAACAAAGTCAGGCAAGACATTTTATTATGTAAGTTTTGCAGAGTAGCAAAGTGAGTAAAGGCTTTTGAATAACTTTCCTAAGTTCAGGTCATATAAGGTTAAAAGAATCAGGTTTCCCAGCTTAAACTCCTTTCTGGAGTAGCTGTCCTGTCTGCTAGGATTTATATGAGATTCTAATTGAGAAACTGAAAGTTTCTAGTAAAGAAACTGAAAGCTGCTAGTAAAGAAAATGTTTGAAAGCTACTGACTAAATGGACGTGGCTAGTATGGCTTTCTAGAATAAAGGTTAGAAGTCAGGAGGAGGATTGCTTTCGTGAACTTGCTACACAGTAAGCAAACCTGTTGAGAAATCACAACTCTTAAAATGGAAATCTTAATAAATAAGCACTGAGTTTATGGTGTGAGCTGAGGGCTCCACTAGATTTCATTTTATTTAACCATTCTTCAAATCAGGGCAGGTAGCATTAGCTGCATTGGATCAGGAAAATGGGCTCAGAAAGGTTAAGTGACTTGAGCATGGCTACCTAAGTATGTAAAAAACATTACAATTATTTGTGCATAGGTTTGCTTAGTCCCTTGGTCCAGGGTCTTAACTACTACTCCTGGATTGCTTTTAGCCTCTCTGGAGAGGCATTATCATACTCTGAAAAAAGCATAAAGGGAGGTTACTTTCTGACTCACCCAGATAGACAGTTGAATGGTGGCAGAGAGAGGAATACTCACACAGATAGGAATCTATGGAAAGTTTTCTCTTGAGTTCAGAGGTCTGCAGTTACAGGTTTTCATAGAGACCTAAGGAAGAACCATCCAACTTTAAAGCTACAAATATTGGATAACATTGACTTAATACTCTGCATATATTTTTACATAAAATTTGTTTAGTCTTGATACTTTTAGTTAATTTTTAATAATTTTAGTTAATTACTTAAATTAATGTATACTAGATTAGGTTTGATGGAGAGAAATAAGGACCATGATTTTAAAGTTTTTATTAACTTTTTGATGGTAACCTGGGAAGAGGAAACCTGAATTGAGGAATTACTCCCATTGAACTGGCCTGTAGCCATATCAGTGAGGGACACCTTACTTCTTAATCGCTAATTGATGCAGACTATGGATAAGAAACAAGAGATGAGAAAGACACATGCTTCTTTTTTCATACTCCCAACATAGCAAGACATTTACACTCAACTGCCATCATTGAGAGAAAGACCTGTGCCTGTTACCTGGAGAGGAGGGATCCTGGTCTAGGTACATGCATAGGAGAAATAATGAAAGCCTTTGGTGAAAAGTGACCCATTTCTGCCAGTTCTGCTTCTACTCTTGGAATATACTCATCCTCCCTAAGGCAACAACCCAAAAAGCCGTGTAGTAAATAAGTCACATTTAAAATCTAGAACTTGTAGGGGAGATTTGATTCCTTCTCAAGTCTAGTGTTTTGCTTTCCTGCTCTGTCTGCATAGGATCTGAAAACAAGTTCATTGTGGTACATCCCATACCCACCATCTAGGAATTAGTAGAGAGTAGGTGGAGGGATACCACAATGGAATTCCCGTTTGGGAATTCCAAAGGAGAAACTCAGGGCATTTAGACTGTCTCTACTTTTTGCTAATAAGTAAGTCCATGTAGATATTGTTGCCCTATCAGGAGAAAGCCATTAAAAAGTTTCAGATATGCCCTCTGCAATGTGTAGAATGCCCTGTGGAATATGTCTTTATTGTTTTCCTTGATACTTGGTGTCCTTGGAATTTCACATACTTAATGACTTCAGATTAGCATGATGTTGGATAGAAGCCTTCTTTTTCTGAGATATATTTTTTATTTTTAAAATTCCATATATATGTGTGTGTATGTCTCTGTGTAGGTATGTTCATGTGAGTATGCCTGCCAGTGGAAGTGAGAAAAGAGTATTGAAGTCCCTGAATCTGAAGTTACAGGTGATTGTGAGTTGCCAAACATGGGCATTGAGAACTGAACTCCAGCTGTCTGGAAGCACAGCCTGTGCTTTCTGCAACCCTTCAACTGTTTTCTAAATATTTAATCTTATACAAATAGACAGTTTCATCTTATACATACATACATCTTATACATCTTATACAAAAAGCACAGTTTCATCATCATCCAGAAAGTTTCTTTATTGCATGGATAGTGGTTAATACACAGACTTACACTGGTCAAAGTGTCATGCTCAGCCAAAGACAGTACATGCACTCAGACCCTTTTTTGCCATAAGGCTCAGGGGATATAGTAGAAGAAGTGGGGAAGATCTGGAAGGAGTTGGGGGAGAGGAAACTGTAATCAGAATACATTGTATTAAAAAGAATATATTTTGAATAATTAAAAAAGAAGATGGAAAGCCAGAGGTTGAGAAAGATTACTGTGAAATCATGTTTTCTGGATGTGGCAGAGATGTTATACTCATGAATTCACAGTAGCTGTGATTGTCAGCACAAGATCTGCACAAGGTCAATCCCTATTCAACACTCCAACATGGGAGAGAAAAAATAGTTACACGGTCCCATCCCTAGAGAAGCTATAGGAAGTTCATTACCTCTGAGAGAAAGTGTGTTGTGGAAGTTTATTTTTAGTTATGTGTAAAATACTTGCTTTGTGCACTGTTGGGAAAGGGATGCATAGGCCTTGGCATTTTGTATTATTTGCAGGTATAGGTTTTCTATGGGGGTTGCTTGATTGGTAATGATCTGCATATGCTATCAGTAGAACACCTGAGGAGTTCTGAATAAAAAACAAAACAAAACAAAAACAAAACAAACAAGGACTGATTATTTTTACAGGAAACCAGACTCTATCTTAAAACCTGAAAAGTGTTTCCTAAGGGTCAGCACACAGAATCTGTTTTCCAGAATTGGCCAAGACTGTATCTTGTGCTGGCAGCAGAACTTGGTACTGTAAGAGTCACCCAGGTCTTGCTGGTTTTGAAGGCATGAAAGAGTCTGTGGAGAGCTACTGTGGTTTGGCACCATAAGAGTCCAGGAGAGGCCGTTAGTGAAGATACAGCCAAAGTGGTAGTTGAAGGCCTAGAATGAAGGGGTCATGTAAGAAAGTTGAGACTTGGCACCAGGAGAGGCTATTGGTGAAAGTGCAGTCCAGTTGCAGCAAGGGACCCCAGCACTTAGGATGACCACCAAGAACAGCAGCAGCAGTGGAGTGGAGCCAGCCATAGCCTGGATGACAAGCTGTGTGTGCTCCAGAGGGCAGAGCCAGATCCAAGTCCTTTGGAGGAACCCAGAAGATTGTGCGTGAATTCCAGATTATGGGACATTGCTAATGTTTTTCTGCTATCCAAAGACATTGAGAAAACTTGATAGATGTTTGATTACACTTGGTCCTGTGCATCAGCAAAACTCATGATTGTTCTCATGTAAATAGTTTTGCTGGTGTAGTGTTAAATTGTGTTGTAGAGATACAAAGTAAATTTTTGATTAGCTTATACAGAAAAGGGGAAATGTTGGGGAAATTTATCTTTAATTATGTTTAAAATACTTGTTTTTGTACACTTCTGGAAAAGGGGCCTTGCCATTTTATATTGTTTGCAGGTGTTGGATTTCTATGAGGGTTGCTTGATTGGTAATGATCTGCATGTTCTATCAGTAGAATACCCGAGGAGTTCTGAATCAATAAAATCACCTGAGCTGAGAGCTCCAGGTTCCACTGTAAGTCTGGCGCTGGTCAGGATGGTGGTTCCCTCTGTTGAGGTCTGGCAAGAGCTTGCATGTATGAAAATGCCTCCTTGTCTTCTTGTACACCACAGCAGGGTACACAGGTACACAGGTAACACAGTGGGTTAATGTGTAGTAGATTTCCCATGATCCAGTAGATGGCATGCTACACTCATGTATATATGGGCAGCACAGACTGGTCTCAGAGCATTATAGAAGAGAAGAGGAAAGATGAGGAAAAGGAAGCAGAAGAGGAGGGTGAGGAGGGGAGGAGAAAGATGGGGGGAGAAGGGAGGAGAAGGAGAAGAACAAGAAGAGAAGAACAAGAACAAGAAAATCAACAAGAAAAACAACAAGAACAAGAAGACATAAGATTAAGAAGGGGATTTGGGGGGAGTTCAGAAGAAGTCTGTGGAGGAATTGAGGGATGAAAATGATTTAAATACATTATGTTCATGAATGAAATTACCAAAATATCAATAGAAATTTAAATAAAAAATAAACTAAAAATGGATGATGTTTTATATTGTGCAGTCTTAGCATGTTAGATGATATATTAGTTTGTCTTATTTGTCAAGTTTTGTGACTTTCCTTCAAACCTAAAGGACAAAACCTATGTTTTTTAAATTGCTACTTAAGCTGTTTTTCATTTGTTTCATTTTTGTTGACACAAGTGCTCCCACATTGACTGAGAATTTTGACTGAGAAGTTTTCATTCAATTCTATGTATCTTAGATCACACTGAAAACCCCTTATTTCCCTTAGTTGTATTTCTTTGACTGCTCATATCTGTCTTCTCTCTTCTCTCTCATCCTCTTTCATATTCTTTCTCCTGTCCTCTTCTTCTCTACCTGCTGACTACAGTATCTTCACAAGATACTTAACTCAGAGTTCTCACTAGGGTTTGCTGATGTTCAGTGTATCCATAGATTCAGGGTAAAAGATGTTTTATTCTTTGCCTAATACACTCAGTGGTTCTAGCCTGGAGCCCTGGAGCATTTCAGCCTCCATACAATCTACTCTTAAGCTTGCTAGCCTGGACCTAGAACTGGAAGGCTTCAGTTTCTGTACAATCTAGAACATTTAAATGACTGTACAATCTGATCAACCTCCTAGACCTACTGCTGACTGAGCCACTCCAACTAGCTCCTTCTGAACTCTGACTCTTCTGGTTGAACTCACTCTTGTTCTGGCTCAAAGTCTTCTCCAAGCTGCCCAGTTCAAACTGATCTTCTGAGCTGGCTGATTGTTTCTGACTGAACTTTTTTGATTCTGGCTTCCTTTGGCTGATTCTCTGAATGCATCAGACTGAACTGCTCTGCTTAGCTTCAGACTGACTCACTCTTCCTGTCTGATAATGACTTCTTCTGTCAAAATGCCTCTGTGTCTCCTGCTTCAGACTGCTCACCTTATACTGCCTGTTATAATTGACTCTGTAACTCTACTGCTCTGAACTGAGAGTTTTTCTTTCCAGTTTGAGAGTTGGGCATCTCCTCTCCCTGACTCATTCTGCTAACCATTCCCCTGATTAGTCATTTTGCCTGTCCTTCACTGACTCATCTCAAATGTCACTGACTTTTTCTGTGCTCTGCTTCCATACTGTTTCTTTCTTAGAGATTAAACGCATGGATCACCACTGCTTTCTAAATACTGGGATTAATGATGTGTACCAAGATTCTTAACATTCTTTCTACATTCTGTCTGGACCACATAGGCCTCTGAATGTGATTCCTTCATATATTACCCTAGGATATAGACCCTTTCTGGATTTCACACAGACTTATTCCTCTACATATTCCCCCTTTCTGTTTAAGATACAAATTGTGCTGTGAAAATAGCTCTAACACTGTTTGACTATTACAATAGTAACAGTTATCAATCCCATAAACTTAATGGTTTCAATGTACTTTTGAAAATCCACTTCATCCATCCATGCAATGATCATCTTCAGTTCTGATCATCTGTCAAGTTCTTCTTCAGTATTCCTTCAGCAAATGTCCATTTCAGGATCAAGGTTTTCCAGTATGACAAACTATCACTTCTCTTTCTTCAGCCAATTTCTTGAGCTGTCTTTCTGCTAGGAAGCTTCTTACTCAGATTGAATCTCTAACAATGTTGATGGTACCTACAGCTTTTGTATCCTGTAGAAATAAAAGCAAGTCCTCTTCCCCAATGTAACACATTTCCTGAGTTCTATTGTCTGATGTTAACAGATCCGTATAGTACACAGGCTGATTTAACTCAACAGTATTTTCTACAGTCCAGTTCAGCAGCTGTTCCTGCCTCATTAACATTCAAAAAATTTAAAGTCAATAAAACATTATGCAATCTATTCTAGGAGTCTGTACTATTATCCTCCCTTTCTGTTTACTAAGCATTTCCTTCAAGGTATGATTAGATCTTTATATAACTGCTTGAATTCTTGGATTGTATGGTATACCTGTAATATGTTTCATGTTATAGGCAAAAAAAAAAAAAAAAAAAAAAAAACAGTTTCATTTTCTGGAAATGCATACATAGGCACTATCAGTTTTAATTTGTAAAGGTATCCCCATGATAGCCATCACCTCCAACAAATGTTAAATTACAGAATCAGCCCTTCAGAGCTCAAGGCAGAAGCCCATTGAAATCCTAAATACATATCAATGGTATTATATAAAAATTTTAACTTCCTAAACATGAAACACATCAGTCTGCAAAATTTCAATTCTTTAGGTATCCTTAGGGTTACTTCTTGGAGGTAATTGAGCTTAGTTATACAATGAAAAAATAGGGCATTTTTTAAAATATAATTTCTTTGGCTTGTTGCCAAGTAATGGAAAAATTTCTCTTTAAATCTTTGTTGTTAACATGATGTTTTTAATGAAATTCTGAGGCTTCTAGCACATTTCCTATTAATAATTGGTTAATTTCTTTATTCCTTCGTGCTAATAGACCAGGCAATACTGTATAAGATTGAATATGGGTGATACATAAAGGATAATTTCTGTTTTGAGCTGTTTGTTTTAGTTGTGTGAATAACAGTGTTAATTCCAAATTATCAGGAATAAGTTCAGCATTTTCTTTATGTAAAACACCACTATTTGCATATCTAGAGTCAGAAATTATATTGAGAGTGTCAGGAAAATTAATAAAACTGTAAGTATTGCATACAGCTCTGTTCTTTTAACTGAAGCATATGGGCTCTGAATTATTTTACTTATAGTTCCTGACTTATAACCTGCCATCCCTAATTTATGTACATTGGTATCGAATGTAGGGGGTACAGAAATTGGTCTCCCATTTATTATAAGGGGGAGAATCAATTAGTCTTTTTTTATGAACTGGAGTCACTTGCTTTTGGGATATTTGTTGTTAATTTATCCCAAATAATTGCTATAAACACTTTACTAATCTTCATTAATTACTCATAATGAAGTAATCTCAGCATTAATCTAAGACACTATGATATCTGCTGGGTCTGTTCCTGATAGTTGACAAGTCTTATTCTTCCTTTTACAATTAAATCAGAAACCTTTTCACCATAGGTCTTTAGTTTTTCACTCTGTATATATATATATATATATATATATATATATATATGCAGATCCATTGTAAAATATTGTCTTCTCTCTGCATAATGAATCCAGTAGGGGAATGTTGAGAAGGCTGGATAACTAGCATACAGTCAAGTTTGGGATCTAAGTGATCCACTTGTGCATCCTACAATTTCTGATCTACCTGAATCAACTCTCTCTCTCCACTTCAACTGTTAATTGCCTCAGACTGTTTAAGTTCTATTCACCTTGTAAAGTTTGAAACAAATTACTTAACTCTTGGGATTTTAATCCAATATTAGGCTGTAACCAGTTAATATCTCCCAATTATTTTTGAAAATCATTAAGCATTCATAACTGATCTCTTCTGATCTGTCTGATCTGTACCCTCTGTGGTTGATTTTTTTTGTTGATTTAATTTAGAACCTAGCTATTGATAGAATCTCCTTTCTGTATTTTTCAGGAGAAATCTGTAATCCCCAACAAGATAAAATCCTTTTTGCTTCATTAAACGTTCTCTAAAATGTATTTGCATCAGAGACAGCCAACAAGATATCATCTGTATAATGGCAAATTATGGGTTGAGAAAATTGTTTGCAAATTATTTCCAGTGACTGTAGTACAAATACTCACATAAAGTTGGACTATTTAATATTTGCTGGGGAAGGACTTTCCACTGGCATCATTTCAAAGGTTGAGCATTGTTATAAGCAGGCACTGTAAAAGCATTTCGTTTCTTTTGCTCTTGTAATGGGATAGTAAAGAAGCAGTCTTTTAAATCAATCATTGTCATCCTTTTGGATGTTACTATTGAGAGATTCAGAAATAAACATGACTTTTAGTTGTGCCGGGCTTGATAATACCTTGTTCCGTCATCACTTAGAGCTCAGATGGTCTTCCCTGAATGTTCCTGTCATGCCTTGTCCTTACTAATATAGCACATGGTGGTAACAAGTAACATTCAGATGGGTTTCAGTGGCTTTTATAAAACAAAACAAAACAAAACAAAACAAAACAAAAGTATAATCTTAGGAGGCACATAGCCTCCCAAGATTCTACAGATAGTTTTTTTTTATTTCCATAGGATAATGGTGGTTACCAGTTATTCAGCCTGCTGTGTCTGTTTTCTTGACTCCCACATATGACTTAAAAGTGAATGCCAAATAGTGTATGTTTGTTGTTACAGAAGATCTTTATTTCTGGTAAGAATTTCTGTTTTAATTGGAGTCAAAATGTTAGCTGTTAAAATAAAAAAAAATCTCCAAAATTTTGTTGCCTTAGAGTTTCCTCTCTTGCTGCTCTATACTCCTACCGACCAGATGTTCCACTGCTCTATTAATGAAAGATCTTCTCAAGTGAAATTATCTTGTCAGTGTGTGCTTGTGTTCCTCAGACAATATTTTCCACGTCTGAGCTGACTTCCATGGTAAGTTATGCTATGTAAAATGGAAGTACTTATTAAGTTGTGGTCCATGGAAATCTTGGATAATGTGGCTCTAGATTTGATGTGTATGACAATTTTAACCTGTTTAAACCCAAACTCTCTAAATATGGGTTTTAAGAAACCCAATAATACTTTCCTGCCTCCACCTCCTTTTCTACCATTTCTTCAGTTTGTAGTGACAGGTGGATCAGTTAGAATAAATTCCATTGTATCTCTCTCTCTCTCTCTCTCTCTCTCTCTCTCTCTCTCTCTCTCTCTCTCTCACACACACACACACACACACACACACACACACACACACACACCAATATAGAAAGAAGAATGTGAAATTCAAAGAGGAAGGGGAAGAATGAAAGAGGAGCATGGGGTCAGGCTGAGTCTTAGGGTGAGTCTTCCTTGTTTACCTGACTCCTTACCACACTCTTGACTGGTTTTCAACAGGTTTTGGCTATGACACTTTAGTGGTGGGCAATGGGATTTGGACAGAGCACCTGGTGCATGCATTTTGTTTAATAGCTGGTGAGAAGCATAGTTTTCAATTTCAGATATTCATTGTCAAATCCCTATTATGCCTATTGTTGGAAGCTTGGAACAAGTTAATCTTTCTGAGCCTCAACCTCATCAGAAGAAACACTGATAAAACAGAGTGCTCAGAGCACAGGCCACTATGATGTGGTGTGAGGTTAAACTGAGGGATACTTGTAAAGGACATGGAATAATTCCTCCTCCTCTTCCTCCTCCCCTCCCATTCTCTCTCTCTTCTTCCCATATTTAGTTTTTCTTATTTTTAAGGCAAGTCCTTCCATTGTTCCATTGTAGTGCTGGCTGCTCTGAAACTTGAAACTTTGAACTCATGGTACTCCTTCTGTCTCTGCCTTCTGAGCACTGGGATTAAGGTGTAAGTTGTCATAGCTTACATATGTGTCCAATAAAAATTTATCACATTTTGAGACTAGCATAGATTCATAGTTGAAAGGAGGACTCTGAGCCACACTTCCTCAGTTCTAAACTTGCCCTAGTCATTAATCATAATTCTTCCAAAACAGCCTTAATTTCTTCACACTAGTTTCTTTTAAGATAATACATTCTATTTATCCTTTGAAATTTTCATACCTGTATGCAATGTATTTTGACCATATCTACTCCCAATGGCAATCATTCAACAATACTGAATGACTATAAAAATAGATGTTAAATGTGTAGCCACACATTTAACTGTTCCAAAGTAATGAGTTAAAACAGCACACCTACTTTCTTCTGATTTTGTAGTCTTGTTTTTCACATCAACTGGAGTATGGAAGGCTCCATTAGGAGTGCCTGTGTCTTACTTTGTTTGTCATTCCTGCTCTGCCCACAGACACATGTCAATCAGGTGATGAGAATTTACAGTAGGAGCAGAAACTGGAATGAATACATCTCAAAGTTGGAATAGAATTGAGTGACTCTGTATAAACACTAGAAATTTTGGGGTCATACCATCTGATTGAGGAGGAATAATTAGGTTGGGGAGCTTAGAGATTTCAGCTCTCACATTGTCCAGGAGATTTCACAAAGTGAAATAATCTCCTAGAACATCCTAGCAAACTGCATGGTTGTTTCTAACATGAGTGATTCAGTGACTTGGGGTTGTTTGCGTTAGTGTTTCATAGTTTCTCACAGTATAAAATCCAAAGGAAGGAAAAATAAGATGACACCACCCACATTTGTCTGGAGTTAATGTGTATTTTTCCACTTGTCAGAGTGTGGGAGGCTTTCTGTTGATACAATTACAACTTTCAAAAATCACTTGAACAAGCATGATGAGCAAAGAAGGAGAGTTGCATGTGTGATACACTGGTGATGGAGGATCTGTTTTTCTGGAATGTTCATAGAAAAACTGAGATATGTTTAGCCCTTACCTGAATGAAAGTGTACTTTGCAGAAACGTCACCAATGACGTTCTATGCTGATGGCCCTCTGACCATAGTGCTCATGAGCCATCTGAACCAAGTATGCATCTAGATTAGGGTTTGAAGGAGAGCAGGCAGCTATCTCCTATCCTGCAGCTTGAGGCTTGGCACATCCAAGAAGAGGAAAAAGGCAACATATCCCAACTGGGAGTCCATCACCTTTTATTCCTGGAAGCTTTCTTTGTATCCCATCATGGACTGAAGAACTGTGGGTGAATGCAAGTAAAGAATGTCAGATGAGAAGAAAATGGGCTCCTGTTGGGCTCATGTCATTGTGGAGCAAGATACCCCTCCAAACTTCCCACATTTTATAAACAACTGAAAAATATTGCAAACAATATTCTTTCTGCATCTGGTTTGTACTCCAAATTCTAAAATCTACTTTTACTTATTTTACATTTCTAAACAGCATCACTTAGGTAAAATTGGTATTCTAAATTATACATTTTAAATATATACTTTTGCAAATTCTGGCACACGTTTTTACTCAGAGACATCACCAAATATGTCATCATCAAGAAAATACTGACATATAAGGACAAAACTACACTAAAATTTAAAGGATAGAGAGATATATGCTGTGATAATATGTCTTCAGTAATATAATATTTATATGCATATCAATATCTGACAAATAGAATTTAGGGAAAATACTGCTACCATAACATTTCTTAAAGTCAATTATTGATGATAGATTAACAAATTTATCATAAGTATATAGCAATATTTGTTTACAATAACAGACCTCAAAACATGTGCAGGGATACAGGATAAAACTACAAGAAACAGGTAAATCCTCAACTATAGTTGTATATTTCAATGTCTTCATTTAAATAATTTATAAAATAGGTAGACAGAGAGATGAATATAAAAAGACAATAAGCTACCAACCCAATAATTCACATTTTTCACAATTTGTATTTGTAAAACTGTTCAATATATACTACAAGTTACCTAATCTTTTGACATGAATATAGAACACTAATAAAAAATTTGCCATATCCTAAATATAGCATAAATATCAATAAATTTAAAGATTGGGGCTGGAGAGGTAGCTTAGTGATTTACATACTTGATGCTCTTAACAGAGGATGGGGTTTCAGTTCCCAACATGTACACAGGGAAACTTACAGCTGCTTTTAACTCTAATGTAGAGGATCTGATATACTCTTCTGGCCTTTGAGGGCACCAAATACACAAACCCACACACATATACATAATTAGAAATAAAAATACATCTTTAAAAATATTTTTAAAAGGAAAAATACACTAAAATGTGCAGAATGTTGCTGATGTGGAGCACGACAATAAATTTATAGTATTAATCACATGTATTAGAAAAAATGTTTTGATTCAGTACCTATGGGATTAAATATTGGTATTAGATCAAGAAGACTGGATCAAACTCATACCAAGCAGAACTAATAAGCATCAAATAGAAATAAATAGAAATAGAAACTGAAAAGCATCATATAAAAATTAATGAAACATGAAAGTGCTCCTTTGAGAATATCAATAAAGTTGATTAAACTTTGAAAAATATTATCAGGCCTACCTCTATATCAGTTAAAGAAAGCACATACGGTTAGTGATGCTTCAAAAAGCAAACAAACAAGCAAACAAACAAAAACAAATACAGATGGGCATGAGTAATATATTCTAGCAAACAGATATTTTGTAAAAGTATCACAAAATCACTTCTGGAATATTAAAGAGCCTACTTTTCCCAACCCAATCTACAAGGCCAGCATTGGGTTTTTGTGAAAACTCAAATAGATTTCGAGGAAAGAACATAAGAGGACAGTGCACCTTATAAGTAAAAGTACAAATATCCTGATCAGAATCTTAACAAATTAAACCCAACAGTATGTTTCAGCACACCATGTAGAACTAGGTCTATGTCAGAAATGCTAGGGTGGTTTGATATTTGACATGAAACAGAAATGGCATTAGGAAGAAAAGACACTAACTTTGGTTAGCATCAGTACAGCAAAATATGTCTACAGGAATTCAAGAATCCAGCTGAGAGGTCCCAGATTGACAGATCAATTGAGATCTGAACTATTGGGGAGAATGGAAGTGTAGTTTCACCATATTTCAGCCATCCTTGAAGACAGCGCAACTTCATGGGGACACCACCAACAAGGCTGTCTCCACCTGTCTTACCCAGAACAGTGCTGAATTACCTGAAGCCACTAAAAAGAGAAAGCATGACAGGGAGCTTAGGACAACTCACATTACAGTGCCAAAGGCAGATTTAAAGTTGCCAGACTTAACATTATTCAGACTTACTCCATAATAAGTTAAACAATTAATGGGTATACAGAGATGTAGCTCAGCTGTTTTGTTATCAGGGAAGGACTTTAAAATAGATCATGTCCCAAGAGGTGACAGACTATGTTCTCATGTGAAACATAAGAAACCTCAGCTGAAAATGAGAAATCATAGAAAAAAACCATATAGAAACTCAATAATATACAGCATGATAACAGGATAGCTTAATGGCAGGATAGAGAAAATAGAAAAGAGAGTTAAATTATATACTATAGCTATAGAAGAAGGACATTTTGCATGTTTATAAGTTTCTGAAGTTTCTCCTTTTGTTTGCTTTATTTTATTCTGTTTTTTATGTGCCTGTTTGTTTTCTAAAGAGAGAGAGAGAGAGAAGGCATGGAGTAGGAAGGGTGTGGTGGTGGTGGGGAATCTGGGAGGAGACGAGGGAGGGGACCCATGGTCAGAATAGGTTGTAAAAAAAAAATCATCATTTTCAATAAAAGATAGAAAGAAAAGGAAATTCACAGAATTCATAATCACCAGTTCTGTTCTCTGTATAAGTTATATAAAACTCTGGGCTAAAAGAGACTGACACAAGATGAAAATTTATCAATTCCAGAAGGAATGAAGGTTTTTAGAAATGATAGATTCTGGGAAATATTACAAAAAGATATCCTCCAGTTTCACAAACAGAACACTTAAATAAAATATATTTTCTTATAGAATTAATAATATTTACAGAGAAAATAATTATAGCTGAAGGTTGGCACAGGTAAATGAATAGAGATGTGTCCAAATTGCTTGTGGCTTGCATGGAGTAGTGCACTCCTGGCTCCAGCTGGACTGTAACACACTTGGGATGGACATTGGCATCGTCACAGCCCCCTCTGACACAACACAGAGCTTGTTTATAGCCCAGCATTCATGGCATATCTCCTCACATCCTGGGATGGGGCAGGGCTTCACTCTATTGCTCCTACCACATGTTCTCAACCAGCCCTCTGTGATCACTTCTTATTGGGACAAATGTTGCTTAATTTATTGTAGGAGTTCAGAATATTAACTGAGCCATGTTCATTAACCAAACCAATTCAGGACACCATACAGTTTTTCCAGGCATGACCCCTTTGCACCTGGGAAATTTTTAGTGACCTTGAAAATGCAGGCATATAAATAGACATACAAAGTGAACATTTACTGATAATAAGTCATAAGGAAAGTATCTTAAAAGAATTCTTTAGTATGTTTATTTACTATTTATTAAGGATAAGAACAAATTAACACACTAATGAGATGCATTTGCTCATAATTCAAGATGCAGAGAATCTTCAGTGTTCTTCAGAGCTGATGGGTATTTTTATTTTATAATTGTTAATGCTGTTTCACATAAACTCACAGTATAAAATAGCAAAAATACGTTTAAGACCGTTTCAGAAATGGCTGGATGTTCTGCTTTAATCCCAAACCAATATTCATTTAACAATTTTTCATTAAATGTAAGTCAGCAACTCTAATACAATTAGAGAAAAATCTAATGGCTGGGCAGTTGTGGCACATGCCTTTAATCCCAGCACCTGGGAGGCAGAGGCAGGCAGATCTCTATGAGTTCTAGGCCAGCCTGGTCTACAGAGTGAGTTCCTGGACAGCCAGAGTTACAACAGAGAAACCTTGTCTCGAACGCATGCACACACACACACACACACACACACACACACACACACACATACACACATACACACACACACGTACACAATAAAATAAAATAAATATAACATTCTAACAATGCAATCCAAAGGTACACTAATTCAATGTTTACATCCCAAGGATGGATGATAGAAAATTGTTTAAAGACCTTGTTTTCTGTAATTAAACCATCATGTTTTTGTAAGAGCAGAAAGCTCTGCATGTACAGTAAAATCCCTGCAATTCATAACATGACAGTTGGCTCAAATCTGAGTCCAGATAGTGTAGACAGTGTGTATTGGTGTTGCCCGGTGTGATGGCATGCAGAGTGCAAATCAGGCATGTTATATATTCAGAACTAACTTTGAAGTGAAGTCACAAAATACAAATGGGCAAGAACACCTTGGAACACTTTATGTTCATTACACATTTAATTTTGAATTAATGTTTGATCACTGTATGTCCAAACATCTTCTGCTGTTGACAAATGGTATACAACCCCCATATTTGGTTACTTGACCACATATGAGGTTGTGACCCACAGTTTAAGAAAATGGACACTTTTTCTTAATGGAAGTGCTTCTTTATGTCACCTCTTTTGTTCCGTCCTCTCAGCCCTTGCCACTCTGTGTGCTTAGCAGGGATGGCTCTCTGACAACTCCCTTCTCTTAGATTTAAGAAAGAAAAAAGACCTCACTTTGACCTGCCTGTCAGAGTCCTGTTTTATTTTTGTGTTTGCTTATTAAGGTCTCAACAGACCCTAAAGTTCTCAACAAGACCACAGTTCTTTTGCTATGATTTGGCTATTGTTTTTCCTTGTGAAGAATATGCAATACACAGGAAGGCAGCATTTGATCATTTTGAACCACTAAATTAATAACATAATTAACATATCCAGCTTTGAAGATAAGCCTCCAAAACATGTCAGCGTCCACCAAATGGCCGCAAAGATGTCAATCCAGTGCCCAGTCTTCTGCTTTAGACATTATAGATTCAGAATTAATAGGTCATATGCCAGGTCTCAGAGACTCTACTCAATTTGACACAGAGGATTGATAGTGATCTCTGAGCAACAGGTAGCTATCAGGACCTTTAGTCCCTTTGATCAAAGTCCTGTTAGTGACTTGGTGCCATTGGATTTTCTATTCAAGGTAAAGAGTTCAAATGTGAAAGATGATTGAATGCCTAAGACGTTTTTGAGCAGACACGAAAGTTGTAATAGTAAATTTTCTTCTCAAACTAACTAATAAGGACCACACCTTCTTTTTCACATATCAAAGATGTTTTTCTAATCTCTTCTTTGAAAAACAAAGAGATAGCTGGGTGCCTAAGATTTGTTTCTGTTATTCTTGTTTGATTTGAAAGTCAAAGAAGACATGGGAAAATAGCTTTGAGGTTAGCCCTTCTGGATTCACTGTTGGCTTTCCCACCCAGGAGATGTCTGTCTTAGTTATAGTGCTGAGTAGGACTGTAGTGAAGTGGAAAGGGACATGGGGCAGTAATTCCATAAGCAAACTAGTTAGGATTATTATTAAAAATTTAAAGCATGATGAATTTGTGACAGACACTTGAGTAATGGCTTGGAAAGAAACTCATTTAAACATTGTTTTCATCCCTGATTTGCACAAATCTTAAGTTATTTTGTAAACAATGTGTTATTGGTACAAAAAAATAAAATTCAATTGCGCTCTTTGAGCCATATGAAAAGACAATGCAGCTTATTCACATGGCGTCTCTTCATGCTATTTTGCATCTCTGCCAAAACCATTTAGACACAGCAGGGCTCAACCACGGCTTCTTCTGCGCAGTTGGACAGTATCTTGTTACCAATCAAAGTCTGTGTGGTTATAACTCAAATTAAAATAGTTTATCATTCAAACTAAGTTTTCTGTGAATACGACGAATCCTCTACATTTCCTGAAAGTAGACTGAGCTCTTGAGCTTTCTCAGATTATTGATTTATGAATATTTGCCTTTTTGCTGTTTTTAAGGATTCCCATTCACATGGCCATAACTCAGAATCAAATGGTCGTATTAAGTATATAGGGAAAAGAAGATTGAACAAACGGAAGAACCCAGGGTTTTTTGTTTTTTTTTTCCTCACATCCAGCAACGCAGTATTAAAATCAACCCCAACTAATTTGGGCTCTCTTTCAATCATATTGATTCTCCTATGAAAAGAAAATGAGAATTATGTTTGACTTTCCGAAGTGTGTATTTTTTTAACATTATAGGAAACCTCAGTACTATTTGTCAATATTAATCTTAAAGTTCTCTATTCCCTGCCTATTGTGTGTATGACATCGTTTCTTGAATGAAACCACGTCTCATCAATTGCTTCTATCCTAATTAGCAGGAATCATTAAGTTATACAAATTCATTATGCTGTGTGAATTAATCCAAAACCATTTTTGAGTAGGAAATTGATCTCATTGAAATGGCAAGAAGTTTGTTTTGCCACGAATTCACTGGAGAGTAGAAGAAACAAGGCCATGGGGTTTTAACAGCTAATGAGATGCGACATAGAGTTTCCTTTTTGTCTTGAAGATCTCTCTCTAGCAGTCATGTTGGGTGTGCACCATTTGAGACTATGTACAATGGAAGAGAAGGCAGGAAAAAAAAAGGCTAATTAGATTAATGAGAGAAGAATGTGATTCTTTAATATTTGTTATTCCTAAACTCACCATGAACTTCCAACCTTGTTCACATGCTCCCTCTTCTGGCCCTTAGCAGTCAACAATTCCTTTTTGCAAATTGACCTTTAAGCCCTGTGTCTTACCACTCACTGCTTATCCTCTTTCTGTCTGTATTGCTAAGATTTGCAATTGTTAATAACAGATACATTGATATCTGGCTTTGCATTATCAATGCATTTGATATCCCTCCTACATGAAAGGACTTTTTATTGCTCTCCTCTGAGAAATGGAAGATTACCACAGTAGAAGAGCATCTACTGGAATGTCCTTTTTAGCCTAGGGAACTACAAGCCACAAGCCACCATACTTTGTAGAAGGCAAATTTACTTCTCACTGTTTCTTTTCTGCTTAGGAATTCAAGATGGACTTGTCAGGAATAATTTCCAGAGTAATCTTTAAAAAGCTGTGATCCCCTCTCTTATTAGTTTTAATAGAGTCACTGTTCCCTAAGCTTGCTTGGAAAATTATTACCTATCACAAAGACAGAAAGCAAACATCTGAGATATTGACAGCAGCAGAAAGTGAGTCTCCAATGACGGTTATTAATAGTGAAAGCTACTTTAAAAAATATAGTGAACCAAACACTAAATTCTTCTTGATGACATAGCATGAGTTCTCAAATGTAAGGGCAGAAGAGGGGTTGAGATTTGCTTTGGTGCATAGTAAAATTTTGAACTAGAAAGAAACAGTAAATCTTCATATTTGAACCAATCCAACACATGTACTGACCACTGGTATTTTATCCTAAATATTTCATTATGGAGAAACAATACAAAAATAGGATTTGTCCTGAGTTGCAAGTAGGAATCATTTGATCTCACTCAGACAAGTGCTGCCCTCCACTTTTCTATCATGCTCAGCAATTTTTAGCTAATGCTTAGATCTGCTCTGCGGTTTGTCTGGAATAATCTGTATTTATACTCAGAGAACCTCTTTCCTTTTAGATCTCTTGTTACATTTTTCAGTCCATGAGGCTATAATGTTGGTCCTAACCAGATGTTGGTATTGGGGCAAATACAACGTTATGTAATCGATTTATTGATCTGTTTGAATGTATGTACGTGGAAATGTACGCTGATTTCAGTACAATAGATCATATAATGTAAGATCATTGTAGAAAGCTGGTTAGAAATAGAAGGCAAAAATGTAAGACTAAAGTAAGAGAACAAATGGGGGGTAGGTACTGACTAACTGGCTGTGTGACTAGCATCTAGTGGTCTTACAGGTGCATTTGTTTTGAAAACTCTCAGAACTGTAGGCATTCCTAAGGCCATCTTTGGAAAAAAACATAAATAAAAAATAAAATAATTATAAAGCTATTATGTCCCTACTAGATTCATTTGCTACATAAGGTACAATCAACTTGAATGGGTTAGTAAGACACTATCAAAGCTAGGAAAACGTGCTAAGGAGTAAAGCTGAGTGATCAATGATTTGGTATGTTAGCAATGTCTAAAGACACTGAGGTGACCCTAGTGCAAAGAGACCAGGAGAAGGCCTGGGAGGCTTTAGGGTCAGTGGTCACTAAGGCAATATTTCATTGTAGCTTTGATTTTCCCACGGTTTCCCAGATCATTGGTAAAGATGCCAAATATTTCTAACATGTTACTCAATTATTTTTAAAGCATCAGTTCAAAGAGAAATCATCTCAGTGTCAACATCACTTTTGAGAGAGGTGGATAGAGGAGAGATCATTTCAGATTGAAAGCTATTGTCTAAATTTACAGCTGCATGTGGTCAAACAACTATTGACGCCTGAGAGTTTCCAATTGCTGGTAATAGACTGGAAAAAAAGATAATGTGTTTGATCGATCAGCATGAACAAATTTCATTTAGGGGATCAATAACAGTTTATACTTGACAAAGCTGAGGGCCCACATTTATTTTTCCCTTTGATTGAATAAATGTTTTCAATGGGACTGCAAATGTAAGGCAGTCCTAACCATTTCTTAACTGGAGGCACAGCCCTAGCTACAGAGTTATTGCAAGCAATGTGTATTTAAAACTAATAGACAGAAAAGTGGATAGCCAGAGGCTGGGGTCGTTGAATGAAAGTAATGTACAGTTTATTAAAACACAACACATGGCGAGAAAAGGGTTTCATTTTCTTGGTGTCAAGGAATAGGAACAAAAAAATAGGAAAGAGACTTCACGTTTCATGAACTGGGCTTTCTCTGCCTTGTTTTATTTTCTCTTTCTCTCTTTTGATTAATATTAAACCCTTCATTGGATGAAATAAATTATGAAAAATAATAGATTACTAGAATAGTGTCCTAATACATGTGACTAGTAACATGAGGGTGAGTGTTTTCATAAGGAGTACAGCACTGCCTTCTCAGGAAACCTATATACACGTTTGGCCCGCTCCACCCCCGAACTATCTTCATATCAAACAAAGCACACAGTTCGATAAAGATTTGTTGAATGAACAAATGAACAAATTGAATTATTGCCTATTGATGATAATTGCCAAATAGATTTATAGCTGATGTTGATCTGTATGTATAGACTTGTTCTCAAACTCAATTGCAAGGCCTTGGTGCTGGAGTTACTGTGGTTATGCAAAACCAAATTATCCTTCACTTCAGATGGCAGAATGACACCATGGGTCACATGTAACTAACCTGATCGTATGTGAAGAACTTAGTCTTCCCCCATTCATTCTGTACAAAATTGAAGTGTAGCATGCTGGGAGGTCTGATCAATTTAGCTTTTTTTTTTCACATTACAGCTAAATATGTCCTCTATTTTAAAATGTAGGCTTTGGGCACTGGAGAGTGAGTCAGGGGTAAAGGCACTTACCGCCAAGCCTGATAACCTAGTTTGATCCCGGGAACTCATACAATAGAAGGAGAGAATGGCGTCTTCTAAGTTGTCCTCTGACTGCCACCTGCGTGCTCTGGCATGTGTGAGCGCACACACAAATGCACAAGATAAATGCATGAAAAAAAGTTAGACTTTCAACTGGTAAGCCAGGACTTGTTTTTATTGGTCTTTAAGTTTTCTTCTTCCTAAGAATATTCATTCATTTCACCACATTTTCCATGCTGACATTGGAAACATAACATGTATCTGCATTCAGTTATTCACTCCTAAAACCTCAACATCCAGAATGCAGAGGCAGGAGGATTGCTGCAAGTTCCAGGCTAGCCTAGTCTACACAGTGTTTTCCAAGCTATACTAGACTATGTATCAATCCCTGCCTCAGAGAGAAAGGAAGGAAGAGATAAGGGAGGGAGGAAGGAAGCATACTCTAGATCTTTCCTGACCTTGCTTCTTGTTAAGTTTCTTCATAGATCTTGGATGGGTTTCAGTCATGGATAGAGTAACCCTAAAAGCACATGGACACATCTTAAAGGAACACAGCAAACAAGATATTTTATGTAGAAGTTGAGACTATGGCTCAAGGTACAGTGCAATGACCCAGCATGTGTGAAGCCTGTGATTGACCTCCAGAACGGCAGATAACAATAATAATATAAAATACATTTTATGCATGCATCTTCAACTCAGATTTCACTTAGAAAATGGAAGAGTGACGTCTTAGCAGAGTTTTCTTTCACTGAACAATGCCTGAATTTTCCAACCAATGGGGCTGGAGTTATATCGTCCTGCAATTAAGTTTCTGATGATCCAGATGATGAGCTCGCCTTGCAGCGTGGGAGACAAGCCAGTAATCTGTGCAGCTTCTGGTTCCAGCTGCCGCAGCCAGCCCCACATTCTTGACGTGCGCCTTGGAGCGAGAGCTGAGGTGGTGAGAAGCAGCGCCTGAGGACGTGTGCCGTGCCAGGTTTATTTTAGGCACTGGTGCTCTGAATTGTTTAAAATGCATATTGTTTGTGTACATCTCACAGAGGGAAATGCCAGCTATGAATGCCCCGGGCTGCTTGTATGTCAGATGATTAAGTCTTCAAGTCCTGCGGCTGAGGGGTCATTATCAATGGAACTTCCAGGTCAGGGTGTACGCAGCAGAGTTTGAGGCAATGGTTGACCTTTTGATGGCACTCCAGGGTAGCACGGCTTCCTAGGGCATAAATAATCATTTTTAAATTGTTTATCTGACTTCTGTTTGTTTAAGAATGCTAATGTATTATAACATTTGTGATTTCTTGATATTCTTTTGGGAAGGGAAAAACAGTTTCTACTGAATTTCTCTAACTTTCTAAACAAAATGTTTAATGAAGAAAAGAGACGGCAAAACTAATAACATGGATGAGTGCATTATCCTCTGAGATGCAGTAATTCGGAATGCCTTCTCTGTAACTGGACTCTTCACTTGAGTGTTAGTAGCATGAACAGCACACTCCCCCTTGTCTTTCTCAAACGCTACCCAAAACTTAAAGTGCCCTTCTCATATTTTAAAAATCCTAATACTATTCACGCACTACTTGACCTCAAAATAAAGGGTTTTCTTTTTATTAGTTTTTAAATTTAAAATAATTTTATTATTACATATTAATTGCATAAGCTTGGGAAATTCAATATACCATTTGCATGCATGTATATGACAGGCATGGACCTCGGTCGCCCACCCCCCTCTTACTCTTTTGAAAACAAATACCTCACATACGCTTCTCTGGTACTGAGATGATACCTAACATCAATAGGCTCTTTTTACATGAGTGGAAACATCCCGGCTGATTTCAGTGTAAAATACTGAAACTTAAAAAGTAATATTCATGGCTTCACTCTCTTGCTATCTGCCCAGCAGCTACTCTCAAGAGTATAAGAAATATTACCTGATACTTAGAAGTATAAAAATAAAGTTGAGAAGGTCTTGGAAAGACAGTAGTAAGCAATAATTAATCATTACCCTCAAAATTAATTGTTAGAAATGATGATGTGAAGGTATTTGTTTTAGCAAAAATTCACATTGGCCTCTCAAATGGCTTGAGGTTTCTGAACATTTGAGATAAAATATGGCTCTACATGACAATAGCCATCATAATAATTAAGGTGTCGTTAGCTACTCTAATAACAAAGGGACCAATGTATAATTGGCACCAATACTTTGGGAATCTATACTTTGATCCCGTAATCCCATACAGGTTTTCTAGTGGAAGTTTTAGTGTTTTGCAGACAACTCTGCTGCAAGTGATGATTCAAGGAGCGACTCTGGTTTAATGCTCTCACCTTCTTGAGTTTGGCACCCCAACACAGCTGACTCCCCCTTGGAGGAAAAAGAGGAGCATAGAGGACCTCATGGGAGGCCATGGAGGGTTCAACACTAACAATCAGTAGCTCAAGAGCCATGCCCCACTGCAAAGAGAGGGGAATGGGAAGAGCATAGTTTTGTAAGCAAGGAGAGACTCTTTAGTGCCATTTTGGTTATTTAAAATGGTGTAGCTGTCTCTCTTTGTTTCAGTGACAATAAACTTCATGGCACGTGATAACTCACAGAGCAAATCCCAGAAGAACCACACGTGTTTCTTTCAAAATAAGAGATTTTGAATGACAGCGCCGTGGGTTGTCTGACTCGATGCATACACATTTGTAAGGGGCTGTGGCAAAGGTCCTAGCCCACTTCCAGTGTTCTACAACCACAGAAAGAAGTGACAAGAGCAGAATCTGCTCTCCTGATACCTTCCATTGTGTCTCTGCTTCCCAGATGAGTCTATTAGATCCAGACTGAAACATGAACATGCCTGAAAGCAAGAGATCCTATCCAATATGTTTCTATAATCCGGCGACTGAGGCATGATCTACGGAAGCATGAGGTGCTAAAGATTGTAAACATCTATTTTTTAGATTTTTATTTTCTAATTCTATTTTTATTTGATTTTTAAAAGAATTAAAATACTCAGCGGTCAAGTGATGCTGGCATGGGCACATTAAAAATAATGCACCATGTTGAAGCATTGATATTTATTCCTTCAGTTGTGTTAAAGATTCCGTAGCCATTTCTAAGGTGTGCTGATTTTCAGCAGTCACTATTAGCATTGTTAAGATGGTTGAACTTGCAACTCCTCATCTCCCTTTTTCCCCAGCTTTGCTTGTCTTGTCTTTCCTATTCTTCTCTTCCTCCTCTCTTTGATGTTTCTTAACCCCTGCCCCTTAGACTAATAAATTAAGTTCCCAGTATGTGGAGGTGCTGTCTGCCCCCGAGCCTGTAATGGATGCTTTCTCATTAATCAGAGAGCAAAGATCCTGACAGGGGTGTCCCCATCTCTCCATAAGACAGATGTCACAACTCTGTCAAGACTTGCTCTAGGTCTTCAATCTGTTTCATGTCTCCAGCATCCTAGCAGGAGCCACAAAAAAAGGTCCAGGAATCAAAGAAACAGTGCAAAACATAAGCCCGTGATAACAGATGCCATGCTGGGTTTATACCTTTTAAAAAGATTAACCTCTGTTATATAGAGCAATGAATATCCTCTACAATGACTCTTTACTCTCATGTTTCAAAGGAAGTTAAGACAATTTTCTGATAGGTTGAGAAACACAATTAGTATTTGTTATAATGCCATCAGTGTAGTTGACTTCCTGAATTCATCTTATACTCCTAGACTTCAAAGCAAATAAGAATCATGACTATCTGTTTAAACTGTTTAAAGCAGATTGTTTTCAAAGATTGCTAGTTAACTCAGAGGAAGGTTCTCTCCTTGACTCCAAAAAGTTTTGAGTTCCATCAACTGCAGCCTAACAGAACAGACTTCTTAGGCTACTGAAGCCCTTAGAGGACATTCTTCTGGGTTGCTATGGCTAGATGGGTGTGACATCACATGATTGGCTGCATACAGGGAAGCTTTATAAAGCTGAGCTCAGTAGCTAAAGGGTTGTTTTAAGACCACAGTGCCAGGAAATCAGAAGCAGCTTTCAGCTGTGTGGGCATCCTTTGATTCTCCACCTAAGTTGTTTTGACTTGATTAAACGATCAGCAAGTCATCAGGCTTGAGTGGGAGTATATAAAAAGACACAGAGAGGGATTCTATGGGAACTCAGGGTGCTTTATAATTCTGTCATTATGTGAAATAGGATAAAGATGAAAGTGAGGCATTTTGGTCTTGTGGGAAGCAGGCTGGAGAGATCCAAGCTGGAGCCCCTGCTCTGTGTGCTCTTGGAAAAGCCACTTATTCTCTGACTTTGAAGTCTTGTTCATAAAACAAGGGGTCAAGCTGCATGCACTTTTCCAAATGGTCACATCAGCGAAGGCTTTTGCTTTAGCTGCCTTCGTTGAGCTCCTTATTTATCTCACCTTGACTATTCTTACTATTATTGGTTTCCAGTATCCTATTCTCTACCATGACTTCCACATTCCTGTGGATTTAAGGTTTGTGTCCGGTTCCTGAATTGATTTTAGTTCATGAGAGAACAAAGTATATTTCTTCCGTGTGGCATTTCAAACCCATTGTGACTTGGTTTCCATTTGCATTTCCAGCCTGACTGTTTTTGACTTCACTATAACACGCTGTACTTCTCTCCCAGCAAAAAGAAGCTGCAAATGTATGCAACTGAACTTACTATGGCCTTCCTTATTCCTCATTTTGTCTGGTGCATCTTTATACAGAAGTGTTTGTCATCTCTGGACTATCTTACCATTATATTTAAGACGATGGTTCTATGTGGTCACATTCCGTTACAATACTTTATTCCTGAATTTTTTTTCCTTTATAAGCAGTCACCAGGTCATGTTTGCTTTATGAATCTAGTTTCTTATACATCCAGCAGTTGCTACTTCTAAGTCCTCAATACCTGTTGACCTTGATTTAGTGGAACTAATTATGTAAAATATAAGCTTGTTAAATGTGGTGGTCATGTCATTTTTTTTTCCACCATTGTATGCTCAGCACTAAATGAAATTGGAACAAAATATGTGCTCATTAAAATCTGTTAAACCACTATCAGTTCACATTCATCCCAGCTGTGGCTGTGGTTACAGCCACCGTGTCCTATGACAGACTTTTAAAAAAATTTACATTAAAAAATTTACTGAAAACCTACGACAGACTTTTATAAGTAGATGATGTAAGTGAAATGGGAGCATAGTTCACTTTAGACTATATTACTTTAGTTAGGATGAAGAGAAAGTTATTGAAAACTTGAATTCTCCCTTTAACTCCTTCATATTTAGGGTACAGGCCTCAAAGCTGGTCTTTCTTTTTTTTTTTTTTTTTTAGCTTTCATGATACAAAAGAGTGAGATTTAGAACTTTGTTCTTTCCATCACAAGTATGGTTTATTGTCAGGTACTATATTGCTGCTTGCAAGCTGTATACTCTTTGTGAGCATCCTCATTTTAAAAACAGATACGCCAGTACACCCAATGCTTTACCAAGTGGTTTGTTAGCCATTCTATGCTATATAAAGTGCACTTTGTTTCCTCTCTATGCATTTTACAGTTTAAGATTTCATGGCAAAATGCCCTGGGCTGGCTGCTTAAACCAAAGCTACTCATTTCTCACAGTTCTGGAGAGTGGGACATCAAGGTAAGGGTACAAGTGTAAACAGGTTCTGATGAGAGCTGTCTTCCTGGCTAGAAGCCAAATGCCGCCTTGCTGTTATCCCAAAGCAGAGAGCAAGCAAGTGAGCTCTCTCTGTGTGACTCTTACGGAGACTCTGATCCTATTGGGGCAGAGTGCTACCTGTAAAACATCATTTATTTCAGTTGATTCTTCCATATTCAGACTCATTGCAGGCTAGGAACCAGCACATGCATTTGGGTAGGAAACAATTGAGTATTTGGTACCACATCAAGTAACAACTATGCATTTGCCCATGGCCTGCCACCAAATTTCTACAGATAACCATGCCTCATCCTATATATGTACGTTAGTGAGATTTCTCAATTCATGTCTATAAATATAAACAGTCATTCTCCATAGATAAATTTACATACCTACATATTTTGGTATTTTGTATTTATTTCTACTCCTTATACTTATGAAATATTCACATTCCCAAATTCCCATTGAATATACTTGAGGTTTAATTAGGTCCTCTTTTTTTTGGCCAAGAAGGGAAAAAAAAAAATCTCTACATTTTTGCTAATGTTACAAATTAGCAGGAGATATTCAGAAATAGAGTTGCCCACATGTTGTTTGAAGATTGTTTACAGCAAATAATGAACAAAGCAAATTAGATTGCCAAAGGCCTAGCTGTTGAGAAAGTGTAGCACATTATTAATTAAAATACCAGTCAGCTCGTGCGGCACTGCTAGCCTGTGGGTATCGAATGGACTCCACTTGATTGAATCAGGTAGTGGCAGCACACACATTTTTTATTCTGTGCTCGAAGGGATAACAAAAATGTAAAGCTGTTTACTGCTCCTTCATTTGAAAAAATATCATTCTGGAATGAAGGCCTACCAGCTGCAGTAGACAGGCAGAAATAATATAAAGTCTACATTATTCCCCTGAACTGTGATTTTAAACATGGATCTACAACCTCAGATACTCTCGTGGCATTGTGTTATAGGCAGACCTTTGTCTATGGCCAAGGAAACAGTTTCCATGGAGATGCAGGCTTTTGACAATGGTCACTGTTTTGGCAAAGAAAATTAATTCAAGCAGGAGACCAGTTTATAGTTATAAGATTTTTTTTTTCTATGTAGAAGGAGGGGAAAAAGGAGTTGGGACGTAGCATAGAAGAAAAACAAATCTGCCTTTTGGGTATTCTTCTTAACATGCTGAAGTCAGTGAAATTTTGAGAAACCACAAAATATGTTTCCAATTTCAATGCTGATGGGAATTCTCAGGTGAAAGAAAAAACTAGTAAGTAGAATATGATCTCTTACAACACACGTAAACATTTAGCTCACCCCTAGGATAAGTCAGGAAATAATGCTGAGAGTGGTGTTTGTTTAATTCAAACAGTATGGGTTAATTAAACTAGGATTGGGCTCTGTTTAGCTTTGCCTTGTTCCAAGCTCTTCACAGGGATCACTTTTTATTCCATACATTCCCTTTCGTCCAACATTGGGGCAAATAGTTGACATAATCAGTTTCCCATAAATGCTTGTATAATGTCATGGGCATGTCTGCGAGGCGCCACAGAGCAATAAGGACAATAATTTGAAAGGACTTTTACGCCACCCAATTGACATCCCCTCTAGGTTCAATTTAGACAACACTGAAAGCATCATTAACACTTTGTGTCCATGAGGTTGCTGAGAACCACCAGAACCGCAAGGACAGTTTGCAGAAATGAACTTTATTATAGAGTAAAACCTCGGCTGACAGAAAGTAAAATTTTACAGGTCTACCTGTAGGCTCATGGTCTGGGAGCCTCAGTCAACAACAGATGTCTCTCTGAATAGAATTTACTATGCCTAGTTGTTAGACTACACTTGTGGGCTTGAAATGTCTATGGTAGTTACTTGGCGATCAGATTAGCCTCTATCTCTTGCAAGCAGTTTCTGGGTGTATAGGAGTACATTCCCACAGCTTTTGAGTTCAGGCATCAAATGTAGCAAACTGACTGGGGAACAAATCCACTCAGTTCTCCCTGATCTTCTCTAAATCTTCCCAACTTTAATTCAGTACTTCAACCCGAGTGTTTGTTTGGTGGGGCTTTGTTTTTACCATAGAAGGCTTGGCCTGAGTAAGAAAACTCTTCATTTACCTAGATGTGGGAACAGGTTGGCATATCCCTTTGACCTCAGGGTGACCATGTGCTATGCAGCCTCAGTGGAGATACCCACCTATCTTCCAAACACATAACACCAATGTCTCACTGAGTCTGCATTCCATTTCCTATGAAATGACAAATTACACTTCTCTCTCTCCTTCCCTTCCCCCCTTTTCCTTCTGCCCCCGCTCTTTTCCAGTCCCCTCCTCCTCCCCCATTTAGTACACATCAATTCTATTTCTCCTCGCTTGGTCTTTTTCTCACTTTCCTCCTTCCTAGTGGTCAATATGACATCATCGTATCATTTTCAAGCTTTTGCCTCATCCCCGCACCACCAGAGCCCCTTCCTCTCTTTATGCTTTCTGTCCTCTTGCTTTATGTACAAAGTAGCTAGTCTTCCTTCCAAATCCTTATTCTTCAAAAATAAGATAGATAGATAGATAGATAGATAGATAGATAGATAGATAGATACAGAGATAGCTAGATGGGTGGATGTCTTAGGAACCAAGAATACATAGACAAGAGCATAAATGGTCAGCAATATCTGAATAATTGTAGTATTTTTCCTCCTTTCTCTCAGGCTTTCTGCTGTTTGCACGGCCATGAGGCAGCAGCAGTTTTAAAACTACCCCAGCCTTTCTTGTTTTCTGTTTCCTCTCTCTTATGGGAATGTAAACCATCATTGCCATAGAACGGCTGGCCGTGACCTTCTGTGTTAGCAGTTCTGTTCCCTGGAAACTAAAAATAGGCCCAATCTTCTCAACATGTGAGGAGCCAAAAGGGGCTCTTTGATTAAGAGCTGTCTCTGCAGACTGGCATCACTGTCCTCAGGGCAGCCGGGGGTGGGGGCCGGGGTGGGGAGGGCAGGCAGAGCTGCAGCGGTGCCATTTTTCATGGATGACTTCTTGTTTTGTCCCCAGAGTCCAGCTGTTTCCTGACTTCTGTACTCAATTGAGAAGGCCACTTCTGTAGGCAAACACTGTGGAAAACAGCCCAGCAAACATAGGCCGTGTGCTTCTTTGATTTTAAAATTTAATTCAACTTTTTCATTGTTTAAGTCAGTTTTCATAAATTATATCCAGATACATTGCACTGGACATCACTCAACAAATATCTTCCCCATCTCCCGCATATTGGCTGTAACGTGTAGGCATCACACAGTGAATTATTCTTTTAATTTTTATTTTTTCCCCAAAACACTGGTTGCCTTGGCAGGGGTGAATGAGATTCCAGTTGCTGGTAGTACTGAGAGACTCAACACCTGCACATATTTGAAATCTGCATTCAAGTACACAGTGGGTCAAACCCTAACCACATGTAGGTACACAGCCAAGTTATTGGATTTCTTGATGATGAATACAAAGCAGATAGTGCGCCTGCCTGGGTGCAGAAAGGGTTTGCATAAAAATGAAGGAATGCTGTACATGCCTGTGGAAAGTACTGATTAAGAGGGTCGTCTACATTTGTTAAAACAATGCAGTTTTTATCTTTATGAAGGGGTAGGAAGCCTTACAAAACTTCTTGTATATCTTTTATTTATTCAGAAATGTGTTAGTCATGGCTGGAACCATATTATAAAGATTATAATTATTATTATATATAATATTATAGTATATTATAAAATACATTATATATCATATAAATTATGATATATATTATATATAAATTATATAAAATATTTTTCATATTATATAAAATATATTATATTACATATAAAAAATCATATTATATATAAACATTATAAAGATTCAATGTCTTGCCACATTCACCCTCCCAAGCAAACACTGCAGTATGCCTGTCATTCAGTTACTGGGTCAGTGAGGACCTTCAGTACAACAGGCAGCCACCTGTTATCTTCCACCCTTCTATTAAATGACAGGGTAGGTTTGGGTAATGGGACATTTCCTAGAAGGCATTAGACAACCCCAAAACAAGGCAGCTTGTGTTGAGCAGAAACTCTTTACAGCATTATGAACTTTTGTTTCAGTAGTTGAGATTTCTCCATCTTAAACAACTGGCTTGAACAGGAATTTCCTATACAGAGTAAATCCTTATAATGCAGAGATAAATAAATTAGAATGTACCCTAATTTTGTTTTAAAGATGAGCAATACTTAATATTTTTCTAAAGTCACCCTAGTGAGTTCTTCCCAATGAAGAACAATGCTTCCTTTAGCTGATAGGCCCCCCAGCTGCTTATATTTGCCTCTTCCTGACAACCCTTCTTTTTTGCTGTATTCAAATTTTTCTCTTTTTGTGGTAATAATCTGATTTTAGTTGAAAATGCATTTAAGCAATAGTCTTGTTTTAAGTATTATTTTTTTATATGAAAATACACCTAATAATTAGTCCAAATGTAAAAGTTGACATAGGGTTTAAAATTACACCTATATTCAAGCACATTGCTGTCACTATGCTACAGTAGCCTTAATCAGAGTTTTTCTGAGACCTTTTTCAGGACAAGCTACTTCTTTTTGGTCAAAAGAGTGTAATCTATCTCTGGCTGAGGATGGAGATACCCACATAACATTCTGAGATACCCAAAATTTAAATTTTAAGGGAGTCTAGCCTGTCAATTACCTGCAGAGATTAGGGCTGATTCACCTCAAGTCATACTAAATAGATGGGAAGAATAATTTTCCCAGAAACTGACCCTCTGTGCAGTTGACAAGGAATTTTCATAAGACCCTATTCAGACTCTTCTCCCTCCTCTCTCTCCTTCATTCTCTTTTTTCAAATGCTGGCCAGAGCAACAGAACCACAGTTTGTTTTTTCTAATACTGGTTTTTTTTTTAACTCTTTCTCTGAAGCTACATCCCTTCTGCCATCTGTCTATTTGCTAAATCTAAATATCTGTGCAAAAAAAGAAAGTAACAAAGAAACAAAGAAACAAAGAAAGGGAAGAAAACAGAAAGGCACACCTTTCTTTCATTTTCCTCCTACAGGCAGACACTGAGATTGACAGCTTGCCAGATTTGGGATTTTTCTAATAAAACCTGCTTTTGAGCTTCATTCTGAGTCTGTTCTTAAATTATTTTAGTAAGCCTGGTATTTAAGTAAGAAGCTGGGAAGGGGGCCCCAATATGGCAGCCAACATGGGCACATCAAAAATTAACAACTATATGCTGTGTGATGTGGTGTGTGTGTGTGTGTGTGTGTGTGTGTGTGTGTGTGTGTGTGTGTGAATGTGTGTGTAAAGAGATAACCAACACAGGTTGCATGCATTAGCTTGGATTATGAACGGCAGCTCCTTTATAGTGTCCCTGAATGCCACCGGAGATGCCACCAACTCCAGGTGACATGAACTCACTGTCTCTCTACCAAATTGTCTACCCTTTAACTAGGGAGGTTAGAAACTTCCAGAGCTTTGTCACATCACCACGGGACAGCACGTTTGTCTGTATTCTATGGCATAGTCATACTCACGGTAAGAAAAATCTTTCTCTATACCTTGAAAGTGTCTTTTCCTGGAGTAAGTTGCTCCTTTGTGCTTGCCAACTCTGATGAAACCCAACAGTGCCCTCAGTCAGTCTTCGGTGTTTTGGAGGTGCAGACTCCTGGTCCTGCTAGACAGTCCAACTGTCGCTTTTCAATGCTTGGCTCACAATTCTCATGGAATTGAGCTTTCTCACTTACATGTTGTCTCCAAGAAAGAAAATTTTAGGAAAGTAGGTCAAATGTGGACCGACTGACAGGTTTTTCCATTTGTCTATATTACTGCTCAGCATATTTAAAACAATTCCCCTTTTTTTATGCCTGGGTGGCTTATCTGATTGCCACTCTGAACTGCTGCTCTTTATTGTATTGCTAAGTACCTGGGAATGTACTAGATGTTACAGTTTACAGTCACAGTGCCTCTTCTTGTAGATGCCATGTTGGGTTTGACCAATAGGAGGCAGCTGTGAGGGACTGGGAAAGTAAAAAAGGGAAAGGTGTCTGTCTCTTCACCCTCCCTCATTATTCTCTCCTCTATTCTGAAGTGTGGCTTTGAAGATTGGTTGCCCTTACATAGTTGTGGTGTCTTTCTGTTTTAAAAGTGTGTCTTCTACTGTCATCCATTTTAATGGTTTGAGAGAAAATAGCATCTTGATCTTTCAAACCCAAGTGTGATGGCAGTTTAGCAGCACTGCTAGTCCCCGAGTGCTCCACCGTTTCGTGTTGGTTCCCTGTGTCCACACGAACATGCTTGCTAACACTGATGAAGCTTTACTCATGATGATCCAAGAGTAGAAACAACCCAGATAGCCATTGGTGCGTTTCTCATTTATATCCATTTCTCACAATGCGAAAAAGCATGAATTCGAAGAAAGTAGACATGGGGGGTGGAGGAAGCGAGAAGGAAAGGAGGAAGGAACTGGGGGTGGAAGAAGAAGAGGTAAAAGGAAGGGCGAAAATAAAGGGGAGAGGTAAGCATGGAAGGAGGAACAAGACCCAAGATCAGCCAAGCAGGCTTAAAGCCCTTGCTTCTCCAAGTAGCCAGCAACACACCGACACTTTGCTTATGGTGTCATATATGTCTTTCATCTCCTACATCCTAAAACACACTCACTACATAAAACTGAGTGAAAATCTATGGAACAAAAGACACATACTTCCAAAATAGCTATGAAAAGCTAACCTAACAAGATATATACTGTATGCAAATGTATTCTATCTAAATCTGCTGTTACTCCTTACAATGAAATCTTTAGGCTGCCTAGATTCTTTTCACGTCTTCTACCAAATACAAAGGTGAAAAATTAGAAAAAAAAAATTGAACACAGGGTGCGAAACAATTCCTACAGTAATTTATTCTTAACCCCAAACTGCTATAAAACAGGAATGTTCTTGGTGACAATACAAGTAAAGGTTCAGGAATATAATGTGTCCCAAGGCACTGTTGGCAGTTATTTATTGAGCACTCATAAGAAGAAGATGAGGAAAAACAAACTCCTTCCCCTGCTACTCAAATTATAACCTAAAGAGCATGTGAAGCAGTAATATCTATGTCTTCAATGGATTCATAATATTTAAATGATTTCAAAGGTCAAGGCCCAATCATTAAAATTGGTATAATAATTATATCTTTTTTTTTCTCTATCTTCTCTGGGATATTTTTATTGATATATTTCTAATATTTTTAGACATAGAATAATCCTACTATCAAAATCTACTAAGGAAAGAGACTGCCACTGCAAAATACAGCATTACACGACACTGATATTTGCGAGGGATTTTTCAGTTTTACCAAAATAATCTTTTTGCACTACATCCCTTGGTCCACATCATCGGCCCAAACACTTCTCTAACAAATTGCTGTTTAGCTAAGAAAATATAGGGTTGTCCATTGAGAACACAGGAATCTTAAAATTTGATAACAAGCATCTCTTAAATGAATGTGGTGCTGGAAATTATTTACTAAATTCATGTGCACCCCATTTTCTTTCCGAGAGCCCAATGCTCACTTAAGACTGACAGGAAACTAGTAAAAGACCTGTTAGGAAGGATGAACCTTCATGGGCTTCTACAGCGTGACTCATTATAACAAAGGAAGACAATTACATGCTTTTACACCCATAACATACCTAAGCTGACATGTACTCCAATTGTCTACACAGGCACATAGCTCTTGGAATTTGAGGCTTTCTCCTGAGAGCCTGTGATAAATGCTTATACAGGTGAGCAAAAATTTAGCTCAAGCAAATCATATAAAGAGGAGAAAATGAGAAAAATGTCCAAAATTAAGTAAAAGATGAACGAAGAGGGAAAAAAAAACCTAAATGCTATGGCTTCTGCTCTGCAGGTAAGCTTCGCCCAGTCTTGGCTCTCATTTTTCAAGTCTGGCGGCTACAAAATGTGTTGAGAAAGATAAATGAGTCTTCTTTAAAGTTTTAGCTTTACATTAAGTGATTTCTAATAGTAATCTGGATTTGAACCTCGGCCATACTTTTAGTGGATTCCCGTCACTATTTTTCTTGAAGCGGGAGGCAGGAACTCCATCACGTTACTATGATTATTTTATAAGTTGGTTACTCTCTTCCTATTAAAAATATGCGTTCTTCTAATTCCTCAAGCTTCCAATTTACTCATTAGAGAGATTGATGTTCTAAGACAGCCACTGTTTTGGTGACATGCTGACAAGTGATGACAGTAATCGATAATTTACAGTAATCTGCATATCCTTGGCTTCTGGGCATGCACTTATCCTATATTTTACTGGTGTCTGACACAGATTTTAGTTTGTGAACATTATATTTGTGGTAGGGGCTTTACCGTTTTACTTTTTTATTTTTCCAAATCTCACCCAATAACAGCAAAATATCACTTGAGAAAGCATCAGTGGCTGAACTGGCGGGTTCCCACATAGGAATAAGATTAAAAACCTGCTCAACATTTAAAGTATTTCTCTTTGGGATTTCTGGTTTCCACATTTACCTCTAAATTTCACATATTAATGGTGAGTGCTTGGACTAACTACATAAAGGGGATAGGAAATGTATAAATAGATATTTAAAATAACTTGGATACTGCTTGCTATTGGCTATTTTGCATCCATGTTTTGTTGCACTCTGGTAAAATCAGAGGAGAGCACAAACCAACATGTAAGGGAATGCTAAATACCCAGAATGCATCTCTACAAAGCTCCCCTGCCGGGTACATCTGCTGTCTCTCTTTCCTCATTTCCCACCTGTTCCAGAACCACGTCTGTGAGAAAAATTCTGTGGAAATGTTATCAGAAGTTTCCTGTGATGTTGATTTTTTCCAACGCTATTCAGATGTGCGCATATAAACAAAAACAGAAGGAAAAATAAATGAGACAAGGGGGCAAGAGGGAAGAGGATAAGGATGAAGAGCAGGAGAAGGGGAAATGACAAGGAGCCCTAGGAAGAGGAAAAGAAGTAGCTACTCTCTCTCCTGGTCTCTGTGAAGTTCTAAAAGTCAGAAGAAGTCACTGGGACTTAGTAACTCTTGTCAAATTAGCATGGAAGAGCTGAATGAAGTAGTAAGTTCCTCTGTTGAAACTGAACTTCAATAGTTTACTTTCCAGTTTTCCCTTTAAGGGACTCTTTTGCTCACACTGATGGATGTAGTCTATCACTAGTGTCGTTTGCTACGCCCTTTCAGCCTGCATCTGAATGTCATCTGTTTTCTAAGGCTTGCAGCCAGTGTCATTTGCTAATCAAAATGCTGCTGAAGTGCCTCCTCCCTGAATCTTTCCTTGCTTCCTCTTGCCTTTCTTGATCCCGGGCACAGCTTTAAATATCACCACATTTGAGTAGACAATGCTTTTGGACTTTCTACATGACTATAGGATGAGTTCCATATCCTTTCATTACAGAATCAGTTCTTACACATTACTTTTGGTTTTACTAAACCACATGCAATTGAACTTTGACCCGATTTCATCCTTATTTTATTTATGCATTAATCCAGAGTAATAGTAGACAATAAATTAAAGTCGAATAGCATTCTCATTAATAAACTTGTCAGCTGTTGCCACTACGGATTTGATTATCAATAAAGAAATCAATACAGAATTTTACAAACTTATTGAAAATTGATTACAAATCCTGCTAATGTAGAAAAGAGAATAGAAAAGTATACTAGTTACTTTTTTATTACTGTGATAAAATACCATAATCAGGGAAGCTTACAGAAGAAAGGATTTATTGGAGACTTAGGGTTCCAGAGGGATGAGTCCATCACCATCACAGTGAGGGAATGTGGCAGCAGGTAGGCAGAAGATCTGACAGCTACCATCTTGAATGGTAATTCATGAGCAGAGTGAAAATTGGGAACAGCCTGAATCTTTGAACTTTCAAAGACTGACCTCAATGACATACTTCCTCCAGTAAGGCTATCCTACCTAAACCTCCCCAGTGTCATAGATTAGGAACTAAGTATTCAAAGGCCTAAGGCTATTGAGGATATTTGTCATTCGAAACACCACTATGATCACCATTATTTTCCTCAATTCACATCATAAGTGCAGAAAGAAAAAGAAGGAAAAAGCAATGTAATAAGTATAACAGGGCAGAAGTGTGAGTTCTGAAGGTCAGTCGGATCCTCCTTCATGAAATAATTGATGTAGAAAGCCACAAAGCCATACATTGCCCACCATCCCAGTGAGGAAGAGAATGGCAAGGATGTTCACTAGTAAATGTGTATGGCCAAGACCACTGTGTGCCTTCTCTTTCCACCTTAAATGGTCGCGAAGAAGGCTGAAGAAAATAAAGGTTTTCTTTTTTCCATGGCGATGAGCCGAGAGCTGAGATGGAGAATGGGGGAAGAGTAGAATTTTTTGCAAAAGGTCTACTGTTGTCTTTGTCATCCCCAACTTTGGGCTCTTTTGAAGAAAGTGATTTTGAGAGAGAGTCATTAAGAAAGAAAATAAGTTGTTGTTTACAGAAAGTCGGGTACAATGGGTAGAAAGGCTACAATAACCATGAAATCCACCTATCAGCATGGCACAAATAGAAACTTTCTGTTAAAGCTCAAGAATATAAATGGAAGTAAATGGCAGCATTATTGCATGAATAAATGAGTTAGTCAATCAATCACTGACAAGGCCCACTCTGTAATCAAAAGATTTTTCATGTTAAGATTAATTTCATGTAATACCATTCTAAATATTACATAAGCCCCCTTGACATTGAATTATACTTCATAAAACAGAAAGAACACTTTTAGAGGCCAGAGAGTGGTAGACAGTCAGGAACAAATTCTCTGGAATTTCAGGGTTTGGGTGGCCACAGGCACAGGTCTGTGAGAATGCTTTGAAAGTCTAAACTGTCTAAAACTGTCGCAACTAGCAATGAGTGTTATTTAAATAATGCTACTCATTGACAATATTGATAAAGTCAAGATAACAGGAAGAAAAAAAAAACTCTTGTAAACTACTGTATTTGGCGTCTTACATCTGAAACTTGTACCAAGTAATCACAGAATAGTTAACAGAGTTCTCAGCATATAAATAATAACAACCCATGGTGAATGGCACTCACTGCTTATAGCACCTTGTATTTGATTAAGAAGCCAGTCATCATAAGCACCATGTCAAAATAAAAATCAACCACAGAAAACTACTTCAAGTCAGTTTGTCCCATTTGTTTGCTCTTTCCCAGGTAAACTCGACAGACAGACTCATCCACCAAGCAACAGAATATTCTTCTCCCTGGAGCAAAGCAAGGAAGACGAACCGATAAACTGATTAAGGTTGCTTTAAATTCACAGTGGTGTTATTCCCCTGAATTAATAAAGGATGAGAAACCCATAAAAATAGTTTTTGGATTCTGTCACTAAATTCCTGCAAAATAATTGACACAGGACTGTTTCTAGTTCCCCTCCAGCTACAGTCCTCCTCATATGAGAGAACTCTCGCAGAGAACTTACTAAGAATCCCTCCAAAGGCTTCTATGACCTATTTTCCATAGGCTTCTTGATTCATCTGTTACCTTCTATTTTGCATAGATTTTTTCCACAACTGAAGACTTAGAAAAAGGAAAAACTCTCCAAGATTCATGTTTCAACAAAGAAAGCTAGTTTTATATTTCAACCAGAGTAGATTTACTCCCTGAGAGGCTCTTGACAAATACAGTTACAGTTTATTACTAGAAGTGCAGTATAAAAAATTTTATGGAAAAAAAAAAGGCTGTGAGCTTAAACAAAGACAATCTCTCTTTACAGAGCCTAATGATTTTTTAAAGTTTGAGAAATTCCAAGTATGGAAAATATAGAGAAGAAGACCTTACTTGGTCTGCCTCCCCTACTTTGCATAAAGCCAATGGCTATGAGGGCTAGAAGGGATCTTAACCAAATGGTTATTTGTTTTTTTTTAATAGGAGAGCAAATTCCAGGGAAGAAGAAAGAATCATCATCTACTTGTCTTCTGGAGAAGGAATAAAACCTATAAGACAAGCTTCCAAGTTCTCAGTCAATGCTGTTAGCCCTCTCAAAATTATATTCCGAGAGTCCACATGGTATGGAGCTATCATAAAGCTCCGCCTATCAAGAAACAAGGGATCCCTGCCTTGCTCCAAGGTGAAAGTTTGCATATCATAGAGCATGTGGCAAAATCTGGCCATAGTGTATTCACTATGTATTTTAAAATAGTGTATCCTAAAATAGCAGGGAATCTCCCCGACCCCCAACAATGGGAAATATCAATACTGATACAAGGAAAAGATACACTAGAATTTTACCCTAAGCAGCTAAACAGATATTTAGGACACAAGTCTTCTATTGTAGGAAAACCCAACTTCCCTGGCAGTATTTTCATTTTTCAAAATATTTGGATGCACTTCTTTAGGGAAGAAAATTACTCTGGCATTCAGTAGAAGGTTTGGAATGTGTCCTAAAGACAGTAATATAAGTAGTATTAAGTATAAGTAATATAAGTAAATATAAGTAATATAAGTAAACACAGTAATATAAGGAGGTGGTATAGCATTTATAAGCATATTTATCTTGGTGTGACAAAGTTAAGGAGTGAACATTCTTATTATTTTGAAAATATGACCAATATGGTCATTCTTCCCTTTAAAATAAGGAGTCTGTGCCATGTAGAACCTCAGTCCTCATCAGCATTGGCTTCAAGGATTTAGCAACCAACAGACAGATAGGAGCACAGCAGTGAGAGCTGAAGCATGACTGTCAGTCCTCTCAGGAGCTGTCCTGTTGTACATGGCCCTCTCAAAGTTTGCCACGTGCCATTCTCTAGTTGTCCCATAAGTCCCATGCTTCCCTTGCAGAGGCTTTATCACTCTCCTGTGAATGCAAGGCTCCCATTCACAGTGGTACACAGATGATTCTGTCCATAATGTCCTTTCCCAATCCCTCCCTCTTGACCCTCCAAATCCATCATTTGGGGACTAGTTTTAAAGCCCCTAAAAGTAGACATTTCAAATTCTCTAGGTGGCTTTAACATTGGAGATGTTTCCTCACTGGTAATAGTTGTTGTCCTCAGTTGATCTGGGTCTCCATTGTATTGTACTTCCCAGGTCGACTCTTTAGCAGTGGTTTTCAAGCTGCCTTAAGACAATTATCATAAAAGGGAAATTAATCAATGAGTGGTGATGGAGAAGTCACTCACATGTGCACACGTTCACATAGAAACAAGCTGAAATACAACCTTTGTGACATCCGTACACTTTCTATCTTTGCTGTGCTTTGCTGTAGTCTATCCCAGTCTGCTTCTTTTTAAAAAAGAAAATCCTAACTCATTCAATTGATTTCTAAGATCACAAAAAAAAATGCTATTACTTCCACTTTGAAAAATTCTCTTTTAGATACTGCCGAGATGCCTCAATGGTTAAGCCTTCTTTCAGAGGCTCTGCATTTTATTTCCAGTACTCACATGGTCACTAGCTCAAGTTCCAAGGAATCCAATGCTCTCTTTTGGCCTCTGCAGGCACTACACACACATAGTGCCCAGACATACATACATGTAGGCGAAGCACTCACACACATATGATGAAAATAAATAAACCTTAAAAAAATCTCTCCTGCTTGGCAAACAACCTATGACCACTATTTTTTTCATCCTCAAATCTAGTCCATGGAAAGTATTCAATAAATACTGGTTAGACTGATAACCACAAATAGGTGATACTTTTGAGAGTTTAATTTTTTATGGCAGAGTACATTGTACTGTCTTTCTTGTCTATTTTCAGACTAACATTGAAGTATCTCTATTTTCTGGCTGTTTGGAAGACAAGAATCAAGAGTGTATAAATTCTATTTTCAGCATGATCACTCTTTAATTTTTTTTTTACATTTTTCATTAAAATAGAATTACATCACTTCCTCCCTTCTTCCCCCCTCCAACACTTCTCATGCCCCTCACTCTCAAATTGATAAAATAATTTCTCTTTATTATGTTACATGATTGTGTGTATAGCATGTGAGTCCATTTTGTTGTTGTATGTTATGTTTTCAGTTCTGCCCAGTTTGTATTGATAGTCACTCTTCTTAAAAATACAGAGCCAACGAGGAGCCAAGTTCAATTGCAACCGTATCTACTTAGCGCTCTCTTCATCAGCAGACATGTTAAGTGTTAGCATCTGAAGTCATTAATACTGTTATCTTTAGCTGATCTTCAGTCTAAAAGTGGTTTGAGTACAACCAAAATATCCTTACAAAGCAAACATTGGCACCTGGCAGAGTAGTTAACTCTGGTTCTTTTGTCCATCCTTGTTTTCACACATAGTTTCTTATTTCTAGTTTTTGACTTTCAGTAGTTTGACAGACTATAAATTTAATATTATAAATTTTGTGGTCACAGTCCAGACCCTAGTTCTAAGCAGACATTAATAATCACACCAGAAACATTTTTCTTGGTCCAATGGCAACCTTGTCAGATCGTAACCAAGATTGTAAATAGAACACTCAGTTAAGCCCATGTGTTCATTATGAACCCCAGAGAGAATAAATCAACCCTTTGCTTCCTGCTAATGACTGAGTAGAAAGGGAATGTTGCCAGGAAATCAGTTACGACTGACTTCTGGATTCACCTGTCAATTCATTGCTTTCATGATCATCTCCATAGAGTTATCATTAGGTTATCATGATGAAGTGAATATGGTGTCTTGTTCCTCTTACCTTTTGGACTTTAAAAAGTGAAGTTCCTTAGTTGCTTGTGGCTACACATAGGTTCAGAGATACTTCCCCCAATAGCGCTCTGTTTGTTGTTGTAAAGAAGCATAGAACTGTGTAGAAAGCTGTGTCAAAATAATGAGAGATGGCTACATAGCATAGTGAAGCCCTGGTATTAATTCTACAGACTTTCAGTAGTAGAAAGTAGAGTCCCTCCCCCTAATTCTGTCTCCAGTGTTAAAAAGAGGGAGAGAAGACATTGAAAGACAGCCTAATATTAAAAATAAATAAATGAATGAATAGATAACACAAGGAGAGAATTTTAGAATGAGAGAAGTATCTGCTATTTTGGGACATTAAAGAGGCCTTGAAGTAGTAATTCCTGAATCCCTGAGCTTTATCCACAGCCTAAACCACAATTACAGAACAGAGCAAGGTAAGAGACCTGCAGAAAGCTTTACTAGTATTGCAGTGGCATGCTCAACTGCGTTTCACAGAGCTTTGGATTCTGTGTATCTGGAGAGGCGTCAGGGACATAGATTTGAAGGAGGTTCCGAGAGACTCTGGCGCATCCCTTACTACTAGTTGGTGTTTTTCTATATGCATCCTTGTGTGTCTGTATCAGAATCACCTGAAAATCCAATTCCTGGGTCCAGACATGTGGAACCCAGGTAAAATTTTGGAGCACATCTATGCCTGAGAGCTATTAAAGCAGAAGCATGTGGCCAGATATCTCTTCACAGCATTAGCACTCAGCTGAGCAGCAAGTCCTTTACACAGGAAACCTGTTGTAATCCATCAAGGTCCCTCTGCATATTTGCTATTGTTTTTCTGTAAACAAAAAGCATACCTGTTACTAGCCATAAGCCCACTACTCTAAGTCCCATCCTTCTCTGGACTTCTCTCCAGAGATTCTCTGGAATCTTTCAGGAAGAACTGTGATGGGGAAATCTTAGCACTATGGTTGGTGTGCTGCTGGGCTGGGGCTTATCCAAAATTAAAAATCTGGGGGTAAAGGATACAGGAAAGTTCAATGGCCCATGTCTTTCTTTTATTCTCAATTGATTTCCTGTTTATACTATAAATCTGGAAGTTGACAGGGTGATAATTGCAGAAGCAATGGCCACCACAGGAAGGAAAGATGAACACAAATAAATACATATTAATGACAATTTGGTCAACTCCAAGATACCAAGACATATATTTTTTATGATTGTCAAAGTCATTTTTTTCAATGTCTACTTACTGCGAAAATTGTGAATCACACTTTTGTACCTACACAGATAAAATTATCATAACTATTTTGAAGATATAGACTTATTTGACAAATTTCAAAATTCCATATAAAATGAAGTTTGTCTAATGACGATGGCAATGGAAGTAGCCCCTCAACACAGCCATTCTGCATCTGACTAAAGGGACTCTTTAGATTTCTTGAAACTCCAGAACTTACTACCTGGGTAACACTGAGAAAGGTACTTAATCTCTGTCTCAGGTTTTCCTGTGAAGGTGCTGCTGCTGCTGACGGTGATGGTGACAATGATGGTAACGATTGTAAAGATAAAAAAGGAGGAGGAGGAACAGAGAGGCAGATTTCTGTCTCATCACCTTCTTGGAAAGAGTAAATGGCTTAATATTTATAAGGTAAAAAGCACCTAGTCCTTATAAATACTAGACAAGTATCTATTAAATAGTTAAAAATTGTATTAATATTAACCTTTGTTTCTAGGTGCTAGATACCATTGGATAGTTCACAAACATCTCATAATTCAACTTTCTCAGCAGTTTATATAAATAAAAATACACAGTTAAAACCAAACAATTTGGCAGAGAGATCCTCAGTTCCTATGACTAATGTAACTAAAAATTCCAATGTATTTTGCATTCAGACTTCTGATTTTTCAAGATTATTATATGATTAAAGTGAAGAAGCAGAAAGGTAAGAGGGCACAAAATAGCAAAGGATAGAATGAAATGGTTTTAGCTCCTTTCTCTACATTTGCCTATTAGAGTCATTTGGGCCTCAATACGTTCCCTACATGTTTTAATATGGCTGTATATCTATTAACATACACATCCATGTTTGCATTCAAGTACTTGGAAGTCAGAAGTATACTTGCATTTGGCTTCGTGGGTTTTGTGTTGTTATGTCTAATCTCTGCATGGAGTCGTTTAACAAATTTAGAAATTCAATAGAAATTTGTCTGTCTTTGCTCACAATAGTCAATGGAAGCTAGCCTTCCCAGGGATCATCCTGACTGAGGCTTATACACCAGGCATTGTTTCCTAGGTTTCCTAGGCCAGCATCCCCTGAGACGCTGAGATGCAGTCTCTTGAACAATCATCTGGAATGTCTGAACTTCAGTCAGAGTAGAATGGAGTACTTCCATGGGCCCAGCATTAGTCATACGCTCACCGCCTTTTTTATAGGGGATGGACGACGTTGTTTGCATCTCTCTGAACTTCAAAAAAGATCTTTGTATGCAGAGCCTTGGGAGGATTTATTTATGTTACTTTGGCACAATAGAAGTCACTTTGGTTCTTGACTGTTCCTGTGACTCATGGGTATTTTTTCCGATGTACTTGACCCCTGATCCTTTCCATAGTCTCCCATCTCCATTAATTTAGCTTCAAAACCGCAGCTGTGTCTGTTGACCAAGAGCTTGAAGAATGAAAGTCACTGTTTCCATCCACTCTTCAAAGAAGGTAAAAATAGTTCCCCGTTGCCTTCATGTAACCAGATATTAATAAAAAAATGTAAATAAAAGTTGTCATTTCCTCTTTGAAAAATATTTTGACAGAACAGAAGATGGAAAGTTAGGGATATCACCAAGATCAGCTAAACTGTGTATTGTGTTTAACACCGAGAATTACCAGAGACACCAGACACAAATCATAATAAATGCCTGATCAACATTAAAAGTGCTTAATCATTTTAAGAAACAAATGTAATTGTTGGGATATAAAATATTAAATGTCCAAGTCAACAAAAATCTGTAGTGTTAACAGAAGAGGACATTGATTTATGAAAGTTACGCATGTTCCAACCCTCCAGAGGGCGCTATTGCATTTACACAGAAATATAATTACATAAGCATTATCCTGAAATTTTAAAAAATGGGAATTTTGAGCAGGTCTAATTTGTTTCTACACAAAATAAGAAGAGAATCAATAACCATGACAACAATGTGACCCCTAACTATTAACTTGGGCTTATCTCAGGTTTATTATAACCTGAAGATCAGCTACCTAATAAACAATGGCAAAAACAAGGACTCTTTCCAGATACCATTTACAGTAAATTTCATTTAAACTCTACATTAATCCTAAACATTAAACTGCTTGTAGGTTCAAGTATACAGAGATTTAAAATCCTTTAAGTAATTTTATAGCATCAAGAAATAAAATGAAATCAAATTTTCAAAAAGACTACAGATTTTGAAAACACAAATAAGAATTTTGCACAAGTAAATGACTTTACATTTTTTTAAAATCTAGCATTCCATACTTATTCTTTTAGTTTAGGTGGTATTACCTTGGAGGGTACTGAGCCAGAGTCCATGGAGAACAAACAATAAACTGGTTCTTTGCATAATTTCAAAGCTACATATCACTGGGAGAGAAGTTGGAAGATGTTTACATCATGTGACATGCCTGGAAACTCGTACTCTGAGCGTGAATGTACAGATAGTGGTTTGAAATAATATGACTTTTAAGAGAAGAAATGATTAAAATAGACTCATGTTATTTCTTATGAAATCACTGACAGATTTGTTTTATTTGGGCTTTGACAGCTATTACGAATTCTTGACACCATTCCAGAATTGTTTGAATCATAATGGTATTTTTAGAACCATTAGTTGCTATTAGAGTTTCGGGGCGGAAATGCCCCAGGAATAGGATAAAGAAGAAATAAAACAGAAAAACAAACTGTGTGGCTTCGTGTTAATTTTGTTATTTGCACCCTCTCTAACTTTAAATCACCTCACTGTTATTTTACAGAAACATGAATGATTTTCTTGTGAGTTATAAAAATGGACTAACACAAACACTCAACTCTTGGTAGTATTAATAAATCACATTATATAACAAAGAGTAAAATGGAGAGTAATTAATCTAAAAAGTGTCTCCAGATTTGCAGCGTTTCCTATTTTGAAGTGGGGGAAGAAACAACCTAGGTGGGAAATGTGCAGAATAATTGATGAGCCATACTTAAACTGAAATGTTTGAAGTTCCAGGTCAGGAAGTTAGGCAACATGTTCACTCAAATGTGAGAAGTCTGCGGGAGAACTTGTAGACTGTGTGTACCTCGACACATAGCGGCATATGTCACTCGGAAATATCTCCCTCTTCAAAGCACAAGCTAGAGAAGAAGCCACTTCCATCTCTTTCCTTGGAGGGAGGAGGGTATTAATACCCTCTGTGGCTATATGAGAACAAAATTACTAGGTCAGGAGCAAAACTAAGGCCTTGGAGATAGCTAAGTGACAGCTCCCTGTGTTTGTGGGTAAGGGTGGGCCCAGACAGATCTATCAGGTTTTTAGTTTGAGCTATTCCGGAAGGCATCAGGGAAGGGAGAGCTTGACTTAAAGGCGATAAATAGAATTTGCTTCAAGACTTAGTCACAGAAACATGTTCTCACTCAGACTTATAAGTCATTCAGTAGATAGAATCTTGAGATCATGGTAGCTGTAGCAAACATTTGAGCAGTTAATTCTCCAGAAAGCAACTAGGAGAAAGGTTGCTGGTGCATGAGAGAGACTGTGACTAAGCACTCCCATGAGCTGTTGGCTATTTCAAAGGTTAAAAACAAAAGACACATACGTCATTTCCTTTGGGCAATAATAGTACCTAACTGTGGACACCTCCGTGTAGGTTAGAAATTATTGGTAAAGCATATTTTGTGATTTGAGACTGTAAATAATAATCGAGAATAAAATAGCAGAATTTTTTAAAGTATCCGTAACTTTGAAAAATCTATACAGGCCTCGCTTTCTACATTTCTCAAAGAGGAGGATGTGCAGCCACATACTTTATTTATTCTAAGTGCAATCATGGATGTGAAAGTCCTTTGGAAGTATAAAGGATGTGACTATGCTAATAGAGTTTGTCTTTTTACATTAAGTGAGATTTTGGGTCTCTCAGCACTAAATTATATTTTTCATAGACAAAGACAAACCAGGACTATGGAATTGAGTGGTTTATTCCAATATTGATCCCAAGGGATACCTTGTTCGGATCTCCTCCTTAGGCTGAGTGTGACTGATGAGGTACTAGATTCTGCTCTGCAGAAACATCTTGAATGGGCTGCCAAAGGTGCTGGAAGACACATCATATATCGAAAATGAGTCACTGGACACATGGTCTGCCAGAAGTTCTGAATGCCTGTGACAGTGTGATTGATAATGTCTCAGGTGAGAAACTTTCTTCAAACCTCAAAGACAGTGCCTAGTATGTCATTTTAGGTTATTTTGTGGATCCAGCATAAAGGTAACAGGGACAGATAGAGTGCAAAGAATTGCATGTGTATGTGTGGGGGGGGGTCTTTTGGTCATTTACAAAACCATGTTATTCTGAAATCAATTAAATTATATCTACCTGGGAAGACAATCATTTCAAATAATAAAACTTCAATTGACACCATGAAGTGGACTCATGCATTCAGCATATTTATTGTGTTGAGGAGAATATAAGAAGTCACCATGACCCTCTACAGAGGAACAAGAGAAAGGAGTGCATGTTAGCACAATACCAAGCCCAAAGGGTAGACATTTAAAGAAGATGCTATATGATGAAAAATTAAAGGGAGCTGTGAGTGGAAGCTGGTTGAAGCCTGGAGTTGTACTTTAAAATCATATCTTTAAAGTCATACCCATAAAATTCCTACACATTTCTTAAATGCTCTGATTCTCTGACCCAAGTGTGTGCATACTACAACAATTCTCTTTGACTCTAATAATATAGCAAATTTTATGGTTACATGAAGTAACTAAAGAGTTAAAAACAATCTCCAAAGTACTAAATATTAAATGCACAAGTGATGTTACATCTTTGAAATCTCAGCATCGGGAGCCTGAGGCAGGAGAATTGGCATGAGTTTGACGCTAGTCTGAACCATATAGTAAGACTGCCTCAAAAATAAGAAAATAAAAATAAAACCAAAAGAGACTAGTTATTTGCATTTTTTTCACACAACAACTTCAGCATTATTATAAAATAAAATACCTAAGACTTTTGTGGTTCTTATGTGCACATTTTGTACAAAAAAATTTAAGTAATGCTCACATTTTCTTTTTGTCTTTGCCCATAGTTAGCTGCTGTCCCAACTGAAGATGCAGTGCCATTGGCTGACGAATTTTATATACAACTCACTGCACAAATTTAAATATTTAAGGCACTATGCTATTAAGCTAGTAATATAATAGATTGGTTTTATATTTCAGCACAACTAACTCCCCCATTTTGGCATGCTACTTTTATTGTGAGAAATCCATACTAAACAATGATTTAAAATGTTCATAAAAGTTGCTAGCTGAAAATGTTCCTATCTTTTCTGTTATATCCAGTCTCTATAAATCTGAACCATATCTCTGTATACATAGATTTATGCAATTGGTAAAAGTCTCACAATCATATTTTAAATCCTATCTATTTGTAAGGATTAGCCTACTCAACTAATTCAGAGAGGCAAGGTGTAGTAATTTTGCTAGTCCTTTACCCCAGACTATTTCTGCAGGGACATCTCATAGCATCTCAGCAGCCTGTAAACATTAGCAGTCAGCACGCATCATTCACATTCAGTTTAGCAAGTGAAAACTTCCTGAGCCTGGGTGTTCTTCTCTCTCTGGTAGAAAGACCCTTTTTAGTTTTTAGAGTTTCGGTGAGATTTTTCCCCTAGCAATTCATAGTCCAAATAAGATGAATTGAACAGACTTATATCTTCCCATATAAAAGAAACAACTAGCTGGCTAAACCTTCTTTTCAATACAGCCTAGCATTTGAGATACCTCAGCATGGGAATGAATGAGCGACAACAATCTGATAGGACCGTGGAGGAAACAGGTAATGTAGCCCTCTAGCTGCCTGCTGTTTGCCAGCATACTTGGAATTTGCTTCTAAAACGACAAACAGAATCAGCTATTTAAGCTTTTATTTAGCTTACTTTTCAGGGAACTATTTTGAAACTTGTTTCAAACGAATCTCAGAGTTAATCTCTAGCTAAGCCAATGCATGTTTTAAACAATGCATGTACAATGCATGTACAAACATCGTACAAAATAAAACTCTTCTATGTTCAATTCTATTGTTACACCATTTTCTCACATTTTTATCATTCAGAATAGAGTTAAAATCTTCAGAAATGGTCAATGTGATTTAGAATCTGTTGGAGCTAGTGTGCTCTCTTCCACACAGGCTTGGCATACTCTTGCAGCATGCTTATAGAGTTTGTTAAGGCAGATTTTTATCTCATTTTATGAGATCTCAACCATTCAGTATCCTACATGATAGACCTCAGCCTAGAACCTAAAAGAAAACAAAGTTTCTTCTAAGTTGAAATGCATTCTGTGTTTACTGGTTCATTAAACACCTAGTTTAGTCACTATTTCCTAATACATATTTTAAATGCACTAAGTTTTCTCCTTTCCAAGATCACAGCATTTTATAGGAATACAGAGTACAGAAAATGACAACTTGGCCATTCCCAAAAGAGACACTTGGAGTCAATAACCATATGGGCATCTCTGTGCAACTGCCATGACATTAAAGCCCTAGTCACTGACTGAAATCAATAGTGATTCCAAGTCATCATGAAACACTCTGTCAAAGTACTTGGGATTCAAGAGTTTCACGTCAATATGATCATCCAAATAAGTACTAACTCATTGAGAAGTGAATGTGAACATTCCTCAGGATTATTCTCCAGCACCACGCAGATGAGGAAACTGAGATTAAGATGCAGAACTTTCTCAAGATCACAGCGAGGAAAGTGACAGAAGGAAAGAATGCTGTGCACAGAGCTCCATGTTGATTTTGCTGCTACTCTACTTTACCTCTGAAACAGGAATACTCCCGATCCGAAACTATACTTGAAGTCACACGGTGAAACAGCATGGTTTACAGGGAAAGACAAAAGTAAAGGACATAATTAGCCCAGGACAACATTGTGATTTAAGCCAGAATGTAGATCCCAGTTTCCTCAGGTTAAAGTTCTTTGCATGTTGCCATGTTGCTCAGTCACAACGGTCATGACACTACTGAAATGTCCTTGTTTCATGCCTTTCCTATACTTGAACATGAATTAATAAAACTGGCAGATGTTATTAAAAACAATCATACAATGCTATTGGAAACATCCAAGCTCTCTTATTTTATTCCAGTTGCCTCCCCCACCCCGTGTTACTTACAGTTCGAGTTCTCTTCCAATGGCTTTTCTTCCATCAGAGGCAAGATTTAGTCTTTCAAATTCAGTTGTCATTATTACCTTTCTCCCTGTCCATACAACTAGGTACCACCTACCATCTTTTCCTTCGTCATTTTTTCTTGTTCCTACATTTCCTCCTCCTTAATTGACTCTCATGGCTTTGACCATCATTTTCAAATATGTGATGTAATAAAAATACCTAGAATGCCCACTTAGTTACGCTGATTTTCAAATACGAGCCAGTCTCCTCTCCTGAATGTTTCCCTTTTGATGTCTCAACTTTTATCTTTCCACAACCATCTATTTGGGGACCCAGGGCCACAGACACACATGACCATTGGATTTTCTTTGTGTACATTGACAAAAGTTAAATAGAGAGCTTCCATAAATCCAAAGTGCTGAAATGAGTTTACAGCCATTCTATCATATTTCTTAATGATTTCATATGAGTTTCATGTGGCTGTTTTTTATTTTTTGTCACAGAAAAAATAGGCAAAACTTTCCTGCCCAGCTGGGAAGTATAGTCCCAGATCATCACCTAGAGTGCAACTTTATGATGTTATTTCTGAAGTTAACAAAAAAGTGCCAATCAGTTTGTATCTATTGCCAACTCTGTAATTTGACTATCAAAATTATCATTTTATATGCACGGACTAGCTTTGTGCCTATCTCAAACTGGGAACTCATGTGTAAGACTAAAAGGTCAGTTTGAAATACATAGCAGTTTGACATTAAATGGATAAGGAGGAATTACACCCTTAGTCAATTTGACTGTCATAATTCCAGGGTAAGTATGCTGGAAAAGGTGTTTGAGAGAATCTCTCAGTAAATTAGATTATTCTTTGAATGAGATATCATCAAAGAGTAAATCTATTTTCTGCTCCTATTTAATATTTTCTTCTCTTTTTTGCTGTGAAATTCAATGACACATAGATGTAACTTTCTGACCAGAAAATTAACCAGAAAATTATAGTACTACCTGTAAATTTGTGTGTTTTACTTTTCCATGCCAGGAATTGTATAAGGCGCTGGAGCACAAATAGAATGAGATACAACTTCTGCTCTCGAACATCAGAATCTAACAAATATATGCCTATCTTACAATATTGCTGTGTTTATACTAATATTATTGTAACTGTTCTTCATTTTTAATGATTATTATACTCAGTCCCAGAAAAGGACATTTGTAACATTTTTATGATAGTACATATTACTCAAAAAATAGAAATAATTTTCTCTGGTATAAGCAAGAGTTTCTTTATAATGTTGTAGAAACACTTGCCAGTTTTTGCCTTGAACTTTTGCCCCCTTATAATCAGGAACTAATTAATTAATTAGCTAATATTTTAAAGTGCATTGAAGGTGAGCATACAAACGCTAAGTATTTTAAAGTCATGTTTCGCCTCACATACTGGGTAGGCTTTCCTTTCAGTGCTTGGAAAGGGCAATCTCACAAATCATATTTCTTCTAAATGAGAAGGGCAGGCGTGTATCAGAGGCGGAGGCACACAGAAGTAGAAGTTTGATGGGAAGGTGTGACTGTGATCAAAATCCAATGGTTCTTACATGTTTCTACATTTACAATCCTTGGAAGACAGAATGGGTGTGTACACTCTTAAACAACTGCTGAAATCAGGATACAAATGTATAGAATAATACTGTATTTTCTCACTAATGAAATTGATGGGATAATTAATTAAGGACTTCCCAAGATATATGTGATTATTTTATAAAAGTCTCAAGAAGTTCAAGGCAGAACCATGCGTTTTGGTGTGCTTTTCTACCACTGCACTACCTAAATTTTTGAGATAATTATCAACTATCTTCTTTTCCATGGTTTTCATGGCCCAACACTGTGCCAGTGCCTGAGAGAGCAAGAGACATCAAAGCCAACGTCCTACACTGATCAATAGAGAAAACCAAACATTTATGCCATAGATGGGCTTTCTAACCTACTGACTTTTACATACTTAGAGAATTTACTTTGCACTTATCTTGTGATTTTTCAACACGAATCTTGGGGAACATCTTACATTTTACCAGTCATTTTACTTTTCTGCTTCAGAGGTTACCATGGAACTTCTCCATGCTTCTCTTACTTTTAAAGCCAATATGATACCTGTGGCAGAAGACAGAACCAGCAGCCAAGCACGCAGACTTGCTCATGTACTGCTTTCACTCCTCAGCTATTATTGCCCGTGTTCAGACGACTGCTGGTTTCACTTGTGACAATGAGAGCATGTATCCAGAAACACTAAGTTTATTTGTCTTGTGATTACTCTGAAGTGCAGAGTGCTACATGCCTTCCTTCTCCCCTGGGTGCACAAATGATGGCACCTCAGATCATACTTCTCTTCATGTCACTTGACATACATTAAATGCCGTTGTTGAACATTCCTACCTCATCTCAAAACACCTCTGATGGGCTTCCTTTAGTTGTCTCTCCCATGAATGGAAAGTATCAATGAGATGCAGCATCTGAACAAATGGTAACCTACTTACAAAGTTTTATGTAATGAATAATTTTCTCCTAGAAAGCACTAATGGGTTCTTTTGCACTGTCTAATACTTACAATATACAAATACTCTGTCTCTTTATATAAGAAAGCAAATGGTCACCAGTGCTAGATGAGTGTCTCATAAAATCTGACACAGACTCTTGTGGGGCTGATCTCAATGGCTGGGGTTGGTGTGGGTGGGGATAGTGGTAGCTGTGGTGGCGAGAGCATTACTGGTTTTTGTTTTTCTTTCATACTTCTCCACGACCATAGTCAAGGATGCCGGTCGATACTTCAAATTAGCACAGCACAAGTATGAAGTCAAAGTCTCTGGACTTTATCCACAAGGTATTATATCCATAAGATTCCTTTCAAGGTATTAGTCTTCATTCATAGTATGATTTAGGCTATAGAGACTACATGTAAAGCATAAACCAAAAGAACAAGTGGGAGGCTGGGGGCAAAATGGCTAAGTGGGAAACATGCTTGCTGTGCAAATGTGAGGACCTGAATTAGCACCCCCCAGAACCCTGTAAAGCTGAAGTAGTCATGTGCATCTGCAACCCTAGCTCTCCTGCTCTGAGATGGGAGCTAGAGACAGAAGAAACATCAGAAGCTCCTCAGCCAGCTAGCCCAGCTTAGGAAGTAGGAAACTAGACACCCTGTCTCAAACAAGATAGAAAGGAAGGATCGATAGCCAAGGTTGTTCCCTGAATTTCAGACATGCGCCATGGCATATACTGATTCCCTTTCTTCCTCCCTCTCCCTCTGCTCTCCCTCTCCTTTTCTCCATCCCTATACAGAGAGAGAGGGGGGGAGGAAAAGAGAGAAGGAGGGAGGGAGAGAGGGGAGGGAGGGAGGGAGAGAGGGGAGGGAGAAAGAGATTTGCCAGTTTTACTCCAAACCTGTAAGTTTTTCATGGAGTGCTTGGACCTTTCCTGAAACCCTTATTTCTGTTAAAAACTTCATGATAAGTTCCCCATTTGGAGTTTAACTCCAAATAGCTCATCACAGGTGCTTATTGTAGAATCTCATCTCTGTTAGTTTGTTTGTAAATACTTGTATCTTAGTGTATTGCTTGTACTGGAATAGGAACTTATAAACATCAATTCTTTAACTCAAAGATAGATTTTCATATAGGAAACATCTTGTGAAACTCTTATGATGGAGCTACACCCTATTGTTCTGTTACTAGGATACACCATGAGGGATGTGGGCATCTCCATGGTAGTACTGAGGAAACAGAGTCCTCAAATTAGTTTGCCTTGGTTCAAATCCAGGTTCTCCCGTGTACTAGTGCCATGAGTTTCGCTGTTATACATCCTAACTCTCAGTGTCTACATCCATAAAATTAGTATAATATCTTTCATGGTTGCTGAGAGGATACACCGAGTCAGTGTATCATTTGCAAATCTAAGAAAACAACAGCTTTACCTGTTAGAATTATTATAGGTAAATTGCATGGTATATAGATGTAGGACCCTGGCCCTGGCATTAAACATCTATGTTCAAGTCCATATTTGACCATGTATGCAGTTCTGAAACATTATGCAATCTCATTGTGTCTCATTGTCCTCATTTATGAAACACATAATGAGAATTAAGCAGATTTTATGTGAAAAGATTTTATATACGTAAATGTTAGTGATTTTTTTTCCCCTCAGTTCCCATGTCGCTAGATGATTTCTTCATTCAGCTAGGTTAGGACATTGTCTAATGACCTATTAGGCAGACTAGGCTACCCTTTATATTAAAAAATTTCTCAGACTGAGGAAAGTATTTTGAGCACTATAGTAATACCAAGTGTTAATACGTGTAGAATATGTTCTTAGCTCTCCATCTTCAGAGTTTCACATGGTTAAAAAAGAAATCATTAGAGAATGTTATTTTTCATTTCATGCAGATTGGCGCTGGTTGTGAAGTGAGGTTTCTCAGGTAAAGATTTATTCCTGTTTCTGTGGAGCTCATCTGTCTGCAAAGCCTCGGTGTCGGGGCCCCATAGCTTGTTTCTCAGAGGCTCATAGTAAATGCGATTACACTCAATCTTCATCTTGAAGTTCCCTATGCAAATGCAGGAGGCTCTTGCCTTGAGAAAAATCTTTAAAAGTTGCACAGTTCCCCAGAAGCAGAGGTTGGGAGGGAGGCATGCTTTGTGTCATACACATTAATTCAGTTGGCACATTACAATGTTAAACTAAATGACATTATTACAAAGCTGTGCTAAGAAGTGTTGACAGGTCCATATGGTAATTTTACAATGTATAATGAACACACAGACTCCTTTCTTGCAGAAATTTATAGTTCAAATCTATACCCAGGATATCCAGTTTTATTTCCAGAAACTTAAATTGACTTATTACGATGTAGTGAATGTATAAATTAGTTCCAGTAGTTAAACTGAAACATTTCCCTACAGACTCAATTAGATTCATTAATCTGCTGTGTAGACCTGTAAACGGCCCATTGTTCTTTTCCCCCCAAAATGTCAAAAACTATTTCTCTAACTATAAAATATTTCCTACAAAAACTGTTTTAAATGGTCAGAATTATTGTATATTAAAAACCCAGAACTACAAATTATCTTATTGCCCTGGCACCTTTTTTCCCAAAGAAAAATAGGGTCTAGCCCTTGTCAAATAATTTAATAGGGTTAGTGACTGAATTCAGTGCTCTGTCCCATTGAAAATGCACTGAAATTAAGACAAGATCATCTTTACCCTTGTCCTCCTGAATAAATCAGCTGGCATGGGGTGTATTCTGTGTAATCTGAGTTCTGCAAGGCTTTCATTTTAAAACTCTTGTGTCTGTACCTCCCTCTGCCTGAACTGTGGCAGCTTCATCACTCCATGCTGACGTTGTGGGGGGCAGAATAAAATCATAGAGCCTGTTAATGAATTCCATTTCAAATGAAGCACACCTGTGTCCTTCCTGTTTCAAAATACCAGCTTCCATGTGGGAACAGGGGAGACCACATCACTGCAGAGCTTTAAACACGAATCTTATTTTTTAAGCTACTAGTGGAATTTACAAACAAACTTGTTTTACTGATTGATGGAGGTGGCTGCTTTTGCTTACTCCATGATTTCTGTTTCTTGCTTCTCTGATTTATTAAACATTGTTGTTTGAAAAGCCTTTGCAATGGTTACCTTTGACTTTTTTTTAGTGACTCAAGCCAATAATATTTTCAGAATTGCATTTAGGGCTAATGTGGATTATGTCTTTAGTCATGGTTTAACACAAAACTGCTCCATTAGAGAGGAGAAGGGTACCTGAGTCATTCTCCACAGACTGATACTAACACAGGCAGGCTGATGCCAGTTTAATCTGAAACTGAATTACTTCAATTTGGTTGTTTTTAATAGAAAAGAATTGTAGCTCTCTTTGAGGGGAAGAAAGGAGCTGTATTTATAAATATTATGGTGTCTCCCGAGAGAAACAATGGAAGCAAATATCCAGGGATCATCTGGAAACATGAGTTCTAAAATCATGTCTCTGCTTGCTTCCATCTCTTCTTTTCATAATTCCTTCATTTTTAATCATTAATACTTCAAATTCAAGATTCATTTTCTCTACTCTAGCTGTTGGAAAATTAGATATAGATAACCTTCAATTTTTATACTACACAAAGAGTCTTCTTCCTCCTCAGCCCCAAGTTTAGTAAAAGAAATGTTATTGGTCTACACTGTTTCTGTTCCTACTTCTTTGTTACCCTAGGACAATCAAATGTGGCTAAAATGGGCAGGAGGTTGTTGGAGCGATATTCAGCAATGGATTAGAGTAAAAATCCATTACTCCAACTAACACTGAAGAAAAGGTAAAAAAGAGACAGTTTCCAGGAATTGGTGTCGGGTCAGAGCTGGGCTGAATACACTCGTAACAAATGGCATCGACCATACTTTTAAATGACCTTCACCGTAATCTTCCAGCCAAGAATGTGTAGACAGCTGGAGGAGTAGGTGCTCCAAAAGCAGAGATGTTGGACTTTTCCTCCAGGATGATATTTCCAGTGAGAAATATAATGTGTTGGAATAATCAGCTTCCTGTTCACAGTCCCATGTTCATCTGCTCACAGGACATGCACAATTTTCCTGCCAATGTACGGCATAACATTTCCTTCCCCCACCCTTTCCATTTCATTAATGTGGAGGTGGGGAAGGGGGTGCCAGATTCTTCTTAAAACATATTTCCCCCTAATTTTTCAACTTATCACCTCCTTTCTTGGAATCCTAGCTTTCATGACAAATGCAAGAGTTCTTGCCTGTGCAAATCTGCTCGATGCTAATATCTGCACCTGTACTTCTGGGTGGCAGCAAGGCAGCCACACATGCACAATAAGTGTGAATTTTCCACACGAGGGAAGGACAGGAGGCCTGATATCAGCAAAACCAGCTCAAGTGCTTCCCTGACCTTTTGAATTGGTAAGTACTTCTGTTCAGGCAGCTTTCCCCATGGCTCAGCACATTGAGTTTCAATTCAAGTATCCAGTGAATAGCTTCCATGTGCAGGTGCTGTGCATGAAACAAAATATGTAATATATTGCCTCTGCTGTCATAGTGTCACCTTGATAAAGTGACAAGACGGTCTCACCTATAATTGTAGGACATTGAGGATATAGTTAATAAACCTGATGGCAGTAAACAGAAAATGCTTCCTGCGAATGAATTTAAAAGACGAATCAAAAGAAGTGTGGCACGAGCCAAATTCACTGCCATTGTCCTATGTAGACTCCATTAGAAAGAAAATAGTCTGGAATGAAAATATGGAAGTTTATCAGGGAAACGCAGAGACTGAAGTTCCCCTCTATCTGTGTCAAAAAAGAGAAACGAGAGAAGAGACGATGGAGGAGGAAGGAGGGCAGAATAAACAGAAACAGCCTTGGAGGGAAGAGGAACAGCAGTGAAGAGTAGCTTCTTCCCCATACAAATTCTAGCATTATTTCTGGCGGTCCTATCATTTCCCAGAAACTCCCATACCACATGACACCTGTCCTTTGCATTTCATGCACGAGTAGATTTGTTCAAGATGACAAATACAGTAACCAGCACTGCAAGGATGTGAACCCACTGTGCAGATAAAGAAAATGAGAGAAATTCGTCAAGAGAATGAAAGATGAGCCCGGGCAAGTGTTCGTGGACTTCCTGTCTTATTAGTTTTGTTGTCTTTACTCTGTCTTCTGCATAGTCTGCCCTTCTAGACAACTAGACAACTCTAGTTCACACATTGTTCTCAGTAGTTTCTGTCAACTTGGCAAGCTAGAGTCACCTGGGAAGAGGGAGCTTCAATTAAGAAATTGCTTCCATCAAGCTGGCCTGTGGCCATGTCTGTGAAGCATCTTCTTAATTGCTCACTGATTTAAGAGGGCTGAGCCCACTGTGAGCAGTCCGTACATAGGATGGTCTTTGTCCCGTGGGAAAGGTAGCTGAGTAAAGGGAAGCCAGTCAGTAGACAGCATTCTTCCACAGTTTCTGCTTAAGTTTCTGTTTCAGGATCCTGTCTTAGTTTCTCTCAGTGATGAACTGTAAGATGAAATAAAGAATTTTCTTCCCAAGTTATTTTGGACATGGTATATATCACAGAAATAGAAAACATATGAGGACACATGTGATTAAAGAACTTTCAGCAGCAGGAATTTGTTGATGTGTTCAGTAGGTTCACCAATATTATGACTTAGTTATATGGCCTCTCTACTGCTCCCTAGTTACCTCTTGTTATCTGTTCTTGACGAGGTTCCATAACTGACAGTCTTTTTTTTTTTTTTTAATATCTGTGTTTAAGTTCTCCCTCCAAAACTATGTCATTGACCCACTGTTGTCACCACTGCTATGAAACGAAACTTTGGGATGAGTTCTTACAGACTGCCTACCTTGATCCAAAAAGCTGTGCTGTACAGATGATTGGATTGTCACTTGGGTAATGATTTTTTCAATGTCTGAAAAGAGACTCCATTTCTACATCTAAGGAGAAAAACCTAGAATACATTATAGATTTGGGCTCTAAAATCAATTACATATTGATTTTGACTCTCTCAAAGAAAACCTGAAAAATGTTTTACCTTATGAAACTAAAGCATGATGTCTAAGTGAAGTACTGTTACATATATTGTTTTTCGTTTTCCAATTTTCGAACTATCCATGGTAGTGTTTGATTATAACAGTGACTAAAAACATACACTTAAGAATTGGACAGTCATGGGCTCAATTCCTACTTTGGCCACTAGTTGTCTATATGACTTTAATAAATTATTCAAATTTTCTATGCCTCTTTTTCTTCATCTGTAGGATTGCTGTCAATAGTTAATGAAGTTAACATAAAGATCAAATTAAATAATATTTGTAAAATGTAATCATATATTGAATGGTATATTGGCCTTAAAATAATTTGATAACATTTTAAGATGAATAGATGCCATGTATAAAAGTTAATACAAGAGAATTAAAAAAGAATTATAGGCAAAATAATTATATTAAAAGTCTTTGGGTTTGCTGTAGATTTTTCTTTACAATAAAAAAATTAAAAAATATTAAATGAAACATCTTTACTTTTATCCAATCATAGCATCATGAGCTATGAGAAAGTTATGTTGGCTTTCTCCCACAAGCCCACGAGTTAAAGGACGAGCCCTCCACTTAGCGCCGCTGGAGCATATTGAATGAGGGAGCCCATAGGCAGATTGTATGACGCTGACTCCTATGTCTTCCTCTTTCACTTCCTGGCCAGGAGTTAAGTAGATTGCTTCACCACAAACCCCAACCAGGAACGGTTACCTCAACGCTGGCCAACAAAATGAAAACCGATCATTGGCAAATATCTGCAAAACTGAGAGCTGAAAGCTGCCTTTTCTTTGTAAGTTAATTATTTTGATTGCTTTATTCTAGGAATAGAAAGGTGATGAACACAGGATCCTATGTATTTTGAATTGTCTTCCTTGAGTAGTACTGGTACCATAAACATTTTAAAGGATATCCTGTATCATCTTTAATATGGCAATGACCACCTATAAAGAAAGACAAAACTGAACCCTTGTGCTATATAGCTGTTTGAGACAAGATTTTACACATAAATGATAGTAGCACAATGTGAAACTACGTATTAAAGCACAAAGTTCATAAAACAGATTAATCACAGTTTATTGTGTGGTGTGTTTTTTTAAAAATGTCGTTGATGACCTTTCGGTATTGAAGACAAGCAGTGAAGTCAAGCAGTAACACTTGAGTTTGGGGGAAATATTCAAAATAATTTCTTTTGATATATGAGAACATTTGCATATCCAAAGCCTGCTTCTCTACAGGGCTGTGTTTTTTGTGAATGATCAACTCACTAATTAGCCAATTATCATTGCAAATAGAGAACAGGACAAAAAATCACAAACTGTTAGTAACTTAAAATAGCAATCTACATCAGAACATGTGAAAGAAGAGTCTAAGGCGAATAAAAGACTGAGAACGAAGCAGTTTTTAAACCTGTGCTGAGACAAAAATAACATTTTACAATATGTCGTCACTTGAGTAATGAGTGTAACTTTCCACATCTGTATGACTAATGGAAAACAGTGTGTTTTCTATCTGTAAAATCATGTAAAGTAGCTTTGAAACATCCCATAACCTTTATTACAAATAATCCCAAAGTATACAAAATCTACGTAGAGTTCTACTTATCATTACTAACCGCTGGTATTAACTGCCATCAATGCATCAATTTCTCCAAATGATGAAGAAAGCATCTTTCTGACATCTGGATTCCAGCAGCTAGAACTGTAGCTAGGGAGAATCACCAAATTAATACAATAAGCCATCTGCAAAGCTAACCTACAATAGAAGAGGATTTATACACAAATCAGTGTGTCAACAAACATCACCAGATAGATGTCAATAAAAAATAAAGCTAAAGTACAAAAACCCGAATCCTTTAAATTGTTCTGTAATCTTTTGTTGAGAATGTTTCCCATAGGCTCAGGTAGTTGGTATTTAAACATCAGTCCTCAGTTAGTGGCATTGCTTGGAGAGGTTTAGGAGAGGAGACATGGCCTTGTTGGAGGAAGTATGCCTCACCTGATTTTCAGTCCAGTGTCTGTGCTTTTTGCTTGCCTTTGAATATGTGAGTTCCCAGCTTTTGTGCCTGCCACCATGCCTGCAGGTTGCAGCCATAATGAATTCATCTCCCTCTGTAATTGTAAGCCCCGATAAACCCTTTCATCTGTAAATTGCCATAGTCATGGGATTTTATCACAGCAATAGAAAAGTAACCAATACATATTCTAGATTTACAACTATCACAAAGCCCAGTACTGTGTTATGTGTATACAGAAAAATTATATTTCTAAGTAGAACTTTCCAATATTTAATATAACAAACTTCTTCAAAGGTGGAGACTAAGCGCCCTTATCTATCTGATGAATATATGACACACTAAGGGAACTGTCATGTCAGCAAGTGCTCAGTTGGGTCCACACCCCCAGAACATGTTAATCTCTAGGGGAAATGACAAAGGTAAGTTCCTCAGTGTGCACAAGGGAGAACTAGACTCTAGCATTAGAGAGCACCACCACGTTAGAGTGTGTCTGCAAACTCAACATTCAGCAATTCCTCAGCTCTCAAGGAAAACCTTTGATTTGCAAGGGATTTTGCTGAATTGGCCATGAGTTTTTTTTTTTTTTTTTTTGTAACTTTAGGGCAAATGTTTCTTGAAAACACAGGTACAAAAGTGATTATACATTTAAAACATTAGTCAACTAAGTAAGCAACATGAACTTTAAGGTTTCATGTGTGCTCTTTCTATTTGCTCTTCATGACACTTACTTTCTAATCTCAGTGCTTGCTTTCTACTCCTTAAGCTATAGCAATTGGGTGCAAATTTTATCATTTGCACGTTTCTTGTGGACAGATGCCAATTCATTCACACCTCTCTCACAACCCAGGGTCATGCCTTGCACAGTGTATGTAACTCAATGATTTATTTGTTGAAAAAAACATCTTACAGTTTGTGTATCTTCTATCACAACATCTGGAAGTTTTGGGGCCGTGTTTCTAAGAATGCCTGATTCCATCATCATACTCCTCCAGTAACTCCACCAATGAGAGACGCCTCGGGAGACACCATTGTTCTTGTGACTGCAGGCAGATGTGAAAGCTGCTGAAACCCCTGCTGAACATCCTCCAGTTTGTGATTCTCAACAGCACATGCCCCATTCTTCCTTTTCAGCATTTCTGCAAGCCAGCAGTGGCTTTTATGGAACGCTCCCACAGCTGCACAGGGGCTCCTTCCCTATGTCCAATTCCTTTATGCCCAAAATTTCAGTTGCTGAAATACTGAATAATACACTAGAAACTTTTTTCTTTATTTTTATCTTTCCAAGTCTGGAAAAGAAGTCTAAAGGTGTAAGCCCTTCTTAATATGAACTGGGTTAGCAGAGGCGGAGCCATCACAGTTAGACTCCTGAAGTGCATTAGGGTTATCGGCATTGTAGATGGAAATGACAGACTGATTTGCCCCAACGTAAGTGCTGGAGTCTACTCTGAACTGCAACCAAAGAATGCTTGAACTCTTTTATATGGTTTTTCTTAACATATACTAATTGCACAATGTAAGGTGTTTCATTATGGCATTTCCACATGTGTATATGATGTACTTCAATAACATTAACTTCATAACTGCTCATCTTTTCCCAGCCTCCCCCTTTCCTCTTTTCCTATCCCTTTCCACTTTCTTGGTAGTTCATGTTTTTCTTTCATGTCCTTCTTTTATCCCCTAAATACCGCAAATCTGAAAAGCCTGTGAGATTTGTCTTTGCTGGACTGGTTCATCCCATTCAACATGATAGCCAGTCCATAGCTGCTATTAAAAGCCACTAGAATTTATGTTTAAATTCAAGGTTCTTTGTGGTTTCATATAATTTTTAAAAAATTCACATGGCATGAATTTTGAATTGCCTAAAATTGCTCTGAGGCCAAAATCTGCAAGAAAATGTTAAATTACAAGCGGTGAAAGCTGACATCCTTATGTCTCCCTAATCCTACGTGATCTTTCACTAAGAAGTATGTTAACTGTGGGTGTTTCATGTATGCACTTAAAGAAATATCATAATTACATTTCAATTTTTTAGTGCTTTTTCTTCAATTACTAAGATAATCAACATGTTAACTTGGAGGGGAAAAATCCATGGGGCTCTAACCTTTATACAGAGAACTACAGGCAACTAATGCCACAGGGGTAAGGACATGAGATCCTTTATTGCTTGTCCATTGCAGAGTGGTCATTCTTGAAACCATACACACACACACACTAAAAGCATATTCAGCATGCTATATATATATATATATATATATATATATATATATATATATGCATAGAAATGCATATATAATTGATAATAATCAAAGAAAAAGAGGTTATCAACTTGATAGTAGAAAAGTATGGGAGTTCGAGGGAGGATAGCTGGGAGGAAAAAGAAAGAGTGATGTAATTTTATTTCAATTAAAAACATATTTAAGGATTGGAGAGTTGGCTCAGTGGTAAACACACTTGTTCTTGCTTTGTTTCTCAGCACCCACATGGTGTCTAACAACCTTATGTAACTCCAATCCCCAGGGATCCAAAGCCCTCTTCTGACCTTCTCAAGCTCCAGGCACACACATGCTGCACATACAGAAAGGCAGGCAAAACACTCATACACACAGAATAATAAAATAAATAAATCTAAGAAACATAACTTAAAAAAAAACAGACAGAAAATAAACAAAAAAAGAAAGATGTTCAAAACGACAGGTCGTATGTTTGAAAAGTGTACAAAAACAAATAGATTTTTAAAAGAGGATTGGGTTTGTGTTCACCTCATAATTTGGGAAATTCTCGGCTGAATTTTAAAATTAAAACAGTCTTATAAACTTAAGAGAACTCTACTTGTCATGAAAGAATATATATTTCCGTATTCAATACGAAAATATGCTAGGATATTGTATACACATTTTCCTGTAGATATTGATCTTTAGTATGTTTCCTATAATGACTTTTGATCTTGAAAATTTAATTGGAAATAGCCACACTTTTCTATTTATTTAAGATCTTAAATAATAGAAATATTTACCACTTAGACCACTTGGGTCTAGAGATTTCACAGTAGAAAAGTTTTTAACCATGAACTCAAATTATTTAATTTATGTAGTTATATAGGTATTTTATTTGAGCTCATTAGTTTCTATAATTTTTTCTCTCACAAACACTATTGATTTCATATAAGCTGTTGAGAGGGTCAAAGGTTTTCTGCCGTACTATCTTAGTGTTTGCAGAATCTGTATCATTACATCCTTGATCCCTGACATGGATGACTTATCGTCTTTGTCTTATGTTTTCGTTCTTTTCTTGATTAATCTAGTTGGAAATCTATCAGTTTTGTTGTTTGTTTGGGGACTTGCATTTCTTTTCATGCACTGTTGTGCGTCTTAACTGCTTGTTACTTTATTGCCGTTGTTACTGTCCCCTTTATTATGTTTTTCTGTGAAAACTGATCCAGAGTCTACACTATGATTGTTCGACACTTGAAATATAATCTCTCTTCATCTTAACATAAATGAAGTTTGTATTTGTGTGTATGGTTGTATACATGCACATGTCATTATATAGGAATATATGGATATATGTATATGTGTATAGATATGCATACATGTATATGTATATAGCAGTATAAAGTCAATGTTATCATTCTGAAGACTACTACCAGTGTTTCAGAATCTTGGGAAGATGTCCCTCTTGGTTTATATACAGACATTCTTAACATATACCAGAGAAGTAGTTGAGATTTTTGGATATTCTTTCAAAATAAGAACATTAACTCTATGCATGAGGAATCCGTCCGTTCCTAAAGACTTCACTATTAACACTACTACACTTGGAATTGAGTTTAAACTTATGAGGGTTGGAGAAACATTAACATCCAGTTCATAGAGGGAGATTTAAAAAATGTCCATCTGAAAGTTATATGAATTAGAGGCAATTGTCATGTTCAAGGAAAAACCAAAAGTGTTTTTTAAGAAGTCGGATATTAAAACTCTTTTTAAAATATTTATTTGACCAATTTTAATCTTTATTGCATTGAAAATAAACAAAGATCTGTTCTTCATGTTATTAGACAGAGTAAAATATTGCCTGATGCTTATCTAAGATATAGCTATGTACAGCAGATCACACTTACTGAATTATAGTCCTTTTCAACTTGTCCTTGTCAACTTGTCAACTTGTCAACTTCAACTGTCCTTGATCCGAGGACAGTTTACGTTTCTAGACAATTTGCAGTACATTTATTCACCTAGTCTTCTTTATTATCCATGATACTTGCTCTGCTTAATCTTAGTTGCTTGCTGTAAAAACTTCTAAGAGTAAGTGTGTGGAAAGAAAGGATTTTTTCCTTGGAATAAAGAAATAGATGAGACAATCTTGAAAAGTCAGAATATTCTGAAAATACAGATGTCCTGGAGATCTCAGAGCTGGGCCAGGGAGACAGGAGCACACACTATAGGCCATTATTTCTCTCAGTGTATGCAGAATCATTTCTAAAAGGAAAAACAAATTCAAAGACATTCATAGGAACTTTGAGTCACTGGACATTTTTGCCTGTTACTGCCTACTTAGTCTAGGAAGAAAGTGAACATTCATGAGTCAGAGCCCTTAGCTGTGCCTCGTTCACTTACACATGACAATGGGGTATTGTAGAAAAGGAATTTTCATCAAATGATCTGGAAAATATTTGAAATAAATCAGGGCTTGGTCAGTTCTATTTGTCCTGGTGTGGGTGTGCAAAAGATAGAATTGTCTCAGTAAACTGGTCTGTGGAAATAAGCCCACTGTTACTGGAAACTATAGGCAAAGGAACTGGGCCTGACTAGAACAGGACAGATTAGGCTTGATATGGTCCTTGATCCTCCATGAAGTAGTGTGCGCATTCAGATAAGTGAAATGGGTTGAGCCTTTCATTACATTTTATTTGAATTATTTAACTTTTAAGATGAAACTCAAAATTTGATTACAATAATATTTATATATTAACTTATTAGTGCTGCAACTATTTATGATGAGAAAAAAAATCAATTTGTCTTCCCTTCATCAAGCTAAGGCCTATAAGCAGAAACAGACATTAATCTTACATGTTTACAAAATAGAGTTGAAATATATAATCTTAAGAGAAAGAACAAATTCCTACAGAAATAACCATGAGAGGGAAATTTACCCAGTTAGGGGGCCAAATTCGGTCCCACAAGAAAGTTAGAGATAACTAAATGAATGCAGTGAAAGGGACCAGGCATTGTAGACAAAAGGAATCACCCATGTGTGTGGTGTGTTATGGGTGACTTGCAAACTAGTGGCTCAAGAGAAAATTCCGAAAGAGTAAAGAGAAAGATCTTCAAAATACGTTAAGCCAGCAAAACATAGTTTTATATCTACTTATACATGAGGACACAGAAGGCATCAATAAAATCAGATGGAAGGACAGAAGGCATTGAAAGAACTAAGTTAAATTTTTAAATGATAAGGGTTGGGGTGTGGTTAATTGTTGGAAGGTTGTCATCTATCACAAGGTCCTGGTTTGATGCACTGTGGCAGTCATCCAATGAGGTCAAAAACATTTTAAACTTTTATACAACTACTAAGCTTCAAAGCATATAGAGCAAAATGGATAGAATGAATGAGGGAAATGGACATATACAACAATCACATGGAGACATTTTCTTGTTTCTCCCCTAATATCACATGACAAAGCACAGCAAAAAAAAAATGAACAGGGAAATATCTTCAAGATAGCCTACTTATACGTACGAGGCTGTACCCCACAATGGAAGATTGAGCTTTCATGTCAAAAAAAAAAAAAACCCATCAAAATTGACAATATATGGAGCCATGAATCAAAATTTTAATAGCTTGCCATAAAACTGTTTTTATTCCAATATTTGTTTACCAATTGATTTAATTATCAAGATTATAAATGATTATTTTTTAAAAGATGTTGATATGTGGTTATCATCTGAGAAAACCGTATAGCAGGAAAGACTGGGTACACAAATAGGTCGGCAACTTCGGAGCTTGTGAGCTACTGCTGTCTTGTTTAGTGTGTGTGCTGCCGCAGGTAGCATGCCACTGCTGGCCTGAAGAACGAGCACTTGTCACACGGTCGGTCCATCTAGAGAATGATGATGTCCTAAAGCTGAGAGACCTCAAAACTGTTAATTCACAGAGCACACAGAGTTCTTGGCTATGACTTAAAATGGAAACATTTTTATTTGTTGGTGGAGTATGGTTTGAACGTAAAATATCCTCATAGGATAACTCAGTTGGTAACACGGTCCCTAGTTGGAAGGTTTATTTTGACACGTTATAGAAACTTTGGGACATGTAGCCTAGTGAGCAGAAGTCAGTTTCTAGGGACAGACTGAATTTTACCTGCGCTTCTGGTTCAGACTCCATATATCTCCTTTTTGATATACTGCGTTGAAGCTGTTGTCCCCACAGGCTATTCCACCATTCCTTCCTGCCATGATGGACTGATATCCCTTGACACCATGAGCCAAAATAAATCCTTCCTTCCTTAAGTTGACCCACACAGGAAAAATAGCAGCATCAAAGACAAATATCCCCTACAGTTTCGGAGGGAGCACTGGCTCTCTTGATACCGTGAAGTTTGACTTCTGGTCATCAGAAGTCTGAAATGGTAAATTGTGATTTTTTTAAGGCAGCTCTTGTTACTTTGTTATGGCAGCTGTAGGAAGATTTTAGAGTTGGTTGTTTGACAATAATAAGAGAATTGATTCATTCACAGTAAGATAAGACTGACTGAGAACATGAAGCCAGTCATCAGAAAAACAAAGCAACAAATGCTGGTGAAAATTAAGAGGAGAGTGCTTTCCCTGTGGTGGGGATATAATTTAGTCCAGCCTCTATGTAAATCAGGATAACATATTTAAAGGATAACCAAAACCAGAATTACCATATGACCAGATATACCTCCTCTGGCACAAATGGGTATGTAATACTATACAGAAGAGTGAAGGTGGCATGCAGTGAAGACACCTGCTGACCTCTGCTCGTCATAGCATTGTTAATAACAGCCAAGGATAGCAGCGTGCCGGTGTCCATAAATGGATGGAGAGACTTTAGAAACTGGCATAGAAACACAAAGAAGCCTTAAAGTGTCTGGAGCTGGCAACCATTATAAAGTGAGATAAACACAACTGGGAAGACATATCACATTTGATCTCTTACATGTAGAAATTAGAAAAGGAAAAGAGGACATGAAAATAAGAGGGATATGGGAGAAGGAAAGGAGACATGAGACAGGGCAAAAAGGAAAATAGATAATCTGCAATATACTATTCATGTGCATAAAGATGTCTTTATAACACTCATTTGTTTGAATAATTGAAAAGCACTAATGACAATTCTAAAGTAAAATATTCAAAAAGTGTATGTCTATAATCACAGATGTCTAAAATGAGTAAGTCATTATTGTAAAACAAATCTTCAGATATTGAAAACCATATGAAAATATAATAAAGTATTTCATGTAAATAAATGAAATGGAGGGACCACGTGTGGTTATTAAACAAGACAGTTCTGTGGATTCTGAGGGTGGGACAGGGATAGTAGGCATGTCAGTGGTACCAGAAATGTCTACAGCTTCTTGTCATGTGGATATATCTACCTATCATCTAGATTTATTAGCATTTTGAAATTAATTCTCATTTAACCTTTCTTTTTTCTGCCTAAATATTTTACAGACCGTCAATATTATTTAATGTCATATATAAACATGGAAATACACCAATTAAGCTAGTTTTAAAAAAATCTTACTAGCATGTAATTATCACAACTTCACAGTAAGAAATCCTTTATAAAGACAGTCGTATCAAGCATACTTACAGTTCTCTCAATTGTCTTTTAAATACTTATTAACTTGGATCGGGAACCTAGTTAACTCCAGTCACTTGTGATTTGCGGTTAAGACTTTTTGTCATGTCTCAGCTTCCTAATCTGAGTGAAGAATCCCTATTATTCTACTGTTCATATTTAGGGGGATGTTTATATTTTTATTCTATTAAATTTTAGATTTTCCTGTTTTATTAGTTATTTATTAAGAATTCAGCTCTTATAGACAAAGAGCAGTTAAAAGAAATAAATCAATGAATACAGTTTTGTGTTTTAGTGGATTTTTTTGCATTACCCTTTCGATGTAAATTAGCAAGTTATTCATTAGACAACTCTTATTTTTATTTTTCTTACCTTTAAATGGAAACTTATAAGGGCAAACTTTTCTCCTTCCAAACAAAGTACTGCTCATATCAAATACTTTATCTAATTACTTCTCAGTCGTTTAGCGTTATCCTTTTGATCACTCCCCCCCAGTACCCAATGTGAAAGCTTACAGACGAAGTCATTTTACAGATTTGTATAAATAACTTCTCTGTGATTTTGCTATACTCTGTACCATAGATTCACCACTCAATGCAAGGTATAGGTTCCACCTCATCAGCCTTAAATGTAAGCAAAATACAGTTGGTTACTCTCACAACATCTGTACCACTATTGCACCATGGGCATATCTTATCAGACATGTAGTTATTGTAGCAGGGTTCACATTTAGGTGAGGTTAATGATATTTTTTTGCATCCATTAGCAGGTATATAACCCTCCAGCATTAGGAGAGCCAAACATAGGGATGAAGCTTCCAGGTCAGAACCAGCTTGATTTTTCCATGTTCTATGCCTCAAGTATGTGATGTCTTGTGTTTGCTGTTATAAGACCTTTATTTATTCCACTTGCTTGGGAAAGCTTCTCCAATTGTCTTATCCTAAGGTAGTTCCTATTATTGATGATGAAATTTGTTTGTATGTGGAGGCAACAAGAAATTGAATTTTGTTTTTTAATCTTATCTGTCAGTCTGTGTCCTTATTCACTGCTGGTGAGAGCACAAACTGGTGCTATGGAAATCAGTGTGGAGATTCCTCAAAAAGCTGAAAATCTACCATATGACTCAGCTCTACTCATTCTAGGGCATACACCCAATAGTCTCAATATCTTACTACAGAAATGTCTGGTCTTACAGGTTCATTGCTGCTCTATTCACAATAGATAGGAAATAGAAACAACCTACATATCCAGGAATTGGTGAATTTATAATAGAAATGTTTTGGATTTACAGAATGGAATGTTATCTAACTCTTAAAAATGAAAATTTGAAATTCCCACTAAGTGGATGGAATAGGAAATACTGATCATGCAGTAACCAAGATCCAGAAAGAAAAATATGGCACGTTTTCTCTCATGTGGAGATGTTAGCTTTGCATCTTTACGAATGTGTGTTTCACTTGGAATACTAACACATTTTAAGACAGGGAAATAGAATACAGATATGTAAAGGAGGAAAAAATACTAAATGGAATAGGTAGCATTAAATGGGGTGGGAGATGGGAGGACAGTGTAGAACAAATATAGGGAGAGATAATTAATATTAGATGTTTTGGGGGAAAACTATGTGGAAACCTGGTACTGTAGGTGCTTCCTAAAACACACACACACGCACACACACACACACACACACAATTTGAATGGTATTATTCTACAGTAGAAGGACAATAACCTGACTAAATACCACAAGCTAACAAATAAAAATTCCAGCATTAGAATGGGCTAATTGTTTTTGAGTTGTTAGTCAATGTGATCCAGAAGAACCCTCCCCCAACATTTTAAGTTGTTACCAATGCTCTTAGTCTTACTCTCCAGAATTTGGTGGTCAGTTCCTATTGCTGAAAATACCACACAGTTTTATCATAGAACAAATCAATGTTTCTGACTAGGAAGTTTCATTCTTACTGGCTAGCTTTCACAGTGTTGAAAGGTCCTATACAAGTAATCATTAATCTCACCCAGCTGTGAATAGCAACTGCCCCAGTATGCCCACTGGTATGTGGCATAAATGTTATGGAAGTAATCAACCACTTTCTGTTTGGATATATGTCACCCTCCATGAATTGGGGCCCCTAACTAGCACTGTTAATGGTGTCAGGAACCTGTGGTTGGATAGGTCTTATGACCTAGTGGAGAACCTAAAACTATCATTCTGCTAAATGGACATAATATTAAAATGACTTCTAATGACATGTCAATATACTCATAGATCAGCACATCTCTCAACCTTCATCACAGAAGCTTCTTCTTACAGTAGATGGCAATTAGCAAAAAGACCCCAAAATGGTTAACACAGAGAATAAATAATGTAGTTTGTTTGACCCTAAATGGGACATACACATTACACACTTCCTCCGTGTCTCAGGGATCTTTGTAGAAAAGGGAATAAACAGACTGTAAGAGCCAAAGGAAGTAGACAATTTCAAGGAAAACATGTTGACTGGGTGTTGTAGGGTAGTTGTACACAGGAACTCACACTTTATGACAGCATGCACAAGACCTGTACAAGCTCAGGCCAGACAAAATCTCAGCATGGAGTGGGGGGACCGTCATGAAATTCCACCACTTGGCTGCAAAGACATTGTCGGTCGATGGCTGCTGCAGAAAAGAGTTATTTTCTTTAATGATGTGACCCCTGATAAGCCATCCACACTCTAGTGCATGCCTCACTCCTCAGAGTAGTTAGGCAGCACAAATTGGACTGGATGAAAGAAAAAGAAGGAAACTGGAAGCCAGCTGGGTGAGTGGGTGGGTGGGTAGCAGGTGAGGATGATGACGTTGGATCTGGGAAGACTTGGGGGAGATGGGCTAAAATGCACTGTGTGAAATATATATAACACACTTGTAAGAAATTCTCAAAGAATTTTTAAAAATGCATTATTTTTAAAAGACTTCCAGTCTGAGTATGAATCCCAGAGTATTTTGATGTGTGATGTTTTGAGTAGGGCCAGACACTGGCATGTATAACTAGTATCTCCCATGGACAGGAACCTTAAGGTAAAAATAGACAGTGTGAAACCAAGCAGCATGGAATTCAATTTATTCCTTCCTACCGGTTTGATTCATCAGCGCACTTATTCATTCATATGTTTACTCATTAACACTTTTTTGATGGTTCATGTATATTTTGGGCACAGGTAATAGTGACTACTTCTTAGTGTTCACAGGTTGTTATGAATCAAAGATATTTAGAGCTGCAGTACATATGAGTACTTGGCATCCATTCATGGAAATAAGCTACTAGTATTTGCTCATGCTGACTCCAAATGCATTGTTGCGCTTGCATCTTGAAGTAGCAAGATGACTCAGGGGATAAAGATGCCTGTTACCCAGACCGATGACTTGAATTTGATCCCAGAAATCCACAGAGTAGAAGAGAATTGACTCTTGAAATTTTTCCTTTGACCCTCACGCACATACCTTGACACAGGTGTGTCCCCCCAAACAAAATTAATAAATAAATACCAACAAGAAGGTTCTCAACTCTACATCACAGTTTTAAAATTAGCAAAAAGATAGAAATTATACATATTGACATCACAGCAATCAATATTCTCAATCCAGACTTTTCTCTAATTATATCTCCTGATTAAGACAGCAAGTTTCACCTCTAGACCCATCATTTTGATCCATAACTTGACTGAAAATTTTAAAAGAAAATCTTCTGAGTAAATGCTCTTTACATTCTGAGAGGCCCAGGCTTGATATCATTCCTTACCTTGGACACAAAGTTTTCTGCCATGACTTCATGCTTGTAAATTTGTCTCACTAAACCAGTTTGAGGCTTTCCTATTTTTTTAAAAAGGAAATGATTCGAAGAGACTATTTCCCTTATGTTGAACTGAAAGAGAAAGTTAACAAGAAAAGCTACAGAAAATTCTGTTCAGGAACATGTAAATGGCACTGAACCAACCCACAACCTCAAGAGATCAACAGTAATGAAAAGGAGGTTTTCCATAAGCCCTTTTATTAAGATGATTTTGCTTTACTTTCCTTCTCCTAAATTATTAGGTAAAATTTTTGCAAACCCTGATTTAGTTTGAGAAGGGCTGTCTGTGGGGATGCTTAGGATACTGAGCGTTGCTAAGCTGCAGCCTTTGTTTTCAGGCTGTTGTTCTCCAGTTGCTGAGAAGAGGAGAGAACTTCAGATGGATTCTCTAGTGGGTAGGATGAACTCTGAGTGGGAAATCATTAAAGCTGAAAACACCAATGGCAAAGATAAACAGGATTAGAGGCTAATATTTCAGAGTCAAGGTGCACAGAAAGGGAAATGAGAAGTGAACTCACCGTGGCTGTTGAAATTTCAATGTCCTTGGTTATGTTTTGAAACATATTTACAGCGATATTGTACCTTTTGACATAAACAAACCAAAGGTGAGTCTCATTTTGAAGTTTATATCATTCTTTTAAAATTGTCTTCTAGTAAGCTCTCCTCTCTTGAATAGGACAATGATGTTAATTGGGTACCTTCTCCTGGCACAGGCCATGACAATGTCTGAGTACAGGGCTCTTTGGTTGGTATTCATGTTGTGCTCTTGATGCACTTCCTTTGCTCCTGCGTTCGGCACAGCCTGTGAGTGATACAGACTGTGACTGGTGCTGTCATGTGCTAAACTGAGCAAACAACAAGCTGTATAGCTTGGATAATAGACCTTTGATTCTAGGTGATAATTAACAGGGTTATAAGAGGAGTAACCACAAAGAAGGAACTTTTAGAGATAGGGAAAGGGATGAGAAGAAGAAGCAAGGTATAAGGGCAATGGAGAAGATGAAGATGAACAAATCACATTGTGAGCAAGTGTGGACATCACTATGAAACCCTTTGCATAACGCACACTAGTAAAAAAGAAACAGAGAATGTACTAAAAGTGAAAAATGGAAATCAGACACTACTTTTATCTTAAATATAATCATGAAGAAGTCATAACACGAAATTAATAAATACCATATGCTTATGTTTTGCCTAAAGGTATTTGTCAATGAAAACATGGAAGCTATCATGTATACCTCAGTATAAAATGTCATATCTGAGATTGGGGAATTAATAGAATAAAAATTTTTGCTCAATTTAAACGTGAAGCTAATTATTCGATTGTAACAAAGTGGTACTTAGGTCTGGAAGCCTACCTAAGTGTGCCCAGTGGGAGGGTGTGCCCTACGCAGGACTCCAAATAGGTGATGCGAAGGGGCCACGTTACAATGGAGGGAGATTTGGAACATTTTGAAATCTGTGTTTCAGACTGTGGCTCTTTGCAAGATAGAAGTTTGATTTATTTGATAACCATATTGATTCGTATTTTTTCTTTCAATAAAACAAATGTAGCTGCATCATACACTTCTCAAAAGTAAGAATATTTATCCTCCCAATCCACTATGCATAATGTCACACTGGCACAGAAAATATATTTTCTACAGATGAAAATAGTCATTTAGACCTCACTGGCTCAGGACTTACCTGGTGGGTCTCACAGAAGACATAAGTATTTTTGAAGAACAGTATTCCTCAAACAACCATTTGACTTAGAATTTTGTGATTTTGTTCTATCCCAGACCAATTATAAACTATAGAGAAGTATTGACTAAATATGTTTCTTTGACCAATTCAATCATTTGACTTACCTGCTTTAGAAACAATGTGACCAGTGTCATTTGTCATGGGTCAAAGTAGCCATGACATTAAGTCAGTGAAAAACAATATGAGTGACTTAAAGTAAAATATAAAATGAAATCACATATGTGCATGTGTGTGTGTGTGTATGTTCTTATTCCTCAACAAAAAAATGTTCACTACTAAAAATAATTAAGCTTTACGTTAACCTTGACCTCTTGCCTCTTTAAGCAAATCCATTTGTGCATATAGAGACACATTTAAAACACAAATAAAGGGAAGGTATCAAATTACGTCATGATATGAAAAGTCAGTTGAACATCTGATACATTCAAATAAATAAAATTGAGTTCTACCTATATAATAAATGAATACATTATTTTCTATCAAAGCCAATCAAGATTTGGAATTACATGTAGCACACATGTATCAACTGAAAAAGAGTACGATATTCTGTCAGTTCTCTGACAACTTTGATTACTGAGCCCATTTTCTAACTATATTGCTATGATTCTTCGCTAGGTCAGTTGTATTCCAAGAAACCATATGAAGCAAATTTTCTAAACTTGTTTTTTTTTAATGTGTTCTACTGATCAACTGTTACAAACAAATGTATTCTTGAAATACTCAATGTATTTCTAACCTCTGTCTTTTTCTCTCTCTCATCTTTATCTATCTCTCTTCCTTTTCATATAGTTCTCCCTACACACACACACACACACACACACACAGAAGCACCCAACCAATCAGCAATTTGTATGAATTCTTGCTTGAATTTGTGAGGTCCATCTTAACCACCAGTCACCTATGTATGATTGTTGCAATTTTCTAACTAGTCATCTTGCTTACCATCCTGCATGCATAATCCAAACATTCATTTGTACATGCCAGTCAAAACTATTATTTAAGAATATAAGATAAAAACCATCGGTTGGCTGAAAACTCGGATCCACTTAGAAGCCACATTCCTGACAGTCTTCTACAGAAAGTTCTCCATCTGCCTTTTTCCTATTTCCAACTGAAAGGGGGATCATGGAACCCAGGACTTCTTGAGTTGGTTGCTTTATTATCCAAGGCTAAAGCAGTTTTAATGTGTGTGTTATAAATACTTTTTGAATATTTGAATACACCCTAGTAAGCTCTTATGTAAATTCCAACTTAAGTTGTACGATCATTGAAATTCAATACCCTGCCATGCTATCATTTTATTCATTTGGTTCACCTGGTTTTCTAAGGGAAGAATGATGCATAAATGTTGCCTTGTAAAAACACTTTATTGGGCTAGTGAGATGGCTCAGCAGGTAATGATGCTTGCTGCCAAACCTGAGGACTTGAATTCGATCATTCCCTAGGACCCAAATGTTAGAAGGAGGAAACCAACTCCCTTTAAGTTGCCATCTGATCACATGTGGGCTGTGGTATGTATGTGTCATACATTCCTCCCAAAATGAATAATTATGGAAAAATATAAGAATAATCTTTTATTGTTCAATTAAGTAGAAAAAAAAATATAGTTTTTAAACTGAGCAGATGACCTAAATCTGGTACTTGTTTGCTACCTAGACTCTATTTTTTTCTTCATGTTATCAAATATGTATCACATCCTGTCTATTCTACTAAAAAATGTAGTGTTTCTTAATGCAATCAAATAGTGGTTACAGATGAATAAAGAAGACATCCATATCTATATCTTTAGATAATGGTATTCCTTACTTAGCTATACAAAACAACATTGACTTCCAGGTTTTCATGTTCATTTTGTTACTTGATTTAGGTTTTTATTGTACTGAAGCACCATGAGATCTATTCCATCAACAACCTTCTGATTATGTAACGGTTGTTATTGGTTGTCTGTACACTGTAGTACAGAAACATATAGAGCTCATTCACTCTGTTGACTATAACTTTATGCTGACCATTTGGAAAACTCCCTTTATCCCTCCCTCTAGCCAGCAACTATCACCATTCCAGTCTTAGCTTTTATGAATTTGATAACTTAGGAAGTTCCATATAGCGCGGGTTTTTTTTAATTGTAATGTTTTTGCAGTTGCTAGATGTTGCATGCTTTTCTTCTGTCTAAAGGATGGTGTTACTTATATATATCCACCACAGATTTATACTGCATCTTTCACTATACATCTACGTATATGGGCTGCTTCACATAAGCATTGCAAATAGATCTTTAGTGAGCACAGCAATGACAACTTTTCAAGATCCCAATTTTGGTTCTTTTGAATGAATACCTGAGAGTGAGATGGCTGGACAATATAGTAACTTTTCTCTTAATTGTTTTGGGAAATTTTTCTATTTTCCAGAAAAAAATGTACCTCCAAGAGTTTCAGTTTTGTAGATCCTCACTAGCATTTATTGTCTTTAATTGTTTTTTTTAATAAATGGAATCCTGACAGCTTTGATCATGTAGTACATGTGTAGTTTTTAAATGCATTTTCTTGATTAATGGTAACACTGATTACTTCTAAGACATACCTACTTGTCATTGGTATGTACTCCTTGAAGAAATGTCCATTCAAGGCTATAGCTCATTTTAATACGTTTATTAATTTATCTTACTACTGAGGCATTCCTTATGTATTTAGGAGTGCATAATTGCTATTAGGTGTACAGGTTGAAAATATTTTCTCCCATTCTGTAAGTTGCTCTTTCTTTTTTTTCTTTCTTCCCTTGCTATTTACAAACTTTTTTCTTTGAGATAATCCTATCGTTAATTTGATTGTCTCCATGAAATCATTGCTAACACCAATGATTTCCCATTTCTAAGAGTTTTACAAATGAAAATCCAACTGTAAGGATCACATTCAATAGCTGAATTAAAAAAAAAAAAACTAGCTTTTCCTCTAAGATCAAAAGAGGCAAGCATGTCCACTCTTGCGACAGCTATTCAACATAGTATGGGAAGAGTGAGTTAAAGGAATTAGGCAAGAAATATAAATCACCATATAAGCCAGACAGGAAGAAATAAATATGCTTATAAATGACATATTGGCATTAAAAGTCCTAAAGATGCTTAAAAAACACTTAAAATATATAAATCAAAGTTATACAGTGAAAAATTAACAAACACAAGCCAAGGCTGACGAGATGGCTCAATGGATAAAGGTACTTGTGGCCAAGTGCCGGGACCTGAGCTCGATCTTCAAAACTCACACGGTGAGAGAAGAAAATCAAGAGAAGAGCATGGTGCACATGTATCTATGCCAGGGTGATAGCTGATTGATAGATAGATAGACAGACAGACAGATAGATGATAGATAGATGATAGATAGATAGATATATGTAACAAACCAAATACTTGCATTTCTGTACATTAATAATGAATTATCTGAAAAAGAACCCAGAAAAACAGTTTTATTTATGATAGTACAAAAAGAATAAGATATCAAACAACTTAAATAAGGAGGTGAAAACCTCCTTTGGAACCAGTGAGGAATGGCTTTAACATGATCCTACCACTTTCACGACCAAGCATCTTCCTCTGTCTGCAGTGAAGAGTTCCGGAGACTAGACTCCCTAGAAAAGTGGGGCTGTGGACCTTGCCTGCCAGAACTAACTGGATCACACAGTTCAGAAGTCTCTCCCACTGTGGTGGCATCATTTTCTTTCTGTAGTCTAGCCTCTCACCACCTCCCAGGAAGCTAACTGTAACTAGTTAGTTACAAATAACATTAGTGTTCATTTCTAGACAGCCAGAATACTTAATTTAATTTCATATGTGAAATTTAATTGCAATGATAGTATCTTCAAACATGCACACTGATAAAATGAAAGTCAGAGGACATGTTGATTTAAAAAATAAGAAAGAAGAAAGAAAGCACAGTTGTTAGGGGGAAAAATTGCTACTGCAGTTTGATCCAGACAGAGAGGCTTCACTTCTGAAAAGCTTGAAAATCTGAAATAAGACTCAGCACTGTGACTATTCTAGCTTCTCCTAAAATGGTTCATGCTTGTGGTACATTCCAAGGGAAGTATGTGATGCTTAATATTTTGTTAGTAAGCACAGTGTCAACATTTCAATTTATATTTGCCACCCATTGACTCTACTAAGAGAAAGTATTGCGTCAAGAAGCCCAGAGTACAGTAATTGATGGTAATAAAACAACTAATAATATCAATAAAAGAAGCATTGACTCTTCCTTTGTCATCACGTTCTATGTAACTTAGCTGACATTATTAAATTATCTCATGTTTATTGTTGTCCAGATATCCACTTACCAGATAGTGTTTCTCTTAGGTTGTTATATATTACATGGCAATAATGTTTATTTCTTAAGGGGATCATTGTCCATGTACAATAAATTTGTATGCTTCTTCATAGTTTATCTACTCCCAGTTGACAGTTCATGCTAAGACACAATACTTCCTATAGGTAAGTCTAGAATCACAGCTGAGAGCAAGGACTCAGGAATCAAACAGGCTGGATTTAAACCTCACCACACTGATTACTAACTGTACCATTTTGAACTATCTTCAAATCTGTAAAATGGAATGATTAAAGTATATCAAGTTTGTGCTTTCAAAAATAAATGAGTAGATTTTAAATTGATGTTATTGTGGGACATAGGAAACTACTTATGAACAGTGAGATTGTTGAATGAGCACGCATAGATGTGTAGTAAATCAAAGAGAAAACCTAAGAGAAACCACTTGAGATGAATGTCTCTGAAGGACTCATGTGGGAACCAACAGGAGCTATGAAGAAGCCTGATATCTCACCAAGACTTTGCACATTTGTTTCTAGAAGTATTACACATTAATTTATAAAGAAATTAATTTTTAAAGAAATCTACAATGAAAAGATTATCTACTATGACAAGATTGTATCCTTCCACTATGATGAACCCACTGTTGGAATGGAAAATCAGTATAGATTTCATTAAAATATCTGTAGACAAGGTACTCTGAATTCAGCTACTAGTATTCCTTCACATTCTAAGTCTCAAGCAATTCCTGTTTTATTTCCTTGCCTCTTCTCAGTCATTTTAACAGTGCTTCATATGAGGATGTCTCATTTTAATAATGTAAAATGTATTATAGGACCAGAAGAGATCAATCCATGGTTAAAAACATTTGCTTCTCTCAGGGGACCCAGTATCCAAGCCTAGTACCCACATCAGAGTGTCCGTAACCACCTGTAACTCCAGATCTAGGGAGTCCTATGGCTTCTCTGGCTTCTGCAGGACAAGTATTCTAACTCCATTGGTTATTCTAATGAAATTTTCTCATCTTTCCATGAGCTTATAACTTTTTTTTGAGAGCCTTGAATTAGATCATATAACCCTCTTTGCAAGACCAAGTCATTTACCTTCCTACACATTAACTATCTTATACTTACTCATCCATACAAGAGGGTTTTAGGATCATATCTTGATAGAGGAGCTCCCTTATTTAAAGTATGCCTTATAAAAATTGCTAACTTCATTTTTTTTAAAGAATAAAAGACACATATGAAATGCATTGCAAGAAATGGTTACTCATCAGTAAGAAGCTGGAGAACTCCACAGCTCAGTTCTCTAATCTAGCAGATACGGCCTACTTCTGCACACCATTTGACATCTTGTAAGAATTTTCTCGTGCTCAATATAAAGTGTAATGGGCTCCATAGCTCTCCAGGAAAATTATAAAAAGAATACTTTTAGCACTCTGGTTAAGAAAGAAATTCTGATGACATTCTATGGGGCAAAGGAGATATATTTTTGATTTTCCATTTAAATTAATCAATAATTTAACTGTAATTTAAAGGAGAATCATTTATACTGAGGTACTAACAGGAGACACAGAATTAGTTGAGGGGACTAGAGTTCCAATGGCTTTTGAAGATTTGAAGAAGTTTTTTTTTTTTTTTGAAAAAAATATTTTTCAAGGAAAGAAAACACTAAACATTCCTTTTGCATTTGTGTTCTAAGCATTAGAGTATGTGACATTAATCTCCATTGGTCATGAATACTTCTCTGATCTGAGCTACACATCCAGTGATATACTGGTGAAGAGCAATCTAGGGAGGAGGCCCAACAGAAAGAAGCCGGTTAGACTCTCAGGATCCCAGCCTACATGGTGTTTCCTAAAAGTAAATTTACTCTGTGGCTTACGTCAGAAACACAGCTCTATCAGTGTCACCTTTGTGTCAGCAAACAGATTAAATGCTTCTAATATCCAGTGCGGTGACATTCTGTGTGGTCGAGATCATATTTGTGATAGTACATTTGAGACAGTTGCAAACCTTGGAAGAATGTGCCTGCCTAAGAGAATAGTTTTTTTTTTTTTTCGTGGTCCTAAACACATTACAGTTGCCAGTGTAAATCGCTTGTCAGTCTATGGAAAATGTAACAGTGTTTTAATCTGGAAAAAAAGGGGAAGACATAAAATACAGATAATCTTTTTTGGCCATTTCCTTGGCACCATCACACATCGGAGACTGACAGGTCCTTCACTTGAGTGACAGGTGTCCTTTGAAACGCCTGTGAATCAGTGTCTGTACAGACTGTTGAAATGCATATTTCCTTCCTTATCGTAAAGGAATGGATGGCAAGATAGGTGCTGTTAACATTGCAAATAGCTCCAGAATTATTCATTGTGAGCTCCAGGCAAAGAATAGAGGGAAAGTTTTATTATTCACCACGCACAATAGCAGGATGCTTAATGATTCTCAGTTACCTTGGCAGAATTGTCTGCCGACTTCAGGCACTAGCAGTGGGTGACACAGGTCTGGCCAAGTGTTAGAGCAAGATCATACATTCTGGTCCCATTTTAATTTCTAATACATTAATCTTTCCCTCCCAGATGCACAATGAATATTCCATAGACTCTTGTTTGTCAGAAGCTGTCTGGCTTTCATCTATTCAGGTGGTTTCATTGACTGTGAAAGCGTGCTTCAAAGGCCCGATCAGTCAATGACAACTGTCTCACAATAGCATTGAGTAATGCTTCCCCTTTTTCTTTTCAGGCATCTGATAGACAACTTTGACGCCTGATCTCTGGGGACCCCATGGAGTCACTCAGAGTTCTTAAGAGACTTCCTTTACTTTATCACTCCGGAAAGAATTGTCACAGGTGAATGTATCGCACTTTCTCAGGAGCTGAACCTGACCCTTGAATCCATCTCATTTGCACTGCAGGTTTCAGGATGAATTAAAATGGATTAAGTTGGCTTAATGCTGTTCTACAAGCAAGCGGAAAGCACTGTGCCATTCATTTCTAATTTTAATCCTTTGTCTTAGCCTGTTAATTACTATTGTTTTAAGTTCATTATCCTGGCGTGCACATTGTTGCTAGTTGGATGCTAATGCTTGTAAGCAGTGCCCTCACTTTTGCAGGTACTGACCCTTCAGTTGTCAAAGGAGTCCGTGTCACTGCTCAACATCCGATGCTATAATCTACAATTCTCTCTCTAAATTTTGATTCTTCTCTTGTCTCTAATTAATTAAGCAGCAACCCCACCGTAGCATCTTTTGCACAGACTTCAGTTCAAAGTATTGAAAGGAAGAGGGAGGAACCAGAGCCTGGATATTTGATCTGCGGAGTCACTCTGACAGCTTCGGGTTAGAACAATTCTGTCATATCACAGGTTTCGTCTACTATGCGTTCAAAATAGGGCCAAAAATGCCAATCTGAGTTTTGTTTCCATAATAGTTTTTAGCATTTGTGTGAAATGAGACAGAGATGCTACAATCCCACAACTGAAAGTAAATCAAAAAACACTGCTGAGACGGGACAGGAAAAGATGAGCAGTCACAGATTCAAGAATCTCACTTCTGGAGCAGATCAAAGGTTCTCATAATTTCCCATTTCAGTGCAAGAATGACTTGCAAAGTGTCCTTGTGAAGTTCAGCCAGGCCCCTGAATACTTTCTGTGAAGGAAATTGTCCACAAGTGCAAACTTCTGAGCATCGCAAAATTCTCTTCATTTACAACTGCACTCTAGCACTATATTGCTCCCCTCTATGGTTCTAGCTCTGAGTTCTGGAGCAACACATACACACACACACACCAAGGGGGAGGAGAGATACTGTCTCTCTTATATGACTACACTGTAATATTTGAGGCATACTTCTTTCAGCATCACATTGTTGAGATTCTTTGGCATTACATTGTTGAGACTCTTATAATCCCCATCAGCTTATCCAATGTACTATTTCTTGACAGAGATAAATTTAGAAAAAAAAAAAAACACTTAGGAAAGGAACTTTGAGAAAGAAACATGTAGATATGAAGTATTTCTCTTCTCCATGAAGGCTAGTAAGTTCAACCAAAACATAAATTCTCAACCATCAGTTGTACTGATCCGTGTGGCTAATCAGTACAATTGTTTTGTCCTAATCATAGTGGAAGAAGTCTGTTGAATCTCTTGGACTCTTGATTCTTTCCTCCCTCCCCTGTCCAAACACTGCACTTCAGGTATCTGTAACTTCTTCTATGGAAACAATTTCTGTTTCTACAAAATTAGTTTAATAAGAGACCAACCATATCATTTTCTATTTAAAAGTACCCTCTGTCTGAATAATAAATTCTCTATTTTCCCTCTTTTCTCTTTGTATTCATAGATAGCCACTTAGATTTGCAAACAAATTAAGTCTACAAAAAATTAAGTCTACTTAATTTAGCAATTATGAGATTGCTCGATTAAGGCTGTTGTCACACTACTACAGGAACATGTGATTTCATTGAGTTCCACAACACCCAAATCAAGGATTTCTTCTTTGTTCATTTTGTTACTTACTCATTTGCTCAGGAGCATTCATAAAATACTTTCATAAAATACTTGTTTCTCTTCTCTTAAACAGTATAATGGCATCAAGCATCACAGGCTACTCTGTCCTAGTCTTATCTGGTGGCTTCTGCCCCCCTTTCTTATTTCTATATTTTGAAGCTTCTGATTCTCAATTCTTAGACTTTGACTCCCCTTTTAAATTTATATTCATATGTTAAGTGATCTCATCTGATTGATCCTCTGTTTTTTCAAGACAGGGTTTCTCTGTTGTAACTCCAGCTGTCCTGGAAATCACTCTGTAGGCTAGGCTGGCCCTGAACTCACAGAGATCCGCCTGCCTCTGCCCCCAGAGTGCTGGGATTAAGACCATGTGCCACCATTGCAAGGCTGATTCTCTGGTTTTAAGTGACAACCATACATCAATATTTTCCTCAGTTGTCCTTGTAATACAGAGTCTCCTAAACTATTTTTACCTGGCATAACCACTCTCCATTCAAGATCTCTATTTACTTTTGTAACATGGATTTAGTACCTTAGCTGTTCAAAATAAAATATTTTACTTCATTTCCAATGACAATTGCTTAAATAGTTGGATCAATCCCCTTCCTTTCCAGGCCTATAGCCAAAAGTAGTAAAGAGAACGTATCTGAAATTTCCTGAAAATCAGCAAACATTTGACAAAACAATAACTAATTGAAAATCAGAAAGGCAAATTAATATAGTTGCTGTTGTACCATGAGAAGAGATGTCAACCTACAAGGTGGAAACAAAACAGAACAACAACAGCAACAACAACAAAACCTTGGCCAAGTCTGTATCTGACAGGGTATTAGACAGAACGTATAAAAAAACTAAACATCAAAAACATCACCCAGTCACTTGATGTGGCAAATGAATGGAACAGGCCACAAAAGAAAAAAGAAAATAACCAAAAGACAATTGAAAAAGTATTCATCAGCCTCAGGTAACAGAAATCTAAGCTACTCTGAAATTCCATCTCACCTAGGTAAGAATGGACAGGAATGTGGTAACTGGAAATTGCCAGCATCCACTCTGCCTTAGGAGGCCTTTCCTGAGGCCCTAGTTCAAGAACATTCACAACTGTGAATACACAGACTGTCTTTTCTCCTTGCTTTTAATCTGATGAGGTAACCGTTTAAGCATGTTAAGGAAAGTTAGCAAGGCAATTTGATAGTTTAGTGGTTGAAGCGTGACTCTACCATTTACCTTCCTGATTTTAAAACCTAGTCTCCAACTCATTATATCTGTTTTTAAAGATTTATTCATTTTTATTTCATATGTATAAGTGTTTTGCCTGAATGCACATAAGTGAACTGCATTTGTGCCTGGGTCCTACAGAGGCCAGAAGGGGGCACCAGATTTTCTGAAACTGGAGTTAAAGACAGTTGTAAGTCACCCTGTGGATGCTGGGAACATGACTTGGGTCCTCTTCAATGGCAGCAAGTGCTCTTAACCATTGAGCTCTCTCTCCAACCCACCCCTGACTGATTATACCTTAGTTTTATACAAAGGTTTCTTATAAAGTTCAACCAAGGGTATGGAAGTTCCCCAGCCAAACCCTGAAGCTTTGCACAGATCTCTGTTTAAAATTTGTCTTTGTTTCTCTATGGGTGTGGATGTGCCCACATCAGTGCTTTTGTTTGTGGTAGTGTGCTGAAATTCCTGAATTTCTATTGGCAGGCAGCCATCTATTCTCACCTTCTCATGCTTGTGGCTACAACAGTTGGCACTCCATTTCCTTGTCTGCTCTTTGTAAACATTTCTTCCATCTGATTAGTAATTTAAAATCTCCCTGCCGTGTTTGTTGATCTCCACCTGTTTGTTGCTTTTCCTGTGTTTAGAGGTTGAAAACGCTGTGTTGGTGCAAACTTAATAAAGCTTAACAAGACACACATCCATTGGAACTACCCAGATGGCAGAGCGTAGTCTGAGAATCACGTGGCTTACTGATGTGCCCGTCTTGAAATAAAAGAGGGGACAGAATTCATTTCCTTCAATTCAGCATGAGGAATTTGATATAAAAAGTGAAAAGTCCATTTATCCTCATCGGTTCATAATGGTTTCAATAAAAATGTCTTTTCATTTGCTCACTGCAACCCCAGTGTATAACTGATCCCTATCAAGTCTCAGAATTAGCTTGATTACTGCTAAGAGGGGCTTTGAAAAAAAAAATTAAAAGCAATGTATATCAAAGATTTGGGAGGGAAAATATCCCCATTGCTTTAGAGAGCAGCTACACAACTTTAGTCCTCAACTTCTCAGTTCACATAGCTCTGTTTCTGATTGTTTCTTTCTAGTTCACCTTGACCAGTTGTGCCCATGGCAGTCAATTCTAGAGCTTCTGCTCAAAGAAAAAGTAAGTACTTCCGATATCTTAAACTGAAGCATTTCAGTTCTGTCCCTAAGACCTATCGCATCTGTTAAATCAGGGTTCGTGGAGGAGACGTGTGGTGAAAGAAAGGAGACTAGACTCACCCCAGCAGACTTCCCTCATGGGAACAGGACAGACAGTGTCTCTCGACAGGAGCGGAGAGTGTGAGCACCTAGGCATTGTGGGGTTGAGGACTGTCCAGGGCAGAAAGGGGAGCTGAGGTGGAAAGTGGCATCTGCAGATCCGTGTCCTGCAGTCTCAGGACAGTAAACGCTGCAGTTCTTATCACTGTGCCAACTTTCTCAGCTCACGATTGCTTATCACCGTGCTGACTGTCCTGTGGTTATTTTAGGTCATTCATCCTTCAGTATCCCTTTTCGTCTTGACTTGGTTCTGATCTTCTCTTCATGTGACTTCACGCCTGCCAACATTTTGTTAGAACTCATAAAATCACCCACTTCTTAGTTTCAAGTGAGTATTTCAGTGAACTGAACAAAGAAATTCTCTCCTCTTTGGAAATCCACTGGAATGTCAGGTCTGTTGCTCGTTTCTCCTCACACTTAAACTGATTTTTCCCCAGACAATGTAGAACTCTGTGAGCATACTTTATGGTTCCATAAACCAACTTATTTTTTTCAGTCCTCATCATTTTGATCTTCTAACTTCTTCGAATGTTTTATTCACTCTTCAGTACACTGTAGGCTGATACTGCTCCTTAGCGAAATGAAACCCTTCAACCCACAACCACCAATAACAACTATACACCAGTTTTATGGTGTCAACTTCAATCTACACGCTTAAAACAATCGACGTAATTTTTGTCTTAAATTCTACCTTACTGCAACCTGCTCGCGCTCATCTTCCCGTATATCTCCTTCCTCCTCTGTCCTCCTAGCTTCCCACTGTTCAGTTTCATCCTTCCCTATTCTTTCCTCTCACCCTATCTACCCTTAGGCATTTTAGCTTCACCTGTTTCTTTCTCTTATTTTTCTCATTTGTTTCAATTTGATTTTGTTTTATTAAGGGATTTTTTTTGCAGGTTCCTTTCACCTAATTTCTTAGAGCTCACAGAAATGGAGGTACTAGAGACTAGTCAGTTATTCCTTATAAGTACTGAGTTTGTTTGTTTTTCTTAAGGGAACAAAAATTATCTAATTTAGATCACGGTAATGGCTGGATAACTGTATTAATAGACAGTAGCACTGTATTGCATGTTAGATATGCTGAGTTGTATGTTATGTGATCTATGTCTCATGTGTTTCTTTAAATAACATTCCTGTGTATATGCTAAGGATCATCATATCTCTGCTTTCGTTTTTCTTGAAAGCACATCTATATAAATGCCCACCGGACACTTGAATATTTTGTACTTTCTCCATACTGTGGGGCTAGATAATCCGCCCAATGGATACTCATTTCAGTATTTACTAGAATCAGCCAAAACTCAATTTGTAAGACACCTAATTCTTTTTCCACGTGTTCCCATTCTTTCCGTATCCCGGAACCTGACTCTGGCCTTCTGTACCACAGTTTGGAGGTGAATACTATCACCTTTCACCTCTCAGGCCAGAATGCGAGTCATCCTAAAAACAACTTCTTTACTGGACATTATCATGTTGACATGCCCTTTCCTTTCCTCCTTCTACATGTCTCCATCTCTAAACTGTCATTGGTAATTTCAGGTTCCCCTTTATGTCATATGAGCTTGCAGTGTACCCAAGTGCCTTGCTTTTAATGATTGTTCTTTAGCTGGTGGTGCTGTTTTAGAACCTTGGGAGGGTGGGAATCAGTTAGCAGCTCGGTTATGGTCTGTTCTCTCTGCTTCTGGGTCTACTATGATGTGGACAGTCACCTAAACATAGTCCTACCACTATAGATTTCACCATGCTTTTCTGTCACAATACTAAGTTCTTGGTACAATGAGTAAAAGTAGACTTAGTTTTCATTATTTCTTTTCGTGTTCCTTCTTCATCACTCTTTTCGGATTTCATTTTTCTTCATTTAAATACTACAAGTTATTTCTTTTGTTTGTTTTGGTTTCTGAAGCAGCATTTCATGTATTCTGGGATGACCTCAAACTCACTATGTAGTACCCAGAATGACTTTGAACTTCTGATATTCCTGCCTCCACCTGTCAAGCAATGGGATGACAGTTGTATACCACCATGCCTAGCACATGTGATGCTGGGATTTAAACTAGATGTTTCGAGCATGAGAAATTGGTGCTGTACTAACTGAGCTCTTTACCCAGCTCCTTAAGTTCTTCTTATACACTTCCTTTAAACCTAAATTACTGACATACTTTCTTCTAATCGTGTCACTGCTGTTTACCTACACCTCAATCTTATGTCATTAAATCTGTAATTAAAATTTTCTATGACTGGTTGGATCATGACTAAATACATAAAGAAAACAAGGAAAGCCTTTAAATATTTGTGCTTCCTCCTCACTGTGGATCTTGGCTGATCCACCCGCTAATACTCAAGCTCTGTCAGCTGTAGCCCCTTCCTTGTCTGTGTCATGCCGTGTCTCCACCATAAAATGTATCCCTTCCCTGGCAGGAAAGTTCCTGATGATCATCCCATGTTCTTTCTAAGTTGTGTCTTTTGTGGGGCCTGTGTTTGCTGCTACAACTCTGTGTAGCTCTCCTCAGAATTCTTCTTATCATTGTAAACCTCTCACTTATGTGTGACCTGTTAGTTTCTTGAGAATGTGAATTGAACATTGTCTGTCAGTCATAGAATTTCAAATGATGCAGAGTGCTCAATTAATATTTGTGGACTACACAGGTGGATAAAATTATAAACATCGGGTAAGCACCATGCCATTCATCCTTTTAAATGTCAGCTTTAGAGTCATGTAATTCTTAAGGGAATTTTGTTCCTAATACTGAAGAATCAAATACTAACAGTTTTACCTTGAATACTCAGTGTCTCTACTTTTTAGGGCTCATTTATTTTATATTGAGATGTAATCTTTTTCAAATAATTCCACTAAAAAATGTACAGAAAAAAACAACAAATAAATTCCCCAGAGAACAACAGAATCCTTTTAAAAATCAACATAAATTGGAGTTGAAAAAGATTAGGACTTGCAAACTTGAAAAGGAAGCTGTTTAGCTGAGGAATTTGGTCTAGAGGTCAACATACTAGCTCCTTCATCAAAAATGTAAGGTCTAAGAAAGAGTAGCTCACCAATTAATATAGAGTCTGCTTCCATCTCCTAAAGATTGGTCTAATAATATTTCATTTAAAATTCTTTTTCCTTCATTTCAGTCAACAGAACCCGCTAATGAAAACTTTAGCAAGCACATTCAAATGTACAAAGCATCTACAGTGTGGTCTTTAACCATATTTTCAAAGGCAAGCGTAGTGAAAGTGCAGAATTTTAGTGAATATTTTTTTCCTTGTGTGGGAGGAGTCAAGAGCCAAGTCAGGTTATAAACATCCTTCTTGCCCACAGAATGATGCTGGCATATATCTGCTCAAGTACATTGGTACACCCATCCCAACTTTGTGTCCAGGGACAAGCTTGCAAGCCTGCTGCTCTCTCTGGACATAGATCTAGGGAGAGGATTCTGAAAAGGGAACAGGCATTTTATAATTTGTCAAGATACATATTCCAATACTTTTTGAAAAAATAAGCATCAAACCAGACTTGAGCTAATAAGCCAATGACTGTTGTCCTTAAGCTTCAAAGGAGATCTTAACTAAGTGAGCCAATTATTGTATCGCCATATAATTTTTATTCCTTCCTGTTAAATCATACACTTGGTGTTATATAGAAGCTTTATGCTTATTAAAAAATAACCAGTATGTATGAGCATATGAATGGAAACTTCACTCAGATTTTTAAAAAGCAAATGAAAACCTTCAAATCTAACTGGTGCCATATGGTATACTAAGAAACACTTGTGAAAGGAAAGTTAAACCTTGAATATATTAATGATTTTACTGAAAGGAAAAAAAAGCCTCTTTTCCATTTTTGCATCTGAAAAGACTTTTGAATCAGGCCTTGGGGAACACATTTCTGTGGAAGAAACTGAATTCAGTAACATATATCTAATATTATGCTTATAAATACGACATGGTTTTGAAGAACACAAAAACTTAACACTCTATCTTTAAAACACTCTAGAGGCTTAAAATATCTACATCTTATTTTCTACTTATATTTTTTCATTGCATCTCATAAATCCTTTCACCTCATCTTTTTGCAAAGACAAGAGCAGTGCCTGTGAACTCACATGCCTGTGAACTCACACGACTCTAGAAGCATGGATTTCCATTGCCTTGTTGCTCATTGTCTTTTGCCTCCTTATAAAGCTTTTTATACAGAATTTATATGAATATGTAAGTCATCTTCTAAGGTCCTGGTTATTTGTTTTCTTGGTTTCCTTTCTGTTAAAATTGTAAATCTGAACCATTCAAAGAACCAAACAGAAAGTGAGAGCATGTTGCTCTGGTGGAGAACTCCTGGTTGGATGGTCAACATTGAGCAGTCCTATTGTTCACTGAAACTAGAAGAGCTTTCATTTTGTGTATTGAGTAAACGTGTGAATCTCTTACGTAGATACCGTATTCGTTGATATATGTGACTTCTTACTTTTTAAAGCAGCAAGAAGCACAGCTCACTTACTGGGATGTCCTCGTGTGTTATTAAAGCTAAAGACATTGTTTGCGGCAGGATCTTCTTCCCTGACCAGTTGTAAGCTATTAGGATTTGCTGTATTGCAGCCTTCATGATGGAACAGAAGGAGACACTCCTTTTGTAGACATCCAGACGTTTCCAGGTGATAATTCAGGACAGCATTGAATAACACTTTTAATTTGTAAACAAAAGTATTGCTTATCAACCGGGAGTATCAAAGTACTTAGTTAATTTTATTAGAATTTAATAATATGCATGAAACCTAGAATGAGTCTTTGTAGCTTTAATATCTGAGTAGTTTTATGCACGTAAACAAAGACTAAATATCAGTAAATGGTAAAATATGAAGAGTCAAAGAAACAGATAGAATAACTTGTATAAATATACAAAGATTCTTAATAATTATACTGGTCTTTTTGAAGAAACAATTGGTATTAAAATTATATATCTAAATTGAGAACATGATTTAGGCATTTTGGTATAAATGGAAATTTGGTGTGGTTATAAAAATAAAAATTCTTGAATATTTAGCCACCTGGTGAAATGCTGGTGAATCACAGAGTTTTCTGATGGGAGCACAAACAGTGATATCTGCAGGTGGATTTGTTCCAAGTGAAGACCTGTAATCCCATTATTTAAAATCATGACTCCACATTTAACTTATGTTGCAAAAATATTCAAATAAATACACAACTATGAAGAAAGTATGACCATAAAACAAATACTTAGAGGATAATATATCTCCAATAGCTAAAAGCTCTGAGTTCTGTAGATAGAAAGCAAGTTAGAAGTTCCACATGAGTAGAGACCATGAGGTATGAGAAGACCATGAGGCTGCAAAGCTTGCTTCTCATCAAAGATTCTCCATACTGAATTACTTCACTGAATTACCAACCAGCAAGGACCACCCAGTAAGAGTAAGGGTTCTCATGTAAAGTAGCGAGGGATAAGAACTCCTGGTTGGAAAGAGACTGCACAAGTCTCAGATGAGGTTAAACAAAGGAATGAAAAAAAGAAAAAGAAAACCAAGCAAACAGACCCCACTGATCATGTTATAGTATGATAAAAAGCTGTCTGACAGTTTGGAGTGATAGAATATTTGATTATAGGAAAGGTAAAGTTCACCATTGCTAAACAGATTCCCCAGGAACATGGAGTATGCACTCTGCTTCCATAAAAGGGGAGGTTCTTTATAAAGCAGCGCATAATGACTTATTTGTGAAGAAATGGAATTCAAAATTCCATTTCTGATTTGAATATACATTCAAGGTTCTTCTCACTGTCCAGTCCTTGATAATTATATATGGTGGTAAATTCAAAGTTGGCTAAAGTATATCAGTGTGTAATCCCCTTGCATGTTAAAGAATCAGTCTGCCTGCAGAATGCTCAGCCATAAATGGAATATATGTGCTGCATCTCCTCTTCTCAAGTCTCAGGGACCCTTGGGAAAGAGAAGTGGGAAACTTACCAGAGCCAGAGGTAGTGGATGATACGAGGAAACAGTATCTTCTGAAAGCAGCAGGGAAGCTGCACGCATGAGCTCACCGTGAATGTTATAGCACACACGAGACTTGATTTAAGCCCAAGGCAGACCAAATCCCAGCACCGAAGAGAGGAACTGGACATGGAGTCTCACCCCTAGATGAGGAGCTATTGGCATGTGTTAGCTACTGAGAGAGAATCAGTCTTCTCTAAGAGTGTAGCTTCCAGTAAGTCAACAACACTCCAGTGAAGACAATATTTCCAAGATTATTTGGTTCAGCACAGATTAGTCTTCTTGTTGGAGGGATGGGGACACAAAGTTGGATGGTTAGGGAAGGAGGATGGATCTGGGAAGAGTTGGGGGAGGGAGGCTGATTATTGTCAAAACATGTTATGTGAAATTCTCATGGAACTTATAAAATTTTAAAAAAGAATTAGTCTTCCTCCTTTAGCCTCAAAACACCGTGTTGTGTTGCAAAGATGCAGAGTATACTTGATAATTTTGGAAGAGATAAAAATCTCTTATTTTCAATTACGTTTTATAAAACATAATTTGGTTAACATTTAATGTATTTTCTAGTCTTCAAATTGTTATATTTCTAAGTTGAACAATGTTGCATTCTACCTTACTCATGTGCTAGAACATCACAAATGTTTCCATGATATCATGTGATCTTTGTAATAATGGATTTTAATGACTGCACAGCATTAAAATTTGTGGCTTTGTCAGAGTTAACATTGTGTTTAAAATGGCTATCTTTGTCATTTTCTCTCTTTCAAAACTCACATATTTTTTGCTATTTGTGTGTATGATACATTTTGGATTTGCTGTAATAAAACTATAGTATATTCTAAAAAATAAAATTTGAGGGTTGAAAGTTATTACATGTGTCTAATTTTAATTATTTTTATGATTTCATAGACAATATATGAAACTCAGATAAAGAAGCAGTGGAAAGCATTTATTTAAATGTTACAGCTGTCCATTGGCTTCCATCTCATGTTCTCAGTTCTCATGGACACTTTCACTTTGTACATGCCTTCTGTTTACACAGCTTCTGTAAGGACACATGCACACATGAAGAAAGATATTTTTCTATACAAGTAATATCATCTATAGTAGTGTTTTATAATATATGTATATGTTTCACGATAGATCTTATTTCTTAACTGTAAGTTTTCTTTTTAACTTTTTAAAACTTCAAAGTATCTCACATTTTGCCAACCTTGCATCTTCGTATTAGTATTTTAACTTTTATGTGCTGTATAAGAAAGAAAAATCCCAGAAATCTGTGTAGTACATGCAATTATCATACCTTCTTTCCACTTCTCTTTTTGAAGGTAATTCTTAATATTTTTCTATAATTATTTGCAATTTAAAAGCATTAATTTGAAGTTATTTTTAAAAACCAATTTCCAGCAATACAGTATTACTCGGTGTCAGTATTCATCGCACAAAGGAATAAATCATAAATCAAATAAGATGCTGATTTTTTTTCTGAGTAGTTTATTTGTTTGTAAAGGGTGAGATTATTTCTTACCAATTATGACAACTTGGATTGGATTCTTATTATTAATGGGCTTTATTTGTTATGTATAGAAACAAGCAACATGGCTTCCTGGAAAATGTTTAGAAAAGAACTGTGAGAGGAAGTCTATGCCTGTATGGAAGGGTTATCCATGCTGAGACCTGCAGGAAAGAGTAAGCCATGCAGAATGCCCTTACTTCTGCCTTCAATTAGATTAGAGGGAAGGAAACATTTTAGGAGTATGTTCTCACCAGTATGAATGGAAAGGACAAAGGGCAAAGGGTAATTAGCTCCTAACCTGAAAGAGGTCGTAAGAGAAGTTAATTCCAGTAAAAGTAAAAGTAAAAGTAAAACTTTGGCTGTTTCAATGGTGTATGTATGTGTGAGGTGGTGTGTGTTCATCAACAGTAAAAGCCTCTTTATGGAAATACCTCATAGTAGTGTCACAAACTCATGTACACTTAAGAAGCAGCCCAGGCTGGTGAACATGAGAGAGCATGCACTACCCAATGGGACTAAAGTCTTTCTCTTTGGGGTGATGTTAGATTTTGGGCCAAAGGTAGATATATCACCTGAGATTCTATGAGATATAGAAATAGACATGAATACTCATTTAAAATCTGATGTTATATGAATATTGATAACTATTTCAATATTCAAATCAAGAACTATCTATGAGAAAAGTCAAAGTATTTCTAAATTCTATCCTTCTGCCCATCTGCCAACTATGTAATTCCAATAGTTTCAAGCTTTGCTAGGTCAAGTTAAATGACAGTCCCTCATTCATTCATTCAAGGATGATTTATTGAGAGAATATTAGCATATAATTCATGTTCTACTACAATTGCCAAAGTAACAGAGTTAAAGAAGATACTCTTTACCCAGTAGTAGTCTAAGTACAAGCGGTACATACCTGAAAGGTTACCCCTACCTCCCTTAATGCACAGCTTCCTCATCATGGCTAGCATGGCTGTTCCAGATCCTGCCCTCAAGTGACCATTCTGCTAGACAGTGGAAATAGAGGAAAAGATTGCAGGCTTGTCCACCCCTCTTTTCATTCACTTCCACAGTATCACCCAGAAACTCGACTTACTTTTCACTTCCATCTGGCTAGTCAAAATATTCACATAATCACACCTAACAACTAGAAAACTAAAAAATCCAGACACATGTCTGTCCATAGTTTCCTGGAGATAAACATATACATATTTATATATTCATATTAATGAAGAAACTTTTAGCTATACTAGAATCCTCACCCCCCCAAAAAAATCTTACCACAAATGTATATTTCATGCTTGAAAACAGTTTAAAATACAGTAAGGAATATGCGCTTAAGGAGGGATGGAATTCAAGAAAAGTGAATGGTGTGATCAAAAATATGAGTGTTGGAAATGTGGTGATTTCCATGATGCTGAAAGTTTGGCTCAGAACCTGGTTGGCCTTCTCACCACAATGAGATGCTAGCCTGGGAGAACCCTGGGGAGAAGAGAGAGCCACTGAAATTGGCCTCAAATCCTGGAGCCTTACTAATTCCAGGGAATTTGGCCAGACTGAGAAGTTGGGCTTATTCTATCAGAGCAAACCACTTCACGAGTAGGTCTCCAGACTGAGAAAACAGTCTGCCAGCCCATAAAAATGCTGCCTTTTCTACTGAATCATCCAACTGGATCACCTGCCATTAGGAAATAAGTCCCTAACAAAAAAGCACTAGCTCCTTTAGTACCCAAAGCAAAGGCACCACTTAGAACTTTAACAAATCAATGGGGATAAAGAACAGATCTGAGGCTATGCATGTATCCAACTTGATTTGACATTCATAATTCTCAACTTCTAGACCTTAATATCAACCATAGAAGATTGTTTCCTTCTCTTCATTTGTCATTCAAATTTCCCAGGAGTTTCTCAAAACTTCCACTTATAGTCCTCCTTTCAAATTGTTCAGGAGCTCTAGGAACAACTCTTGTTTGAACCAGGCTTCAAAATCCATTATATTCTCTAAACATGCTGCCCTATTTTTCATCAAGCCCATATTCATTCTACCAGGGGAAAGAAATATCATGCCATTGAAACAGAGACCATTCAAACACCATAGTGGTATGGGCAGGAAGTAGGTCAGACAGCATAGATAGAATAGTAACTGGTTATAGAAACTAAATGTTAAAAGTTTTACTCATTTGCAAATAAATTCTTATAGATATTTAAAGAATGACTAAGAAATTGTGGTAGCTAATAAAAATTAATCTAGACCCCTCCTTAAAGAAGGAGATGCCAATAAAGGTACAAGAAGCATACAGAATACCCAATAGACTGGGCCAGAAAAAACAGTCCCCTTACCACACAACAATCAAAACACTAAACATACAGAACTAAGAAAAAAATAAAACCTGCCAAGGAAAGAGGGCGAGTAACATATAAAGACAAGCATATTAGAATCACACCTGACTTCTCAGTGAAGATCCTAAAAGCCAGAAGGGCCTGGACCACAGATGCCAGCCAAGACTACTATACCTAGAAAAACTTTCGATTACCATAGATGGAGAAAACAAAACATTCCATGACAAATCCAAATCCAAACAATATCTATCTACAAATCTAGCCCTACAGAAAACTCCATCCCAAGAAGATTGACTACACTCATGAAAAAAGGAAACAAATAATCTCACATCATCAAAATCAATACAACGGACACACACACACACACACACACACACACACACACACACACACACACACACAGAGCAATCAACAGCAACTGCAAAATAACAGGACCTAACAATCATTGATCATTGATATCTCTCATCATCAATGGACTCCCCAATAAAAAGACACAATATAATAGAATGCATGTGAAAACAGAATCAGTCCTTCTGCTGCATAAAACAAAACACATCTCAACCTCAAAGATAGACGTTACTTCAGAGAAAAGGATTGGGAAAAGATTTTCCAAAAAAATGGACCTAAGAATCAAGCTGGTGTAGCCATTCTAATAGCTAACAAAATAGACTTCAAACCTAAATTAATCAAAAGAGATGGAGAAAGACATTTCATACTCATCAAAGTTGACATTTCAGTTCTTAAAATCTGTGCTCACAACACACGGGGTCCCAGTCTTATAAGGGAAACATTACTTAAAACAACATTGACCCTCACACTGATAGTGAGAGATTACAATAACCCACTCTCACCAACTGACAGGTCATCTAGACAAAAGTTAAACCGAGAACGTTGAAGCTACCAGATGTTATAAAATAAATAGACCTAACAGATATCTACAGAACATTTCACCCAAACACAGGAGAATATACTTTTTCTCACCATGTCACAGAACCCTCTCCAAAACTGACCACATACTGGGCCACAAAGAAAATCTCAAAAGATACAAGGAAGTTGAAATAACCCCCAGCATCAAATTAGACCACTACAGATTAAAGCTGATTTCAACAACAACAACAACAGAAGGCCTACAAATTCCTGGAAACTGAACAAGTCTCTATTGAATAACAACTGAATCAAGACAGAAATTAATGACTTTCTAGAATTGAATGAAAATGAATCCACAACATATCCAAACTTATGAGACACAATGAAAGTGGCGCTAAAAGCAAAATTCATAGCACAAAGTGCACAGCAAAATAGAATAGAGACATCACATACTAACAAATTAATAGCACATCTGAAAGCCCTAGAACAAAAAGAGCAAGCACACTGAAGAGGAATAGAGGGCAAGAAATAATGAAACTGAGGACTGAAAGCAATTAAATAAAAACAGAGAACAATTCAAAGAATCAATGAAACAAAGAGTTGGTTCTTCGAGAAAATCAACATGATAGATAAACCCTTACTCACACTAATTAAAAGGTGGAGGGAGAATATTCAAATCAACAAAATCAGAAACAAAAAGGGAGATATAACCACAGACAAGGAGGAAATCCAAGGGATCATTTGGTCACACTTTAAAACACTCTACTCCACAAAATTGGAAAATCTAAAAGAAATGGAAAATTTTCTCTATAGATAACACCTATTAACATTCAGTCAAGATCAGATAAACAATTTAAATAGACCCCCCAAGGAAATAGAAGAGGTCATTAAAAGTCTTCCAACCAAAAAAGCCTAGGACCAGATGGTTTCATCACAGAATTTTATCAGACATTCTAAGTAGAGTTAACACCAATAATCTTCAAATTATTCCACAAAATAGAAACAGGAAATACACTGCCAAACTCAATCTAAGAGGCCACCATCATCCTGATATTCACACCACACAAATATTCAACAAGGGAAGAGAATTCAGATCAATTTTCCTTATGAACACAGATCAAAACTGCTCAATAAAATACTTGTAAACTGCATTCAAGAACACATTAAAAATATCATCCACCATGATCAAGTAGATTTCATCCCAGAGATGCAGGGATGGTTCAAGGTACAAAATCAGTCAATGTACTCCACCATATAAACAAACTGAAAGAAAAATGACACATGATCATCTCACAGATGCCAAGAAAGCTTTCATGATAAAAGTCTTAGAGAGATTGGGATTACAAGGGACATACCTAATCTACAGCAAGTTCACAGCTAAAATCAAATTAAATGGAAATAAACTCAAAGCAATTCCCTTAAATTCAGTAACAAGAAAAAGTTGCTCACTCTCTCCATATATATTCAATATAGTACATGAAGTTCTAGCTATAGCAATTAGACAACAAGAGATCAAGGGGATACAAATTGGAAAGGAAGAAGTCAAAGTATCCTTATTTTCAGATGATATGAGAGTATATATAATTGATCCCAAAAATTCACGCAGGAATTCCTACAGCTGATAAAAAAAAAAAAAAAAGAAACTTCAAGAGGCTGACAAGATCAACTCAAAACAATCAGTAGCCCTCCTATATTCAAATGACAAACTGAAAAAGAAATCTGGGAAATAACTCCCTTTACAATAGCCACAAACAGGATAAATATCTTGGGGTGACTCTAACCAAGCAAGTGGAAGAGTTGTATGACATCAACTTTAAGTCTTTGAAGAAAGAAATTGATGATCTCTGAGGATGGTAAGATCTCCCATGTTCCTGGATTGGCAGGATTAAATGGCCATCTTACAGTAAACAATCTACAGATTCAACGCAATCCCTATCAAAACTCTAATGTAATTCTTTACATTATTGAAAGGACAATACAGAACTTCATATGGGAAAAAAAAAAAACAACAGAAAAACCCAGGATAGTTAAGATAGTCCTGAAAAGGAAAAGAACTTCTGGAGGTATCAGTATTTCTGATCTCAAGCTGTATTATAGAGCTATAGTGATAAAAACCACATGGTATTGACATAAAAACAGACTCATTGATCAATGGAACTGAATTGATGATCCAGACATAAATCCACACAATTATGGACACCTGATCTTCGATAAAGAAGTCAGAATAGAAAAAAGAAAGCATCTTTAACAAATAGTGCTGTTCTAATGGGATGTTCACATGTAGAAGAATGCAAATAGATCCATATTTAGCACATTGCACAAAATTCAAATTCAAGTGGGTCAAGACCTCAACATAAAACCAGATACACTGAACATGAAAGAAGAGAAAGTAGGGAATAGCCTTGAACACATTGGCACAGGAACAACTTCCTGAACAGAACACTGATAGCTCAGGCACTAAGGTCAACGATTAATAAATGGGACCTCATAAAACTAAAAAGCTTCTGTAGGTCAAAGAATACTGTCAATAAGACAAAATGGGAGTGTAAAGAATGGGAAAAGATTTTCACCAACTCCACTATTGGTAGAGGGCTAATATCTAAAATATACAAAGAACTCAAGAAACTAGACATCAACAAAAGAAATAGTTCAATTAAAAAAAAGATACAGACTTAAACAAAGAAATCTCACAAAAAAAAAGGAATCTCAAATGGATGAGAAACACTTAAAGAAATATTCAACATCCTTAGCCATTCAGGAAATGCAAATCAAAACTATTCCTAGATTCCCTCTTACAATTGTCAGAATGGCTAAGATCAATAATACATACAACAGGTCATGCTGGTGAGGATGTGGAGCAAGGGGAACACTCCTTCATTGCTGGTGGGAATGTAAGCTTGTACAGCCACTATGGAAATAAATATGGCAATTCCTTAGGAAATTGGAAATCAACCTACTTCAAGACCCAGTTATACCACTCCTGGGCATATACCCAATTAATATTCCATCCTACCAGAAGAACACTTGCTCAACTATATTCATAGTAGAGATGTCCATAGCCAGAAATTAGAAACAACATAGGTGTCCCTCAACTGAAAAATGGATAAAGCAATTGTGGTAAATTTACACAATGGAGTATTACTCAGCAGTTTTTTTTTTTTTTTTAAATGACTACAAATTTTGCAGGCAAATTTGTGGAATTAGAAAAAAAAAATCATTCTGAGTGAGGTAACCCAGTCCCAGAAAGACAGACATGGTATGTACTCTCTTATATGTGGATATTAACTGTTAAACAAAGGGCGAAAGTGCTGCCATCCACAGGCCCAGAGAGACTATGCAACAAGGGAGGCTCCAGTGTAGACACAGGGATCTCCCTGGCAAAGGTAAAATAGATCAGACATTGCAGGTGGGCTGGAGGAAGATGGCAACGGGAAGAGAAGGAACCAGGTCTGGGAGAGAGGAGTGGAAACAAAGAATATATGGAGAGACAGTTGGAACTGGAAGACATTTAGGGGGGAATTGGAAGACCTAGTACAGTGGAAGCTCACTGGAATTTACAAGGGATACTCTTTAGCATTGGGGGATAGGGAGCCTGGACAGTCCTTCTCCTAATAAGACAAAGCTTTCAGTGGTGGAAGTGGACACCATTCCAATCACAGATCTTTGACCTATAACCTATCCTCCTTGGAGGATTTGCTAAAACAATGGAAAGGCAAAACCCCATGCCAAAGAAGGGAACCCACGCCTGATACTACTACAAGGCAAGCCAGGAACTAGAGATTGGATAACCTGGAGATGATTTCTAATGTTATCCTGCTCTGCTTGTAGATCATTGCCTAGCACACTCTTCATCAGAGAGGCTTCCTCGGGCAGCTGATGAGAGATGCAGCAGCCAGGACCACACTTCATGTAGAGCTCAGGGGACCCTAAAGAAGAGGGGAGAGAGGGACTGTGTGGACCAGAGGGTTCTAGGACACCAGGATAACAAGCCCTAAGAAGTCAACTGACCAGCACTCTTAGGGGTCACAGAGCCTGAAGCTGAAGAAATGGAACCTGCAGGGTGGCCAAAACATGTCTTGTGGTTGTCTGGCTTGGTAATCTTGCAGAACTCCTATAAGCTGAAGTAGGGATGTGTCTTTCTGACTGTTTTGTCTGCCCTTGGAACTCTTTCCTCCTGCTGGGTTGCCTAATCCACCCTTGATGTGTGCCCCATCTTGATCCATATTTCTGTGCCTTGTTGGAGCAGTAACTCTGGGAGGACTACTCTTTTTTGGGGGTGAGGCAGAGGCAGCGGCAGTGGTGGTGGTGATTGGGTGGGAGTAGGAGTAGATCTGGGGAGAAGGGGGAGATGGGAGATATGGAAGGAGTAGAGGGAGGGAAGGAAGAGGAGGAAAGGTGTTGGGATGTATTACATGAGAGAGAAAATAAATAAATGAAGTTAAAAAAAAAAGACAGATTAGCAGATTGAATTACCATAACAGGACCCATCTACACGTAGCTTGCAAGAAATGCATCTCTCCAGCAAAGACAAACACAGTGCTCAGTGAAAACATGGAAAAAGACATTCCAATTCAATGAGTCTTACAAGCACTTAGGTGTAGCAACACTAATACTAACACTAATCTGACAAAGTGACTTCAAACTAAGATCATTCAGAAGAGATAAAGAAAGTCACTTAGGGCTCCTTAAGGGAATAAACAATCAAGAGGCTATTTCAATTCTATGTATGCATGCACTGGGCATCAGCACACTTTATTTTTTGAAACAAACACTATGGGATATAAAGGTATTATAGTTGGGACCTACTGTGTTGCTCACAAAGGAAGACAAGGAGGCATATTCGTAGATGTAAACCCCGCCAGGCCTCAGTAGAGGCAACAGTTTTTTATGGCAGGCAAGCACCATACTGGACAGTGGAACCCTGAGTGTCTCATCTCAGGGGGTTTTATTGATACCTAAACTCCTTAGGTGTTCTATTGATAGCATGTGCAGATCATGAGCAATCTTTTACATGAAGCTAACACCTGCAGACAATACAAATGCCAAGGCGTAGGCAGCCCTTTTCCCAACAATGTACAAAGCAACCTTTTTAAACATCACTAAAAATCAACATCTGCCACAAGGTATAGACTGACCTCAACACAGTAATAGGGGTAAATTTAATACCCCAAACAAATCAATAGACAGGTCATCTACACAAAAAGAATCACAAAGGTAAATAACTTTGTAGATTAGGTGGACTTAATAATCATTCACAGAATATTCCAGCAAAATATTACAGAATGCACAATACTCTTAACAACCTATCTTAGACAGGTTTCTATTGCTGTGGTCTTATTTCATGTTACATTTACAGGTACCAGCCTATCACTGAGAAGGTAGGGCAGGAACTTGGAGTCCGGAATAGGAGCAGAGACAACTAAGGAACATTGTGTCCTGGCTTGCCCTGTATGGTTTGCTCAGTCTTATTTCTTTGTTTGTTTGTTTGTCTTTTTGTTTCTTTGTTTGTTTGGTTGGTTGATTGGGCTTTTTGTTTGTTTGTTTTGTTTATTTGTTTTGTTTTGTTTGTTTTCAAGACATGGTTTCTCTTTTGTAACTGTGGCTGTTCTGGAACTTATCTGTATACCAGGCTTACCAGGAACTCACAGAGATCCACCTGCTCTGCCTCCCTAGTGCTGGGATTAAAGGCATTTGCCACCACCATCTGGCTCAGTCTTTAAGTTTTACGTAAAGCTGACATTTTCTGCACACATGGCAGTCAACACTCACACTTGGTCTCCCATCCTTCTGATCCTGGGGCTAGGATGTCCTTGACATTCTCAAGTCAATAGCATACATTCACTGGCCTTCACTCACTCCAAGCTTTCTCCATTCACTACACAATACTATGTGTAAAGAATGACCATCAATACAAAGAATTATTGCAGTAGGAAAAGGGGTGCATTGTGATATGAGAAGAGATTGCTAATTGTTATATATTCCACTCATATGATAGGCAAGTATCTTAATTATAAAATTAAAAATAAATGCCTTCTATTGCAGGGAAGGTGCTTGTGGGCTAAATGAGCCTGGGCTGGATACTGGGATGATGGGTATAGAAAGACAGACATGCTTTTGACCAGGGAATGTTTACCTAGATGGGCACAGATTCTGTTAGAGTTCAGTCTCAAAGTTCCAATGCACAAGTTCAGAGTCCTGAGCAAGGGAGAGGAGCCTGGCTATTGTTTCATCAAAGTCTGATTAGTAGGCATTGTGTCAAGACTAGTCAGTGTGGAAAGAAGTAGATTTATGGCTGACAAGATGGTGGGTAAGAATCTGCAAAGTCTGAGCCTGTCTCTGTAGTGTATAAGCAAGGGTTCCTTATGAGTCTAAGTTAGACAAGGAAGGCTGTTTTTTAGGGTGAATCCATTTCTTCAGGCACAGAAGTGCAGTGGCAGTTTCCTGATTGTCAACTTTCCAAGAGTTCAGAGCTCAAACAAAATTTATCATTTCCAGTTCATTGTCAGTCACTTCAACCTAACTGCTCTTCTTGAAACAGTAACTACTCTAAAGCTTTCTGTGTGTGTGTGTGTGTGTGTGTGTGTATGTGTATGTGTGTGTGTATGTGTGTATGTGTGTGTGTGTGTGTGTCATTATTTAATTTGAAAAATGAATATTTCTTCTGAAGAGGAAAAAAGTTTAATTTATTCCATTTAAGTAACAGGAAAGCTGAAATGCACTTGATAAAGAAAGACATTATTACTGTGGTTATGAAAGAAAACTCGGCTTTCCTGTGGGTTATCTGTAACTTTATATGGACTATCATTACCAGGGACCAGGAGAAGCCTTTTCTCCTATCTACCTGCATATTTTTTGAGCTCTGGGCACACTCTCACTCTTCCTTCCTTGTGTGTTTGTATTTGCTATTGTAATTCTAAGTACACCATTTAATAATGCCAAGAGGACCATTTTCCATAGAATATTATCATAATGTGTTAGGCTATGAACATATTATTTAGATGGGGGAAGGGAGATTATCTTGTATATCACATAGAAGTTGGCCCATGCACTCAATAAAAGCTCATTATGGAAAGATTATAAACATATAACAATACGTTTTAAGTGAGATGCAATGATCCATGAAATTGGTGTGGCTAATTAGCAGATCAAATCTCTGTAAGAACCGGATGTCTTTAATATCCTGCAGTTGCTTAATTCTATAGGTATTTTACTATCCACAAATGCTTAGTAAAATTAAATAATAGTTATAAATGTTCAGTGGGATTAAAGCAACTGTAAAATGAAACCAAACAAAATGAGTTTATTTTGCTAATAGAATAAAGAGAATCCCAGTGTTAATATAACATTACACAGAATCTAGAGCAAACATCCTCCGAATCCCAGCCTCATTTCACATGTAATTAACCTTTCTCAATCAAGCTAAGCATCCTTTACACCTCCTTCCCAACTGCTGCACATCCACGTTCCTCCTTCCATGTGAGTAAAAGCCAGGCATCAATTCAGTCTCATAATATTTCCTCACACAATACTTCCAGAACAACGTCATTCAAAGAGTACTTAGACTACTAACCAACTCTCCCAATTATATAAATGTATTACAAGTCTGGTTTCTTCTTAAGAAAGTGGGCAGCATTTGATACAAGTGGGAAACATATTTTCGTAGTTCTCAATTGTATAACATGCCATATTATATTTTGTTCATTTAAGTCATTTGGCCACTGCCCACTTTCTTGAAAATGCTAACAATTTGGAGGTGGCAACCCTCTCCAGCGGGAAGGATTCCATATGCTGCCTACAGAGATGAGGCATACTATGTAGGCTTTGTCAATCAGCTCTTTCAATCACCCTGGCATCAGTGATTGGGGAGACTTCAAAAAGAATGATAATAAGGCTGAGTATGACAGCTGTTAAGAAAACATGAACTTGAGAGGATGTGAGGTACAGCTGACGTCATAGGTAAAACACACTTGGAGAATAAGGCCAATATACAAAGGAGAGTCCAGCCAGGGTGGGCAGAAGCAGCAGCCCTACAGCCTTTGAACCTGCATTGCACTGTCTCCAAAGTCAGTGTTGCCTTGAGACTTCACTGTTATGTCAACCAAGAAATTCTCTTCTCTTAGTTTGGTGAACACTTTTCTAAAATAACTGTAAGACTTCTAAATGATACGCTATCAGATTTGAGCATTAAAACTAACATCATTAAGACCATGGACTGGAGAACCTTAACTTGAATCTTGATTTCAATTCAGCAATTCACTTCTTGAACATCCTTTGGTAAATAGCTTGTGCTGAGGACAATATTTCTTTCAGTATTTAGAAATTTTGTTGTAAGCATTAAATTAGTTATGAATAATTTGTACTTACAAATTATACTAATAGCAAATGGTAGTTGTTATTTTATAACAAATGATTTAGGAGAGTATTATTTAAAGCTGAAATCTAGACAAGAGGTATTGTTTCAACAATACTGAATCTCATTCAAGGTAACAAATTGGCCTGTATCTAAAGTTGTTCTAATTAATACATGTGCTAGCGTCTGCAGTTTAGAGATGTGTGGCATTCAGAAAGAGGGAATGATCCTGTTCTCTTTAGACTCGGTAGGATCAAGAGCTTAAAGCTAGCTTCTCTTTTTTACTAGAGTGAAGAGATGAAGTGAAATGACATAAAGTAGAAATGACACGAAGCAACTCAGCCTTGATTAGATTAATGGGATTGTGGAAAGCTTGAACAGAAAAGTAGATCAAAATCTCCAGAGAGATACAGTTCTACTCAACTCATTAATAAATGATAAAATTAGAGATTATAGAAGTTAGCATTAGGATGTGGTTGTTTAATGTTCAGAAAAGTAACAAGAATCATAATAGTGCAGGGTATATGGGCAAAAGCCCCCAAAATAATCAAAGCCCAACAAAACTACAGTTCAAAGGGAACTAAATGTGTTTCTCTCCAGATGAAGCATCAGATTGAGATTGTAAAGTCAACTAAGTCAACTGCTACTCTATATCCAACAGGGATTCTATCCCATCAAGCTGGGCTTGGAGGGATGAGAGATTGGTGTCCTCGGTAAACTGAGCAAAGCAAGCACCAGGTGAGTACTGTCTATAAACCATTCCCCCAGCACTTCAGCAGAGCTGTAGCTCTTCATTGTCACTTTTGTACTAGGGCCAGAGGTCAGAGGGGTTATGCAAGAAAATTTCAGTCTACTGGTATGCATGAATAAAAAGAGAAAAGAGAAACAAAATTATTCCATTTAGTCCTCTCTCACAGTGCATCTACTTCATGTGAATTTAACTTTTGTATAATAATCTGAAAACTTATTTGACCATATATATTAAGCTGAAAATAGTCATTTCTCTCAGGAGGAAGGGAGATGAGTGGAGAGTGTGATTTGTACTTAAGATTTTTAAAGAGGATTTGTGAGAGAAAAGTGTCTTTTCTGTTGCCTCAGAAAACTGACAAGAAGTTGATACTTGATGGCCACTGAAAGTAAGAAGATCAAGAACTTTGCAGACTTAGAGAATTTGCGCTGATGTAGATAGACACCAGGGGGAGCAAGTGATTATGAACTACTGAAAAAGACCCTACACTCTAAAGGGTAGTATGTAAAGACCCCCAAATCTCTACACAAATCTATTTCTGAGGCTCTTCCTCTATATGACACCAGTCCCTAAGGACTGGGAGAAGTTAGGTTTCTTCAAATTTATAAATCCTGTGAAACACATTAAGAAACAAGGAAGTGTGCATAAAAATGAGATCAGAATAAACTACCGAAGGTCGGCTGTAAAGAAACAGAACTACAGAATTTTTTTTTTGCAAGAAATTCAGTATTAGTATCAAATATATTCTATAATCATAGAATTACATGTAAACAAAATGATGATTTGAAAAATAAGGCATAAAAATAAAAGAGTAGAAATGAAATTAAGTAGAAAAACAAAAGCTGAAAAATACAATAATTCAGTAGAGTGATTCAAGATCAAGGCTGATCAATTAAGAGGATAACAAGAAGTTTAAAGACAGGTGATTTGGAATTACCTAGCTAGAGGAACTAATGGAAGCAAATGTGAAAGAATGAAGAAAGACTAAGGGACGTATGAAATAGTGTCAAGCAAACAAATACATTTATTAGAGAATGGATAGAAGATAGAGACAGAAAGAAAAGGGTTGGGAGCTCTGGAAACTGATTTGAAGAAACACAATGGTGGGGAACTTACCAGATAAAGTAGGCACCTAGGTTCAAGAAGGCTGGTGGGCTCTAACCAATAATGTAACCCAAGAATCTATGAAGACACATTATAGCCATGCTATCAAATGTCAAAGAGAAATTTTGAAAGCACAAGAAAAAATGATTAGTTGCATGTCAACAAAGCGCCTCTTCCAGCTCAGAACATTATAGATTTAATGAGGTATTTCAAAGCACCAAAAGGAAAAAACTGACATGCCCACCAAAAGTACCATACATGGCAAAAACTATCATACAAAAAATGATGGCGTGAAATGAAGACAAATTGAGGGCATTCTTCACCACTTAACTTACCTTACAAGAAATTCTAAAAGTCCTCAAACTAAAGCAAACGGGTGTTAGGCAAACTGCATAAAACATGAAAACAGAAATTTGCTGGTAATGTTAAATACATAACTAAATACAGAATAAAGTTCTACTGCAAGGGTGGTGTGTATGTCGCTTTTAATTTAGGTATAGAAAATAAACAAGTTAAAGTATACAGCTCCAAGCAGAAATACTTTTAGATGTACAAATAATGGAAAAGTAAAATTATTAGATATTTTGTATGGAATTGGTGTGCTATTGTCATCTCAAGAGAGTAGACAACCCATAAAAGAATACTCTATATAATTATTGGACAACACATTGGCAAATAATCTAAAAACATACAGCCTACCAAGACTGAGTGATGAATAAATAGAAAATCTGAACACACCAATGACACACTAGTAATGACGTTATCTTAGCTACTTTTCCTGTTGCTGTGACAAAAGCATCTCAAAGAAGAAAGGATGTTTTCTGGCTCTCCTTTCATAGGTACAATTCCTATGCCAGACAAGTCAAGGCAGCAGGAGCTTGAGGCTGTTGGCCATGTCATAGCATCCACAGTGCGGAAGCAGAGAGGAACAAATGTCATGCTAGTGTTCAGCTGGCTTTCTCCATCTTATACAGTCCAGAATCTCTACCCAGGGGATGGTCCCACACAGATTCAGTTAGTATTCCCACCACATCTAACCTGATCAAGGAAATACCCCACAACCATATCCAGAGCCTAATCTAACCTAGATACTCCCTCACAGGACAGAATTAATTAATGATGAACATAAAGAGGAAAAGCCTACTGATAGTTTATGAAAAAAAAAGTCTGCAAGAAGTTGCATTTTTATTGTTATTATTGTTGCTTATATGACCAGGCAACTTGTAGAAGACAGTTAATTTTGGATTTTGGTTCTGGGTGGATGAGAGACTATCGTGGCAAGAAGACTAGCAGCAGGTAGGAGGCACTGCAAGAAGAATAGGAAACTGAGAACTCATGTCTTCAAATGTAAGCGTGAAGTAGAGAGAGCAAAATGGAAGTAAGCAAGGCTATGTAATCTCAAGGGCAGCTCCCTGTAACTTACTTCCTTCTGCAAGGCCACACCTTCTAAACTGCTCATAAACAATACTGCCATCTGGGAATCAAATATTCCAATTCCTGAGACTATATGGGGTGGGAATTCTCACTCTGAGCACCACATTCCACCCCCTGTAGGTTCATGGCCGTATCATACTGTAAAGTCACTTAGTCTAACTTCAAAGTTTCTATTTATCTTTAATATTTCCCTGCAATGTTTAAAAGTCCCCAAACAGTCTCCTGAGATCCATGGAAATCTCTTAATTGTGACCTCCTGAAAAATTACAAAACAAATCGTATACTTCCAACATACAGTGGCACAGAATATACGGTACCATCCCTAAACAGAAGGATAGTGGGTGTGGTGAAGAAATACCTGACCAGAGCAGGACTAACATCCAGCAGGACAAATATTAATCCTGTAGCTCCATGCCTGGTGTCGACAGCTTAGATGCTGTGCTTCTCCAGCTTTGCTCCCTGAAATGAATACGTCTCTGTCTTAGACCAGTTCCACTCCCTGTCTACAGCTCTTCTTTGCAGATGTCTCACGGCTTTGGCATCTCCAAAATCATGAGGTCTTCACTTTAACCCAGGCTTCACTTTCACAGCTTAATGTAATGGTCTTGCAGTGCTTCCTGCTCTCTCAATTCCTGACTTCAGCAGTTTTCTCTGATACTGGAGAAAGATTCCATGACCCGTATTGCATCTTGTCCTCTATGCCTCTAAAACTAGCACCACATGGATGATACTGCCAAGTTCAGCTGCCTGATTTGGATAGACCCTCCCCCCCCCACACACACACACAAAACTTCCCCTACAATCACATTACCTGCAGCTTTTTTTTTTTTTTTTTTTTTTTTTGTATTAAGTTGCTCTTTTTATTCAGAAAACTCCTTAGACTTAGCTAACTGTGATCTTACCTGAAAGTAACCTGAAAGATCAGGATGTCTCTCCTTAATAGTGGTGATCTCTTTAACAAGTACAGCTTCTTTCCAGCAAATCCTTTGGCTATAAAGTTAAGCTTCCTAGTGCTCTGTTTTACTTTAAGTTGTATGTTTTGTGTTTCTGCCTTGTTTGTTCTTTTTCATTCTAAACCTACCTATGAATTATCAATAATAATCATGCCACAGACTCAAAAGCATTCTGCCTTGAAATTTCTCCCATGAAAGAAAATAGTCTATTACTTTTAAAATTTAGCCTCAAGCAAGCTCTTAAGATACAGGCAGAATACAGCCAGAGTCTTTGCCAAAATATGACAGGAATGGCCTTTAGATCCATTGCTAATACTGTTCCTCTCTGAAACCTCTTGTGATGGCCCTCCACACTACACTGTACTGTTCTTATCAATAATGACTTCCGTGCTCACACAAGAACAACTCTTTGATCTCTGTTTACAGCATCCAATTGCTTTTAAAGTTCAAAGTTCCAAAATCTTTCATATTCCACTAATACCCAACATGGTCATGCTCTTCATAATAGCAGTCCACTCTATAGTACCAACTTCTGTACTAAGTACTTTTTTGTTGCGGAGATTAAACAGCATACAAAGGAATGTATAGAAGAAGGCATTTATTTTGCCTCATTGTTTCAGAAGAATGAGAGTCCATCTCAACCAGCAGGGATGGCAGCAGGAGAAGGAAGGCAAGAACTCACATCTTCAGATGTAAGTATGGGAGAGCAAAGCAGAAGTAAGCAAGGCTACATAATCTCAAAGCCAGTGACTAATTTCCTCCTGCAAGGCTGTGCCTTCTAAACATTCCCAAACACCAAACAGCATCACCAACTATGAACCAACTGTTTAAATATCCTATGGTGGAAATTTCTTATTCAAATCACCACAGAAAAGAAAGATCCAAATTAATGGAAAGATATCTAGGATTCATCGATGGAAAGACAATATTATTACAATCTCTATGCCACCAATAGTAACCTCAATATTCAATAGGATCCTTACCAAAACTCAAATAAGATTTTCACCAAAGTTAAAAATGAAATCTTAAATTTTATATGGGGAATTGGTGATGTGGCTCAATGGTAGATCCCTTTCCTAACACGAATAATACCTTGATTTATTTCCTGGTATATATATTACATGTTATATGGAATTATAAATGACCTCAAAAATTCAAAGCAATCTTCAGACCAAAGATTGAGGTTTATATATCTTGTTTCCAAAATGCTTTTTATAAAGTTGTAGGATTAAAACAATACGGTATTGGATAAAGGTACAAATAGACCATAAAGAGCCTTGGAAGAAATCAAGACAACTACGACAACAAATACTAATTTCATCTGAAAATGACAAAAGGAATCTCAGGGTTAATATTCATATTTGAAATGTTAGGGAAAAATACTAATTATATTGCCTTCAAATTTACCACTATTCTAAAAGTAGAGAGATAATGTAAAGATGTATCAAAACAAAGAGAGTAAGCAATGATATCAGAAAAAAGCATGGAAATATAATAACTGGAAAGCAAATGCTCTGGTAGGAATCACTTTATGCAATTATAGCATAGGAAGTGTATCTGCGTCTCAGAGAAGTCTGTAAAATCTCAGAAATGCAAAGTTCCCAGCACTGCCATGGGGAGAATGTTAAGTTAAAAATGGAGATTCTTCTAAGGTGATGCTCTTCAATGTTCATATGAAACTAGAGGTGGAATGTAAAAAAGACTAAACTAAGAGCATGGATCTAAGGCTGATGCTACTTTGAGGGTATTATTGGATTGGGGAACAGAAGCCATGTGGAACATAACAGACCCTAGGAAGAGCACCTGTCCCCACAATTGACTCTGGCCGAATCTTGATGACCTGCCAAAGATATGGGCAGCTGAAGAAAAGGTTTCCACCCTACTCCCAGAAAACCACTGAATGATTAATCTTGGGAAGCTTTGAAGGAGATGTTGATCATCTATCTAACTATCCGCTGGTATAGCCTTATTGTCCTCCCCCAAAGGTGCCTGGATGCATGAAGAAAATGTTCAGAAACCATATCTGAGTCCTAGCCTTAGCCACTCCTTCTCCAATCTTTGTTTGTACAGTCTCCCCTTTCTTCCAATAGTTCTAGCATTGGTAGCTCCCCTTACGCTCATTCCTGCTCCTATAACTTAGTTTTATTCTTTTTCTTTGGATAGTTAGTTATCCCGCTCACAAGTATTTATACCCACTTAACAATTTCTTATAATAAATTCTATCTTATGAACCAATTGGTGTGATTGTTCTGTTTCCTGATTAGACCCAGACTACTAAAACATTTATAAAACTAAATATAAAAATGATTAAGCTACCTTCCATTTGAATAAAAGTATAAAAATACAATCAGGCAACCCATTTCTCTGGCTTTTACAATCTTTCTGTATATTCTTCTATGATTTTCCCTGAGCCTTGGGTATAGGGTTGTGTTGTATTTACAACACAACTGATTCTAGGCACCTTGTGGTCATTTATTCTATGACTTTTAGTCAGTGGTAGAACTGTGAAAAATAGGTATAAAGATTAAGTATTTGGAATAGAGTTAGAAATTATGTTGGTTTAGGAAAATGGCAGTAGTAGGTTCTCCTGTAGGGTCTATGACTACTTGACTATGGGTTTAGAGTACCAGGCACTAATTCTTCCTAGTGAACAATTCCAAGTCCAATTAGAAAGCTATTGGTCACCTGCAAGATAGAAGTGCCATGTTGCATCATTGGAAATATCTGTCAGGTCAGTAATTGCTGTTGTTTGTAGGCTTTACAGCTGGGTAAGACTATTGATTTATTTTTTTCCCTTAGCAACTTGCATAGCACATTAAGATACTATGAGAGCTAATCCTCAGGGAAATGGCTTCTAGGTCAGTTCCAGCTGGAACCCTCTGAGTTGTCTTCAGCAATGGGGTCTTCATTTCAAGTTCCGGGAAGTAACCATGGACAATGGCAAGAGGCTATATTGTTTTGGAAGTCTCTTCAAAGCCATGGAAGGATAATAGAAAATGTTTTATTGCTTGTTTATCCAAAGCAGAACACTTATTTCAAAGTAGAGCTCATATGAAAATGTGATATTCAGATAATAAAGTGAAACTTGTCTCATAGAAATATCACATCTGGTATTAACCAGAATTCTGCAGCCTATGGCCTCTCCTTGAGAACCCCTGAAGAGAAGTTTCATTAAAACATTAGCAACAATTACCTGAAATAAGAAATGACAGTCTCCATGTTCCAACTGCATACATAGTAGTGTGGTATTCTTGGAAATTGATTTGCCAAACACTGTTTTGTGTACTTCCTGGCAATAAAATAATGCATAAATGTTCCCAAAGAATTGTAGCCAACTGAAGTGGGATACCCTTCTCATTTGTATTTAAATGGTATAATAAAATGAGAAATCAGGGAAGGCAGCCAGAGAAGAGGAGGCAGGTGGACATTTCACAGCAGAAAGATGGAAAAGAAACTAACCACAGTTTTAAATGATCATGAAGTAGGAAGCTTAAGCAATCAAAATTCAAGTTGTTGTCACCACTTTGCAACAACTGAAAATTGCAAGAAAACTTATGAAGGTCATTCAAGAAACTCTATTTTGTTGTCTGAGGCCAGTTTGTGCAGTTGGTAATTGCTCTTGTCTCCCGTGTTTGTCTTAGCTTTCCACTGTCCCACTGATCCATTGATTCTGCCCCACAGGACACTGAGCTCACTTTGCGGTGAGGAGCAAGCTGAGAGCTGGGCTTTGTGTCCTTCCCTGGCCAGCACAGGGATGCTGTCCTGAAAATCAGGTTTCTAGGTACTCTAAGTTTCCCGTGGCAGTTGTTAATTATCCAATAAGTTATATATTTCTAGAAGAATTGCCTCCAATCTGTGGAATCCCTGCAATGCTCTTGTGAGTCAGACTTGAAAACAAGCTTTGACACACAGCAGGGTCTGTTGGAATGTAGGTCAAAAAAAAAAAAAAAAAAAAAAAAAAAAAAAAAAAAACCTTTTAAAAGACTAGCCCTGACTGGTGAAAAACAAGAAAGTATTAAAATTATTCATAATCTGCTTGCTTTCCTTTAAATTAAGGATATCCTTGATGCCAAATCTAATGCCAAATTCAAGCCTTTGTTCCTCTAACATTTTACAGGTTAAAAGAAGAGTCTGGAGTAAAATACAAAAGATTTTACATGTGTCAGTCACATTTGAAGACTTGGAGAGACATTGATAGCTTTTAAAGAAAAAAATCATCAATTTCAATGAAGTCTTGGTCTAGAACTGAACAGAAAAGCAGGCATGTATCTTTTCAGGAATTATGTCCATGGTTTAGTAATAATTTCAGTCATTATTTTGCATTTTCTCTTATATTGTATTTTTTCTTAGTCATAGATCGTTTTAAAAGACATATGTAAAGGAATTTTAAATTGAAAGGGTCTGCTGGGTGGTAGTGGCTCATGCCTTTAATCCCAACACATGGGAGGCAGAGACGGAAGCAGAGGTAGATGGGTCTCTGTGAGTTCGAGGACAGCTAGAGTTACAAGAGAGAAATCTTGTCTTGAAAACAACCAAAAAAATGAAATTGAAGAGTCCATTTCTGTTTTCACCTTTAGCAGAACTCACGTTAAGGAATGAGAATTTCTAAGGGAGTTGTGTTAACACTATAGCTCACATTTCCCACTATTTTACAAAAATTCATTTGAAGAGGTAGTGTTCAGTAGCTAGTTATGAGATGTCTCTAGGTAACTTCTCAACATCTTCTAATTTTCATGGTAGTTCAGTAAGATGGTAAGATTAGCCTTGGAAAACAGAAACTTGACTTCCCCTGGCTCGACGTCAAGTGTGACAGTCTCCAGAGGACTCAAAAGCCTTCTTTAAGCAGCATCCGTGTTCTTTCTACTTGGCCAGATGTAGTCTTTGGCACAGAGCACTCAAGTGAAGACAAAGACAGTACAGGTTACAGTGCACCATATTAGGGGAAGTGGGTCGTATGTGGAAGATGACAGTTCAGAGTGAGTATAATGTCGGGGGAAGAGGGTCAAATGCGGAAGACGGCAGTTCAGATTAATATACACTGTGTACACTGTGTATTTTTATCACAGTCTTTGCCAGTCAGTAACAAAATCACACAGCAATTATTTATAATAGCTCAGAGAACATGTCCTACCATGTGACTGTTTCTGCCTTCCCTTTGGGTAACAGTAAAACTTCCATCCTGAAAATTCTGGAGTGCCTATTTGAAAATATGTTGAGAGGGGTTTCAGAGAGGGTTAGAAAGAAGTGAAATACAGAAATTAAATGTATAATTATCAAAACTATGCTTTGATTATGAGTAGAAAAGTCTTAGTAAAATGGATGTCAGAAACTCACAGCTAAATAAAACATCCCCATGTCCCCATCGCATGAACTTTGCCCTTCAGACAACTCTTCAATGAATGTGCTATATGTTTCTTTACAGAGATAGAGTCATACTGGAATGCTGTCCTTTTCTATACTTGGTATTCCAAAGAAAATCTCTTTTCCTTTGAAATATTAGAGATTGACATCATTATTTTAGTGACTATAGACTATCCCACTGATTGATTCCCATGATTTCAGGAATCTAACATTTTTCATTTCTTAGTGACATATCTAAGATGGGAACAATCAGCACTGCATGCCTATATAAATTTGAATTCTCTTGGTTTGATAAACACCATGACCAAAATCAACTTAAAAAGGAAAGCGTTTATTTCATCTTATTGTTCTGGGTAATAGTTCATCTCGTAGAGATAAGTCAGGACGAGAAATCAAGCAAAAGCAGAGTCAGGAATCATAAAGAAATCTACAGTTCTTCACATATTTAAAATAAAGCCAGAAGTTATTGAATCAAGCCAACAAACAAAATATTACATAGCAGATTTAGTGGTGACATTAGGTGCCAAGATTCTGGGTGGAAATGGAAAGACAGTACAGTCAAAATAAGGAAGCTCCTGATGTGGAAATGTATCTAGTCTCAAGCATCAAGGCTGTCATTGCATAGAATTTTAAGTAACTGTTTGAGGAGATTGGATCAGGAACTAGGGCATTGTCATGAGATGGTGGGTCACTGGAGGTTCACTATGAGGAAAAAAATCTGTTACTTTGGTGGTTAAATTGAAATGATTAATTCAATGATGAGCCAAAGAAAATTAGTATTCTCAACCATGAAAGAATCTTGGCTATAACCAGCCAGGCAACTGTAGTAGTGACCTCACAAACTAATGTGTGCACATCTGTGCCTGATCTGAGCTTGCACAAAGATGAAGCTCTCAAGAAAAAAAATTACTATGCTCTTTTACCTTTGTATTCCTAAAATATTGACTGTGAAATACGTATTCTAAAGTCATCTTGTATTCTGATGTTTAATCAGGTTTGCAAACTATTGATCATGGTTGTCTTAAAAATGTAGTCCTGAAGAGAAAGCAAGAACTTCTATTGTGTGTACAAAATTGTTTTTAAATGAAATGGAAAACGGGTGTTATTCTACAGAAATATGTTACAACTTATATTGATAGGCATTCAAATGGGTAATATTATTTCTTTTGGATAGCTTTAAAGTCTTTCAAAATTATTTTCTTATTAAACATCTTCATCTGAGAATGGATTTAATTTTAATGAAGCACATTAAGTCTCCTTGGATTATATTCTAGAGGCACAAGGGAAGATGATTTGGGTGATGTCTTACTAACTATTGGCCAATGGAAAAATGAAACATAAATTAACTCTTGCTGAACCTACCATAAACCTAGGTAGAATATCAGTACAAAGAGGATCACCCTAAGTTGATCACAATGTTCACCTGAAAATGTCCTTTTAATCTTGACCCTTAGGTGCTACAGTCCTGGCAAAAACAAGAAATAAGTATTTCTATGCACACACACAAAAAAAAGCAGCGCTTCTGTTATGTACCACGACAGATTTACGTTTAATGACATAACAAGCCCAGTTGAATGAAAACGTAGCCCAGAAACTTTCTCTTTCCATAATTATTAACTTATTAACTCAACAGTTCCTCAGCACTGTCCATGTTTTCCAGTAATTCTTAAATTAATTCTATGGATAACCTTGTTAAAAAAAAAAAAACATAAAAGCTATACCAGCTTCAAATGTAAAAGGTACCAAGGAAGAGGAATCAACCAAGAGGATTCTATTCTTATCTGCCTTAGCTGGAGAATATCAACTGATTTACTTTACAGTTTACATTTTAGAAGCATTTTTTAAAAAAAAAGAATATATATTTTATTGTATCTAGTTATGAAAAGTTGAATGCTATAAATAACACATTCAGACAGAAATAAAGAAAAGCAAAATTAACAAGTCTCTGGAAAGATCTGACAAAGGTTACTACGTATTTATTTCTCATGATAAGATTTAATAATGAAGCATGAACCATATTATTGATATGACATACACCATCTTATCCAGCAGCTTTTGTTCTAAAAGGAAGAAAGAAGGAAGGGAGGATTTTCTCACGCAAATGTATAGGTCAAAATACTTTAGGACCATCTATTCCACCTTAGAATAAAGAAATCACTGTGGGATATAGTCAGAATTTTGGAAGATAACTGGACAGACCTATGGATGGATCTGTAGAAACATAGGAGAAATGCACCTGTTAAAGTGTCACCTCCGTTTTCAATCAAAGGGTTTGTTTACTTTGCACTGGTGTTGGTGATAGGACAAAGATCTGATTTGATGCCATGTCTCCTGGTGAATGATGTCTTTTTCCCAAACTGTATTTCCTCATTGGTTTAAGTTACCTCAAAACTGATTTTCAAAAGTCATGATATCAAAGTGATACTGAGAGTTTATTTTATGTTGCAGACTTGGAAAGGAGATGTTCTCAGGGGCTCATGATGACTAGTGACAGAACAGAGGATCATCTGAGATGTGACCAAACCTGAAGGCACATATCAGCAGTGCTAGTACTGCCCTGATGACCTCTTTCAAACCCTAACAGCTTTATCCACATCCTGAGCCGCGTTGGAAATAAAGGTGGACGTTTCTCTGAACCAAGCCTCCAATCTTTGTTCCACATCCAATTGTACTTTTTTTCCTTCAGCTTCCTTTCCTGTCCCTGATTTTTGCCTATGTTTTATTTTTAAATAAATAAAACACTTGTAACAAACTGTAGCAACGTTTATGAATGTCAAGAATGTCCATCAACCTAGAAAATCATTGTAGTTATTAGTTGTTTAGCATTGGGACTTATGTCACTCCCTTTAACTTCTCTCAGGTCTTAAGAAGAAGGACTCTGGTAATTTGTGTTTGACTCAAAGAAAAAGTAGTTGAGTAGTCAGGAAATGGTACTATCCACATTGTGATGGGTTGTGCTTAAGCTCAGGAAGGCAAATACATTTTAACTTATTGAACTTATTTTAACTTCAACTGGTTGTTTAAAGTGATTTTGATGATTTATTTACATATGACACAGACTTTCATTCTACAAAAATAAGTTTTATTTAGGTAAAAATGCAAGCTTTGGGGACTGGGGATATAGATCATTTGGGACAGCACTTCCCTGATATATGAGACCCTATCAATACTCATTGTCACTAAAACAATACATAAGTACAAGTTTCAGCCAAAGCTAAGGGTTATCAGATTGAAATCTATCACATTTAAGGCATCTAGTGGGTAGGTCCTTATTGTACTATCTTTTATATATTAAGATCATTCACTACTAGTTACATTAGTTATTTGTTGTTTGGGGGAATTATTTCCTAATTAATTAGGAATTAATTATTTATTAATTAATAATTAATTTATAATTAATTATTAATTAATTGTTAATTCCTAATATTCCTAATTCATTTCCTTCTACTTCTATAAGTGACTAAATTTATACTTTGCAAGGTGTTTGGAACTTTCTGTGGGGAAAGAAAAAAAATCCATAAATCATCGAGAAGCAAAGATTTGAGGTCTGTGATTGATATAATATGCTCCAAACACAATCAGCTTAGTTAATTTATACAAAAACCATCCCTGCCTTTCCTTTCCTGTTTCCCTAAAGCTGTTTTCTTACAATTAAAGTTACCAGTGTTTGGATGAATTTAGCACACTGTTATTTATATAGGGGAAATAAACTATAAAGTTGGTAAGCAATTACGGTTGGATTTTTGAAATGTATTATCTGATATTCTTTTTCTGCCTCTGATAGTCAATAGCTTATATGACTCCATGCTCATTTGCTCAGGAAAGAGTTAGAGATGAAAAGAAATCCTTGTCTGACTTCTCTGTTTTGTAAGTTGAAATTCTTACAACAATGAATGGGGCTTTGAAGCAAGGAAAATATTTGAAAGAATATGATTATAAGAAATGTTTCTTGACCCAAGCTCAGGGTAGGGAGGTGGGGGGACAGGTGTCAAGCTTGAGCAAATAGAGACAACCTTACATGCACTGTAATATTTCTCATAACAGAAGCTACTGTTTTGTTCTTCTGGCATGTGAGAGAGAATCAGAACTCCAGAAGTACCTGGGAACCTAAGAACTGATAGAAGTACAATTTGGTCCTCCACTGGAATCAGAAAGGAAGCAAATTCCCCATATTCGGTTGGCCATCTGATAGCTCAGAAAGATCCATAGATTCCTTGTCCGGACTGTAATGAGGTCTATGGAATTGTTTCATGCATTAGGCAGAAAACTAAGGTAATATGAGAGCCTATTATTAACAAAAATTAAGATAGCAAGGACCTTCAAAAACTATTGAAAGCTAAATGCAGTAATGGTTTCCTGTGTGGATACCAATATAGATGGTGTATACCCAAGACTAGATGCAAACTTACCTTCTTTAGGTCATCACACTATATATGATCTCAAGAGCTTGTATATAAATTAGGGCTAGCAGAAACCTAAAGTAAATATGAGTCTGTCCTAGAAGTATGTAAGTATTTACTTTTCTTGTGTATTATATAATATAAATATAATATAAATTATATATTTAAATATAAATAAATATAATAATATTTAAATATAATAAAGGAAAAAGTAATTATTATTAACTTGAATTTGGCTAGATTTTAGTCTAGACTTTATTTGTATATGTGATCTCTTCATAGACTTAAATAAATCCTATGATATGAATGGGGCAGGTAACATTATCCAGAGAAGTGATGTTAAGTAATGATTAAGAAAATGGCTTTAGTTTGCCAGTCAGATACAATTTGTATCTCAGCTTCTTGTCTAAAACTAAGAAAAAATATAATGAATAACACGAAATGCTAGAGAATAGTTCTGATGTGTCCAAATATATAATTTTATATCATACAGAGTTCATATAGCTAATAAGATTAAGGCAAAAAGTCTAATTTAGAATGCATTCTATTTTTAAAAACTAGTGTGACTATGTAATTTTTTTATTTCACAACTCAGAAAAGTTTTAGAATACAGTGAAGGCATTTATCAATTATACCAGTACAATAGGCTTATGGCATTTCCTACAGTTACCCTAACTCTGTGTAACCTAAAGCACAAAAATTGTATCCATTCTGATCACTTATGATGTCTGTCGTCACCTACCTGATCCTGAATATGTTTTTATCATTAACTTCAGCTTACTGGAATGGTCTTCCTATACATGAGTGGAATGGGCCCACCCTGCTTCTGGGGAGACTACCTCACCAATTTATTTATAGGATCACAGTCAGGTCATCAGAACTTCTCTGGACCTTTGCTTAAAGTGGCATTGTATTAATTATCTCTTCAGAAAGACTGATTCTGTCCCTGCTTTGTTCACCTCACTCTCTGTCTGTAGTGTTGTTGGCAATGTGGTTGCTCCAACCTCAGGGCATAGTCTTCACCTCCTGGCTCACTAACCTTTTCTCAGTTAAATCCCACCATCCTTCTGGTCTTAGGCTTCACTTGTTATGGAATGTCAGCACTAATGCTCATTTATCATCTATTAGCTTCTAGGCATATTATTAAAATTTCTTAAAATATGGGCATTTCTATCTAGATGGAAATACCTTAATATTTTATCCTTTTTAATAATCAAGCCAAAGAAACTGCAGCCATCAAACTCTGGTGCAATCTCTTTATTCAATGTGATAACATTACTGGGTAGCCCTCAGTGTTCTTGTGGGGATTAATGCATGAAAATGCCATTTTGCATAACAATAATGTCAAAAACATAACTCTGAAAAGGTCCATCTTAGTTATAAAATTCAAGCAGAGGATTGATACATTATCTCTTAAGAATTCCAAAATGCTTTGTGATTTTGCATTGTATAATATCTCTGACAAGACAGAAGAAGAAAGTATTCAGTTTAAGTACACAGGCGCGATCTGATCCCAGAGCTCTGCTTCTGAACTCGTGCTTGTTTTAGGTAAAGGTCACCAAGAAATGCTCCTTCTGAAACTTCAGATATTAGAAGAAAATATGGCAATATTGGGGTGAGTGACCTTTGTGCTGATCACTCTGTCAAGAATCCATAAATATGGGCACATGAGAAGAGACTTCTGTATTCACACATTTCCAGGACAAAATTCAATGTTTGAAATTATTGTCAGCTGTATTTTATTTGACAAATGCAGACCCTGGGACATCAATATTTAAAGTCCTTGATATCATACTGTCTTGATAGTAAGTAAAAACATTGCCCGTCCTTTCAGCCCCAGGTATGTTTGTAAAGCAACGGTCCCACATAATGATGTGGTTACATTCTTACTTGCTCACTCCTCAGAACCTTTTATCTTGTGCTGCTGTTTATCAGGGAACACTATTTGAAAGTTAATAATAACATAATTTAGAGCAATAATTACATTTTTCTCAATAGCTGTGGGAAAACACTGGGTTGAATAATGAGATAAAGATGAGTGTCTCAGTCTTAACAGGACATTAATCAACATATTAACTGTGTGGGCAAACTGATTTGAAGCTGTTGTAGCTTAATATGTCTCAGAATCATTATTTTTAATGTATGGCATAATGTACTTTAAACTATGTGTGGAAGTGATTATAAGTAAGCATTAAAATGCAATAGAATAGATGCTACTCCTTATCATGATGCTACGCCTTATCGTGACTTATCCCTTTTTTATAGCACAGGAATAAAATCGATATTCCAGAAACTTTGACATTTCACAGCTGTGCTCAGATAAAGCTGAATTAGTTATACAACCACCCAACCTAAATTCTGTTGTAGTAACAGAAACTGCATATTTTCATAATCCTGAGTGTCAGTATGTACTTATAATTCATTGTTGCTTTAAAATATTTCACAATGAATGTTTAAATGCCATTGCAATTCCAATAAGTAATAATAATTTCCTAAACTCGTGAGCCTTTGACTCGTTTTAGATGACATAAATTCGATTCTAAACAGTAGATCTTCACATATCAAATTTTAGACATTTGGACACCAAAAGTCATCCAAGGAATTCAGCTACACTTCTCAAATACTTTTCAGGAATCACTCTCAACAACACTCCCAACACATGCATTTCTTAACTCCTTCTCTTACTTGGCACTAATACAGGGAAAAGGTGTGTGTGTGCGTGTCTGTGTGTGTGTGTGTGCACGCACACACACACACAGAGAGAGAGAGAGAGAGAGAGAGAGAGAGAGAGAGAGAGAGAGAGATCAATCTATATATTTATTTTTTGTTTACCTATTACATAGAGATAAAATAGTCTATTTCAACACTGAGCTTTCTGGAGTAGTTTTGATTTAATAGTGAAGTAGATGTCTGCACAAAGACACAATACCATTGTTTTCAGGAAAATGATGTAATGAGTAAGGGAAAGAGCAGATTGACAAAAATGATGACAATAAAGAGAGGAGAAAAGAAAAAAGAGAAAGAGAGAATGAGAGGACGAAAGAAAATACAGTAGTTGAGAATGAACAGGAATTTTTAGTTTGCGGTTTTATTTGTGGGTGGGTTATGTAAGAATTGGGGAACACCAAGAGATTCAGGGAACATTATAGAAGGAAAAGTGTCAATGGGAGAAGTTGAAAGACAACAGTAAGCCAAGGCCTATGGAGACAAGGCAAATGTGGACTTCCTTTTGATGGAAAATGCTTACTATGCTCTTCATTCCATCCATCCATCCATCTGTCCATCATCCATCCATCCATCCATCCATCCATCCATCCATTCATTCATTCCAATACTGCTTTTTTTCTGGGCTTCTTATTTCTGTGTATTATTTGTTTCCAAAGGCTTTCTCATTTGCATCTTATGTATAGCTTTCCTTCTTCCTGTATTTTATTCACAATGTCTTCTGACTACTTTACTTCCATTCTTTAGTGGTAGATAATGCACTAAGACACATCTAGGGTATTCTTGTTGCTTAGTACCTGGTCAGTATTACAGCCTGGCTTTCTGTCCATGGCTTCTCCAGTGGATGTCATTGCTACCTCACACTACCATCTCCTTGCCATGCCCAGCAGAGCACTTTGAACATACCACACCTTTTCTTCAAAATTCTTATGGATAAATCTAATCTTCAGGCCTTCCTACTAGTCTTACTACTTAATACGAAATGAGCAAAAGCAGTGCCAAATCCCAAGAATTGCTCTGGGATTTGGAGATGGAGAAGTGAACAAATCAGAATAGCAGTCTAGAAGCATAGAAGGACTTGAGGTCGTGAAGGATCCTGTATGGATGTTACTTTCACCCTGAGGAAACTAGGAAACTCTTGGTCAAGTCTCAGGCTGAGCAGCAGTATGATCTCATTGCTCTAGAATGTCTAGAATATAGTTAGCCAATATATAATCCATTACTAACTAGTAAGTTGGTAGAATGATTTGAATGCAACCTCTGCTGTAATTTACTTTCTGCTACTGTGGTAAGTGCCATGACCAAAAGCAACACAGATGAGAGGAAATATTTGATTTACAGTTTACAGTCCATCCTCCAGGGAACGTCATGGCAGGAAGCTGGAGCAGGAACTAAAGCAGAGTCCACAGGAGCTGCTTACTGACTAGTTCCCTCTGACTTGCTCTGCTGTCTTTCATATTCATCCCAGGCCCGCCCTCCAGGTATGGTACTCCCCACAGTGGGCTGGGCCCTCCTACATCAATTACCAATCAAGAAAATAACCCACAGGCATGCCAACAGGTCAATCAGATGGAAACAATTCCTCATTTGGAGTTTCCTCTTCCCAAGGATGTCTAGGTTTGTGGCAAGTTCACAAAAAAAATGAGCATGTTTGAATAGAATTGTTATAAGCAACATGAGAAGTGGGGAGAGGCAACTTGTTCACTGATTTGAAGGATTTGCTACTAAGGGACAAAAAGTACAAATTCATGAAAACGTATATGGAGTAAGAAGTTTTTATAAGATGGAAGACACAAAGACTTATTTATAGTAGATTATATCCAAGTAGAAGAGGAAGTAAACTGATTGAATAGAAAGTTAAAATCACAGGGCTGGTATCTACAGGGATAGGAAAGAATACTGAGAGTATTAACAGATTAACCCCCGATGGGGATATTTAGATGATCCTTCCACAGTGGGGTAGTGGTGCAGAGTGTGTATACACAGATGCCACAAGAGAGTAGCTGAGGTTGTAGTTTTTATTGAAATTCTCTTCTGGTTGCTTAATTTTCCTGGATCATATGAAATCCAGATCTTGAAGTGAGAATAAAGATAGATGAAACAACATAGAAGACTGGAAGAGAGAAAAATACAAACAAAGAAAAGAGGTTTGAAATAATCTTCTGGGACATTCCACAGAGTAGGGAAATGTAGAGTGGTTGGCAGGAAATGTAAAGTAGAGAATTAGATTTAACCAGGGTTAGAGTTCTTGGCAATTAACCAAGTTACTGTTAGAGAGGATGTTGAGTTGTATTGTTCCTATCTGTTCTTTTAGCAAAGCCTGTCACTCAGAACTATTTGGCTTGCATCAGACTGTGGCTTGAGTGAAAAATTAAACTCTTATTTTGTTGAGACTGAGCTGGTATGTGTGAGGTTGTGGGGTGTTTGTCAGAGTAGCTAATGTTGATTAACTGAATAAATGCTTGTTAAAATCGTACCTATTTCCTGATTTGGCTTAAACAACATTGTAAAAGATCTTCTATGTCTTACCCAGTTCCAGGTCTATGTCTTTCTGCATTTAAGGTGTGTCACATCTTACAACCTCTAAACACTGAGCTTTCCCAGTGTCTGACCCTCTGGCAATTTTCATCATAAATAATCATTGAATAAATGATGGGGGGGAATGAGGATGTGTTTCACAAGATTGATAGTTACGTTCTTTCATTCTCTTACTAATTCATTCTCTTTGTAGTTTCTTTAGAAGGGAGTAGTAGGCGAGAATAATGCGTTTGTTTTCATAATGAAGTGTGTGCAGGCGGTGAGAGACTCTGACAGGCAGGCTTCATACAAAATGATATAGAACCATCCTCACTCAGAGTCAGGCGCTGCTTTTGTTTGTTTGTTTGTTTTGCTTTTTCCTTGGCAGTCCATGGTGGGTGCTGTATTTCTTCAATTGTCAATGTCTCTAAGCAGTGCACACCTTTGTTGGAGACCTTTGTGTTGACATTTGTCTTTGCCCAAATATGCCACTGAGAACACAGGGCAACGTTTTCAAAGGAAATTCTATTTTTCACATCTGTAGAAAACACCACAATCAGTAGGGATGTGTTGACAATGAAGATGCAGTTGCCAATCCAGGGGCTTTTCAGGATGAGCAAGTAGCCATTCCAGGCACTGTTTAAAATATAATTACATTTTAGGTGTGTTAGATGTGCTCTTAGGTAACTGACACTGTAGGAGCTGGGATCACAAAATATGTAATTATTCCATCTGCCATACTGACCCTATATAAGAGTACAGATGGCGGCTAGAGACTTAACCCTGTAGTAGGACACTCGCCTAGTGTGCATGAGGCCTTAAGTTCAATCCCCAGTACCACAACAAAACAATTCAAATTATTCCGTTAGGATCACAAGTTACCAAAGAACACAAAGGATATTGCCAGGATTTTTTAGTTTTCACTGATCTTTCATTCCATAGTAAACATTTGCTTCAAATGGGGCCCCCAGCGCTCTCCAAAATTGAGAGGAGTTATGAATGATAAAACACATATCCTAATCCATGCTCGAGTCATAGAGTGACCCATTTCATTAATTTCTATTTCTACTTCTTATGCCCCCTACCCTCTGTTTCTGTGTCCCTTTCCCTTTATCTGTTTCTTTCTCTCTTTTTTTTCCTTTTGTTAATCCGTGACACACATCTTGTTCTGCTACTTATTCTGGGAAGTAAATTTACATTCCCCTCAGATAGGAAGGGCAACGTCAGATCAATTAAGCGATCCAGTCTAAATCCAATTCGGTGAGACACAGTCTTTTGGGGTTACTTACGCTTAGGCAGCTGTGCCCCTGAGAAGCTCCCAGCCAGCACAGGTGACGACTCACCAAACTGTACCGCTGGAGTTCCCAGCACAATGTGGAAGCAGCTAGCTACCAGCTGCTGAAGCCTCCTCTACCCCAGGGATTCCTTATTGCATATAGAAGCTCTGGGTGGTATTGATGGTCCCTTGTCCTGACCTTCACTGCCCCTCTCAGCCCCATCCTACTCGATACTGCGTTAGCCACACCATCACAAAACTCACAAAGTTCATTCCAAGAGCTTCTGGTTTCAAATCCTTTATCCTAGGCTTTCTATTGCACTTTTCTGAATGCATACATGCCAGGCAGCAGCTCGTGTTGGTTTGATCAGTAAACCCTCCGTTTAGCCTCCAAGTTTATACTCACTCTGGGCAGACTGTCACTAGGCCTTTTCACCAGACTGAATTGAACCAATCTAGACTAAGTATCAAAATTTACATTTCAATGTGCAAAAGGGATTCTGATATCTTCTATATTAAATTACCCAGCCACTTAGCAACCTATATTTTCTATAAGTTATTTGCTAATAGATCATATGTATGTCTACCAAAATTTGGCTTATTTATATGGCTAAAATGCATGTTTCATTACACCTCATAGTTTGTAGATCCATTTTATATCTTTGCTTTAAAATTGAATCTTTACCAGACTGCATGAAAAATTGTACAGTATTAGGAGTAGGGCACTTAGCAGTTAGGTACTTAGCAATGCTAAAGTCAAAAGTCAGATAAAAAAGATGTCAAAGAAAGACTCTCTCCCCTTCACATGTGGTATGTTCTGCAACACTGGTTGTGGTGATAGATCTCAAACTACAATAGGAAAGCAACATTCAGGACGTGGCCGATTGACTTTGAGGATGATACACAGGGGGAAGAATTCAAATATCTGACATTAGAATCAAAGTTTGAGGCAGGACGACATCTTAAAAAGCAACCACCGTCATATCATTTTGTGCTTGCTTAACTTTTGGAATTTCTCTCCTGTTGGCATGTACAGAGGTGTATGTTTTTAAAAGCATGATAGAAACTGTATTGTGTTCTAAAATGGTTAACATAAGTTACTTGACCAAAATAACGGACTTCATCGTGACATTTTCACAGGTGCTCACAGTATACGTTAATTATATTCACCACCCATCTCCCCGCCTTGTCCCTGCTACTCACACACTATCCCATCAGTCCATCTCATATAGTTCTCATTGACTTAAACACTTAACAGTCTACTGTACCATTTTTCTGAGGCTTGCGGAGTATCTGATTTTGTGATTTGTCTTTTTGATGCTAACTTGTCTTTTGTAGATGCTGTTTCCCTTCCTCCCCAAATCCTTCATTTTTTCCAAGCAAGTGTCCAAATTTTCCAATAAATTTTGAGCATGTTAATGTAGATAGCTCCCAGTATGAGCCCGCTCCAGGTTTGCTTCTACTTTGTTTGTTGTAATGAGGATATCTTTTACTTGCTTCTGTGTATATGTGTTTCTGATTATTTCACATTTGATGACATATATATATATATATATATATATATATATATATATATATATACATGATACTGTTGAAATAAAGGTAAATGATATTTATTCATGGATATATACATTTTGATCAGTTTTCAGTTGTCCCTCTGAATACGTACCAAACCATGCTGTTTCCTACCCCTTAGCACAGAGTATTCCGGCTTCTTATGAGAATGGCTGGATTGTGGTGGGCTGGATAAGCTTCTGTTCCCCTCCATGCTGCTGTGTCCAACTTTGCTCCTTTTCAGAAACAACTGTACAGGTGGTGTGACCCTGTCATGATGTACTAGTCCTTACTAACATTTAATATTTGGTACATCTTTTTCCTGTAAATATGTTTTCTTGTGAAATTTCTAGGAAATTTCAAGCATATGGCTGAGAGGGGAGAGAGTCTTAAGTAGTTGGTACCTGCTTCTCTACGCACACAAGCTTCAATTGGATTCCATAGTGAAGGGGATCCTTTTCCTTCTCAAGTCCCCAAATGTTCCTGAAATTCAGCCCTGCCTCATCATATATGCCAATTGATATAAAATAAACATCAACAAAACTTGAGACGTTAACAGAGTGTTACAGAGATAAATTCACATTTGACATGTGCGTTTCACTGACAAGCTTTAGGACATAAGTTCATGTGAGCAACCCCTGCAAATCAGGAGCAATGGAACTATGTGATAATTGGTAGACCCATGAGTGAAATAAATCATGATACCGACAGGTCCCTGAACATCCCTAGCTATTGCAATGTATGTTTACTATATCTGTGGGATAACATAGATGATTTCATTATGTTTTAGTCACAGAAGATTAAAAATCCTAATAAAGCTTAAAAACGTTGTTATTAAAATTGTGTTATTTCATTCCAAAATTTTATGAATATAGTACAAACATTATAGTAAATGTTTGAATTTACTCTAAATTCAACGTAAAAACTGAAAGAAATATAAGAATATAAGAAAAGCAATGTAAGAATTGTTCTTTGAAAAAATATTGCAAGTGAAGTGAGAGTTTTTCCAAAAGCAAGTCAGCAAAAACTATCTTCTAAGTGTGTTTTATGTCTAGTAATTCAAAACTTATAGCAAGATAAAAATTATTTGATTTGCCTTATTTTCACAAATAGATCTAAAGTGTTGAAGCAAAAAAAGGGCCATTTTCTCCTGCTGGATATGCATAACATTAGAATAAAATAAATGCCAAAGAGACTTTTGAGTCTGTATTTCACCGAATCTTTAACTATAGGAACTTTGCATAAGAATAGCATCAAAGGAAAAAAAGACTCTCTTGTGAGTCAATGTGAAACATACTAAAATCAAAGCCACAAACACTGAAATGTACATGCAATATGAAACGGAAGCAGCAGGTCTATATGAAACTTTCCATTTAGTCACATTATTGATCCTTGAAAATATCCCTCGGACACCTGACAATTTTTATTCCCTTTTAGCTTATTCTCTGACAATTTCACACACCCATTAAATGTATTTTGAGCCTAAGCACCTCTCAAACTCTCCCATCACCCCATTCTCCCGCTGAATCCCTTCTTCCGTCCAATGAGTACATCTCCTAATTCCGTGTCTTTGTCGCTGCTCTTGCCACCTGCTGAGTTTAGTTGGTTTACTCACTAAGCATACTTGTGGTATCATTTTTTTCCTTTCTGAATTCCTTGGCTATTTTCACCATAGCTTGGGATTTAATTTGTGTATCCAAAAGCCCCACATTTCTAAAAGCAAAGCCATATGGTTATGTCATTCTTAGGTTCTATTTAGCTAGCTATGTAATTCTAATGTGATTAAAAAAAATTAATAATCCATCATCCATTTGTATGAACAAGTATGATTAAGTATTAGCAAGATCAAGATAAATATAAATTAATCAATAACACTGCCCCCATCATCATCATCATCAAAGAGCAGAGAGAGGTTTATTTTTTTTTTAACTTGAAATAAATAAACCACAGACAAATTAAGGAAATGAAAAACCAGAAGATTGCTGCACTTCAAATTCCACATGCTTTATGTCTTCTTCCACATGTAAAGTGACTCATGCTTAGAACAGATTGTCACTAACATCAAGAATTATCCACAGAAGGGGTGATGAGTTTCACACTACACACTAAGAAAGTAAAACTCCACACAGCTAATTATAAGGTAAGTAAGCAACTGGTAGGTTAAAAGAAACAGTAATTAGTAGCTCTAGGCTACGGGGGAAAAAGAGTACTCAGAATTCACACATACATGGGAATTGTTGAATTCTCACCAATTAAGAGTAAGTAGACCTTATTGAATAAACAGAGAATTCCGTAGAGACAACACAATTTTCTCACATTAGTAATGAAACTAAACCAAATGGAGTTCTCTTAATATCAATGAAAAATGTGTCTAACCTTTATACATGGCAGTTTGTGAGGGTCTACTGATATGTTGGGCCTGAGTCATAGCTATCCTGGGATGCATGCAGAAGGCTACAGGTTGGACAAATCTGAATTAGGGTAGATTAGATGAAAACAATCTTAAAAGAATATAACTGCTCCCAAGAAAACCAACTTCCCAAGAAAAATAAATTCCAGAAGGGCTTAACGGAATACTAACAAATCTGTTATTCAACAATGTAATAATAATAATAATAATTTCCAGCATCTATTAAGAATTACTAGACTTATGAGCAAATAAATAATGTGACCTGAAGCAAAGACACACAGATATGAATAAAACTTGAGATGAGACTGTCATGGAGAGTTTTTCAGGCATCATGCATTATGAGAAATTAAATTACACAAATGAAAAATATATTTGCATAAATGTATAACCATGTTAACTATAATATTAAATATTCAAGATTCAAAGAAGATATAAATAAAATATATATGGAATTAAAGATATAATAAGGAATTTAGTGGAACTTCTGGAGCTGAAAACTTGTATCTGAAATGAAAAAAATTCACCAGATGTGAATAAATAGACACTCAGTTCTGATATGTGTAACCCATAGACTGCAGGCTACATCTAGCTACCTGCTGGATAGCTAGCCAAGGACTGCTATGAAAGTGACTAACACAAAATCATAACCTTACTTAAAAACACTAAGAGGCTGTTTTCTACAAAATATAAAGTATACTTTGAAAAGTATAAAGTAGAAGAGCCAAGAAGCCCAGTAAAGCTTAGCAAGATAAGTAATATAAGGAATATCAAAATCATAATTTTGCAAGTTAAAATGATGTTTTTAAAAGTAAACAGGGAGCTGGAAGTTGGTGGCGCACGCCTTTAATCCCAGCACTTGGGAGGCAGAGGCAGGCAGATCTTTGTGAGTTGAGGCCAACCTGGTCTACAGAGTGAGTTCCAGGACAGCCATATAATTACAACAGGGAAACCGTGTCTCAAAAAACAAAACCAAACAAAAAGTAAACAGGGAAATAATGACATCATATACAAAGGAATAAAGTTTTAAATGGCTACAGCGAAAAATCAAGGAATGCATAGCCAAAGGGAATATCACTTTCAAATAGCTACAAAGTACAGAAAGTACCTGTTTTGGATTTCGTATTAATAAAAACATCTTCCAAATATGAAGGGAAATTCATATTTGAAGCTGAATTTGTCACTATTCAACACTATCCTGTAAATCCTAGTCAATGAAAATAGGCAAGAAACCAAAGCCATATTAACAAAAAGGGAGAATCAAGATCAGTTGAATATGTAGAACATGCAAGAGAATAAATAAAAGTTGATAGAGCTAGTAAGTTACTTCACAAAGGCAACAGAAACAATTAAATCAAACAGAAACTGTCTTTCTCTAACTTACAGGAAAATATTTGAAATTAAAAATTTGGAAACCAAGTAACAATAACAAAGATTTATAACAATTTAATAATTACGTATATCAGTTATAAACTTCATACCAGCACATACTAACAAAGAACAAAATGGGAAGACAATGCATTAGGGAAAATGTTATTCAATACTTTTGAATTAAAACATAATTACATCATTTTTCTCCCTCCCTTCCATTTTTTCCCTTTAACTCCTCCCATGTATTGACACCTTGTTCCCTCTCAAATTCATGGTCTCTTTTTCTTTAATCCTTGTTGTTACATTTATGTGTAAATGCATATATATCCTGCTGAATCTGTTTAGTGCTACTTGTTATATGTGTGATTTCAGAGCTGACCTATTGGAAATGGATAACCAATTAGGGGCCTGTTCACATAGGATCACAAATTCTCCCTTATCAGCAGACTTTAGCTGCCTGTAGTTCATTGTCTACAGATTGGACCCTGTGATTTTCCCCTTTCACAGTAGCATGTTTATTGGTGCTGTCATTGTTCAAATCCTGCTTAGGCAGCCATGTGTAGAGATATCTTGATCATTTCTCCTGTCATTTCTAGGAGACACAATCCACCATCTCCTTACAATCTTACAATCTTCCCAAACCCTCTCCCACAACATTCCCTGAGACTCAGTCACTGGAGTTCTATTGTAGATATATCCACAGGGACTGGGAACCCCATGATCAGTTGTTCTTTGCATTTTGAGTAATTGTCATGAAGTAAACAGTGACTGTGGGAGTATACAAGTAATATAAAGGGGGGAATGAAAGAAATCGAGAGGATCTTAATTGGAGAGTGGGGAGAGAGGGTGATACAGAATGAGAAAAAGGGAAGAGGGAAAGGTAGTACTAAGAATGTTAAAATTTATTTACTTAAAATTACATATAATACATGCATATGTATGTATTATTTCCTATTGCTATAATGAAACACTATGACCAAGGCAAATTATAAAAGAAAGCATTTAATTTGGGCCTGTGGTTCAAGAGGGTTAGAGCTGGCGAAAGCGTGATGAAGACATGGTGGCGGAAGCAGCTGGGACCTCACATCTTGAATCATAAGCAGAAGGCAGAGGGCCAGGTCGCATTGCTCCCGTTGCCCACACCTGCTTTGCCATGAGGTGGCTGTGCCCCTTTAAAAGCCAACAGCCAAAGTAAACATCTTGTCCCTCGAGATTATTTCCAGTAGGTATTCTGTCGCAGACAAGGAAAGTAATTAACACATCCAGATACTAGGTATTCAACAAAAATAAATAAGGGCAGTATTATTAGAATAAAACAATGCTTGTAAACTGAGGTTTCTTCAACAAATACAAAAGGGAACTTTAATGTTAAAAAACAGTTTCTTTTTTAACAAATGGTTACTGGAAAATTAGTATCTATGCACAGAGAAGTAAATCTGAACTCATATGTGCATAATAAACAAAGTTTACTTAAAAATAAATTATAGATTTAAATATAAAATCTAAAACAATTAAAACATCTTGATTCAAATATGAGAATTTCTGTTGCCTTGGATCGGGCAAGTATTTCTTAGATGGGACCCTAAAAGCATAATTCATAAGCCCAAAATATTGGGCTTTATTAGATTTAAGAACTTGTGTTCATCAAAAGACAGCATATATATATATATATATATATATATATATATATATACATCCTTTTTTTGTGGCATTTTCGTCACACACGTCTACAGTAACAGAAGCAGTATCAGCAGCCAGGAGCTAAGAACCATGAGAAGGACTGACAAAGATAAAGCCCAGGAAATTCTAGTGTGATAAAAGTATCCCATATTTGCAGTGGTGTTTTCAAAATGTACATCATTTCCCATCCAAATGCATAAATTTTTCAAAAAATAATTGAAAGACAAAGTAATACTTATTTAGAAAATATAAACTAGAATATAGATCTATAGGAAGCAGACATTAAATTAACATACTTCCTGTAAGGAAAAAAAAACTGAGCCTGTACAAATGGTTTCTCTCAAATATTTAAATTATGATAAATATCAGTCCATAAAAATTTTTTAAAAATCTGGAGTAATGTTCAAGTATATAAAACCAACATTACCCCAATACATGAAATTAAAGCTAGAAAAATTCATATCAAATTTAAAATGCTAGAGTAGTATTAGTCTTGACTATATACTTAAATCTATATAAAATATTAGCAGAATGTTGTAGTTTGAATGTGAAATGCTCCCCTCCCCCATAGACTCGTGTGTTTGAATACCTGGCTCACAGATGGTGTTACTTGGAAAGATTATGAGACCTTTAGGAGGTGGAGCTTCACTAGAGGACGTGAGACACTGGTGTTTGATAGCTCACTCTACATCCTATTATTTTTCTGCATCCTGAGTATGGATGCTGTATGACCAGCCAGCCTACTGCCCCTTCTGCCATGTGCCATGCCTTCCCTGCCTGCTTCCATGTCTTTCTTGCCATGATTCACTATCTTCACCTGGTCTTGTAAGCTAAAATAAAACCTCTCTCCCTTACGTTGCTTTGTTAGGGTATTTTATTACAGCAGCAGGGAAAAAAATATGACATATACTATGGTCAAGTGAGATTTATTCCAAGAGGAGTATTGGTATGTTTAAGAAAATCACTTAAGAACATCAATTGGTATGTTTAAGAAAAAAATCTATTAATATTAATATATGATATTGCTAAACATGTTGATATTCTCAATGAAGACAATGAATATAAGATAGCAATCATGATTATTAAAAAAAAAACTCTCAGTAAAAGAAATTAAAGAGTAGTATCTAAGCCCTCTCAAAGTAATCTTCTGCTAAGTCGAAGTCTGTATCTACATTCTATAATACTTAAAAAAGCAATCATATTCTTAGTACTAACAAAATGTATAAAATATTTAGACATGACATAAGAGAAAAGGTCATGTAGTGCCAAAAAATTATAACAACGGTGAGAAAGTAAAGATCTAAATGAGTTGAGACATTATATGTCCATGGGTTGAAAACTCCACATTGTTAAAATGACAATTATCCTTATGCTCATTTAATGAATACTTTATATTAAAAAATAAACCTAAGCAGGTCTTTTTTTCTTTCCCTTTAGAAAAATTAAATTTAATGTATATGAGAATGCAAAAGACCTAGAACAGACGTGTTAGGTTTTTATGTGTCAATTTCATGGTAATGAAATTCCCAGTTATTCACTCAAACATTCTATGCTATTGTGAACATATTTTATAAACGTGATCACAGCCAACAATCACTTGATTGTAAGTAAAGATCATCTGAGTTAATTTGAACAGGCCTGGTTCAATCTGTTGTAAGCCCTTAAAAAGAGAATTAAAAAATAGTAGAATACAAAGTCAACATACAAAAGTCAGATATTCTGTGCACCCAAAGCATACTTACCAAGAAAGACTAGGAAAAGGAGCCCATTCTCACCAGCTTTAACAATAGTAAATACCTGGGAACAAACACAACCAAAGAAACAAAAGACAAAGGAACTTTGATACACAAAACAAGTAATTGAAAGCAAAAGAAACTGGAAAAACATCTCATGCTCACAGAGTGTCAGAATTAACACTATTTGAAATTGATATAATACTGATATTAATTACCATACTTAATCAATCTTCATGAAAATTCAAGTGACATTCTTCAAAAATCGGAGGAAAACAATACCAAAATTCATATAAAAGCACAAATAGCCAAATTAAACCAATAGCCAAAGTTGTAGTCAGAAAGAACTATCATAATACATGTTTTCAAATTATGCAATAGTAATGTAGTAACCAAAACCAAAATAACATAGTACTGGCTCAAAAGAAAGTGCACAGATGTGAAAAAAGAGAATATAAGATGCAGAAATAAGTTCAAACAGTTAAAACTACCTGAATTTTGACCAAAAGTGTCAAAAGCATATGTTTTAGAAAATCATCAGTTATCTTTCACGCACACACACACACAAACACCAATTCAAAATGGCATGCGTAAGAGCATCAAATGGCACAAAAAAATCAAGATGGTTCAGTAACTTTGGGAGGAAAAAAAAAATGAGGTGATGAAGAGATATCTTCTATGGAGAAAAGAAAGGTGGCCAGAAGATTGATCATATGAAGGTAAAGAGTGCATACTTACAGCTACGCATCTGCACATTCTGGATGGGGTGGCGATGGCAAATGGTAGGGAATGAAACAGAATAACTTCTCCTAATGTGCTAATGTGAGGGATTTTTCTCAATAACTAAATGTAAGTTATTGCTTAATTGGTTTATGCTTATTTAGCAAGTTGAAAATAACATCAGAATAATCAACAAAACCTGATCAGAAGGTCCATGGAAAAGTCTCCTTGACCTACTTATTATTACTAGTAGGAGCTCAAGCTCAGGAAGGTGAGTGCTTGGACATAGGAGATTAAGAGTACTACAAATGGGAAAGGCTTGAAACAAAGTTGAACTCTTAGGTCATCAATTTATACACCATTAAAACACAAATCATGCACCATATACTAATGTTTATTAGCATTTTGATAGATTTTTCACTGTTTTATTTTTTCAAGAATAAGACATAAAATATTGTGGGGAGTGGAGGAAGCCTTGGGTGAATGTATAAAGAGTGGATGGTGTCCTTAGCGAATATGTATTGTTTGTATGGACACAACCATGTCAAGAATCCAGTGGCAAAGTCTTCCTCTGAGCCAGGCATGAATGTTATGATCAGTGTGTGCATAAACTATCACCTCGCTGCAGTTTCCTCCTTCCCAGTGTTTATAGCCTGAGCTGGCTCACCTACAGAAGCCTAAATGGACTAGCTAACTCCTTCTTCTGTGCTTTGCATAATAAATCTGCAGAGGTTGTGGGTTGTTGCATAATAGGTACCACTCCACCATAATGCACATGGCCCACCTGACCCCAGATTTTCTGTACCTGTGTCAATGTGTATGTTCTTTCTTCATTCTTTTGCTGTCCTTGTCAGGTTTTGGAATGCAAGGCATGAGCATCACAGAAAATGACATTTCTCTCTAGCTTCCACTTTTTAAATGATAATTCACTAAAATCTTATTGTAATTTCTTAATAGCTCAAAGATATTATCCTAAGACCAGAAACTCTGAGACTTCCAGAAGGAAAAGAAAATGGAGAGAACATACTTTAAGATAAAGGAATAAGGCCATGTGAGTTGGCACATGCCTTTAATCCCAGCACTCAGGAGGCAGAGGCAGGCAGATCTCTGTGAATTCAATCCCAATATGGTCCACATAGGGAGTTCTAAGACAGCCTGGACTACATAGAGAGACCCTGTCTCAAAGCACAAACTTCCCATGTCCCAAGAAATGATCAAGTCATAAGCATGGATTTTCTGAAAAGGCAACTTCCTAAGAATTGACAAATGGGATTCCATGTATTTAAAGAGCTTCTACACATCAAAGGAAACAATAAGCAGAGTAAAGAGCTGGGTTACAGGATAGTAGAAACTTTGTTAATTCTATATATGATGGGAAGAAAATACTTAAAGTCTATAAAGAAATTTTAAAAGTAAACATCAAAACAATTGTCCAGTCAATTAATGGGCCTATAAAATGAACAATTGCAGCACTCAAAAGAAGTACAACTGACCAATACATGTTTTTTAAAAGGTCCAATATCCTTAGCTATCAGAGAAATACAAATTAAAACTGCTTTGTGATTTCATCCCATCCCAAACAGAATGGAGGCATCAAGAAAGTAAGAACAACAAATGTTGGGAAGATTGTGGGCAAACAGGAGTCTTTATATATTGCTTGTGGGGATGAATCAGTTTACTGATTCAACCATAGTGCAGTGATTCCTAAAATTCTTCAAACTCAGTGTAAAATCTACGTTACAAGGGCACACAGACATACCGAAGGCCAGAGATTATCAATGAAGGGAGAACAATATGATTGTAAGAGCCAGAAGCAGTACATGATTACAGTGAAACAGTATTTTCTAGACTTGGCACAGGACTGTTGCACATGGGAAACCACAGTGACTGCATATACAAGACCCACACAGGAGCAAGCCAGTCAAAAATTCAGCATGGATATTGAAAGGGTTCACAGTTGATGGTTGGTGGGGGAAAGAGAGTCAATTTTTTCAGGAATGAGATCCCTGGTCGGTTATCCATGCTGCATGAGATGGCCCTACATCCACCCACAAATCAAGTGGACTCAGTGGGTTAATAAAGAGTGCATGAAGTTTGGAAAGAAAAATAGTGAATGTTAGAGGGGAAGAAGTTGGAAATGGGTTTGATCAAAACATACTACGTATATGGATGAAAATCCCAAACAACAATTTTCAAAATGTTTGTGTTTTTTCTTGATTCAGGTTTCTATTGCTGCGAGAAAACATCACAAACAATCAAAAGCAACACAAGAAGAAAAGGATTTATTTCAGCATATAACTTTTAGGTCATACTCCATCACTGAGGGAAGTCAAGGCAGGAATTGAATTTGGAGGCAGAAACCTAGAGGCAGGAACTGAAGCAGAAGCCATAGAGAAACACTGCTTAATAACTAGCTTCTTATGGCTTGCTCAGCCTGCTTTCCAACACACCCCAGGACCACCTGCCAAGAGGCAGCACTGCTCACAATGGGTTGGGGTCTCCCACATCAATCATCAACCAAGAAACAGATAAATCTTATGCAGACATTTTCTCAGTTGAGGTTCCGTCTTCTCAGATTCATAGTTTGCGTCAAGTTGGGAAAAAATAAATAAGTAAATAAGCAACAAACAAAAAAACTAACCAGGACACACTTCAGAGCCATTTCAAGAAAGGGAAAAGATTGATAGATCATATTGGCAAATATCAGGCCTCGTAAAGATCTTTTTGTGAAATATATAAAAATCTCTTATAACATCCAATTAAAGTGGGTTCAGGGAACGTAGCTCAGGGTAGACCACACATGTTTGTTGTGTATATGCAAAGTTCTAGGCCAGTACAGAGAGAAGTGGGGGGAGGGTGTACCATATGAATACAAATATCACAAAAGCACATGAAATGCTGCTCAGCGTTATTAAGTATTCAAATAAATACCAGTTAAAGCCACAACAATCCCAGTACATAGCGACTAGATACAAATAAAATAAACCTAGGGAAATAAATGGCTAGGTCTATAAAGTACCTGAGGCATAAGCATAAGGACCAGAGTAGGGATCCCCAGCACTCATGTAAAATCATCTAGTGTGGCCTCCCACAATCACAACTCTGCAACTGGAGACAAGTGGATTGCCAGACTCTGGGCATCAGGGTCAGCTGGTCAGCAGGTTTAGTAGGTTTAGTCAATCACTAATCACCAGGTTCAGTCAGAAACCCTATCAAAATATAATGTTGAAAGTGGTAGAGAAGGACACCTGATGCTATCACAGCCTTTATAAAAACACACACACACGCACACACACACACACACACACACACACATGCACATACACACATATACCTATGTTACAGACACATGCATACAGAAAGCACTAAAAATAAAGCAAGCTAACAATAGCAAGCGGTTGTGAGCACATGGAGAAACTAGAACCCTCAAGATTGCCAAAAGAAATATTTAATAGCACAGGCACTTGAAAGCAGTTTGGAACATTCTTAATAGATTATATTTGTTGTGTGCTTCACTGTTCCTACACAGAATCTACCCAAGAGAAATGAGAACAAAGACAGAATTTTCACAACAGTTCATAGAAACATTGGTCATCATCGCTATATATATTTTATATATATTAACTTTTAAAATGTACTTTTATGTTTCTACAAACACTTCATATGCTTACTTATTGCTTGGTTTTGATTTAGGAAAATTATTACTTTTAATTATTTATTTTTGGAATGACACACATTTCTACAAACATTCTGTATGCTTATTTATTGCTTGACTCTGAATTATGAAAATTATTACTTTTACCTACTTATTTTTGAGGGACACAAGTACCCCAGCATATGTGAGGAAATGAGTGGACAACTTTCCATGTGGGTTCTGGGGATTGAACTCGGGATACCAGGCTGGACGCAAGCGCCTTTATCTACTGAGCCATCTTGTCAGTCCTTCTTGCTGGAGTTTAACTCATTTAACATTTATTTCAAAATAAAACTCGGACTTCATGTTTTTCTAATGTTTTCTAATTAACATTCAAAGCATTGCTTCCAGATGTCTGTCATTTACCACTCATGTAAATTTATACATAGCAACTTCCAACTGTACGTTGAAATACTTAATTATCAATAATTTCAAAAATCTCAGCCTAGCTAATACATGAAGACATTTTATTTTGCTCTTCTTATTTCTTTTCTTTTTTTAATGTATGAGTGCTCTACCTGCACATCGATGCCTGCATACCAGAAGAGGGCATCAGATCCCATTACTGATGGTTGTGAGCCACCATGTGGTTGCTGGGAATTGAACTCAGGACCTCTAGAAAGAGCAGCCAGTGCTCTTAACCACTGAGCCACCTCTCCAGCCCCATTCTTTCTATTTCTAATTTCTCTTCTGTTGAAGTTAATGAGTATTTTTCTTATGAAGTTCATCAAATGTAAATTAAAACTCTTATTTTTGAATTATTCACCTTTTAAAGTATAATTATCCCACCCTAGTAACTTGTAATGAATTGCATGTTTACCTACGCAGATCATTGTTCTTTGCTTTTTTGCACACATTTTTGCTGAGGTTATTTCCCACTATTTTATAGTATTTCCTTCTGGTGAAAATGTGGGTCCATTATTTGACATCACAAATCAATCTACATTTTAGAACTATCTTAAAACATTCCCACATGTTAGTTTCACAGTTGTTCCTTGCATTTCTACAGATGTGTTTAATTACCAATTAAACATTGATAGCTTTAAAAGTACCAAACCCATTCTCCTGTTGGCTACTGCTATAATCAGTTCTGATGAAGACTCTGACACTGTCTTCACAACGTGCCCGCAAAGCAATCACTACTGGTAGAAACTGAGGCACAGGATAGTTAAGTAAATTCTTCAAGCTTTCCTAGCTAATAAAAAAGATTTCAGTGTAAACAGTAAAATTTTGTGTCTAATTTTAATATTATGAAAATTTTATTTATAAATATTCATTTAATATGTGCCATGTACTTCATACCTTTAAATTTCTGTAGTACATTAAGTTGTAGTTTTAATTTCTATAGATACTTCTATTACTTCATCTACATATTTTATTTATTTGTGTTAACCTTTCTCTATTGACTAGGTAAAATTCTTTCTGGATCATGAGTCTATCTCTGAAAAAGGAAAATGTAAATACCCTAAGTTTAATCCTACTGTGAAGTTATTTGGTTCATTACTAGACAAACATACAAGCCAATTTATATTTAGATCTACCTAATAAATGAACAACGGTTTATGGTAGCATGTTCCCCCACATAATATTGCTTAAGTCTGATACATACATACATATATGTGTGTGTATGTGTGCGTGTGTTTATAATATGACAACTTATAGATCAAAACTTATTTACATATGTACATATGTTTAATATGTAAAGATCAGCCAAAGCCTTTAAACTCATATGGCTAAAGAAGTGCAATCAATAAACCAAGTAGTTATCAACTTTAACTCTTATAACTTTGTGTGATGATTTATATATATCCAATAGTCAAATGAAACAAGGAAATAATCTACATACAGATATCTGTGCTCGAGACCCTGGTGACTATAACACTTTACTAACAGAATAATTTGAGGATTTCTTTTTATAGAAATCATTGCATCAATCACCATAAATATCTCTATCAAGCAATTAGACATATGAACTCTGTAAGCTATTCTTTAAGCAGCTTAGACAGCAATGGGAAGAGATCCGTCTTGTGTGATTTTGATGTGTGACAAATCCAGGAATTGACAGAAGCGTGTAAATCATGTGTACTATCATGCCTTGTCTGAATGTCTCTACAACACATACGAGTTGAAGGATTAAGTGTGAGAATAGCTTTCAGAGCTGAGTTGGAGCTGGGGGCTGTCGACACTGATTAAGACACTGACAGAGTGCACAAAAAAGCCATTTGTTGGCATGACATATCAGATGGATAAAGAATCGGTCCTTGTCTACTCAGCTCAGCTCTCTTTCAAACTGACTTTGAGACTGGCTGCCATGTTTCCACAGGCAAACAGCACATTGATTTTTAATATAAGCTTATGTAAAATACACTGCAATGAAAAGTTTTTAAAGAGTCTTTTCTACAGCATTAGTAAGCACAATGAACCATTGTGCATTAATAGGAACAGTGTTCTCCCCCCACACACGCACACTTCGAACAGCCACTTTTTCAAACAGCAGCTCCCATTAAAAGGCAAATTCTCTTTCCACCCATGACTAAACTGGGTGGTGAGGTTTGCTTTTGTTTGGCACTGAAAAATAAATGATGGAAAATTGGAGCTAACAATGTGTTCTGATTATTCCTACAATACACAATATTCCCTGAATGTGACAAACCATGTTTATCCCACTAGGGAAAGTGAGGGAGGGAAGGAGAGATTCCCTGTGATTTATTGGTGTGTGTAGTACTATTAAATAACCATTTTATTATTCTGCCTTGACATTGACGTACTTTATTTCACTTCTAAGAATTAAGATTTTTCATATGCAAAATATTACCCAAATGCATATTGACTCTGGGAAATAAAAGTTATTTGGGGGAAGTAGTTAAGATCATTGAGTCCATCGAGAATTATATTCCCCTTGTTACCCTTCTGAATTATGTTTTTTGAAAACTGTCTATATCTCTTACAATAGAAGTAGTCTGTTTCCTCACATTATTTTAAAACATGGTAGCACAACTTAGATCATGGTTCCAGTAAGCCAAATTCTCCAGATGAAAACAAGGGCAGATTATTTCGTATATATGTTTATTCCCATTATAATCCTAGTTTAAGACCGCTGTTAGTAAGAGCAACTCCAGCCATGACATGTGGCTATTGCCGTATGGGAAAACAGACCTTCCAAGGAATAACTCCACTAAAGTGTGCATGACTGTGAATTGCAGATAGAAATGGGAGAAGATAAACTTCGTGAGAGGGTGAAGAAGGTCTGAAGATCATGAACAGTCTTTTCCCGGTCACATAAGACAAAATAAAACTGCAAGAGGGCTTGACAGATGGCTCAGTGGTTAAGAAGACATACTACTCTTGCAAAGAATGAAGTTCAATTCCCAAGCATCCATGTTTGCTATTTACAATCATCTGTGACTAAGAATAGGTCTGGGGGTTCTGAAACCTATGGTGTCCATGGTCACACACATGCACACACACACACACAACACACACACATGCATGCACACACGCACACACACACACATTAAGATATAATAAGTCTTTTAGTAAAAGGGTTAGGAGTAAAATAAATGGCAGAGAAGTTTATCTCATTCAGTGTATGAAACTCAACTCTGCAGGAGGCTGTGCAAATGCAGAAGTACAAAAAATAATAATTTAATATTTAATTGTTAGAAAATACATTTAGTTGATATTTTTGTTCTTGAGTATTAAGTGTGTATTATGGAGTAAGGAGAGAATTGAAATGATGTGAGTGCCATTGAGAACCTGGGTATTTGAGCAGGACAGATAGTATACCAATATACAGTGATGATGTTAAGCAAAACTCCAGTCTGAAAATTAAGATACATGTTCCCATTAGACTTATATTGTTAATATTTAGTTTTATGAGACATTTTCCTAATCTTGGTTGGCCTCTTAATGTGATGATCCTCCTGCTTCAGTCAAGTGCTGAATTTAAAGGTAGGAGATACAATGTACAGGTTTTCTTGAGATAAATCTAATTTTTAGTTCATTTTTATTATTACTTTTCAGTTGTGTATGTGTTGGGGGTTTTAGGGTGAGTAGAACTCCAGTCTTCTGCAAGAGCAAGAAGTTCTCTTAATCACTAGCCCCCAGAGTTCTCGCTCAGTATTGTTACTCTCAAGATGTACAAGAATTATGAGGGAAATGGCTTGTTTCTTTATCTTGGACAGGAGGCATATATATTGGTCATTCTGCCATATCAAAGTAAGCAAACTCCCAGTACAACAGGACAGCTTGGGAACTGACTTTAAGGTATCGTCAATGGTCCAAATTGAAACATCAGTAAATGGGGAACATAGTGGATGAAAATACGTGTAAAGTATTTAAGTCAATTAGGTCAAAATAATATTAAAATAACACCGTTAGCTTCTGGAAAACAGCATACATTAAAATATGAAGTCAAACATTTATTATGATTTTTCAATACAGTCTGACCCTCAGAGTAAATATATGCTTAATGAGGGTAAGTTTCTCTCTCACTCCATTTTTTCTGATGCTGGAGACTGAAAACCAGGGCTGCCTTACCCTTGTTACGGAAATGTTGGACCTGTTTGCTTCATCTCTGGCCCAGAAACCTTTTCTTTATTGAAATATATCAGCTAACAACTGAAGAATAGTGAAACATTTTCATAATAGTAAAATCAGTAAAATAATACATATAGACTACTGTTAATAGTAGGTCGTAAGGCTGAAGAGAAGGCTCAGCAGTCAAAAGCACTGTCTCTTCTTCCAGGGGAGCTGGGTTCGATTCCCAATACCGATGTGACAGCTCATCACTCTGTAACTCCAGTTTCAGGGGATCTGATGCCATCTTCTGATGTCGGAAAGCATCCTACACGACTCACAGATACATTCAGGCGAAACATTCAGACACATAAAACTAAACAATATAAGAATAAATAAATAAAATAGTCAAATTGTAAGTATTTTAAGTTTTGAGGATTTCTACTACAGTGCTTCGGTGATAAATAAAAGATTATTTTTTACTGTTTCCCAATAAAGCTTTATTTACAAAAAATAGGCAGAAGGGTTTGGATTGTGAGTTGGTTGATATGTGATAAAGACAATGATCAGCAACGGAGTCTAACATCATAGAAGGAGACAATAGTATAATATTTTCTCCAGATAGTCAAACAGTATATAACATAATTTATGGAGTATTCATGTTGCCCCTCTCAAACTCTCTTTCTCTTCCTCTGCCTCCCCTCTCATTCGGACACACACATACGCGCACACACACACACACACGCACACCCACAAAGAGCTTGTCTTATCAAGGCTCTTTATATAAATACCATTGGAAAAAGAAGTATTTCATGCAGTTGCAATAAAGTGGCCAATAAGCTTGCAGATTATGAATAAAATAAATTTTATTTATACATATATATGTATATTTATGTATACATATGTCTGTATGTATTCATGTACATATATACATACATGAAACAGGTAGAGGAACTTAAATATGATTGGTTATAAGATACTAATATGTTATTTATATTTTTTTCTAAATAGGGTTTCTCTGCTGTAACTCTGGCTGTCCTTGAACTCCTCCTATAGACCAGACTGCCCTCGAACTCACAGGGATCCACCTGCCTCTGCCTCCCTAGTGCTGGAATTAAAGGTGTGCTGTCACCACCTGGCAGTTGTTTATAATTTTAAAGTAAATTTACTTTAATAATATTCTTTGTAGTATTTTATTTTTATAGTATTATGATTATACTCAGAAAAATTCTTTTATATGAAAATTAAATGTGAAGTTGCATGTCTTCTGGGAACATGTGTTTCAAAGTGATCTAGAAAAGAGAGAAAATTGAAGAGGATCATAAGAAGGCTGAGTGGTATGTGATAACTATTGAGGGTGAGTTACTACACTGGGTTCCTTATGGTACTGCCCCTATTTTTACACGTGTTTGAGATTTCCCATGTTAAACTACTTTCAAGACACAACAGAAAGATTATACTTTGCTTTTTGTATATTTCAGCTTCTCATCTAGAAGACTTTTTGATAATTCCTCTATTTTACTTTATATTTTGACTTTTGTATTATCCTTTGATGTCTTCCACTACAAATTCCTATTCTTTGTCTTTAATATTTGATTTTCATCATATGCATCTTATTATACCCAATGGGAGTGGCATCATCTTAAAGTGGGGTTGTTTCTCACAATTATTGCTCTAGCAAATTTATCAACACAGCAGCTACCTCCCACCTGTTCTGAGAAACTAATGTCTTGCAGAGAATTCTGAGCTCTGGTCCCTTTTGCTGCTTGATGCCAACAGTAACCTTGCTGAGGTTACACTGACACTTCATACACACATTGCGTGCTGTTATCTTACAATACTTTGAACTGTAAGAATTTTGAATTCTTGCAAATGTATACATTTCAACATGTTAGGAATGGAACATACTCATTTTACGGTGCTTGTTAATTAACACATAGCTTTATAATATGTAGTCAATGGCAGTGGAAATATACCAATAAGAAAATTCTCATCTTAATACGTAATGTAGCACACAGAAACTCCAGAAACAAGGAAGCAATAAAACTGCATTTGAGACTTTATGTAAATGTTAAGACCTTTTAAATTATATTTCATTCCAACATATACTCAGCAACTATGAATGTATAATTGAAAACATCTGAATTTTTATATATGAAATATTGCTTGATTATTTTACTATTAATTTAATTTAAATTATTCAAAAAACATTATAACTCTTTAAAATGTAAGTTTCTATGACTTTTAAGTTTTTTCTCAATTTCAATAAAATATATGCTTAGTTTTAGAAACTATTTACTACTATAAATGCAAGAACTATTCATGTGTGTGTATATATCTGTGTACATGTATGTGTGTATTTCTATGTTTGTGTGCATGTATGTGTATCTATGTGTGTGTCTATGTCAGTGTGCTTATCTGTGTGTGTTTGTCTCTGTGTGTGCATGCGTGTGTATATATAACCATCTGCATGTGTACATGTCTGTGTGTGTGTACATATGTGCATGTGTAATCTTGTTTTGTAAGATTGGGTCTTTCACTTATCTGGAGCCTGCTGATTAGGCTAATCTGGATAGCCATTAAGTACCAATGACAAGCTTGTGTCTTGTTTTGTTTAGGCTCTGTTGGTGGGAACTGGGGCTCAAATTCTGTCCTCAATTATAGACTAAACTTTCTCCCCAGATGTACAGCAATAGTACTATCTTGAATCTGAACCATATCATCATTACTTTACAAACATTTAGTTCATTTATAACGTGTAAAGCAATCTTAAAAAACTGAAGGTTTGCAAGAACTGTTAATATCCTGTTTCTAACCTTGGAAAGAATTAAGTTTTAAGCTCATGTTTGAGCCTCTAAATCTCCCCTTTTCCAGCACACAACACCTTGTAAAATATCTAATATCAGATGTTGGAAACAGAAACTGACCCTCCTGGCTTAACATCAACTGCTCTTTACTCTAAGAAACTATTATCTGTGTTTGTATGCTGTAACATTAAGGAGTCAGCAACAAGATAAAAAATAGAAATGATTTCAACTCTCTGGAATGTACATTCCACTGAAAATGTTAAGATGATATTCTTGGTAAAGAAAAAAAGAAAAAGGATCAGTTTGAGGTGACCTAAAGTGTGACCTCAAAGTACACGAAGGCTAAATTAATCTGATTCCAAAAGTTATAACATCTGAGCAAAATAAAGTCAAGAATGGTGTGTCATCTAAATATTAGGAATAAACCAATCCAAACTGATTTTGTTTAGGTGAGGTGAAGAACTTCTTTAAAACTGTTCCTGGCCATTTTCTTAGAGCATCCTGACATAGATTAGCCCACAGAAAGTCTCCTCAAAAATTTGTTTATAAAATGAAATAGATATATTCCTCTCTGCTTAGAGATATTCCATGAAAGAAAATATTTGACATTCTGCTTAAGAATTAATACTTGGTTTTCAATTCCTTCTCTGAGAATATAATTGTAGTAACTTCTGCCAATTTTGAACATTACAGATTTTGCATAAACACTCTTCAGAGTGTCTTAGCTTCCTAGGACAAACCTACACACCTCACAGACATTCATTCCCAGATGACCACACTGTCTTTCTCAGGGCATAGCTATACATTACTCTGACCATCTTTGCCAGAATACCCTGTCCTCAATCTCTTTCTTTCTGATTCTCAGCTCTTTCTAACTTCATCAAGCTTTCTCCACCCAGTTCATCTCTACTTCAGCTCATCCCACGTGTCTGTCCCACATCATCCCACTTCTTGAGGCTCTTCTTGGATTCTTACTCTAGAACACGTTGGTAGACGATTTGTATTTGTTCACACCCATAAGAAGATTTCTATCGATAGTACAAATCAATTCTGTCTCCTTCCAGAAAGGCAAAAGTTGTGGTGACACCTTGAGATTTGGTTTATTTTCTGTCTTCAGAAAACTGTAGTTAGTTTTCTATTTCATGAGTATAATCAAAGAAAATCTCAACTACTTTTCAACTAATCACAGGAAGGAAGAATTCCTGAGTATTAAGGGGAAAACTGATCGCAGAAATATGAAATTATATATTAGGAAAACACATATTCTTGAATGTGGCTTGGTGGATAGGAAAATTTATCATGAACATTCTATCCCATGACCATTTGCCCCAGGGCAGCAGAGGTATTATCTAATCTCCAGAGTGAGACTCTTCCAAGGATGTGACACCAACATTAAAAGTTCCAATCCCAGCAGTTCACTGCTATTTACCTCAATCCCTCTTTCCCGATTTTCTTCAGAACTTTATGATGTCCATTCGAGCAGCTCTTCACTCTTATCTGCTTAAACAAACAATGAAAAAACATATAATTCAATTCCTATTGAGTCCTAGTCATCAAGATGGCCAAAGTCAACTATTTGTCTGACTTCAGAGAACAGGAAATGTTGCAATTACTGCAGAAACTACAGGCCAGGTTAGAACTGTCTTGGGCGGAAGCTTCTAAGGAGAGGAAAGCTGGGGGAAATATGTAAAAAAGGTCTTGATATTATTTTCTGAAAGAAACTATCTCAATAGAATAAGACTGGAGTCAGTCTTTCTTGTTGTTATTGCTGCTGCTGCTGCTGCTGCTGCTGCTGCTGCTGCTGCTGCTGCTGCTGCTGCTGCTGTTGTTTTTAAAAAGTCCTGTTTTCTAAGATAAAAATGACCCAGAGCAAACCAGCTTAGACGTTGAGAAAAATAAGTTCAAGTCTCCATTCACATGTGCATGTGATCCATTCAAAACTTGCCGTGAATCATAATGCACATGCAGAATTGGATGAGACATGCCCTTCATATGTGCCCAACCCCTTGTGTTCCTCTCAAGGAACTTCCCGAAGTTCAGCTGTCTTGCTTTTTAACCTTATGCAGTTGCAAACCACAAACGTACCCATTGTTGGTTCGGAAGGATCTATGACAGCCTTGAATTTAGTGTAGCTGTTCACTACCTATTAAGTACATGAGGGTAGTATCCATCAAAAATACAAAAAGATTGTCGATGCCCTTTCGTGTTTATGTAGATTCTTCTCAGATACTTTCACTTTCAAACTGTCAGGAATGAATGCAAACAAAAGTATAGAATTTAAGAGATTTCTTTTGAGTCTCAAAAGCCTTACGTGGAATTTGTAACTATTCTGCCTCAAACTCCTGTGTTCTGAGATGAAAAGTGTGTGCCACGGTGTCCAGCATGGTGGGGCAAGTGGTTATGGGATAGTGTTCAAGATAAATTTTCCTGTCACCAAATCACATTCAAGAACCTGTGTTTCCCTAATGTATCATTTCATATTTCTGTATTCATTTTTCCTATAAAAACTCAGGGACTTTTTCCTCCTTGGGCTCAATTGAAAAGCAGTTGGGATTTATTTTTTAAAATCACATTCATGAAAGTGTACGGTTCTCATGCTAACTGTGACATCACTACTGTTTATCCATCAACAAAATATATGGGATGAAGACAGAAAGCCAAGGAGTTTTTCAGCACACTCAAGAATATATTTCTGCATTATCAAGTGGTTGAAATAGCAATAAATAGATGCTTTCCAATTTAATTTTAAATGAAAAGATAACCCCAAAAAAAGAATTCCATACCAAAGATCATAGTCAGAACGCCCTGGCACCAAGTGTGTCAAGACTAAATCAAGGGTAGATTGAAGAGTCTGCTGAGTCATCACTCGCTGACAAGCTCATTGGATTGCAGTCCCCCTACCCTGCCCCCCAGCAGCATGATTGAACAGAATGCTACTGTACAGAGTCCGATTTAGAAGTAAGAAATTGAAAGGTCATGCAGTCCTTCCCAAAATGGCCTTAGAGCTCCTTCTTTACAATGTAGCGTATGGAGCTTTCTCCAAGTTTCTTGGTATTAAATGTTTTGATCATATTGCTGCTGAAATTGACTTCATTGCATTTAGCTCCCTGTTTCATTTTAGAGTCAAAGATTCTCTGTTTGGTACCCTGTGTGACGGCCTTCCCTACCCCACTACATCAATACATCAATAGCCAGCCTGCTATTCTACACTTTGGTTTCCTGTCCAAACTCTGACTCCTCCTGCTTCCCAGCAACTGGATTCCCACATCAGGGCCTTCAACCTGGTTGTTCAACTTGAACTCTTCCCTGAAAGACTAATATGGACTTTTCCTCTCTCTTCCTACAATGATCGCCAGGATCCTACCTGGTGTCAGAAACACCTCAGCAGCTTGTTTCGAGAGGAATTCATATGGGGAGAGTGTATAAAAAATATTTAAAAACTTTGTTTTAATATCTGAAAATATACTTTTTTGTGCTATTATTGAACAATTAGATGGTACTTGCAGTTCTTGTATTTGTATTCTGGCAATAAATTTAGCTGGTGAGATAGCTGTCTTTATGTTTTTTGCAGATAAGTTTTCACCTCTCCTACAACTTTTAAGACTTACTTTTAACAATGTTCTGCAGCTTCCACACATGAAGTTATATTTGCATATCTGACATCCTGGAGACCATGTGCAGTTTCCTCGCGTCTCTGAGACTCTCATGATGTGCTCAGCATCTCCTCACCACCGCCTTGTTCTCTTTGGGTTTTATTCTTAGACAGATGCTGAGAGTTCTCAGTTGGTTCCCTAGCTTGACTGTGCTTTTGAGCTACCCTGTAATATTTTTAGGCTCTCTCTCTTCCTGTCACACGGGATTAAATCTTTGGTGCTGTCTTCTAAATCATGAACTTTGTTTTCATCTCCTATGTCAGTTCCCTTGTAGGGTTTTTAATCACACTTTCTAGAAGATATCACCAACTCCAATTTGGTGTTCACCTATTCTTGCTTTAAATTTTTTATAAATTAAATCTTTCTATCTAATTTTTGTATGATCACTTTTATTCTTCTTTTTTCTTCCCTAGTACAACGCACCCTCCCCCCTCCTCCCCCTTCATCCACTCCTCTCAGATCCCCCCATCTCCCCTATCCCTCATATCTACTCCTGCACCTACCCACCAACGAATGCCCCCAATGCTTCTTCCCAGAAAAGAACAGTCCTCCCAAGGTGACCACTGAAACAGGGCATAACAAGATGTAACAGGGCTGTGCATTACTCCCTACATCATCAATGCTGGCCTAGGCAACCCAGCAGGAGCAAAAGTGTCCCAGGGGGAAGGTGAAAGGGCCAGAAACTCCCCTGCTCCAGCCTGTAGGAGTTTTGAAAGAACAGCAAGCCAGATAGACTTAAGATATGTTTTTGGGGACCCTGCAGGTTCCCTGTCTGCTGCTTCAGTCTCTGTGAGCCAGTAAGGGTACTGTCAATTGACTCTATGGGACTGGCTCTCCTGGTGTCCTGAACTCCCACAATTCCTCCTCCCCCTCTTCTGTAGGATTCTGCAGAATCTCGAGCTCTGCAAGTTCTTTAGCCCTGGTCTTCTGCATATGCTTCTATCAGCTGCTGGAGGAAGCCTCTTTGATGATGACGACTGTGCTAGGCACTTATCTGTGAGTAGAGCAAGACATCATTAGAAATAATCTGTGGGCTATGCATTCTCTAGTTCCTTGCTTGACCTGCAGTATCAGTCATAAGCTCCCTCCTTTGGCCTGGGGTTCTCCCCTTCCATTGTCCCTTCGGATTCTGCAGGGAGGGTGGGTTATAAGTCGAAGGCTTTGTGACTGGAATGATGTTCCAGTTCACCACCTGAAGCCTTGCCTTGTTACAGGAGCTGGTCTGTTCATGCTCCCCATTACTAGGGGTCCTCACTAGGGTCTGTCTCAGATTCCCATGAGTTTCCACTGCACTAGGTCTCCCAATTACCCCACAATTGTACCCCAATTCCGGTCATCTCTCCATATATTCTCCCGCTCCTGGTTTCCTCTATTCCCATTCCCATCATCCCCCAGCCCACCTGCAACATCTGTTCTCTTTCCTCTTCCCAGGGAGATCCCTGTGTCCCCACTGGGACTCTCCTTGTTGCTTAGTCTCTCTGGGTCTGTGGATAGTCGCACCTTTCTCTTTTGCTTAACAGTTAATATTCACATGTAAGTGAGTACACACCACGCTTGTCTTTCTGGGACTGGGTTGCTTCACTCAGGATGATATTTTCTAGTTCCATTTATTTGCCTGCAAAATTCATGATGTCATTTTTTAAAACATCTGAGTACTACTCCATTGTGTAAAATGTATCACATTTTCTTTATCCATTTTTCAGTTGAGGGGAAACTAGGTTGTTTCCAATTTCTGGCTACTATGAATAAAGCTTCTATGAACATAGTTGAGCAAGTGTTCTTCTGGTAGGATGGAGCATCCTTTGAGTACATGCCGATCTAACTAATTATTGTATGATTATTTTATGATTCATTTTATTTTAAATATTTTTAGGACTTGATTTTTATTTGAACAGACTTTGGTGTTTTATTTATCAGATTCTCCACGTCCTTCTCTTCCATAGAATATTCCTCAGATTGTTTGACTATTTTCATGGTATCTATATTGAATTTATTTCTCAGTAACCAATTTTGTAGCTGTCTTTTTGGCATTAGTTTGCAATAATCATTTACAGTCTTTGACTGTGAGTTTTTCCTTCTCTTGCCTCTCATTGTCTTCCCTCTGTCTTTCAGTCTCTTCACTCTGGTTTCTCTCTGGAGTTCTGAGTTGACCATACACTGCTCTCCATTGGAGCCTTCTGCCCAGAATAGAATCTTGGTTGGAAGTGTGTTAGTCCCATGCTACACACCAAGTATAAATACTTCTAACACAGATACTTGAAATAATGGATGGCTTGACTCAGGCCTTGAATTTGAGACTAGGTTTTGAGTGAAAACTTCACAGCCAAATGATTAGAAACCAAGCCTTCAACAATCAGGCCTTTGAGGGACATTCAACACCTAACATTAGCACAGTTCTGTGGGGGTAAATTGTGTTTCAGTGAAATAGTATATTAAACACAGGCTGAAATGCATATTGTTTAGCAGCAAAGCAATAAAGGAAGGGAGTGTTGTTAATCAGTTCTTATTCTAGTCCTCCACCATTAGAGGTCTGTGCATCAGACCACTGCTTCTGTCTCTTAATAACATTTCCGAGTCAATGTCAGCACTGGTTTGACTCTAACTTCACAATAAAGTCAACTAATAATCTTTGAAAACTTTTGCCAAGAATACATTTCCAGAGATTCTGGTTTAATTCTCCTACTGCAAGACCTACTCATGTCATTTTTAATTTCATGTCAAATTTAATTTAATTTCATTTATTTTAACTGATACATAAGGAACAAAAATATTTATACGTTTTAATGGAGTCAATACATACATACATTGTGTAATGTGTATTAAAAATAAGAATAAAATATCTGTCTCCTCCAACATTTACTGTGTTTTGTGGTGAAAGAATTCAAACTCAAATTATAATTAGATCAGAGTGATACTTTTATTCCATCTTTGTGACAGTCTTCAGTTTGTGGCTCCTTCTTCTCTATTTAAATTTTACAACGTCATATGTGTAAATATCTCCTTCTGACATGCTAATTTCTTTTCTTAAATGTATTTTAGTTAAAATATAATTGTATCTTGTCCTCTCTTCCACCCTCTTTCCTCCTTCCAATCCCTCCCAAGTGCCCTCCCTCCAGTCCTTTCTGTGTACCCTCTTTCCGGCCCCTTCCATGACCCATTATTCCCTTTTAAATTTATGATTTCACTTTCTTGGATTATCATTATTTTACACATACAATCATATGTGTAACATAAATATTTAAATATAACCTGTTGACTCCTTATAAGTGAGTCCTTTTTTCAGTCATATAGCGCCTGCGGTTCATAAAGATATCACTCTCTATCATTCTTCTTGACTGGGGCATAGCTGTAAATTCTGCTTTATCATGTAAAAAGATGTAATTACAGATACTTAGGATTGAGACAAAGATGTGTTTATGGGGCAGAGTGCTTTGTTCTGCCTGGCAGAGTTTGGTGTGAACATAATTGTACGAATTTGATGCGTAGCTCACTCTTACCACCCTGAAGTGATATGTACCTCACTTTTGATTCTTTCCTGGTCTAGAGAGTGTGACATTCTGTGGAAATGCTGAGTACAGGCAGCCAGCTACAGCTCCTACTCAGCCCCTAATCAGTGAAGTGACTGATTCCCTGAAGAACACTGTGTCCCTTGGCTGTCATTTTTGGTAGGTGGACAAGGTACATTTATTGCACTTCCAACTCAGGATATTTACAACTTAAAAATAGGTTCATCGGGATGGGACTGTGTTGCAACTTGAAGAGCATTTGTAGTCATTAAGTGTAAGTCAATTAAATAATCTCCTTTCTAATCTTTGCAAAGTCCTTATATTTTATCTTTGATAATTTCTCTTCTTGCTTTTGATATTCTCTTTTTTTCTGAAAATATATTAATTAAATGCACAATCTCCTAAGTTGCTGGATTCTTTCTTATTTCCTATGATGCCTGTCTCTTTACTTCATTGTTTCTCTCTAGAAGTGTCTTTGGATTTGTCCTCAAATATTTCACATTTGTAGATAATTGCCAATCTATACAGTCATTTTATATTCTCTATTAATCTCCTTTTATAGTGTCTTGGGTTCTGTATGTGTTTCATGGGTGACATTTTCTCAAATCTTTTTAAGGATGTTAGATGTGCTATTCAATGTTCTAATTAAGGACCTTGCCTCATCACACAGACAAAATCTTCATGGAAGGTGTTGTTATGAAAGAAATGATGGGAAGAAGGGAGGGGGAAGGATAATGAAGGAAGTTGTTGAGCTCAAGAGTGTGCTTAATATTGAAGCTAGTTCTGATGCTGGCACCTTGCACCAGTAACCACGTGTGCGGGCACCGACTGTCAGGCAGCAGAGCTCAGGTGGAGGAGAACTATACCAGTTTTCTCGCTCTGTCTCTATTTCCTTCTGCACCGTCCCCCCCTCATATTCATTACATATATCTTCCTAGTGATGCTTTAGAAATAAGGTCAATGAAGAGAGTAGTCAAGCTATCTGCATCATGGGTATTAGAATTGTCCCTTCTTGAGCCTTCCTCTGAGTAAAAATTCTAAATAAGGTCCTGTGAAGTGGGATGGGTCAAAATATCTCAAGTTAAGGATCTGACTCCTTTCAGAGTCGCTAAAATTCAGGAATGATAAGTGCTTCGGTACTATATTTTCTCTGAAGACAAATATTGTAAGATATTTGTTTAATGACTTATCTGTTACCTACTTGGAGGTAAACAGTTGCTACATTTGACCTTTTCTATGGATTTTAACTTATTCCTTGGTTTTCATCCATGGACATGAACATCAGAGAAACCTTCTCTAATAGGATAAATTCTGGACCCAGCCTTTCCCGTAATTCCATTGATAGATCACTGGCTTCCAACTTCTCCACAGCCATTGTGTATTTTTTTTTCTGCAGGAGTTTTCTCATTCCTTTTACTTATCCATGCTTATCTGTTTGCTTGCTTTCGGGAATTTGATGAAATATTTTGTTTTGTTTTTTTTTTTTCCTCATCATTCCTCAGAACCTTTTTTTTGTACTCATACGCATCTATTTAATTCCGTGTAATCATTTAACGGCACCACTATTACCAGTAGCTCAAACCAAGTAAAATCAGTGTCTGTTGTCTAATTGCTTCCTGGCAAGAAGAAGGGATGTAACATTTCTGGGCCCCTGGGGTATTGGCTTGAACACATTCTTACCCTGAACGGGACCAGCCGAAAAGGCTAGGTGAAGCAACAATAAGGCTCAAACTATCCTACATCCGAATGATATGAAGAACTTTTTCAGTCGCAATAATGCCGGTCTAAATACCTGCCTAACCTCTGTTACTTGTCCTCTCTGTGACCAATGTCACTGATCTTGAGCCATCTCATAGATCTCTCACCAAGCGAGGATACAATGACCAATCTGACCACGGCCACAGAACAATTTATCCTTTGTTGTTGACAGTGCCTTTCGAACGAGACAACAGCAAATTAAGCACCATCAAATCTAAACAAAGAATGCAACACTTTCTCTATTCTAACTATGATCCTCAGTAGGATATATTTTCAAGCATATATGATTTTCAAGAGAAATGGATTTTTGAACCCAGCAAATTTGTGCCTCAATATATACCAGGTAGTAGATAAGTACAACCTTAAACCAATTATGCAGCATCTCTCATTGAATTTTTCTTTATATAGAATGTCATTAATGGGAGTCTTATGAAAAGTTGAAGAACCTAGCAGACTTCAAAATTGTTCCATATTTTAATAATAAATTATGACAATGTCTTGTGTGTAACAATGAATGGAATGAGATGACTTGGGATTGTTCTCTTCTTAGAAACACAGCTTTGAGCCCTGCTAAGTACATATATTGTTTCAAGGATCAGTTTTACTATTAAACATATCCTTTCCAAATTCTGATTACAAAGTCATATAACTTTTAAATTTTTGCAATATATGTTTTTCTTTCCAAAATTAATGAAAAATTAATTCCGAAAGAAGTTATGGTTGGAGATTATTTGTGAAAATGCTTGTGTCCATCATTTTTTTTTCCTTTATTTCTTTCCCAGAATATTGAAATCTATCTCTGTGTACCCATGTCCTTCTACATAAAATGTAAGCTTCATTTCATGTTTACATATATACATATATGCATATGTTAATAGTCTATTTCACTGATTGGTGTATAAAAAACTGAGCTCACAAATATTTAAAATACAGAGTAATAAACATGGTCATTGTGTCTCTTATCTCCCTGTCTCTCCCACTTACGGAGCACAGACCTCCAACCTTGTAAGTATCTCACAAGGAAATGATGCCTTACGCAGCCCACTCTCATACAGCTAGTCCCACTGTTGCTTCTGCTAACTTTTCAGAGAGAATCCTGTTCAAAGAATGAGTGCCTAAGCCACCCCTCAAGGACTCAGACACACTGCACCACTGCATCCATTCTTCAGACAAGCAACATTCATAACTTTTTCCTTTCCTCTCGGGAAACCTGTGGTTGGGCTGTTTGTTGCTGTTGCTGTTGCTTTCCTTTTTCTATCTCCTGCATGGTTCTCCCAAGATAATTATTTCCCCCTTAGCAATTGCTCCAGTATGAGAACACACAGAGAAACAATGACCTCAATTATGGTTCATAAGCATTCATGAGACACCTGTAATAAAGAGTGAAGTGGGGTCTCAAATTGTGAAGTGAAATTAGACACTGTCACCAGCCAGCACCATGCACCTGAGAGCCCTTGAATGTGCCCAGGAGTCCCCTTCAGAATCCCCACAACAGGCTCCACCCATATCCTCATCCTCCCCTAATTAAACTTGCTTTTCTCAAGCACTGGCTTCTCAAAAAAAAAAAAAAAGTCCTTTTCTTTTCAATTTTATTATTTTTCTCTGGTTTGAAAACCCCAACAATTTTAATAAAATTTTCTCTGAAAATATAAGAATGTTTCTAACAACATTTTGCGTGACAGTGGTCAGAGACTCTGGACACCAATACTCTGTTACTGGAAGAAAATGTGTCCAGCCTTCCAGAGATGTGTCTTCGAAAATGACTCGCAGGAAGCTCTTGCTAGATGAGGTGACTGTCCACACACTTCCTTTGAAAATACCCAAATCTTGGTTACATTAAGCATCAGAAGGACTAACACCTTGCGTAAGAACCCTCAAATTCTTCACCAGCCCAATTTCTCAGTCTCTGCTCTCAAAGCTTCGTTTATTTTTATTCACCTGCTATAGTTCTTATCTAAACGGACCACTTAGCACTGAAGATCAAATTAACACTAGTAAAGATAGTGAAAGGAAACAGAAGATGTAAACACAGCCAGGTTCAATAATGACTCTGATAAAGTTTAAATATGTACAGGTACGGCGAACAGTCAGCTGCTTGTGAAATGTCTGGAAGTATTTCACAAATCAGGACGCTGCTGGACGACAGGGTTTCGTGGAATACTAATAAGATATTGTGGGATCCTTGTAAGAAATCTGTGACAGCAACCTTTAATCATAACCGGAGCCCTCTTGTTTCACCTACCAGAGTCCCCAAACATACAAAAACAAAAGGAAGAAAGAAAGAAGAAAAGAAAAAGGAAAGTGAAAAATGTGTTTTAGATTTTTGTCACCAGCGTGAGCACTATTCGACTGCTTGATTAAATGATAGAGGTGATGCCCGTTTATGTCATTTCACATTCATTTTAGCACAGGAAAAAAAAATGCTAGAACCATCATTACTTACAACTTCAGCATCGTGCTGGAAAATGTCACGTGAATCTTGCTTGAATTATATTTTCTATGTGGAAATAAAATGACTGCACAAGTTTCTCTGCCCCCGTAGTGCATGTCTGTCCATGTTGGCACTCACAGAAACGGGGGGGCAAAAACGCCTGTCTTTCCATACAGGAAAAACAGCAACCGTACCGATTTTTGTTTTGTTTTGTCCCGGAATAAATTTCATTCCTTCTCCCACCCCCCAATTATGCTGCTGGCCTCAAAGGTCAATGAAGACATTCATGCGGAAAGACGTAGATGACTATAGGGATCCAGGTCTTTCTTACTGTAATAAGGGCTTGCATATTTTGGACAAGAGAAATTTGCACAAGGACATATTCTTCTACAGGTAATAGTAAGCAAATTCCTTAGGTTCAGAGGGGAATTCAGTGAAAATATGTTCTAACAGACCGATGCTGTCTAGCAAGGCTTACCTGGAATGCTGTTTGTGTTTGGTGGCAGACCTATACAATTGCTTTTGCCACCTGTGTGCCCCTCAAATACTGCCACTGGGAGATTAGTTTCTTTCCCTCCAGGCATGAATCCTGAAGAGGCTGAGAGATGCAATGTGGAGAGGTGCCCCTGGATGTGGGAGAGATAAATGTCAGTGTGATCATGACGGGACAGGGACGTTAATGGATAGCTTTATTTGTCACTCTGAAGTACAGCAGTATTTATAGTAGAAAGAGTTGAGAACAGGAGAGAGCTCTAGTCTTATGGGATATGATACCACATGAAATATGCTTCTGTTAAGATTACATTGCAGTTCCTGATCACGGTAAGCAGCAATGAACAGAAAGGCCCAAGTTCAGTTCCAATTTTAAAGAGTTTTTCTATAAAGCTTAAAGCTCTGCGGGCTAGTAGGAGGTGTTGCTGGGCTAAAGTTTCGTTCCTTGTAGTTTGGGGCACTTTTTGAAATAATTTATATAGTCTCAAAAAACAAGAGTTGTGAAAGGACACAAAAATTAGAAGGATGTACAGACTTCAATCCACCTGCACCTTCAACATCTTGAGGGTGTGTGTGTGTGGTGGCGGTGGTGGTGGGGTGTTAGCACATGAACTCTCTGTCTCCAGACTCCCTGCCTGTCAGTAATTCCACAGAAATCTGGGAGTAATCATGAGACTCTTACCTACTTCACTGGGTTTCTGTAAAGGTAAAGTAAGGTGGTCGATATGAACACAATGTGTACGCTTTCTACAGGAAGAGAAGAGTGTCGGTGGACTTAATACAGTCCGAATTGATTGCAGAAGACCTCAAAGCAGTTTCTCAGAAATTTTCTGTAGAACTATTCCCTGCTAGTGTAGTGAATCAAACATTTGTTTTTTGCAAATAAATCATGTGAGTAAAATGTGAAGGAAACATTGAACTTCAATTCTTTTGAAATCCTACTTTGAAAATGATGCTAAGGCACTGATGCAGACTTTCTAAATCACAAGAGGGAAAAGAAGACGAATAAACAGCTTACAGACATCTCTGACCTCAAGAACGGAATTATTTAGTTTACAGCTAGATTTTCATTTGCAAAGAAATCTTGTCTTAACTGACATTTTATTTAGTGAGGATTAAAGGGAAAACAATGGTACTCAATGTCTGCCCTTCTTAGTGAAATAAATGTTATCTCAAACATTTAAAGAAAGATAATGAACTTACTTTGCCCTGGTTCCTAAAAGAACAATGATCATTAAAAGGTAGGTACCTTCCTTCAAAAATATGAAGCCTGTAATATAGCAAAAGTCACATGTTTAGGGTTAGCAAGGATGATAATTAATGTCACAGGGAGGAAATAGCACAGCTTTCCAAACTGGCTCAGCCCATCTGCGTTTGAACTGGACATCTCTAGAAACCTAAAGTTTTAATTAGGAAATTCCCATTAATAAGAATTTGGCAAGAGAAAGACTCTTAACTTACAACAGAAAAAAAAGATGACAATTGGTGACAAGCCTGAAATTGAGTGGTGGGGGCACCTTCAGCATGAATAAAAGTAATCAGGTGAACCTTGTGTCTTGTCTTTGGCAGCGCTCACTCCCTTTGTTGATGTAATCAAGACCCCGTTCCTTGGCTGCCCTAAATCACTGCAGAGTCCTTAGAAGCAGAAAGCACAGAGTCCCCTGCTCTCTGAAGGGCTCTACTGACTGACTTTAGCTCCCGCTTCAGTCAGACTCCCTGATATTGAAGCACTGGGGGGCTTGAAAAGAATTAACTCCTGTTTTATTTGGTCACATTCTGAGTCCTCCACGATTCTGATTTTATTGGAGAAGGCTTGAAGCTGTCAAGGAGAAATTAAGGAGTAAATAATCCCACCGTCGCTAAAAGGAATCACAAAAAGACTGAGTCTAGGGGTTTCTTTGTTAGCACGTCCCGCCGGCTCTTTACTGTCGGGGACACTGCGGTCAGTCTTCTGGACACAAAAGTATTCGCCTTCCCGCTCCATGTTCTGTTTTGTGTTAGTTTGTGTCGTTTTTCTTGCTGTGGAAAATTTCTGTGTCCTGAAGAAATGCTTTCACCTGAGAATGAGGTAAACACGGTGTGCGCTGTTTTACCGAAAGAGGGCAATGTTGCTGTGCGGAACCTCCTAGCTCTGCTCCAACTGGGTCCCCAGAACGGTAAATAATCGCCTCTGTCTGTTCCCTTTCACCGCATAACAAGTTTGCACATGTCTCTGCGCTTTGTAGTTAATCAGGACTTTGTAACTATCTGTCCTACCTATTAACGGCATCCACTCCCAAATTGTTTAAAGGGTAATGCCTTTCACTCCATGCGTGACTGGCACACGCGGGCAAAACGCCGTCTCTGTAATTCTGCTTTTTTCCCTTTGCCACTGACTGGTAAGAGGAAAAACAGCCTGCTTTATGAAATGTTGAAAGGCGTGTCTCTCCCATGCCCCTATTCCCAAACACTCGGCCTGTATTGCGTCTATTCACGCTCTCCTCCGGTAACCAAACAGAAAAGCCAACGTTGGAACAAGGATTTGTTTTCAGGGAACTTACTTTAAAATTAGCCATCATTCTTTTAGATAAGACATAAGTGAAAACTAACACCAGGATGTTGATGATAACAGGGTAACCGGCAGTTGGTTTCTTTTGTGGAGAGTCCGGCTGATTTTGTTCAAGCCGCTGTGAATTCAGGCCTTTATGTGCTCTTCAGAAAAGTGCTAAATTAGTGTTCTTCTTTTTCTTTAAAAAAGATGGCACAGTTTTTTAACCTCTACAGCTTATGCTTTAGTGTTTTATTTCTACCTATTTGTCACTCCTTTACAGAACTGTGACCCAATTGTTTCCTGGAAAGTACAATTTAGATCTTCAATGGGAGGTTTGTTTGAGAAGCAGAATTCCTGGGATGTTTTTGTGAAAGAAGAAACACTCTCTGTAGAGCGTGTCGCTCTCTGGAGTGTTTAGCAAGTCCCTGGACTACAGGGCCATTAGGGCAACCTGCTTCTGCATTTAGCACATCTCCTAGATCATTTCCCTACAGATAGTTGTGTACTTTCACGTGCCCGCGTATGTGCTTATGTGCACAGTATAGTGCAATCCTTGCTTTTGTTTTTATTAGTACTGATTCATTTTTATAGGTTATTAAAGAGGAAAGACTGTCGACATTTTTCTTGAACATTAAACAACACTGATTTCATTATCCACAAAGTTGTAACTAGTTATTTCATCAGAACCAGCGATCTTAAAAACAAAAAACTGTCATTAAAACTAAAAATACATTAAGCAAAAAAAAAAAAAAAAAGAAGATGAAGAAGAAGAACTAGGATCAGAGTGATAAATTCTTGAAGAAAGTGGAGGTCTTAGAAGAGCCTAATAGTGTTTTTCAGTTTCTAAAGTGCCTCATGTTCTTATATTTAACAGGGCTTGAAAGACTTAAGCAGAATCTACCATTCTTGGGACATCAATAAAACCCAAAGCAAGCCATGGCTGCTGTAGGCGCTTCCAGGAAATCCTTATTTAACATTGACTTAGTTTACAGTGGCTCTGCTTTTTCATTTCCTCTGAGTTAGAGCCTGCCATCTCATTTCTGCTTCCTTCGCCTACAACTGTCAGTATATGTACATGAGACAGTCTACGTTATTAAAAGAATAATAACCATCTTGCAGGTTTCTGAACCCAAGATTGTATTTTCTTTCTCAAATATTCATTAAAAAATAGAGATTGTATTTTATTGAAAGTGCTCTTTAATGAATAGTATTCCTGTTTGCGTACATGAAGGAGCTTCCCGGGCCATTCCCTGACAGTAATTGTGGTCTGAATTGAGAACATACAGGAACGGAGTGCAGTTAATGGCCACCCTGTGGATTGAGTGCTCCATTTTTGTCATATCTGCCTACGTTTTAAAATGCAGAAATTAAGCCAGGAAAGAGTTAATTATGTTCTTGTATCAGGAAACCCTCAATGAGCAGTCAGAGAGAGGAAGGCTTTGTCTTTAATGCAAAACAGAAATTTCAAAGACCCTGGCAGATGATAGTATATAAATAGTAACTGAGCATGGTACGTGCCTCTCTTTCTCTGTCTCTCTGTCTTTCTGTATTCTCTCTGTTTCTCCCTCTCTGTCTCTGTCTGTCTCTCTCTCTGAGTATGTGTGTGTGTGTGTGTCTGTGTGTGTGTGTGTGTGTGTGTGTGTGTGTGTGTATGTGTGTAACTAAGAACAGAAAACCCTCCAGTAAGTCAATGCACACTGTTAAGCAGCACTAAATGAGTTAGGGGCACCTTACAATTTCCACAAAATTTGAATGAATAAACAGAACTAATAGTTTGGCTTTTTTTTTTCAGCCAAACAATATCCTACTGTTTATCTACTCTAGCTTCATCTTTCCTCACTTGATAATTTACCAGCATGTAGAAAAGCAGCTGTCACATAAGTAACATTTTCTTCTGAAAAGATCTTTGGACCTAGAGGGTTCAGAAAGAATAGACATGGTCATAAATGGATGGAATAACATGAACAAGATCAGATTTGCAAAGAACAATTAGATTTTGGTATTTTTGTAAGATGTGGGAGCATAAAAAGCTATATCGTTGAATCACTTGGCTTGTTAAAAATGGAAGAATAATTTTAAATACCCTTGCAACAATACACATGTGCATGAATGCACTAACAAACACTCAATCACTTTCTGCAGTCTGATAATATGCATGTAATAGTGAATTTGCTTAAAGAGCAAACAGTTAACATAAGCAAGAACGGATACTCAACTTATCCAGACCTTGCAAAAGGGAGATAATATTTTATTCTAAAACATTTTCTTGGAAATAAAAAAACATTTTAAAGCTGGAGAATTTGAATTTTTTTCAGCTAAGTTTTAGAGTTCAACCTAAAAGTACATCAAAAGGCTGGTGCTGATCCATTACCACCTCCACTTAGTCTAAAGACACTGAGACTTATGAGACGTATGTGTTAGTCACTGTTGCTGGTTTATGTAAAGCCATAGTGTTCGGTAGTATATTTTTGAAATACCAGAAACAAGAGCCCTGACAGACATTATGACATTGTTTTGTATGTTTAGTTAAAAACTTTAACACTTGTCCAAATAATTATTTGATAATTTCTTCCTCTCAGCTTACTGAATTTTCCTTTGAGAATTAACCAGTTAGATTGGAGCATCAAATTCCTAGGTAGCATGTTCAGCTCCTGAGAGGATCCTAGCAATGACAAACTTCTCTCTGAGCAGCACAGACATCCTGATGTCAACGGTTGAAATGACAAGACAAAAAATGAACATTTTTTTAAAATTCAAATAAAAAGAATTTTGCTTGAAGTTCCCAAATTTTTCAGGGTTTTCCCCCCCTATAGTACTATACATTTTCATTTTGGAAATGTGACTTAACCATATAAACAAGCTGATACGTTTAAACAACACAGCATGCAGACACTGAAGAATTTATTAGATTATACTCTCATACATCACCTGCATGATGTCCACTTAAATTCTGATCCTCTTATCCATAGAGTTGAAAGTGCAGACTAAAGAATATCACATTATCATGTTCATGTCAGTCATGCTGAAGCATTGGAAAGTCTTATTTGGGTCTTTCACTCATCAAGTGTCACGCACAGGATTTATTGGCAGTGGAAGATGTTAGAAAAGGGTCACAAAGATAACCCCACTGATTTGCCATTTAGCAATGGAATTACTGCTTCCCAAAGTTGCTGCAGTGCATAGCACCGAAGTGGATTAAAGAATCGGGGCCACGTTCTCAGGGCGTTGTTACGAAGTGAGCGTTAGATGAGAGGTGAATATTTTAAAGTAGAGTTGTGGTTGGTTTCAGGAGCTGTGGAATATAACATGTCCATGCTAACATTTCCATGTTTGACCCATGTTAGAAAGAGTCACTCTTCCATTTAGCTAATGGAAGATACAAGTCCATTTTTAAACCAATATAACTTGAAACTCAGAATTAAGAGTAAACCACAACCCAAAGATGTCCTTTCCTTAGTATGAACTGAAAAGTAAAATTTCAAAGATGACAAAATACAAAAGGAAAAATGCTGTATCTATTTATAGATGAATTCACAAATTGGTACACATACAGGAAATTTTATTTCAGTTTAGCTGCATCTATCATTAATACTTACATTTGAAACCATTCATACTTAGCTTATCATAAGTACTGCAATAAGAATACAGTATAGAGAGCTGAAAAGTAAGGTAACATTTTTAAAGGCTATAGATATTTTTGGATAGTTATTTTGGGATACTGCAAACTCTTTCATCAGTATTTTCAAATCATTTTCTAACTAATTGGGTTCTCAGTCCTGGTTAATACCCATCAGTGACAGCCTCTATTCTTTGCTGTTATTTTACAGTTTTTATTCTGAGATGAATACACATAAGTGGAAATAAAAGGTTAATTACAATTTTTATATAAAACATTTTTTAATTTAGATGAATTTGATATACTCACTTATGAAAGTAGAGCAAGCATTAGCTATCACGAAAGCATTTCTATGCACCATACCAAAATGTGCTAGATGGCACTAAATCAATATAAATTAATCCCTCAGCCAATCACAACTCATTATTTCTGTTCTTCTTTGGTACCCACTCTCTCAGGGATATGAACCAAAAGCCCTTCTGATTAGAGTATTTGAGTTTGAACAATACTAACATATTCACAGCCAGAGTGTCCACATCTGCAGTTACCTAGAGATCTACTTTCCAAGATTCTGAATGTACATTCCAAGGAAACATGAAGACTCGTTGCTAAATGATTGGTCATTAAAAATATTGCTATAAGCCAGAATGAGATGCAAACACATGAGTTCTCAGAATATGAGCATTCCAATTCTGGGCATCATGGAATCATTTGATGATAAAAGCATATAAACATACAGATTTCTTTATTGTCAGCTTTGCAAACATGAGCACAGTAGTGTGTCTCCTGTTAGTTCTATTTATTAGCTGATCTGGCAGCTTCCTGGCAGTACCTGTATCTCAACTCTAGGCAACCCAAAAGCTGAAAAGTGAGTCCTTCCTTCTTTATTCATTCAGTTATTGATGTATGAAGATAATACCTATAAATGTTTAGCAGAAGTGAGAATGTTCAAGAAATCCTGGTACATAAATGAGGATCAAGTCTAGGTTCTAACCATGCCAGCTGCCTGGTTGAATGATTTAGAGTGGCTATCTCTTTCCTGTAACTGTAAACAAACCCTATATAAAGCTCGTGTGCACTTTCTACTTTCTTCTACCTCATCTCAGTTCCCATACACTTCAGTATCATATAAATTACACCTCAAAATTAATGTACTGAGACAGCAAAAGTTATCTCTTCTGTTTCCTCAGATTCCAAAGCTGGTTTCATCAGCCACAAGTAGAAATCTATATCTTAACTTTTTCAGGCTAGCTATATATATATATATATATATATATATATATATATATATATATATTTTATATATAAATTTATATATATTGTATATAATATATAGTGGAAAATATTTTATATATAAATATATAATAAAATAAATATAAAATATAAAAATAATATATAAATATAATATATGATGTTATATTTATATATTTAATATATTTATAAAAAAATTTATTTTATATATGATATATATATATATATATAATTACATCTACAGAAATGTATTTTCTACCAGTTATTTTAAAAAGAAATCAAGTAAGAATGGAGTCACCCCTATATAATGCAGGACTACCTAAGATGTTGAATTGGTCCTTTGCACTCAGATCTCCTTGTCATCCTAACTCGCCCCTCTCCTGCTCTAGCCAAATGTTTATGCCTTTAGAGATAAAGCTTAGAGATACACTCATCACCAAATCTTTCACCAGTAACCTCTCTCCACCCCTGCAAAGGTTGAATGAGATGCCACTACTACAGGATCCATAGCTTTTTACCTGAAATAGAACTTTTCACATCATACTTACTTGTCTGCTTCCTACAAAATTGCAACCTTATGAGGAAAGGACTTGTGTATTGTACACCATTGTGTCATTACATCCCCAAGATTAGCACTGTTATTCTTTCAAACAACAAATATCCAAAGCCTACATTCTTTCACTAACTGTTTTATACTTTGGGAATATAGTGATTACCAAGAAAGACATTTTCCTGTTACTATAAACCTTATACTATGTGAGGAAACTATTAAATCACATCTGTAGTTAAAATACAGCCCTATACATCTTGATAAGAATGGATCAGGTTTCTTGTGACTCGGAGAGGCAGGTGTAAGTGTGGCAGGGATCCTGAAGAATGCACTGAGCTGTCTGAGTGAAAGGTCTCAGGTGCAGAGAGCTCCATGGAAAACAAACAGCAGGTTTAGTCACCTCAGTGTGAAGTGCAACAAAAGGAAAGAAGCAAGGAAATGAGAATAAGATGATTTTAAAGGCATTTCAATTTATAGTAATATGTTTTTAATATTCAGAAAAATGAGAAAATATCAAAGGGTGCTCAATAGTTGTAGATCTATATATTTTAAATGTCAATGGGGCAATTATCTAGAAAATTGAGTGGAATGGGACAAAATTCTAGCTGGCATTCCCGCTACTCTCCAGGTGAGAGGAAATAGAGGCCTGGCCTAGGACATGAAAACATGACAGGGGGAGGCTAGGCAGCCGGGATGAATAATTAGGATAGACAAAGAGAACATGGCGATTGTGGAAGAGGGGACTTGGAAATGACAGAGATTTCTGTACTGAATGCATTTTTATTGACATTCAGTAAAATCAAGGATTTTCAACACAGTTTATGCTTTGGATATGGGGAAAGTGCAGTTTCAAGTCTGACCAGGGTGTCTGCGTGATGCCCAGGAGAAAGTCTGCCAGAGGATGAGTGCAAAGGCAGCTGGTTCATGGGCCTAGTGCTAGAGGAAATAAATCTTGACTGAAGATTGTGCCATGTCTTCTTATTCATTCTGCTGTACAGGTTCTGATTATGAGCTGCATATTAAAATCACCTAGGGATCATTTAAAAAGAGAAAGAAAGAAAACTATGCCTGATACTCATTCCCAGAGATTCTGGTTTAATTGGTCCTGGGCTTAGTAATTTTTAAAAAGCTCCCCAGGGAATTCCAATAATGAAGATCAGATTTTAAAGTACCACTCTCCAGGCAAATGAACAAATAAAAATAAACTTCACTACCCTTAGTATGTGTGTGTGTGGTGGTGGGGCATCCTAAATAACTTAATACAATATTTCCATGATCACTAATTTGTATATCAATTTGATGGAGCTAAAAGATGCCCAGACTGCAGGTAAAGCATTGCTTCTGAGTTGCCTGAAAACAGAATTCAGAAAAAAAAAAATGAGAATTTGAATTTATACTCTTGGTAAAGAAAACACTTGTATTGTGTGTGGCCATCACCCAAGCCACCAAAAGCCTGAGATCACAATGGCAGAAGGGGCACTAGGCAGGGAATTTGCATATTCTCCTTGAGCTTGGGTACCATCATCTATTGACCTCAGTCACTGGTGCTTCTTGCTTTCAGGATTTCTGACTCAGACCAGAGCTTACCATCAGCATGTCTGTATCACTCCATTCTCAGACCTTCCAAGTCAAACTGGATCATGGCCTCAGCTTTCCTGGGACTCTGACCTAAATCCTGAGATTCTCATCCTCCATAGCTCTCTGAGTGAATTCCCATGATAAATATGTATACATATATTTTTGTTAGCTACACATATATTAGTTATACATATTTAAATTAATTTATGTTCACACTGGTTCTGTTCTTCTGCAGATCCCTGACTAATAATATTTCTGTTTTATCTTCATCTCCTGCCATTTCCCACATTCTGTACATCCTTTTTACTACAATCCTGACTGGCTTTCTGCTTTCCAAGTCAACCAAGCAGTGACACCCTTCCTTTTATACTTTCCTTCATTTTGATGAAATCCTCTTCTTGGCCCTAGTCAAGGTCCAACTCATGCTACCTGCTCTCTGAAGCCTTTCCCAACCCCCTTATGGATGCAGAATTAATCTCTCACACTTATCACATCATATCATAATTATTTGATTGCATTTTAACTGGATCATTAGAAAGATAGCATTGTGTATTCTTGGAAATGTCAATGAAAGAAGGAAAAATGAAGAGCGTAATTACAAGGTTGTTTTCTTCACTTAAAAAAAAAGGCAACTTGCATTTGCATAATATTTTCAAGGATATTTTATTTAATCCTATAGCAACCTTGCAGAGTTTGCAGGAATGTATTATTTTTTTCATCAATATTAGTGATTTTGAGTGTTCTCACCACAAATAAATAAGACATGAAGCAATGCATATGCTGAATAGCTTGATTTAGCCATCCCATTATGTAATCATATTTTAAAATATCAAGATCTACACCATAATACATACAGTGCCTTTCAGTTTAAAAACAGATACCAATTTAATATAAATAACTTGAAAAAAAACACTTAAATTCTGTTTTCGACTTTTTAAAATAATTTAAGAGTACTATCAGCCAAATGGATTTATCACACTTATTTTCTCAAATACTTTACAAATACAAAATTTAGGTATTTGAGCACAGTTTTAAAGGGCTTTTTTAACTTCAAAAATATTTATTTAGTTTCCATGTGGTTCACGTAAACCCTAGACACATCTTTGTAAATAGCCCCTTTACTAAACTTTCTTTAAGCTGTACTAATTTGACCAACTGCTGGAAACCAACTAATACAGTTCCAAATTTATCCAGTCTGAGTCAGCAGATTTCAAGACGGACAGTATTAATTACCTAAAGAACATGTGATGTCGCCATGCTATGGTGGCCTACGTCCTTAATCCCAGCACTCGGGTAGATCTCTGAGTTCAAAGTCAGCCTGGACTATGCAGTGAGTTCCCGGACAGTGAGGGCCACCACAGAGAAACACTGTCTCAAAAAACCAAAGACCAAATCAAGGCAGAACAAAACGATAAAGGAACATGTGATGTTAATATGCTAGGCACATTTGGTAATATATCTTTTAAATGATGGTAGCCTTTGGTAAAAAATGCCGCTGAGTAGTCATTGGATAGTTTTGTGAAGTAAATTCATAGACAGTTAATCAAATACTTTGACATAAATGTTTGTGTTTATTAAACCTCTAGTTTGCTTTTAGAGGGAATAGGCTTTAGATACATTATCTATATTATCCTGTCTTAGCAAAGAAATTTTATAACACTTGAGAAAATTTTATCTGAAACTTTAAAAACAAGCTCCAAAATATTGAATAAAGGATATCACTTGACATTAAAACATTATTTGATGTTCCAATTCAACGTTTTAGTGGTTCTCAATATGTGGGTCATGACCCTTTTGGGGGTTGAATGACCCTTTCACAGGGGTTGCCTAAGACCATCTGCATATCAGATATTTATATTATGATTCATAGCATTGTAAAAATACAGTTATAAATTAGCAATGAAAATACTTTTATGAATTTGGGGTCACCACAACATGAAGAACTGTATTAAAGGGTTGCAGCCTTAAGATGGTTGATATGCACTGTTCTAGACGCTATTCCATCACTGGAAAGCATTTGTATTACACTAGAAAATAATTTATACTTCAGTGAATGTTGTTTGAATCAGCTAGTATACTATGAGAAACTATGGCTGTAAATTAAAGAAGACATGGCCTCTGACCTTCTAGAACACAGATTAAAATGTAAACCCTATATACTGTGCCAAGAATCTTAAGCCATTGAATAATTTCATGACATAGAGATGTGTAAATATACTGTTTCAGTGCTGCAAATGAGGCCTATCAATGGGTAAGCAATTGACTTCACAAGTAGTTGCTCCAACCTATAACATCGCCTTTCATATTTGCGTAGACAAAATATATTTATAACAAAGCTGAAAACATGTAGCTCAGTAGCTAAGGTCACTATCTTTAGAGTTAGATATATCTATTTCTAATCTAGACTAAATCTAAGACTATGAACAAGACGGTAGCCCAGCATCTCAAACCTATTTCCCCCTTATTAAAAAAGGAATATTGATACCCTTTACTATGGGATGTAAGTGCTGTATAAGTTAATGCATATAGTGTACTTAGCCTGCAGAACAAGTGTGCAACATACATTAACTGCTAATAGTAGCAGTACTTGTACTAAGAAAACATAAGTATTACCTTAATAATAACCAAAGGAAATATGCATACTTGTTGTGGAAGTTTATTTTTACTTATGTATAAAATACTTTACTTATGTATAAAATAAATACTTTGCACATTGTTGGGGAAAGGGCTGCCCAAGCCATGGCATTTTATATTGTCTTCAGGTGTTGGATTTCTGTGGGGGATGTGTGCTCGCTCATGATCTGCACATGCTATCAGTAGAACACCTGAGGAGTTCTGTATCTACAAAAACAACTGAGCTAGGTGCTCAGGGTTCCATTGTGATGTATGGAGCTTGCCATAATAGTGGTTGCCCTTTTGAGGTCTGGCAGAGTTTGTACCTATGAATATGGCTCCATGTCTTCCTTGTGAGCCTACACAGTAGGTGTATAACTACACATACCAATCAAACTTTTGCAGCAAGATTAATTTTGATGAAATTCAGCTTTTATTAAATAAGAAACAGAGGAAAACATTTCAAAGTTTTAAATTCATAGCCATCGTGTATTTATATGTATTCAATAGACACTGTGCAAATATTATAAAAGAATTATAGCTGTCAAGATTGATGATTGGAAGAAGTGTTTAATGGTAAACGCATTTAGTCACTGTCCCTTAACTCCTCATTGCTCCCTGCTCTTGAAAGCTACTGACTTGCATCTAAAACATGTTGAACATTCGTGCTAATGAGTCATCAGCTAAGTGTCCAATAGTTAACTCAATGACTACTAAGAATAAGCTATAATTGTTTCCAAATGTGTTTGTTCCCAGTTTGAAATGATTACATCATTTTTAAGGTAAGCTAAATGAAATAAGCACAGAAAGACAGAGCACTCTGAAGATGGTAGAAGACCTGATCAGAGTTGTGTTTTTAATGGGATATTCTCCCTGCTGTGAGTTAAAATATAGTTTAAAATATCATAAAAATGCAAAAGGATTCTGCAAGTGACTTGACCCACGTGTTCTCAATTCAACTTAAAGAGACCAACCTGAAAATGTTTACCTTAGGAATGTGATCTCTGTACAGAAGATAATGCAAATATCTCATCTAAGACCTGGACTAAAAGGAAAGGCTGAATATTGCACTGAAGATTGGCAAAAAAAAATTAAATTTACATTTTTATGTTAAAATCAATGCTCAGTATTTATATATTTTATTTTACAAATTTCTGTCTTTAAATCATCTTTTCTATTAACCTTTCAAATACCACTCATGACTTTGTTTGGATAGAAAATGTCCACTATTAGTATTGATTTGATCACATGCTATGTATTACTTTATACATTCATGTCATTTTTTTCATCTAATCTGTTCCTTCCTTTTTCTGGGCACACAACTGGACTGCTTTCCATTCTACTTTATGCTTTGGTAAGTCATAACACCAGATCATTCTTAGTCTTTAAAGTATAGAGCTGTCTGCTCAGCCTCATCTCCTTGTCATGGGCTAGATGGAGGTGTGACCCCAGGAGAAAGTAGAGTACAAGATGAAGGGCATTTAAACTACCACACGAAGACAGCCAGTGGGCTAAACCAGAATCAATGTTTTACTCACGTATTAAGTAAATATTTTTTCAGAACCTACCACATGCCAGATACTGAACAGGGACAGGGCATAGATTAATAAATAAAATAAGACCTTATTCAAGGAGTCAACTTTACTCCAACCAAGTCCCATTGCTTTTTAACCAACCATGGACAAAGCTGCCATTATCAGTATGCTATATCAGCTCTAACTTGCCCATGTGAACATTTGCAGAAAGGATACATAATTAACCTCAGTATTTATTGTGTGCACTGGTGTTTTATATTCAAGTTTAATCCATTCTGAACTATTCATTTTAACTTTTCAAAAATGATATGATCCAAGAAACTGAGTTCACTTCATGACAACCACCCATGTCTTGTGTTTTAAAAAGCAAAGTCCCAGAGGTGGAATCTGCATGGGCTCTGCTTCTGTCTTTTCCCATGATATTCATCTTGATGAAGATTCTCTTCCTTTCCCCATTCCCTCTCTGCTGTGCACAGAGTTCAGCTCCTGTGTCAGCTTTACTCATCCAAGCCAATAATGCAGATGGGATAGCATCTGCTCTTCTTATGTATCAACAAGTATTCATAATTTTCCTGAGTTTAGTAAGTATCGTGCTTTCACTTTGCACAAAATTTAATAAAGTTTTAGGCATAAGGCAAGTAAAAGTCCAACAATTAGAAATAACAAGCTTACTGAACTAAATCTAAATGAAATAGTATTATCCTGGGGTTACTTCTATGTTAATATTTGTTAATATTTGACCAGGAAACAGAAATGAGATAAAATATAACTATTGTGACCATGAGATTAAAAATACTGAGGATGCATAACAGTATATATGTTATATTATATATATATATATATATATATATATATATATATATAATATATATATATATATATATTAACATATATTATGTTGTTCTGTTTTTACATGTTTTAGAGGGCTGGCTTATAGCTAAGAAGTACAATGCTTGCCTATCATGTGTGAAGGCCTGTGCTTTAACTCTAGCACCAGAAAGAAGAAAAAGAAGGAAGGAAAATTGGAAGAAAAGGAAATAAGGAAGGAGCAGAGAGAGAGACAGAGAAGTAGGAAGGAAAGGGAGGTAAGGAAAGAGGAGAGAAGGGGAGGCAGAAAGAAAGGAGGTAAAGAAGGAGGATAGAGGATAAAGGAAAGGGAAGTAAGGAAGGAGAAGAGAGAAGGAAAAAGGAAAATAAACACAATAACTTGTACTGAAAAGGATTCATAATAAATACGATCAGAAATCCAAAAGGCTTGCATGTTGCATTTGCTCCATGGAACTCATACACTTTACCATAAGAATGTGCCCCTGGTAGCCACTGGGCCCACAAGGGTGAAAAACATGGGACAATCTAGGTCTAGCTCATAACTTGATGTTAAACCCGGCCTAGATCCACTCACCCATCCTCAACGTGTGCACGCACACGCGCGCGCGCACGCGTGCGCGCGCGCACACACACACACACACACACACACACACACACACATCGAACATAAAAATCAAATCTCCAAAATTGGCAACAAAAAGAAACCAAAAAGAGAAAATGATTTATTTGGCTTACACTTTCAGGTCACAGTCCTCATTGGGGGAAGTGATAGGAGGCACTCAGGTAGGAACTTGAATCAGAAACTGTTGAGGAAGGCTGCTGGCTGGCTTGCTCTGACTTGCTCACTTACAAGCTCATGCTTATTTTGTTTGTTATACAGCCAAGACCACCCACCACCCACAGTGGACTGGTTCTCTTGCATCAGTTAACAATCATAACAATTCTATAACATGCTCATAGGCTGGTCTGACCTAAACAATTCCTCAATGAAGGCTTTTCTCTCAGATAATTCTAGGTTGTTTTAATTTGACATTTAGAGCTAAGTGGACATTATCCTAATATACAAATTGGTTTTAGAAGGAGATGCCAGCATGATACGTGGCAACCTCTCTGCATTGGGAACAGTCCCAGAAAAATAAAAATAGAAAAACAATTAAGAAACTGTTTAAAAAATTACTGAGTAAAAAGGAACTGTTACTTACTACCAATTATTCCATAAACTATTTCCTGTAATAGGCTAGAAGGCAAAAATATACCTACTATATCTGTCAAATTGTGTGGATGATTCCAAGTCAGGATGTTCAAAGCTTGAGGAGGCCAATGCTAGCCGTATTTAACAAAGTCATAGAGAGAGACATAAGCACAGAAAATAATTAGCTGATTGACAAGTAAAAATCAAAGGGAATATACAAAACCCAGAGATTCCAGGATTGAAAAAAATATTTCCCACCAAAATCAAATATATAACACTTTTGATGCAGCCCCAGGATAGAAGCTGGGTATTGACAGTGAAAGGTTTACTATGATAGAGCAAACAGGTCAATGGTAAGTTCAGCTTCCTTTGGAAGCCTATGAATTGAAGTATTAGCTATTGTTGTTTGGGATGTTGTTTTAATAGGATTATTGCCACTCAGAACTGAAAAGTACTTTGCTCCACCTTTAGCTCTACATTTAGTACACCAATATCTCTGCTTGTAACTATGAAAGTATCTGGGCACTGTGATTCCTTCATGTCATTCTGAACAGGTGAAGGCTGTTACTCTAGCATTTGAACCTGAATCTTGGTCATTTTCTACTTGTAGCCCTTTCAAAAATGACTTATACTTCTTAATTTGTACATCCAAATATTTGAGTTTTGACCCTGAACTACGCCCCTGTGACTGATGTTTTATTTGCTAGCTGCTTTCTTCTTCTTTGCGAGAGCTTGGCTTTAGAGTTGTTTTGTTCGAGTTTCCTACTCATGTCTCAATATCACCATCAGAATAGCCATAGCACTTAGTTGTACTTCCCTTAGCAGCCTAGCCTACCACTTCCAGTCTCTGACCTCAGTTTCTTTGAGCTCCATATTCTGCATGTGAGTCTGAACTTCCTTCTGCAATTGGGGGCATCTCCCACCACATCTTTTCTGAGTCTTTTTAGACCTACTTCAGCACCAAATGTAGCTATTCAGATACACAAAAATATAGTGCAAATGACCTTCAAGTATACACAAGTACAACCATCTGCAAACATGAGCTCTGGCCCCAGCAGAAACTACCATTCTAGTGTTTCTCCAACTACTACCTTATAATCATTTTACTTAATCATCTCTCTGCTTGTTTCTTGCATCCTACACCATCCTTCCAAGTTTCAAATGCCTTTATCCCTGCCTTCAAGTATACCCAAATCTACGCGCTTGTCACTCTGTTTAACTTAGCTTCATGGTCAAGCTATTATCACCTAGACTGCTGCAATATGTCACTGAAATGTCTTATTGCTTCTTTCGGTCTCTGTGTCTATTCATAACACAGCCCTAAACTGTTCCTTGGCAAGTATCATGGTCGTATCACTTAATTAGCTTTGCTACCCGCCCCCTACACACAAAATAAAACCCTAAGTGCAACGGTAGCTTACAAGTTCTCCAGTGTGCAGCTGCTGCCCTCTTTCTAGCTTCATCTACTTGTGTTTTGTTGTTCATGAACCTTTCTGATTTCATCATTATCCTCTGTGTGTAAGTGAGTCTGTGGGCTTGAGTGTTTTCCTCTGTCGAGTACACTTCCCTCAGATGTTCTCACCGCTTACGCCCCCGTATCCACCATGTCTTAACAAACGTCGCTGCTCTGCAGAGCCTTGCAATGTCTGCTTCAGATAGAATTCCATATGGCCATTATATGTTGTCTAAGCTTTGTCATCAGTCTTAATTGTTCATCATTTGAGGTTTGAAAATGTAACTTTTTATGTCCACTACCCTCAACATAATGAAAGTATCATGATAACAGGGGTTTGGAACTCTGTTTTACTTTGTTTTGATCACCCTTTTCCTAGCACATGATAAGTCTAGCATATAGTTTATACTCATAAAGCATTCCTATTGAATGAGGATAATTAATTATCTTTTACTATAAAGTGTCAATAGTCTCTTAATAGTTTTCTCATTGAAGGCCAATGAGTGGTAAATGCTTACAGTCCATAAATATGCAAGTATGTGTTTTGTACTCACACTTGAAAATTTCGTTGGAGAACTTGAGGTTGTTACTTCATTTCCTCTTGGCATCTCTTGCTGCTAAGAATTTTCCAGCTGATCTAGTTGTCTTTTGTGAGGCATATCCTCCCTATTTTATTCATGCATTTAAGTCTCTTTATTCATGATGTTTTACACATTCAATCAAAGTTTCCAGGCATTTAAAAATGGTCTTTTGATTTTTTAAGTGTTAGCTTTAATTTTTTAATTATAGCATATCTTCATTCTACCTACCTTTTATTGTTATTTCTCCATTATTCTCTGATCAACGTTATGTATAACATATGTTAATATAACATATGTAGATGTATAATATGTTGCACATAATGTCAATATTTCTCATTATCTTTAGCTGTAACCCATACTGTTTTATGCTGAACAATATTTCATCTACCTCCCAATTTAGTCCTTTTAGGTCTTTTTCTTTATTCACATGACTTCTGCTTTGTTCTTTTTCATATGCATCCTTTCCTATCACTACTAGGCTCATTTTCCTAACTTCCTAAATGTACTTCCTCTACTGTGCTCTCAATGTGCTATGCTTCCCTTTTCCTTCTGTGCGTTGATTGCTCTTGCCTTTTTTCTAATTTGTTTTGGCAATTGGATTTTTACATATTATTTCAGCACTTTCTGATGATGGTTTTTTAATTTCTAGTTCACAGATATAATCCTGTTTTTCTGACATCTATCAGTTTGGTGTTTTGGAATATTTTATCCATTATTCTTTATATCTAAAGATATATATGTATATGTTTATGTGTGTGTGGTGTGGTACATGTGGTACATGTGTCTGGGAGAGCATGTATATGGTACGGTATGATATGATATATGTATCTGATACATTGTGTGTATGGTACAGTGTATGCTTACGTGTATAGTATGTGTGGAGTGTATTTTGTAGTGTGATGATTGTGTATACTATGTCTTATATATGCGGCATACGGTATTTATTCATGTGTGTGGTATACTTGAGTGCATTCTTTTGTCTTCCACCTTCCTGTTTTATCCACTGTATTTTGTAATCCACTGAGTTCAATTAGTGCTACCTGCTGGCATATTAACTGATCTTGTCTTGATGCTGTGTGAGTGACCAAAGCTACAGTGTGTTTAGGAGTGCAACGGGCATGCCATATCCAGAAAACAGTGTTTCACATCACTCTTCACATCCTCTAGCTTTTACATTTTTTCAGTCTCCTCTTCCACAATGTTTCCTCAGCTTTGCAAGGTTGCTATAGATGCTACACTTAGGGCTGAGCGCTCAATAGTGTTTCCTTCTCATCACTTCAATGAGTCATGGCATTAACTACTGCCCACTGCAGAATGAGGCATCTCTACTGAGCTGAGTGACTATTTTCAGTGCATGAACTCATAAATCGCCTGCACTGGAAATGTCCTCAGATGTAATTTTATACTCAGGCCAAACTGTGGCCCTAACTTTACCAATTCCTTTCTCATTTTCCTGCTTTCCTATCTCAGTACTCCTGCTTTTTACACTGCCAAATGGCCCTTCCCTGTGCATGATGGTATTCACATTCTATGACTGTTTTTATACTTGAGTGTTAAGTAACTTTGGTCATAAAGAATACGTTTTTCTAACCAGCCAGAAGCAATGACAGTAGCGTGACCTTCTTATGGCATCTGTGTCTCTGTCTTTGAGAACCATTTAAATACTCTTCCCATAAATGGATAGGGTCTTATTCTGTCTCAATATTGTTCTTTTGTCCTGTATAACTCATCAATTTACCATTTGTTTGTAATTATTAGTGTAGTTATGATTTGTCTTCTCAAAGTCTGAAAAATAGTTTACTCCATAGATATTCTCAGGATTTGTGGAGGATGATAATGATGATATTTTGATTTTTACTTTAGCCAACTAAGGTGTTTGGAAACTCATTACAATGTAAAACTGCATTTTGAAATCACCATATATAAATATTCCATGTTCAAAATTATGGATTAAAAAGTATTTTCCATCTGTTGTTCTCATCACTGGAATGACTTTTCTCCTTAACTTCTTTTCTGTAATTTGTGTTTTTGCAGAACCTCTGATTATTTTAGTCAAGCATCCTTTCCCCCATTATACTGAGTTCTTCCTTATTTCATTGTTCTCTATGAAAATTACTTCAAAACTTATCTGAGCACTGTTGTTACTATTTTCTTTCTCCTACTAGGGTTTCTCAATTACTAAATGAGTCAAATTCATGTCTTTGCTCAATGTCGTTATCATGTTTTCAAGCAACTTTCCCCTCAGTACACCTATGTATGGTGCTATGATGAGAGTCAGATTTAATAATGTTTGTTCCAACTCCAGATGAACAAACTGTCAACAGGACTATATTCTTTCTGAAGCATCTAAGTTCCTTTATTTCAAATACTAGTAACTTTTTAGGAACCTACTTTATAATTTAGTGTAATTGATTTCTTAAACTACCTGCAAATCTTAAAAATCATGAAAATAAGACAATACAAAGAAGGACTTCTCAAGTTGAAGACTACATATTAAGTATTTTCAGAGGACAGGGTATAATCAGGTAAGGAGAACATGTGACAAAGATAATTGAGTTATTTTGATTTTTAAAACAGTTTGCTTTGAGCCTCATTGTCATTTCTTCTTGCAGCTTACCTGACACCAATGCACTTACCATTTGTTCAGTCAAAATTTAATAAAAGGAGAAAATGGCTATGCTATTTTCCTGAATGTTTACTGTGTGCGTTTCTCATTTGCCTGTTTTGATTGGCAACTTTATATGACCCTGGATTTAATTTTATGTGAAATTTGATGGGAAGTTTATTTTACAAATCATAATCAAGAGTGACTGTAGTTCCTTTGTGTCCTTTCTCTAGCAAAGTTTGGTTTCCCCAAGTTGCATTTCGTGTTTCAGCAGCAGAATGAATATATCCATTGCAGTGGGCACATATTTCTCATTGTAGAAATTAAGAGTCCTAAACTCCTTTAGAACATTAATTTAGGGGCTGGAGAAACGGCTCAATGATTGAGAGTGCTTGCTGCTCTTGCAGAGGACTTGAGTTCAGTTCTAGACAACCATGGTGGGAGGCTCAGAACCACCTAGAAGTCCAGTTCCAAGAGATTCTATGCCCTCTTTTGGTCTCGGGTAGTATCTGCGTGTGCGCGCGCGCACACACACACACACACACACACACACACATAAAAATTAAAGAAGTTTGAGAAACATGACTTTAGTGAAAATAACTTATTATATTTGTTTATACATTTCCTAAGTATTTCTTGAAAGGCCTTCCCTTTCATGGTTTTATTGTCTCTTTGTCGTCTGTTTTAAGAATCTTTCAACTAGATAAAATTTAGCATCACAGGAGAAATGTTCAAAAGCTAAACAAGTTATTTTCATTATTAACCTTTGATTGTTATTCTCAAAGTTTTCTGTTCTCTAATTGCCTGCCTACCCCAATTGGACCACCACTAGTTGTCAAATTGTTATACATCTTGGGTTCTACACACCTACAGAGAAACCAAATACCCATCTTAACAACAGCAAGAAAGTCAGATAACTCTTATGCCTCTCTAGTCTCAGTCCCATTCTATATAAATCTGATACAAGTTCCCAGAACATTCCTACAATCTTTTATCTTCTGGTTTAAATGCTTTTCAGGCCTCCAACTTAGCTCCCTGTGTCCTGGAGTTCATTTACCTGTTCTACTAACATAAGAGGAGAGTAAGCGAGAGGAGCATGATGTGGAAGAAGGTCTGCGCTCTGTAGGCGTCTGTTACGATTAAAAACTTGGTTCTCAGAAAAGCACTGTTGGAAGATGGCAGAATCTTTGAGAAATTAATTTGGTAAAAGGTTTTAATTGTGGGGCATGAGATAGTTTGTGTGAGACTCTTCAGTCTCTAGAGAGGACCATTAAAAGGCAATATTAAGTCTGGCCCTCTGTGGTACCTCTGTGGCACTAACTGTCACAGTATTCTGCCATCACCCTCTGCTGACCTCTGTAAGCTCTTCACCAGAACTAAACCAATATAGGCAACACATTCTTAAACCCCAGAATCATGAACTATTCCTCACTACAATGCCGCTGTCTCAAAGGCACGAGGATTGTGTTACTGTGACAAGGGGCTGACTAATGCAAAGCAGAACCTTACATCATGAACAAGTGTCATATTTGCAACATTACTTCTTGACTTTAATTATTTGGATGGGAAATTTCTCCAATTTTACCACATATTTCCTAATTTTTTGAAAATAGTGTACATCTAATATAATTTAATCTTTCCTCATCATTAGTATGGATTTTGAGAATGACACTGCTAGGAACAAAATTTTGCTTAGGTTTTTGAGTTATTCGCCCTCTAATACATCTTGTATGTTTTCTCGCAAGCTATTGTGGTGCTTTTTTAATGTTCCTAATTTAATCATTTTCCCTCTCTTTCCTTTACAGTTCTGTCACTTTCCCATTATGCTTCCATATTCTCAGTTGGATTCCCTTTCATTCCTGTTAACCTCTGCTATAAAGTATTTCTGCCTTCCATAACTCCTTCCTGGTTATATTGAAGCAGGTTACTATTATTTCTTTGTGTCTATACGGATGAGGGGGGAGTTGGGGTTAAGACAATATCTCACTGTTGCTCAGGCAACTCTTGAGCTCACAATGACCTGCTTCATCCTCCTGATTACAATGTGTTACAGGCTTGTCACCGTGCTTGGCATTTGCTGTTTATTTTGTCATTTCTAACATTTTTCCTTCCTGGTTTTGTTTTTATTTTTCCCACCAACATTATCCTATTTGATAATCATAGTTTTTTAAAATCCAATATTTGGTTTTGGTTTATAGGCAAAGTTAATAGCAATGCATTGGGTTTATACTTATTTTCCGTCTCTTTTCCAGTGAACTGCTAGATTTGTACAGTCTTCTTCCATCCTTATTATTTTTGCTTTATTATTCTCTTTTCCTTCATACATAGCTTACTATTCATTTTAAAATAACTCAATGTCATTTTAATGGCCATCTTAGATCATATATTTGATATAGTAAAGTTTCATGAGAATTGATAATTTTGTTACATTTCCAATAATACTAAAACTTCAACATTTTTATTTATTTCACCAAATGTTCATGTTATTGGCATGCGTTTTAACTCTAGATATATTAGATTCTTTGGGAACTACCATCATTGCTCTATGTAATGAATGTCCTCTTAACTTTTCCCAGTAATGACCCTCAGTGCTCTGTTGTTTTCCCGGCACTGTCCAGGTTTGCTGGTCACACATGCCCGGCTGCTCACGCCTCATGCATTTCCTAGTCTTTACTTCTTTCCTTCCTGCCAAGCCAGATGTCTTTCTCATTGATTCTCCATTAAAAAGGATGTATTTCTTTCTTCTCTGGCTGCTTTTAATATTTTGTCTTTAGTTTTCAGCTGTCTTACTCTGTATGTCTTGGTGAATTTTCCCCATGTATTTGTTTTATTTGTTTGTAATTTTAGAATTTCTTTAATCTATGGAAAAATGCATTTTTTCAATAGTGGAAAAATTCCACACTTCCCCAGCCCACCCAGTTCCTGCCATAGGCAGGTAAGAGCTCTCCCACCCCAACTCCTCAGCCCAACACCCTTCTATTCCACCATCCAGCTCTGTGGTAAGCAGTCCTCAAAGCATCATACCCAAGCCAACTCCTATTTAACTCACTAATTCTAAATGTGAAAATCCCAGTGCAAAAACAAACACATGAAGATCTAGTTTTTGTCTTCTCTAAAACTTACTTATCCCATGGTAATGGACCTCAACCTCAAAGACCTTCTCACAAATGATTATAACTATGTTCAAATATCTTTTTAAAAGAGAGAGAGAGAAAGAGAGATGACTGAAATAAGAAAGCCAACAGGAGATTGACTACAACTACAGAGACAGAGTTACTTTTAAAAGGCCAAAATGAAATGATGCTGGGTTTGAAAACTTAATAGGCTGAAAAAAAACCTCAGTGGAAAGTTTCACCAATAGAATGAATCATGTGGGAAATGGTATTGTGGCTGAAAGACAAAGTAGAAGAATTAGGTTGTTCTATACATTAATAATGTATTCAACACATTAATAAAAATCCAGACCAGAAGAGAGCTTTGAAACACCATAAAAATAATTAACCTCTTACAGGCAAAGAACAAGAGAGATGAAAAGGAAGAGGAAGAGTGGGAAGATGACAGCAAGGGCATAGAACATATTTTCTGTAAAACCGTAGAATAAAATTTTCCACGCCACTTAATAATTTTTAAGCATTTCTGTCTCATTCTTTCTTTATACTATTTCTGGGGCTCCAATAACTCCAAAATATTTTCATTCTGTCCTATGAGAAATGATGTTGCTCCCTGGTTAGTTAGAGTAAATAAGAAAGAAGAATGAAGAAAACAGTAAATCAGAGGCCATGGAATTAAGAACATTGATAACTTTCTGAGAGGCCATGAAATTTAAACACTAAAATGAAAACACAAACTCTTGGAGAAATGAGATGCCATCTATAGCAACTTTGTATACAGTATTTTCCTATTCCTATTTCCAATTCCTACTGTCTTCCTCGTGAAGACAATAAGCTAAGAATCCAGAGTTAAAAGTTCCTACCATCCACACTGATAGATTTCTCAACCCAAGAAAATTTAATTTGTTAGAAAGATAGCAAGATTTCAAAATGCTCTTATTTATTTTTATGTATAATATAATTAAAAAACATTTTTAAAATGTAAACAAATCTACATTTGGATTCTGGTTCCACTGTTAAAGAGTATATGCCCTACAATGCATTAAACAATCATTCTGTAAATGTTTGCAGCCAATTAAAAAAGGAATAATAGTAGTACTCAGTATTTTTCTTTTTATGATTTTTTTTTGTTTTACATTATGTGCATACATGTGTTTCTGTTTCTGTGTGGGTATGTGCTTGTGAATGCAGATGTCCAATGAGGTGAAAAGAGGGTGTCAAATCCCCTGGAGCTAGAGTTACAGCCATCTGATGTGAGTACGAGGAATCAAACAGAGTCTTCTGCAGGAACAGTACACACCCTTAACTTCTGAGCCGTCTCTCCAGTACAGCACTCAATAATTTGGACTGCGACAGTGTCTAGTGAAAATAAGCATTTGAAATGGCAACTCTTCTTAGAGAAGAACAAATTACCATTGTTGCCCTTTAAATAATTGATGAATTAGTGCTAGTAGCTTTAAAAATAATATAATCCGGTGTGCTGAATCATCAGCCTACCACTACGAGCATATAGCAATGGCTTGGCGTGTTCTAGAAGGCTAGAGTGACTTCACCCGTTTTTGTGTGAAACGCACTAGGTCTCTGAGTTCATTTTGTAGATGAGGAACCTGAGGCAGGTATTTCAAATATCTTTTCCTAATATTTTACAATTGGAAAGTGGCTGAGGCCAAGTAACCTTGGCACTTTAGCTCTTGTTTAATATGTAAAATAACTAATTGCTATGTCCATCACCTTAGAATTTTCAGTCCCAGATGAGTAGTTCTTATTTGTTAAATAAAGGGAAATGAAACTTATGGGGTTTGATTTTGTTCCAACTGAACCTTAAAACAACAATTTTATATACACTGACTTTATTAAAATTCCTTGAGGAAACCCATGCTATTATAATAAAGAAATATTGTAACTAACCCCAAAGTCAAGTAAAGACAGCATCTCCCGCGAGTGCATTAGACACCCACTGGAGATACTTCATGATCAAAATATGTTGCAGGAAGATTTTTAATTTAAAGATAAAAACTATCCTTAAATTTTTAAGCTTATAGTATTTAGTTCCACATTTGATAGTCTTCTGCTCTTATTATTAAATATTTGCCTGTACCTCTTTCTTCAGTGCCTAATGAAGAACATTGTCATTATAAGACCATTGTTGTATAGAACTGTGCAGTTCTGATCCAGACATTTATTCTATTGTTTCTTTAATTGACTAATCCAATGATCATATTGTAAGAAGGATTGATATTGTATTTCTATTTAAACATACGGCAAAACTAGAATTCTATGAAATTAAACCTAGCCAGCAACAAATAGAAATATCATAGGCATGGAACTGTATATACATAGTTTCATTCTAAACCCATAACTTTCACTCCAATGGAAAAGTGAGTGAAATCTGAGGACAGCTACTTGAAATCAAGACCAGCTCAAAATTTAAAGGTCTCTTTGTGGATAAATATTCAAAATGTGATTGTCACATGGCTATTGATCTTTTATCACCACTGTGAGATGTGCTACATGTGAACAGTCAGCTCTTTCAAGGAGGGCATAGATGATGCAATGTGTCATTTCTCCATAGCTTCCCGTTCTGTTTTGTAGCATTCTATGCTAACTCAGTGTGTTCTTTTCACAAATTCTATCCACAAATCCCCTCTTTTGTCACTTGCACACATGGGCAGCAGCCACTGCCGTACACTGGCTTCGGGAAACCCAGATATGCACCATGGAAAGAGTGCCAAGTCTAGCCACCTCTTCGGGGCTCAGGTTTTCAGCGTATGGATTTGGTCCTGAAGTTCTTAGGGTTCCCCTCCTTCTTCCAGCCACCATTTCTAATTAGTTTTCCCAATAGACAAAGAAGATGGATTATATTTTAATATCCAGAGACTAAAATTAGTTTATATTTTAGCAAGTTAGCACTTCTAAGCAGTTGATTTACTTTTGAAGCTGCAAAATCTGTGAGCTCGCAATTAATCACGCGTTGGTCATTTTCTTTCAAAAATGTTCAGTTTGGCTGTCTGTACCATAATAGGAGAAAACATGTAATTTATGCAGTTTAGAAATTATAGCCTTGTGTTTAACTGTGTTGTAATATATTTTCTCACACGCTCATTGTTCTTAACACTATAAAAGAATGTCATCTCCCCGGGATTTATTTAAGCAAAACCTTCAGAGTGAGACCTCAAGCCAAACAGCAACCCCTTGGCATTGTGCTTGCTTTTTCCCCTTTAAATGGGTGTTTTAGGATTTGTTTTGACCACATTTAATTTTCACAGCAACTTTTAACAATTATCTTTTAGATGGAAGTGCATACTCTTTGCTTTGTTTTCGCAATAAAGAATGCTTCGTCTTCGATATTCTCATGTGCATCACACATGTAAAAGCATTCTGTTAATATTCACAGAATACACAAAGCAACTCCCCCGCGGCAATGTGATAATTTAAAGACACTATAAATCCAAGGGAGTAGATGTCTTTTAATTCACTGACTTTAGAAAAAGGGCACTTATTTGAAAATCCAAAACAGTACATATTTTAAGCAGTTTCCCCAACTAACCTTTGCCAGAAAATTAACCCCAAAACTGTTTGACATCCTTGAAGAGTATATCACAATGCTGCTGGCATACTGATCATTCACTGTGTCTGAGACAAATCAATTAGTCTGCCAATTGTATTCATTAGAATTCATTCATAGCTCTATAAAAAGTTAATTAAAAGTAAGAGTGAGGAAGAAATCATGTCTAACATTCTTATTAAATCCAAACCACCAAAGTAATTTCAAATCTATATCAACAATCACTGCTCAGACTCTCTCTCCAAAGAAGCACAGTATACCTGAGAATCAGATAAAGCAGGTACCAGCCCAGATCTCTTCAATCTAGAATTCCAAATTAAGGTGTATGTTCTGTCAATACTGCTATTATTCTCTTAGAATTATTTTAAATGATTCCCTCTTTTCTTGCTGAGTACACTCGACTGACAGAGATGTCTCCTCTAAATGTCTATTCACCCATCAGCACAGGTGAGTGTGGAAACTAGCATTATGGCTCCTTTCTTGAGAAATGAGCATAACATAGCTTCTAAAGATGAATGACAGCAAAGAGGAACCAGAGGAATGCTCAATCATCTCCATTAAGAACCATCGATTATAGAAACCAACTGCCAAAACAGAACCCAGGCAACAAGCAGAGGTTTTCCTCTTCCTTGAAGAGTATCTGTTCCTAACATACTATCTGAGTACCTCTGGTCAAGCTGTTAAAAGCAAAAAGTATTTGAACACAAAGCACTCTGATTATAACATGAAGCTCTCTCCCAGTCTCTCAATTTCTTCCAATTGATCCTTTTGTTTCCAGAATACAAAAAAAAAATTAGAGAGAGAGAGAGAGAGCCCATGTGAAGGCGAAGGATCTTTCTGACAAGCCACGGGAAGCCTTAGACTCATTTCATATTCAGTTCTTGGCACTGAGGTCTGGGTGGAGGTCGGGGTGGGCAGGTCCACCCTGCCTTTCAGTCTCATTAATCATTTGGCTTTCCCTGGCTGCTCACTGCATCTTCTGGAGGAACCCTTCTCTTTATTCATTCAGACAACCCTTTGGATTAAACAGAGCCAGCTAAATGTCAAAGCAAATCTGAGTCTTGATGCAGATAATCATTTCAATAATATTTCTCCATTTGTGCCCAAACACCAGGGGAATAAAGCTTTTCTGCTGTCAGGTACTGTAAGACTGCAGTTGGTGTAAATGCTTGACACTGAGCCAGATGGCTTAGCCGTGCCTCAAACATATGTTCAACAAGCAGGCTTGCACACATTGGAATTTTATTATTTTGAACTGGTGAGGCTTGCATATTTATTTACTTGACCCCCTTTGGTGTCACTTTGGTATTAAAACAATCAGTTGTAAAGCTTCTCCAAGCAATAGGGTAGGGCTAGCTTATAAACTACTTGTCAGTTTCACATCACCACCTTCAGTGAAGTACTCCTTGTCTCACAGTCCACCCTTGATAATTTAAAGAAAAAGGTGGCAAGGTGTGTGTGGCTGAGGGAAGAGGGTAATGGGAATCGAAGAAGAGAATGCTGCCCTACCCTATAGATGTGCTCTTTTTCTAACCAACTCTTTACATGACTCAAGGACAAGTAATTGTCCCAATCGCTACCATGTAGATTTCACTCAGAAAATCTTATCTGGGCATTAAAAGAAATCAACCATTAAAATATATAACTTCACGTGCCCTTCAAAATATCACAGGTAAATCTATCTACCTATTGATCTATCCATCTGGTTAGCGAAATGTTTATGCAGTAGATGTTTATAGATGCATATATGATCATTCTATATTTGCATGCCTATGTATTATATATATATATATATAATGTGTATGATTATATATTCTGATATGTACTCCTATTACCATATGCATATGTGTATATTCATGCTTATGTGTGAGTTAGAAAGGAAAACCTGTGTCACTAGCTTTGTCAAGAAGCATTTGTGGTTGTTAAAAATATTTATCATGCAGTAAATATATATATATAACTTAAGTAATTTTACTGCTCAGTGGAAATCATGTTTGTATAACAGTTAACTACACATTAGTTAATATGTTCCAATTCAGTGTTTTTAAAAGGTCAGAGAAAGCTGGCTAGATGGCTCAGTGGGTAAAAGCACTTGCAGCTCAAACCTGATGACCTGAGGTTCATGATTGGAACCCACAGCAGAAGGAGATAAGTGATTCCCACAGACTCCCATACGCTCCATTTGTGTGCCATGACACACAAGCACCCACATTCACATATCACACACACATACACACATGAGTGAGCATGCATAATAAGTAAAAATTGATTTAAAAATAAGGGCCAGAGGACAGATATTACAAGCTGGGAGCAATGCAAATATGATAGACAGTTCCTGCACATAGTTTGCACTAATGGAAAAGAATTTTCACCTAGGAAGACATGGTATCTTATCCAATAAATACACTATAGATAGTAGAAAAATATTATTAAAAACAATAAACCTACCTCAAATCACACATTAAATGAGAGGTATCTTATCAAAAACACTAGCCAGACTAACCACCTATTTCTGTGCTGTATTCATTGCCTTTACACCAAATGAAACCTTTGCTGCAAAGTTGGCTATATCAGAAGTGACTGCTGGGAGACTTAAGTTTCCCAGACCTGTAATGCTGATAATACAGTGATTTTCAACATAGTTGGACTCTAATGTTTTTCTTTCACAGTTAATGTCTTGACCCTGCTGTTGCCCTGAACTAAAATGCACACAAAATTAAACCCACCTACACACATAATTTTTTTTAAAATTTGTACTGCAATTTTTTCACACAAAATATTTTGATCATATTCTTTCCTCTCCTCCACCTCCTGTATCCTCCTCATCTCCCTACCCAAGCAATTTCATTTCCTATCTCTCAAAAAAATAAAAATAAGAAACTTTAAAAAAAAAGAAAATTAATAAGTCAGAATATCAAAACTAAACTAAAAGCACACGCAAAATCACACAGTCTGTTTTTACTTGACTCCTGGGCATGGTACCTACACTGGAGTGTGGTTGATATACCCAGTGACCCTTCATTGGAGAAAATGGATTTCCCTTTCCTAGCAGGTGCCAACTACAAAGAGATTCTTGACTATGGATGGAACGTTTTGCTTACCTTCTCAGTGCTGGAATTTTGTTTGCTTTGAACCTGTGCAGGTCCTGTGTACACTATCAGAGTCTCTATGAGTTCATTCATGCATCAGTCCAGTTGTGTCTGGAATACACTGTTTCCTTGGAATCAGCCACCATCTCTTGATCTTATAATCTGTCTACCTCCTTTTTTACACTGATCCCTGGGGCTTGAGGAGGGGAGTTTGATGACAATATCCCATTTAGAGTTGAGTGCTCCAAAATCTCTCATTCTCTGGACTTTGTCTAGTTGTAGATCTCTTTGTTAACTACAATCTACTGAAAAGAAAACACAAAAACAAACAAACAAAAAAAAAGAAATCTTCTCTGATGAGGGTTGAGTGATGTTCAGCTCCATGGGCATAACAATATGTCATTAAGACTATTGCAGTCTTCCTTTATACCATACCCTGTATGGTATAGGATGCCTAACATCTTGTTTCCTGCCCAGTAAATTCTTGGTTCTTCTCAAGTATTGCACCAACACAGAATGTTTCTGAAGTCGGCTTGTTTACCTTTTCCTCCATGTTTTTAAAGCTATATAGCTCTTGACTGGCCTACTATTTCTGTGTGGTTCAAGTTGACCATGAACTCTTAGCGATCTACCCTCAGACTTCTTAATGCTAAGATTAGTGGACTCAGCTCCACATCTGGCCTTTTAGCAGTGTCCATAATGTTCTAGACTAGAACTATGATCACAAAGAGCATTATGCATGAGATTGTCTTCAGCATGAGAGCAAAGGAAAAATGGCAATCGATATCAAAATAACAAAACTAGTCATAAGTGAAGATGTACTTTAAAATGAATTTTTAACTTTACATATTACATATCTTGGAATTTATATTTTTCATACACCTACAGAGAATAATTTAATTTTAAAATGATAAGCTTTGGATTGTGTCTTCGCAAGCAGGTAACAACATAATTTCAAAATTATAAATCCTAAACTAACATCAATATAAAATATAGTTTAATTTAAAATGTAATTCATGTTATATTTCATATTGGTTCAATTACATTTTATAATAACCCACTACTTCAAAACAAGATCTAAATTTTTTGCATAAGAAACATGTTCTTCTTATGTAGATATAGGTATTAAGTAAATGCTATTTACCCATAATATTGAGTTTACATGAGATTTTTGTGTCAGCCTTGGGAAACAGTACAACTGCCTTTGAAAATGAAATATAAAACCCATGCAATTACAACTTTATGTTGGCTTGTGACTTGATGCAATGAGATTAAATCATTCTAGACTTTCTAAATTCTTCATCATCGCTATGCTTAGATTTCCCATTATATATGATCTACTCCTACCAGAGGCTTTTAAATATATTAATTCACCTCCGTGCCAGCAACCCTGCCTTACAATTTATCAGAGACTGTCTTATTAGATGCATAGCTCTGATAAATCATAATAATGCTATATAACATGTATATGTTAGCACACATATATGTCTATATATGCATTTTACATGTTTCGTACATTCTTTTTTTCTGGACTGCCTAACTTTCAGCAGAAGTCTCCTTTCCACAGAGACTTTACACAAAGACATTATCTGTCCCTTAGCCTTTCCACTATTACACATTTACTGTCTGAGGAAGTACTCTGCTGTGTGAGACGCAGATACTGCTGATGAACAACAGCCCATCCTTCTGTCTTGATGGCTCTGTACTGAAATCTAGTGTGTCTTTCTCTTTGGAAATCACTTCATGTCACTTGGTCAGTTTGAAGACCCACATACACAAAAGTACACAACACAAAACCATTTACAGTACAGTGTTATGTCAAAACTTCAGCAAGCAACTTCCTAACCAAATTAAAAACAAAATATCTGTGATTTGGAATGGAAACAAGTTGCAACAATATCCTTCAGTTTTCCAACAGTACTGAAGTAGAGATAACTCTTTTTCAGAGGATCTTTGCCAACAGTATGCTCAGCCTTATAAAGGAAACTTGATTTTCTCAACCAAAACATCTTCCACACGTGAATAACTCATTTGTGATGGGGGAAGGAAGAGTCCATGGTCAAGGGCTTAGTTCTGGGACAGCAGCACTTTAATAACAACTGCACTACTAAAGATGTCAAATGTGTTCTGAGCTCTGGATGTAGGTAGAAAGAAATAATTTACAAAGATGGAGATCAAAAATAAGCAGTGGTGTGCATCTAGTGTATGGCTTCCTAGCTATTATCCCCTTCTGTCTTCATCAAAAACAAAAAAACGAGTTCACGCTGCAGGCCCAGATGGCTAACAGCTTCTTATAATCTCTGAAGAGGAATCATTGCCTGGTAGATAAGAATTGTCTCCATTTGCAATATTTAATGGTGGAATGTCTAAGACAATGGCCTAGTCATCTGATATGCTTAGTTAAATATTTTGTCTTTCAATGACAGCGTTTGAAGATCCAAGTTTAAGGGACCCTTCAATAAATCCTCAACAAGGTTTAAGGCCTGCTGGCTGATTTTAAACATTGCATTTGCCTACTGGATTGGGGAGAATGCTTTTCCAAAGGAACTCACCCATTACTCAGACAATGAGCACACAGCTCACCATCCAGGCTTTCCTTCTGGAAGGTAATTATAGTAATCATGTACCATACAGGTGGGAATGTGATCTTTAACATAATCGGGAGCCAGCCAAGTTCTAGCAGCATTTTTTCACAATGACCTCTGAAAGCCCTGGAATCCATGTCCACCTTTTATGGTGTTATGATATTGTTCAAAAAGTGTTCATCAGTATTAGTTCCATCCTAAGTCTGTATGTTATAAAATATTGTTGTGTAATAATAATTTCCAAATAAAACAATAACAAGGAAAGTTACTCTATGTTAAATTAGCACTGCCTCTTCAATTGTAAAATCTTTTTATTTTAATACAGAAGCAAATTTTTCAAGTTCATTGATAAATACAGGCATTTATTTTAAAAGGAATTCTCTGGCATCTGAATTGGATACTAATTCATGATACATTGAAATGTGTTATTGGAGAAGAATAAAATATTTTAAAATAAAAAGTATAACACTAAATATTGTTAACAAAAATTTCTATAGTGTGTATTTCTTCTTATAGCTTTGCATTGTATTTAATCAATTGTTGATACTTCATGTGAATGGAGCATAAATATGTTTTACCTCCCACCTGCTGCCTATCTAGAACTGAGCAAAAAGTAAAATGAGTGGAAAAATTGAGTAAAAGAACAAGAAACTGTTTTTGAGATTGATAAAAGTCATCCTCTTGAAATGCAATAAGCCAACCTTTTTCAACGACTCTCACAGTCCCAGACAAAGGTAGCAAATGATTCATTTTCACCACAAGCTTCTTCTCAGTTTATTTGCTCCATAAGAAGTGTTTGGAACCTATTTTTAATGTTCTCTGAGTATACCCTTTTGACCTGGGTGTCCTGTCTCCATCTCTTTCTTCCTCTCTCTTGCATTGACCGTGGTTCTCCATCATTCCTTTCTTCATTTGCCATCACTAATCCCGTCCACATGTGTATACAGTTGGATCTGGACCTGGAATTTTATGAACAGACAGATAGTATAGGCAAATGTCCATCTTTATTTTTATTTAGCAGTGCCCATGAATTTTATTTTATTCAATAGCAGCTGCAACATGAAGAATTAAACAATAAGCTGCAGTTTTCTGAAGTGTGTGTATGTGTGTGTGTGTGTGTGTGTGTGTGTGTGTGTGTGTGTGTGTGTGTGTGTGTGTGTGTATACATCCGTGTGCTTGTAATGGCTTTAAGAACAGTACTATGGTGGTCTTTTTAAAGCAAGCATTTGTGCTTCAGAAAAAAGTTAAAAATATTTTTAAAAAAGTTAGAAATATCACTTCCAGTGATTGTGACAGCATGCACAAGACCTATGCAAGCCCAAGCCACTAAAATCCCAGCACAGAGGAGAGGATTGGGCATGAAGTCTGAGCCCTAGCTGAGGAACTATTGATATTTGATTGCTTCTTGGAGAAGAAAGTCAGTTTCCTTAATGGTGTGTTGTGTCTGGTATATCAACCCGTGTCAAGACAAGCTGAACTGGAGGAGTGATAGAGAGAGAGGAAGAGAGGGATGTGTGTTTGTGTGTGTGAGAGAGAGAGGGAAAGAGAGAGAGAGGGAAACAGACAGACAGACAGATAGACAGAGAAAGAGGGAGCACAAAGTTGAGTAGCTGGTAATGTGGGGGATGATCCGGTAGGAGTTGAGTGGGGGAAGAGTGAACACAAACAAAATACAATGTATGAAATTCTCAAAAAAATTTTAAAAAATTAAAAAAAAAGCACAAAACCCCCTTCAGCCTCCAAAAAAATGACTGTTACTCTGTGAAAAACATAGAATTAACAAAAGCATAGAGATCCACTCTTGTAACTAAGGATGGATCTGGATCTCTGAGCTGGCAATCTACACACAGTATTTGCCTGAAGCCAGAATCTTGCAAGCAGGTTATGGGTCTCTGGGACACTAGAGACCTTAGTGAAACATCTCACCCCCCAAAGATCAGGTGGGTAAATTGCAGCAAGCAAGTCTCAATGCATTACAGGCAGTTGTTTCTATCATGCACCATTTATTTGGGCTTCAAAGCTTTAGAATCTGAGATGCTGAGCCTCGATACACTGAGTCATCGCCACGTAGTTAGCAGAGAGCAGAGATGGGAGGCATTGTGTGGTCTTTGGTGAAGGATCCTAAGAGAAGACAGATGCCTGTTAGAGATGCTGTTCTTGGTTCCAGATACTCCCAAGGGGTGTTAGTCAGCTTTCCATTTACTATAATGAATAACCTGAGATCACTAACTAATAAAGAGAGAAGGATTTCAGAGCTTCCAGCCCATAACTGGTTGCCCCTTTTTCTTTGGGGCCTTGGGCAAGATAGCTGAATATGGCAAGGCAGACTACTTGTCTTAAAACCATGAAGTGAATAAGAGGAGGAGGGACCAGGCTCTCACAGTCTATGTCAGACAATAGAAGAATCTGGGTTCTGGAGAATGATGGAGGCACCAGCAGCAGCAATGGGGTGGATGAACTCACAAACAAAGTGGATGACTCACCAACGGAACATGAAGCCAAGCAGACAAAAACATAGAAGCTCTCCCCTTGGACCTCCATGTGGTGTAGTTCACCACCGGATGGGGATACCCACAGTAAGAATGGGTCTGTCCAATCCAGTTAATCTAATAAGAAAATCCCTCCTAGGTCCACCCAGAAGCTGGTCTCTCAATTGATCCATACCCAGTGAGGCTGACAAGCAAGATTAACCATGAGTGTCTGTTTCAAATTCTCTCTCCAAGTCATCTCTGCCCCTTTGCAGTGATGATGCAGCAACTTTCTTTTGAATCCTTCTGTAAGCACTGCTCTTTTTTTTTTTTTTAATCTGTGGTGCCTTCTCTATCTGGTAGAGATCTATTACATGTTCTTCTTCAAAGCTATTTGTTGGCATTGTTACCTGGAATTGACTGTTTTCCATTGAAAAATTTTTATTTAAATGCATTTAAATAAGGGTAGTCAGCCCCAAACACTAGCAGACATTTCCTGGGAACCCACCCCTACTATGCATGCTACGGAATCAAGTTGCCTTACTTGGAATCTTCACCCCTCCAACCTGTCCCCAAAAGTCAATACCCAAGTCTTATCACCAGGTCTGTAGCAGACAACCTGCTGTGGCCTCTCCTCACTCTGTGCCTCCATTCCCAGAAGTCTAAGCACATCCTGATAGAACTTATTGCTTTCCTCCCTCCTGTGTACTCTATCTAAGCCCTTCCCCATTCTTAACTATCTGATTCAAATACCGAGAACACATTTTACCTGGAACTCTAAGTAGCCACACTTATCAGGATTCCCAGAAGAATTCCATATCAGCCAAAACACAGCCATCTCATCCCCTTAAGAACATGATAGGACAACAGAAACCAAGGAACAAAACACCTACCCAACAAAGACAAGACCTATCAGCACCTAGAATCACAATCATTCTAATCTGAGATGCCTAGATACCAGTGTAAAATACAATCAATAACAGCCAGGATAATATATCTCCACTAGTTCCCAGCAAACTTACAACAGCAGGCCCTGAGAATAGCAGCAAAGTTCAATCACAAGACAAGGACCTGAAAATAGTCTTTATGAATATGACAGAGGTCCTTAAAACATAAAATGAATGCATTCTTTAAAGAAATCTTGGAAAAAAGTGGAAGAAAATGAATAAAACAGCTCAAGACCTAACTGGACATCTCTCATCACCAAATAAAGCTTCTAAAATGGGAATTGGGTTACAACTAATTAGTTTTGGCGAGATTATTCCCATAGGAAACCTCAAACAGCCCAGGCTGGTTGCTCTCCATACAGTGATAACAAGGCCCTATTGCTGAAGACAATACCAACACAACTTATTAAAATAGAGAAGTCAAGACTGTGCCTACCTAAGAGCCCTCTATGTGCTTGTGCTAGTGTCTTTGGTACAGGAAGGTACTCTGCAGGCTACCAAAGGAGAAACATAAGTACCAGTCCAGTTACAAACCCTTTGATCTTCAATGGTGTCCTATCTTCAAGGTATGCTATTGTAATGAAGGCACAAATCTTGTGAAAATAACCAATCAATATCTGATTTGACTTAAGGCCAACTCTATGAGATCAAATACACACCTTACACTGCTTAGGTGACCAAGAACCTGTAACTAGATGTTCCAGGGATCTAGGGTAAAACTAAAAGCAACTATTCTGAAAAAAAAATCAATGAAATTACTTCTAATGACAATGTTATACTCATTGATCAGTGCCTCGCCCAGTCATCATCAGAGAAGCTTCCAGCTACAACAGACAGGGATACAGAGACCCATATCCTGACAATATGCAGAGAGTGAGAGACCTTGGAACACTCAGCCTTAAATGGGATATCTCCATCAAATTCCTGCACTCAGGGCTCAGGGAACCCCAAGGAAGAGGCAGCAGAGTACAAAAGCCAGAAAGGATAGAGGTTGCCAAGAAAACAGGCCCTCTACAGAAATAGGATTAATGTACATGAGAACTCATAGAGACTGAGGAGGCATGAACAAGTATGCATAGTTCTATACCCAGATCCTAGAGCTGAAAAAGTGGACACAAGCCCATCCCTAACACAGGGGCTATCTCTAATTGATAACCCGTGGCAAACAGAAACTTAATTTTCTCAAAAGAGACTTGTTAGGAAAACTCTCAATGGCAGGCTGCATGCCCACCAGAAAGCAAATTCAGTGGCATCTTTAGTGGTGCCTTGTCTTATAATGTCCTGTCAGGGTTTTTTACTATTATGTTTAATCTTACTTTTCATTCATATTTTATTTATATATTTTACTCTCATTTTACTCTAAAGTCTTTTGCATATATACTTCTAGTTTAGTGTTTTTATGGAATTACTGAATGTGCAAATACGTGGCTCCCTCTGTCTATATCTGTTTCTTGTGCCTTTTCTTGGACTTTTTTTTTTTTTTTGGTTTTGTTCTATTCAGATTAATTGATTTTTGTTTGATTTTCTTTTCTTTCTTTTAATTTATTTTTATCCCTTAGAAGCCTATTTGTTTTCTAATGAGAGACAGAAAGTAGGTGAATCTGGATGAGAGGGGAGGTGGGAAGGAACTGAGAGAAGTATAGGGAAGAAAAAATGTAATCAAGATATTTTCTGTGAGAAAAACAAGTCTATTTACAATGAAAAACTGGGGGGAAGAAATCAAGGATAGTGTGCATGTTATGTTTATCTGCGTCATCTTACCATCTTAGATAGGAATTGATCCATAAATATACATCAGAGCAATGGAGTGATATTGACAGAACAAAATATTTTGATGAAACAATTTGTCAAGAGATGTTTTCCATAAAACAAAGCATATTCAATATTTTGGTATCAAATTTTAAATATTCTATTATGTCAAATTATAAACTTTTGTTGGTTTTTTTTTGAGACAGGGCTTCTCTGTTGTAACCCCGACTGTCCTGGAACTCGCTCTGTAGATCAGACTGGCCTTGAATTCATAGAGATCTGCCTGCCTCTGCCTCCCAAGTGCTGTGATTAAAGGCATGAGCTACCACTGCCTGGCTTAAATTATATTTTAAACATGTAAGTTTAAATGAATAGTTAGACAATATGCATAAATGTTTACCAAACTACATATAAACTGTGTTTGTATATTAACATTTTCAGAAAATTCAGTGGGAAGTTTTTCTATGAACCCAATAAAAATTTTAAGTTTAATTTGAACCTAATAATGAAAATATTCTACATATAAGATGTATTAACCAAATAAAATAACCAAAGTCATATAAAATTGTACAATAAATTTGTAGTTAAAATGTTGTAGATCAAACTGTAAAGTCAAAGAATGCTTAAGCCAGAATACATTAGTAGATGCTAAGAAATAATTTACAATAGTGTTTATGTATTTATCATGCAATTTGAATATTTTTCATAAGTATGTCAAAGTAACATTACTTACTTTTAAGAGAAACTTTGTTATTCTTGAAACAAAATAACTATTAACAAATTCATTACCGCTTCAGTAAATTATTATCTGTTCAAAACTATTTACTTTTTAAATATTTGAAGACTTATTTTAACTGTGTGTATATCTGTGTGTCTGTGAGTTTGTGCACAGGAGTACCAGTGCCGAGAGGCATCTGATCCTCCTGGAGCTACAGTCACAGACAGTTGGGAGTTGCCTGGGGCACTTGCTGGAAACCAGACTCAGGTTCTCTGGAAGATCTGTGTGCTTTTAACCACTGAGACATCTCTCCAGCCCCAACTTAATATTTTTAATTAAAAAATTTGTTTTTGGTGCATGTGTGATAGATGTTCATGTATGTGTCTACATCTGAATGTGTAAGTATGTGTGCGTGTGTGTGTGCGTGTGTGTGTGCGTGTGTATGTGCGCACGCATGTAGAAGCCTGAAGTTGGTACCAATTTTTTCATCTACAGTTCTTCACCGTTTTTTTGTTTTGGTTTTTTTTTTTTGAGACAGGGTCTGCCACTGGGCATGGGACTTATCTATTCCACTATGCTGATTGGCCATAAAGCCTAGAAATCTTCTTCCCAACCCTGTATCCCCAGCATGGAAATTATGGATGCTGCTTCCAGACCTTTTTTTTTTTTTTAATGTAGATTCTGACAGTTGAAACTAAAGTCCTGATGTTTACACAGCAGGCACCTTATCGAATGAGTCATTTCCTGAGCCAAACTGTTTACTATTGACTAGCTATTTGGTCCTTACTATTTAAATCTTTTTGTTTGTTTGTTTTATTTAGAAATGTTTGCAAATCAGTAAAAATGCAAATTGCATTATCTGTTATATATTTTAAAGACATCAATTCAAACAGTAAAAAATCCTGCTTGTATTCTTTTATCCCAGCTTCCTGTTTAGGAAAGATATATGTACTGTATTTAAAGATCAAATCACAGTTCATGCCTGGATAAAGCAAAATATTTATTAAGTAATTAGAGTTCAGTATGAGTTCACTGGCTTATTCAATTTAACCTTACTTAAACTCTCCATCTTGAATATAAAGGTAAATATGAGGAAGTGAAACGTTTAAAATCCCTTCTGTGAAGTGTGTAATATGAGAAATCAACCTCATATAACAATAGTCACAATTAACTTCAATAGAAAAGTGTAATAGTACATCTCTGTGACTGCTCACCACGGATGACAAGGAGGCGCTTTCACAGATGAAAACTCTGCCAGACCTCAGCAGAGGGAACCATAGTCATGGCCAGTACCATACTTGACAGTGGAATCCTGAGCATCTGAGCTCAGGTGTTTTATTGATTCAGAACTCCTCAGGTGCAGATCGTAAGTCATCAAACATCCCCCACAGAAATCCAACACCTGCTATCAATACAAAATGCCAAGGGCAGTACATTCTTTGTTGTAACAGTGCACAAAAAACCAATTATTTTAACAACTAAAATAATAACAACTAAATATAAACAATAAAAATAACAACTAAAAATAAACTTCCACAACAGAAAAACGAGCAGAGCAGCAAGGGAGAGATGCCCTGACTGGTAATCTAAGGACCGAGATGCAACCCTTTTCTACCATTCTAGATGATTGTGGGCAGGAACTTACATGTAAAATCACGACTACAGTGCCAATGTGTGGTACACCTGAAATCCTAGAGGCAGTGATCCAATGGGATGGATCTAATGAGAAGCTGCTTTAGCAAGAGAGCCCACTTTAAACATCACGGAGCCTTGACTTGTGTGTCAGCATCTATGCCTCCTCACATCCTTCTCCTCTGTGTGCTGACTCTAGAAGACCCAGAAGCCACTTTGAAAACTAAGGTAGAAGCAGAAAATAAGAGAAGATACAAGCTCAGCCACCACTGTCAGGTGTCAGTAACTTATCTGAGTTACCCCAGCTGAGAGAATGGAAAAACTTCATTCTCATTCAGTTTGGGAACTGGGTGTCCAATATCTATCCCCAAACTGATCTGAGAGTTAATGTGCACACAGAACTTATTATACCTAAGGAATGTGAACATTATGGTTTCTGTTCTAAGAGTCAGAGTGAAGACCAAGCTTATTCCACCTAGGAATGTGAATGTTATAGAGTCTCCAGGTATTCACCCAATGGTAGTAGAAAATTTTTCCCTGAAGTACATATTTTGAAAAGAAAGCTGAATAGAAGAACCACACGGATTTTGATTATAACCCCTAGTCACACCACCTCAACACAGTGGGGCATGCAAGCTTTGTGCAGTTCTCAATGTCCCTCATATAAGGTAAATGTGAGGTCGTCTCCTTCAGAATTAAATACTTTTTTCAAAGAAGTCTTTTTTCTGAGGAGTGTGAAATCTTGTTTGACAAAACTAGTTTGATGTTAACAGAAAACCATAATCAATGTAACCTGCTCAACCACCAGCTAAACACTCCAGATCCAGCACGTAACGTGACACAGAAGTAAACAGCTGGAGTGAAATGAGAATAAATCATATTAGGATTATATTAAAATATGCCATAAAAAGAGAGCTTAAATGCAAACCAAGCAACAAAAAGATCTGTTCATCTAATTTACGTTTGATACTACGAAAGTTTTATAGACATCCACAGGTATGTCTTATTTTAAAATAGTGAACATTCTTCATCCCACATGTAAAGATTTCCTTTTAGAACAAAGGCTGCAGACAGCATCAGGCCTAGAGGTAAGACTCAATGAGAATAAGTGAATTAGAAACAGAAGATTTTCCATTATTAATTTAATATCCTACTTTGTTCAAGACATTCTAGGCAATGTAGTAAGAAAGTGAACATATTACCTATAAAAAATTGCTACATTCAGCTGTTCTTTTACCTTTGGCACTATCATTAAAATGGCTTCCCTTGCCTAACATATGTGAGGCCAAAAGTTTACTCCCCAACACTGAGAAAAGGAAAAGAAGAAGACAGTGGGGCTGGAGACGTAGCTCGGTTAATAGAATCCTTGCCAAACACTTCATGAAGCCTTGGGTTAGATTCTCAGCACTCTGCAAAACGGATGGGTGGGGCTACATTAGTGATCTCAGCACACGGGAAGTGAAGACAGAAAGATCAGGAGTCACCCTCCATTACACAGCAAGTTATGGGGAAGCCTGGGCTACGCGAGACCCTGTCTCAAAAGAAAATATAAAATCTTTCCTCAATATTATTACAAAATACTCATTTACATGTCTTCTTCTAGAAGTTACTTTAGGTATAGTTAGTGATCTACAATATCTCCAAAAGTCTATTCACTTTGTACAATTATCTTTTCCCTCTCACTAATTCAAAGGAGCAACATTAACATATACAAAATGTGATATATGATGTAAGATGTGTGTGTGTGTGTGTGTGTGTGTTCACTAGTTCCCAGGCTCTAAATGTCACTTTTTTGTCAGCATCAGCCTGTGTTAATTACCACATCCTTTTAGTTTGATAAGACTCCACATGACCCCACAGGTACTATTGACATGAGAACCATCTTAAGGCTTTATCCTTTGCAAATTGTCATGGGAGGTCACTTGTTCTGCCTATACTTGACCTATTTGTGTTCAGGACTCTGTTGAAGATATATGAATGTTCTGTGGACTCTTTAAAGAGTTTTTCAGATTTATACAAATCAAATCACAGTTGTTACCAACCTCGCAGTTTTTCACTTTGGCCTTAGTCATGTCTGCTTTATGTGGAGTGTTTTCCATATCCACACCTCAAGGCAGTAAGAAATGATCTTTATTCTTCCCTAACTGAAATTAATTTTGCTCTCAAGTCCCCACATCCCCTGATGCTGAAAACTTGCCAATTTATGTTCTTCTAGGTGAAACTCAGACTCCCTGGAATAAGTATTACGGAAAATTATTTCTCTGCCCACCCATTTTTTTTTCCTGTCTCTTCTTCTCACAGGGAGTTGGGGGGAATGTGAGCTGCCAGAGACTTAGATATGATTCCAGGCCTAGAGTCCTGGGGCTTGCCATTTCCCTACGTACAGTGTCCATCACGGAGGCTGCTAGTTCTCCCCTTCAACACTGCCTCACAAGTCAAAGTCACTCTGGCTGGCAGTAGTTTTTTCTTGGCGTCTAGCTTGTAATCTCGTCTAGCATGCTGCTCTGAGAAACTCTGAAGCTGCGAGGTAAAACCAGAGACTGGAGATTCTGTACAGATTGCCCACCCCTATTTATAGGATTCCTAGACTCTGTATTCTGATCTGGTGTTACAGTGAGAGAAGGCCACAGTATTGTTTCAGAGCTCACCAAAAAAAGAGACTGTTTCCCACAAAGTGTCTGTTACTTTTGTCTTAGCTCATGTTTCAATCCTTAGCAGCATTTGCTAAAACTGTAAGAGCAGCAAATGCTTTTTTAAAAATATTTTATTACATTTATCTATCTATCTATCTATCTATCTATCTATCTATCTATTTATGCAGTGTGCATGTATGTGTGCATACATGTGTGTGTGTGTGTGTGTGTGTGTGTGTGTGTGGAGGTTGGAGGACAATTTCTAGGAGTCAGTTCTCACCTCCCACCATGTGGGTCTCAAGGATCCTATTCAAATCACCAGTCTTGACAGCAAGCACATGTGCCTGCTGAGACATCTTGTTGGCCCATATCATGTATTTATCTCAATCCACTGGCTTATGGAATAAGTTCTAAGATTTTATTTGTCCAGCTTCTTTTATTAGATAAGCAAAGCTGTGCTTTAAGTAACAACAAACCAACTTATTATTTCTTGGGAATCCCAGCGTGATGCACTCTAAATGACTTTCAAAATTACATGTTTCCCAATGATCTACGAAGGCCTACTTAGCAACTTTACTACTCATCAAAAAGTGGTGATTTTCTCATCTATCTTAAAATCTGGTATGTTGGCTTGTTTGTGCCAAACTTTAATTCTATGTGATGAACTTTCAAACATGATTTTTAAACTGTTGTGAATCAAAGCAAACAAAAAACTCTCAAACCACAGTTATGCCAACTTCTTGGTTTTGTCCTTCCAGAAGGTTCTGCTGAGTACTATACTCTTCCCTAAACACATCGTCTGAGATCTTTTAATCTCTGCTAATTGATACCTTTCAAAAAAAAAAGAAAAAAGCTTCTCTGCTTAGTGTCTTCTCTTCTGATAGTTTTCCCAAATGAAAGCAACCTGCTCAATTTCCAAAACAGGAGTGGGCTTAACAGAGCACAGGAGGAAAGACCACTTTGTTTTAATATCTCCAAATTTAACCCTTTTACATTTACTCCACTGCTGTGTTATTGCACACACCTGCATGTGCAGCAATGGTGATTGCATGTTTTAAAGAGTATTTGGTAAAATGAAATCACTCTCCTGCTCCATTCCATTTGCCAAACTGTCATTGCTCTCTACTAGACTCTTTGCTGACAAATCTCTGTTTTCTAATCTTCTCGCTCATCATATTTTAGGGGCATTTTTGCACATCGGTCTTGTTTCAGCCTAGAAATTGAAATGGTGTATTAATAGCATCAACACTTATATTCTTAGTATTCTTATTTGCCAATTTCTTTTATATTCGTGTTTCTTTGATATTTTTTCTGCTTTGTACCTAATGGTAACTGATGTATAATTTTTTTGCCTGTTATTTTATAAAATATATGTAGCCATTTGGGAAATTTTATTTATGGCTCTTAATATGTTTGTATATGTAATTATTACCAATTAATAACATTTGTAAAATGGAGATCCTAAATGCTTTAACTTTTACATACTTCTAAATCTTTAAGAATTTTCCTAAAGTTTTAAATAAGAGCTGACCAGAACTTAAAATACATGAGCATCTACTCCACATGAGGCACTGTGCGCACTATACACATCGAACTATCAAATATTGCCTTTGACCAAGAGTACATGCCAGTTCACACTGGAGAATGGGAAGCTGACTATATTGCTTCTTCTAATTGCCCTATGATTTCTATCAAAAAGGAGACTTCTTGCTACCAAGGTGAAGGCCCACACTTCCAAGGAGAGCAGGACCTTTACTCTTGCGAGGTTTCTACTTAAAACGGTGCAACTGCATCAGACGTTTGGCCTCTGCTCTACACAAGTAAGATGCATTGTCAACTTTTGCCAAATAGAAAGATGTCTCTGTTTGGGGCTTGGATGCAGAAATCTGTGGTTTATGTAGATCCACGACTATGACAGCTGATCAAACCACATCTTGTCTTTTTCCTAAAAGCCTTTAACCCAGACTGCTGAACAGAAGTCTGCTTTGAGGATGATAATCCAATTCAATGTCAGCAGTTTCCCTCTGAAAAGACCTGTCACTTTATGTCAATTGTAGGAATTTGTGTCATTTTCTGAAATCAGTTCATATTTGCTCTGTAGTACATCATTTTGCTCATGTCTGAAACAACGGAAGATGTACCTGAAAATTTATTGAATATGACAGTTCCCTCTGTCACGTAAATGAGCCTGAAAGGCAAAGGTGAATATTTTAGATGAAGCAAAAACACCTAAGTAAAATGACCCAAAACTTCAGGATTTAAATTTTATTTGGTATCATGATCACTGACTAAAATTAAGTGTGCTGGACAATTAGCAGATCTGTAAATTCTTTATCTTCCTGTTTTCCATTGGTCTAAATTTTGTATATCTACAAATACATTTTTATTTTTTACTTATAACATAAAATTGAACACCATGAATACTTGTCATTTAAGCATAGTGTTCTATTGGATGATGATTCTCCTGTCTTATACACAATAAACTACACATAGACATGCTTTTCTGAGAGCAGGCAAGTTTACACGACATCATTGACTGTCTTTCCACTTTCAGGGAGAGGGGAGACCAGGAAGCAGACGCCCTCATTGTAAAATGTTCTCTGTCACTGAGTGGATATCTTATTTGGTGTCATAATTTAAACAGCTGAGATGATGTTCAGCTCATTTTCCAAGGTCAGTTCTTTTCTGAAAATTAATATGCACTCCAAATTGAGGACCTTGAGAGCATCTATCAATCTTAAAATTCTTCTGCCCCCCAAATTTAAGATTTTCCTAGCATCTACATTTGTTTTGCTCTAAAACGGAACCATGGAAAATTTAGCACACCACACTGTGTCAGTAATATGAGGATTAATACTCAATATATGGAGAATATATGAAGGAATATGTCTTTTACGACATTTCTTTTTATGAGTGAGAAGGGACCTAATAAATTACTTTATTAAATCTCTTCTCACAAGTGAAGATAAATGTCATCAAGGGCTTAAGGTTTCATGCATTACATATAATGTACAGTTCTGTCGATCTTCTATATTTCTATATTTTGTCAAAATCATCCAATTGGCTTTACTTCATCATCAAATACTTTTTTTCTTTAAAACAAAAAAAAAATGAAATAATATATTGAGAGGAAAATGTCTGGATTCATTTAGTTTCTTTCCCAACTTGGTATGTGTGCTGCTGGGTTACTCCATTTTTCTACTCTAGTTCCTATAATTTCCCATCTCCAAGTCACTGTAGGTCTGATTTTGTTTAATGTTTAGGAGTAGAGATGTTTTAGAGTCTTTCCTAACTTCTCCTATTGTATGTTTGGTGTTAGGCAGACATGGTATGGCTTTCAGAATCTTACTCTTTCTCATGTGGCGTTTTAATAATCTTCATCCAACACTCTACTCTTTATGAAAAACTCAAGGGTTTCTGTTGGTATGTATCTAATGGTAGAGCATGTCTAGCATGTACAAGGCTCCTGGTTAAGTCACCACAACGGAAACATTGTTTTAAGCAATCAGAATTACCTTTCTGTCTCAAGCCACAAAATTCAATAAACTCTCAGCCCTATAATTCTTTTGATAATTGATAATTCTTTATCAAATCTTTCAAGTTTTCTTTATCAAATTCTGTCTTTTCATTATTATCCCCATTCTTTCCATCTTTAAATGCTTTAATGAAACACCATAATCTTCAACTGAACAATTTTATAGTCTGCTAACATGATGGCTTTAAAACTTTTTCCTATCACTATGAAGAAATATATTTAAATTATGACTTACTATAGACATATATAATTAAAAGTTGATAAAATAAAAGTTTCAAAAACTACTCCACAAATACGATGCACAGTGTCATTTTCTATTTTATTCTATTCCATTATTATATAAAAAATAACTTTAAAACCATAATAAGTGTTTGCTCTCTGTAATTGAAAAAAAAATATTGCTTATGTCCAGTCATGGTTCTTGCTAATGAATTTCCCACACTGGCAGCAAAACATTTGTGTCCAACCCTACTGAAATACATAACTTCCCTTAAAGCCTTTCTTTGGACTGCTGTCTTCTTATTAAATTTATTAATTACTATATCTACAGTCAGGAGTCTTCCTGTGTGTGCTACAAATCTAAGATCGAGTTATTCCATGTTGTGGTCCTACATGTCTTCCACATATGCTTGTGGGGCTGCCTCCTTCAATTCTTTGCATTTCCTATCCCTTTAGACTTTGCTCAAAATTCCCTCTGCCCTTCTATAAGTAATGTTCTAATTTATCCACAAACACAGGTGCTCTTGTTTTGTTCCTCAATTGTATGTTTATAAACCTAATCAGAGATATTCAAAGAACACACTCCCAGAGAGATCCGTACCTTGCATGCATAGCCATTCAAGCATGGTCTAATCTTAGTAGGGCGCTTGTTACCTTGTGGTTGAATCGCTTCAAGTATTTTATTCCTTGGTATGTTTCCTGTGGATTTTTTACACTTTCATTCACTAGACATCTTGCCCTAAGATTCTTTGTTACATGGGAGCATTCACTTTCAGCTAGAAAGTAGAAAATGACACGAACTTGAGTTCCAGCACAAACAACCAGATGATTAAGACAGCAGAATAAAATGAGTGGAACAAACATTTTCAGCTTCTCAGCAGCAGGAAGAGGAGTGCAGAGCCTGGGGGTGGGTGGCAATAGTATGTGTGTGTGGCGAGGGGGAGGGGGTTCTACAGCTTTCTGGAGAAGGAATCTTTCTGTCAAAAAGAAGTAACAGAAAAAAAGAATTTTGAGACAAAATATCAACAATTAAAGAAAGGGTGATGGGGAAGTGGGAGCTATTTAGAGAAATTTCCCTCCATTCACCTAAGGACCACTAAGAGTCAGAGGCTGAATCCCAGGTGATTACTGGACTATGCTTTTATCAGGTGAATCTACATAGGCTGGAGAAGATCAAGGGACCCAGAAATGTGAGCAGAACATTTCTGAAAGCTCAGTAAGGTTGGTGAGCAAGAAAATTTGCCCATCCATGGCCTAGCTCTTGCTGTGTTCATAAAGAACTCAGAAGGGTTACACTTTAGAAGAAGTTATACGAATTCCAATGTAAAGGCTATTTCAAACGTGGTCTAGCAAAGCTTAAAATAGACAGACAAAACCAAATAAGAGGACCTTAAAATAATATTTCTTAGCAAAATACAATTTAACATTCTTTAAAGAAAAGTAACGAATCTAAAACTTTCAATCAACAGTGTGCTTCATAATATATGAAGCTCATAAAATGTAATATAACACAAATACGATTACATAAAGAAGTGATGAAAACCTAATCATAATCGAAAGAAAATCAGGGCAGAGATGACCAAATTAGCAAGCATGCTTTAAGAGTTAAAGGAAAATATAAAGTTAATGAATGTGCTACTAAATAGAATAATTTTAAAAGAACAAATGTAATTTCTAGAGCTTAACAACATATTTTGAATAATAGCAAATAATAGGCTTATTGGTACATTAAAGCCTCAGGAAGAACCAAATCAGTAAACTGAATGTATTAACATAAAAAAATATTCAAACAAAGTCTCAAAAGCATTTGGCCTTACCCCACTTGTGGATGTACTAAGTGGCTTAGTGTCTGATGCATGTGTCTGCAGTCAAAGAAAGGAAGGAGATTAAGGAAAGTTCAAAATAAGAGTCATGAAAAAATAACCAAAGTACTTAAATTTGATGAAAATCATTACAATAAATACTCAAAGAAGCAAGGAACATCATGATTGAATTGTGATAGACCAATTGTTTAAAGCAAAAATACAAAACCTTTGAATGAATGACCTGACTCATGCCCAACATGCAGTGAAACACACTCGAGATTGACTTCAGATTTCTCATCAAGAACATAGCCAAAGTCAACGAAGTGTCATATTCAGAGTACCAAAAGTCAACATACAATCTTAGATTGGGTGAATACTTGTAGGTTAAATGAGCACTGCAAAGATGAGCAAAAAGCTAAGAGAATTCACAGCCAACAGACTGACACAAGCAGAGATGTTTAAAAAATACTAAATGTTTAGAAAAAACAAAGAGGTAGTTAGGCAGAAAGAAAATGCACGCTGGATGCATACTTAGAGAAAAGCACCTCGAGTGGTATGTAGTTGAGTAAATATGAAAGATACTTTTCTTGCTTTTAAATTTTATTTAAAGGAGCTTATTAAATGATAATTAGTGGTTTTAAAACAATGTAACAGTAAACTGTTACTTCTTTGTGGAGGAAAACACATGACAAAAATACCAAGGGTGGAAGAATGCTCTGTTGCTGTGGTGAGTTGTTCTTACTAGATGTGAAACGAGGCTGTCTCGCAAGATGCCAATGTGTAAATATTTCCACCAGTGATTGGTAAATGGTGGCCTGTAGCCCATATCTGTCCTGCATTCTGCTTTTGTAAGTTCTACAAGCAAAGAGACATTATTTTTACATTTAAAAATGTTATTTAAAGAAATAAAAGACCTTATGTAACCTATTAAGTAAAAGGAAAAGAAAAGAAAAATACTATTTGGCCAACATTGGAGTGATAGTATAACATGGAAAGGACATAGGCCAATAGTGAAGATAAAATAGAACATGAAAAATACTACATTCATTTCAAAGAATGAAAGGAGAACAAAATGGCAAAGATGTAAAAAGAGAAAGTAAATCTCAAGAAGATATATCTGAGCTCAAGAAAAGCAACAATTTCATTAAATATAAATGATCTAAACACTTCAATGAAAAGCATAGATTGCCACAGCAAGACCCAATCACATGATGTTTACAAAAGCTGCCTGAAATATACAGAAACTTACATACAAAACCAGAAGTACAAAACAGGACATATTTTAAAAGATCACTAATCTATAAATAAATATAAATAGCTTAAATGAAATTTTCTTATTTGGGGTTACAATGCCTTTTCCAGGATCCAAAGACCATCTGACAAAATCCTAACAACAGATATGAGAAGCCCTCTTTTGAATCTTTAGTAAAGATTGTCAATGAGACTTCTAAAAGATTATCATCTTCTATTGCTATTGCTTTGGGTTGCTTTCTGAGATGTGGATGATAAGTCTGTATTTCTGAAGACACCATGCACTTCAAATGCAGGGCCCTAAGTTGGAACTGACTTTGAATGCCTTATCCCTGAGCACTAACATTCATGGTACCAGGAATCACAATGCATGTCTCCAAAGGTGGGAAGCAACTAAGAGTCCTACCCAGCTGTGACATCTATAAACCAATCAGTAGAATGATAATTCTCAAATTACAGTTGTGGCATACATACTTTGGCAGTAACCAATAGATCTCTAATTGGACTTAAGACAACAAGAAGGAAAACATGCCTTGTACTAGAAAACTAACTAACTACCCAGGGTTAATGAATGATCTTATGAGGAGAACCTACAACTGATTGTCAATTTACTAAAAAAGAGGCTCTGATTTAAAAAAAAAAAAAAAAAAAATCAAGGATGAGTATATGGGAGGTTTTGAACAAAATAAGGAATATTAATTCAGAAAATAAATTAGTAACAAAAGGAGGAGGAGGAGGAAGAGGAGGAGGAGAAGGAGGAGGAGGAGGAGGAGAAAAGAAAAGAGAAAAGAAACCCTGAGTAGCAAGACAAGATAATGCTGTGAATCAACCTGTGAGTTCAGTGTGCAGATGACCATTTAATACCTACAACAGTAACTACAACTGTGTGGGTTAATAGCTTTATATCTGTGACCCTTCTTCCTCACTTGTAAAATAATCGATAATAGTTTTTAAAGAAATTTTTAGTATGAACAGTGTAGAATGTTTACATTCTACATCAATACCTACAAACAGTTTTTTAAGTGAACCATAAATTTACTCCCTTTTAAGGAAATTTATTATCATTTCATAATGATAAGACAGTCAAGAAGATTTTTTAAAAACCAAACCTGTATGTTAATGAAGAAAACATAAAAAAAAAAATAAAAAAAAACCTAAATAGCATAGGAAGAATTGTTTAAGCTTAAATATTGTTGAAAATTTCAACACTCCTTTTTTCAGCAATTCATAGATACAAGAAAAATCACTTAATGCATAGATGATCTGAACTATACTACCAATCACTTTGAACCATTTACCTTGTAGGAATCGTGTCCCCTAAATCCTGAGACAATACAGCACTTTTAGGTGCACATTAAACTTTTATGATAATAAATATACTGAGTTATAAGCAAGTTGGAACAAATTTAGAATTATTAAAATACGACATGGTATGTCCAAAGACAAAACATAAGGAAAATGCCTAAATATCTGGAAATTAAATAATATAGTTTTAAGTAATGGTTTCATCAAATGCTAAAATATTAGAAAAAATTTGAAGCAGATAAAAAGGAAAACACAACATGCTTCTTACCAAGGCAATATTTTTTTGGTGAAAATTATATCTTTACATGTTTATATTGAAAGAGGAGAATACTCTCAAAGTTATACGAGGAAAAGAAAAAATAAGATCAAAGAAGAAAGGTGATGGAAATCAATGATCAATGACTATGTTCAAATTTATTTATATGTCTCAAAATCCTTCAATGTGCGTAACTGATACCTCAATAACAGCCAACAAAATATCTCAGGGACGATTTGGAGCATCTCTCCCTGGGACATAATTTCACACTCCACCAGATAGTTAAATCTTGAGGATTTTATCTTCCTTTCCTAACCAGCCATGTGATCACCACCACAGTGAAAGTCTACCCCTAGAGGGCAAAAGAAAATATTTGTTATAATGAAAGGGATGACATTACTACTTGGTGATATGCTTAATTAAACATAAAAAAAATGCTGAAAGAACTTGTATACAACTTACTTCAAAGGAAAATATACTGTGAAATTGTCAAAATGTGTATTTTTCTCCCTAGATTAACTTACAGGTTTTAAAACTCAAATCAAAGTTCCAAAAATGTTATTTCTGGAAATCGTGAAAACTTTTTTTAGTGATTAGATTGACACCTCAAAATTTTCCTCAAAAACTATAGTAATCAAGACACTGTGTAATTAATGGCTACACACACACACACACACACACACACACACACACACACACACAGATAAGTGGAGAGGAGTAAAAATTCTGAAAAGGTCTTTCTCAATCACTTTCCACTTCACTTTGAAACAAAGTCCCTCACCCATCCTGAAGCTCACTGGTTTGGCAAGACTGTTTGGCCAATGAGGACCAGGGATCTTCCTGTTTCTCTACCCATACCCAGGGCCAGAGTCACAAACATGAACTCTTGTGTGCAGCTGTTTGTGTGAGTGCTGGGATCCAAACCCAGACCCTCACACTTATGCTACAAGCACTTCTGTGGGTGAGCCACCTCACCAATCCCCAGATATCCCTTTTCAAAATTGAAACTTTTTCCATCTCACACTATGTGGATAACTTCATTTGAAACAGACTTAGAAAGAAATGACTATAAAACGTATGAGAAAAATAAAGTAAAACTTCCTGATTCGGTGGTAGTCAACTATGTCATAGAACATTACCAAATGAACCTTAAAGGAAAAAAACTATTAATCACTTAGAACCTTTCATTTTAAATGATATTGAAAGCCAGTCATACGCTAGGATAAATTATTTGTATTGTGTGACATGACCAAAGACTTAGAACTGAGAATAAATGAGAATTATAACTCAGTATGAAGAAAGAAAACAAGCTTCAAAGATTGGTGGAAGATAGAGGTTTCAGAGAATAGACTTTCACAGGTATTAAATCCATGAGGGAATGGTGGTCTTTACTAGTTGTCCAGGAAATGCACATTACAATTAAATTACACAACAGTACAGTTTGCTAAAATGGTTGAGATTCAAATGATTGACTACTTTAAAAATTTGAAGCAACTAGAACTTTCACTCAGTACTCGTAAGAATGCAAAATGGCACAGTCACTTTGAAATCATTTTTGTCAATGTAAATTTGCATTTATCATAATGCAGTATTTTCACTCCTAAGTATTTATTCCTAAGAGAAATGAAACATATGTCTACGTAAAGACTGGTTTAAAAAATTCACAGCAGCTTGATTCATTATAGTCTAAGCCTAGAGACAATCCAAGTGTCTATCCACAGTTTGTATGTGGATAAACAAACTGTGTGCTAGCCTTTCAGGGAAGTATCACTCAGTAACAAAATGGAATAAGCTACTGAAATGAAACATAGATGAATCCCAGAAACATTATACTGAGTAGAGAAGGCCAGATGCAGAAGAAAGCACACAATGTTAACCCATGTATAAAGAATACTATAGCCAGAAGGCAGAACAAAGGTAGCCAGGGCTGGGAATTAGCACTGGGCAGATATAACTAAGTTACCTTTCTGAGATGATGGAAGAATCCTGTGCCATGATCATAGCTGAGTTTGCACAGATGGTAAGTTTGTCAAAGTTCATCTGTTTTGAACATTTAAAAATAGGAGAATATTTTATTGTATATGAATCACACCTTAATAAAACTAAAATTTTAAAAGATTATTAATAATACCTTTATAGTTTGATCTCCTGTTTCCTTCCAGTATCACCTTGAAAATACTAGTTGTATAGCCATACATTCTCAGCAACAAGGACAATATTTGGCAGACGGTATGTAAATATTAAATATTAGATGAGTAAAACACACAGGCATCTGAATAAAAAAGTAAATCACACTGAGTATTGTCAGAAAATATGAAAGCCATTTAAAAGTAAAAACTGGACCAGTGAGATAATCAGTGAGGTAAAGGCATTTGCCACCCTATGATGCATGCCTGACGACCTGAGTTCAATTCCTGGAACCAATGGAAAGGTGGAAGGAGAGAAATGATGCACAACATTGTCCCCTGACCTCCACACATGCACTGTAGCACACACCCACACACACATATCACAGACACAAAATGATAGTAGATATTTTTAAGAGAAAATATATTCGAGGAATCCTAGAACAACTCCCTGTTTGAATGTTTTAAGAACCTATCATGACTTGACTCCTGATAATCCACCACTAGTAACAAATAATTTGAATGAATGGAGCATAGTAATCCTCGAAGTCTGGAGGTGGAGAAGGAAGTCCAGAAGTTTAAGGCCAGCATCAGCTACACAGGGAGTTCAAGCCCAGCGTCAGCTATCTTAGATCCTGCCAACAAAAACAAAAAGAAAGACTAGGAACCAAAAAAGTATTTTGGATGGGAAAAATAGGTTCTCCAAGATTCAAGATTTTCATTTTTTAATGCAGGTATATCTGGAGGGGATTAAAAATCAAATAACACCAGTCAATAATAATACTTCAATTGTACTTAAATTTCCAATAAATAAGTATCATAATAACGAAAAGGTTAGACATTCTGATGTAGGAAAGAGAGAAAAGGACTCCCTGAGGTGCACTGCTGGAGAATGTTAGTCTGGGTGGTGTGTCTTGGGTATTTTGACAAGGATTTTCTGTGTTTGCATAGTCAATGGTGTGTTGAAAGGAGCAGAAGTGATATTAAGGGAAGTAGTAAATATCTTTTAGATCCCTTTTTTATTTCTCCCCTCGAGCAAGCTAGTTTGTCTCTTGGAACATTCCAGAAGAAGATTCTCTGGGACAGTGGCCAACACAAGAACCATCTGTTTGGGAAGTTAGAATGCAATGCTTCTCAAACTCTTCTTTTCTTTCTCCCCAAACCCCACTTCCAAACTGGCACCTCCATGAGGTTCAGTTTAAAATGATAATAAATGTTACGTGAGTTTAATTAACACTAAACAAGTAAAATAAGCATTGCATTTTAGAAAGAACTTATTTTTTCCTTCCAGAATGCCCATACCAGTTGGAAAGCACAAAGATGGAAGATACAATCCAGTTAAACCTTTGGACGGTGTGCCTGAGAAAATGCATCAATTCACACTTCATTTTCTTTCCCCAAGGCATCAGAAAACTGCATTCCTAAGCAGTGTGGCACTTGGGCAGGGCCATGGAACAATTCTGGAAAGTTAGGTGTGTGCTCCTGGCTTGGCAAAGGCAGTGAAGGGCACTTTCACAAGTCTGTCAACTGCCCCTCTTCCCTGATTTGCTGAGTGCTGACAATGATTAAATAGCAGAAGTGCTCTGCTTGGGACTTGGGAGACTACAAAGGAGACAAATAGGAAAAGCTAGAAATAACTTTTGTTGTGCAAAGTACTGTGATTTGACTTAGTTTCACCTATAGTGACTGATAGCAACTGGTAGATATTTTACTCAAAATAATTACTGTTTAAAAACAAAAACAAAAAAAAAACTGCATTACAATCAAAGAACAGGAAAAAAAACAAACCAACAAAAAGCCTTGTGACTTAGAAAAATAATGGGAGTTACAGCAATGACCTTCCACTGATGAACTTAAAAGAACATTTGTTTCATGTCTTAGATTTTCAATGTGCATCTGCCTGGGTCAAGCTGGTAGCCAGGTCCATTGGACATTGGCTGTTGGATTTGAGACTTCAAGGAAGACTGAAGTCATGACAGATCCAGATACTGATGATCAATTCCAGCTCACTGGTATTTAAAAAAACTCTCAAATCTTATTCTTTCACAGGTAGAATGAATTGCGTATGGCCACCTCTGGAGGCATTACTTGTTGGTCGTATACTTCAAATTAAGGTGACGTTTTATGTCACCAGCTGTGAAAGCAGCAGAAGTGGGTTCTAAAGTGTGTGACCTCGTCTTTTAAGTCTCACACTTGAAGAAGCTGATGTCGACTTATCATGTAACACTCAATTTGCACAACCAATTATCAATCTAGAATTTTTTTCAATGCATTCCTATTTATTTTTGGTATCATACGAAGTTTCCAAAAGCTTGGGAGCATAACAGAATTAGAAGTTCAAATACAGTATTTTTGAGAAGTATGAAGTGTATTTGATGAAAATTCAGTAAGGCTATCTCCTTGTCTTCTTACTATATGGCAATGTATGGAGTAGGAAGATATGAATAACTCAACTCTTTTTAATCTTTTCTAATCTTTGTTTACTTCAATGGGATGTTTCATATTGTGATTCTGTATGAAACATTTATAAAATGCTATGTTCAAGAAGATTCCTTATGAAGTAGCTTATTAAAAGGGCATGTAGTTTTTCTCCAAAATAATATTTTAATTCATAATACAGGAACTGAAAACTTCTGAAGAAGATAAGAAAGTAAAAAACTTAGATTTTTAGAGGGGAACACATACACACTCTGACTCTATTACATAGTCTTATACATTTTGTATATGTGAAAAAAACTATATGAATATAGAAACCATTGATTACATCCATGATACAAGAGCTGTGACTCGGGTTTGACCTATTGTTTCCTTTCTCTTCTTTTTATAATTTTTTTTTTAGAAAGAGAGAGAGAGAGTGTGTGTGTGTATGTGTATTATGATAGATGATAGATAAATAGATAGATAGATAGATAGATAGATAGATAGATAGATAGATAGATAATAGATAGATAGATAATAGATAGATAGAGTGAGTTAGGGGTAGGTGTCCCCCACAACCCAATATGGAGCTTTCTGATAACCAGCAGGCTCAGTTCCAAAAAGGCAAGGGAGCCACAGGGAGCAGGAGGCTAATAGATGTTAGAACAAATAGGAAAATGAAATAAAATAATAAATCTCCCTACTCGACGTTAAACAAAACTCCAGTTGCAGGCAGAGGGAAGGGACTTATTCCTGCCTCAGCCTCCAAGACTCCACATTGAGCTGCAGAAGGAATATGTCCCTGTAGCTGCTTCCAGCTTCTAAGACCTGCTGCTCCAGAGACTTTCCAGACCAGCTGGACAAGGAGAGCTACCTTCTGTTCCTGTCATTGACCTGTAGACTTGTTCTTGGTTGGCACCCGAAGCCTTCTGGGAGCTTTCAAGCCACAGTACTTCTAGAGCTGTAACAGCTCTCAGCAACACCCACTGCTACCAAGAGTCCAAACCTGCTTCGCTTAAATTCCACATAGCAAACTGTTGAATGTTTTATCTCATTTACGGTTGTTAATCCCATATTGGCAATAAAGTACCTCAGGTTTGTACTCTGCTGTCTTCCTTCTTCATTCTTGGAGGAAAGTCAAACGAAAACCCAGTTGGAGACAGAAGGCAGTCTCTACCAACCATGTCGCTGTGACTTCAAGTATCCAGTAAAATTCAATTTTTAAATCCATGGAAGTATTTGTCTTTTCCTTTAAATGGCTTCTATAGAAATACTAATATTATATAATATATATAATATATACATAATTTATTTATATATATATATATATATATATATATATATATATATATATATATATATCTCCTTTGGCTATAAATAGAGGATAGTATGGGATTACTTATTTCAAGACGAGGCAACTTTGTTTGCCAATCACTCCACTGATAGCACTGGTCAATGTTGTTTGTCTACCATCTCTGACATTGGCCTTGGGTACCTGAAGAACCAGATAGAGGCTGTGTTCCTGGAGTAAGCTATTCCTCATTTCCTCCAATTAGGAGCCAAGAATGCATTGTACGTGTGTGTGTGTGTGTGTGTGTGTGTGTGTGTGTGTCTGAAAGAGAGAGAGAGAGAGAGAGAGAGAGAGAGAGAGAGAGTTCATTTATTGCTTTATTAAGGAAAATGGTTAGTTCAAAATGAAAATGAAATCTGGGGCTAGGGATGTTAGTGGTAGAGAATTTGTTTATTGTGTGCAAGACCCTGGATTGATCCTTAACACTACTAAAAAGGGAAAATATTTTATTATTTGTTTGTTATTTGTTTGTTCCTTGGGTTTTCATTTAATTTTATTTTGTTTTTGAGACAGGGTCTCTCCACAGTCTTGGATGTCCTGGAACTCACTATGTAGACCAGGCCAGTCTCGAACTCATGAAGATCTGCCTGACGTTGCCTCCTCAGTGCTGGGATTAAAGGCACACACCACCACACCTGGCTTATTTTATTACTTTTTTTCCTCAATTAATATATGCACCCAAACTGTGAGAAGAGAGAACCATATTTTAATGGAAGCAGAAGAGAAGAGTAGAAAAGAAAGTAATGGAATACATGTGACACAAAAACAGAAAAGAGGGACACTCGTGGAGGAAACCAGCAAGGCAGAGACAGTGGGGAACACACTAGAGGAGGGGTGAACAAGGAAAAAATATAATGACACTTAGGTATGAAAATGCCAAAGTGAAACCCATGACTTTGTATGCTAACTTAAAATCTTAAATTAAAAAAATAGAAGTTCCTAATTTTGACACAGGTGCCTTGAATCCAGGTGCCACCTAAAATCTTACAAACATACCTGTCAGCTTGGGTTAGAAAAGAAAACTGTGTCAAGTTATAACCTTTTTTTTTTCAGTTGTAGGAACTACCTGCTAGCAAATGTGACACAGGCCACAGATTACCACCTGGAGCCGTTTGGGATCCAAAACTTTCAGGAAAACCTGAAAGGCCGGAGATAGACAGAATGAAGTAAAGGTGCCCACAGAGTCCATCAGGTCCCCCATCATTCTGTCTACAGTGTCACTTAGTGTGGGACTTTCCACATTTTCCATAATGTAAGATGGAATTTAAGTTTCTGTTTCTGGCATGCCTTGAGTTCTTCCTTCCAGCCAGCAAAACCCCCTTTTGTTGGAACCTGAGCTCACCTTCTACAGCTTGATTCTAAATGACCAGGAAGAGCAATGTCCTGTCAGGCATGTGATAACCATCCCCTTCCAGGTGCTGTGCCTGGCTTGGGTTTAGTCCTCTCTATGCTTAGGGATGAGAGCCTTTAACTTTACCTTGATGGGCTCTGCATTCTCTCCAAATTCCATGTCTTCTGTCAGTTTTGTTTGTCAATTTGGAGCACGCCTTGATATAGAAGATCCTGCCAGGGTAAAATATTCTAGAAGGATGCTTTCAGTTCCTGTTGGCCAACCCCTGCTAACAGAATGGATGATAAAGGTCAAAAGTCAAAGCTACCTAAAACCTAAGCTGACACTCAGTCCCCATTGCTTCCTCATCATCTGTCTTCACTCTATTCAAACGAGATGAAATGTAGTTTTCCAGTGGAGGATTATAATATGGAACATGCCAGGGCGCAGGCCTCCCATTACTGCCTCAGAATCTCTTTCCTCAGCCTCTGAACATCTACAAATGTATGGCTTTTGGAGCATCTCTTGCCTCATGACACTATGAGATTCTACTAGATCCTAGAGCTCACCACGTTGCTTTCTTTATCTTCAGCTCCCTCCATACTAGTTAGGGTTCCTTTCAGTGTAGACAAAAAAAAAATCATCTCAAAGTATTAATAATAAAAGAAAGAGGCCCAGGCTTTTTATTTCTATAGATATGCAAACTTAATATGAATGCTATTGTAGTGCATGAATTATTATGAAATTTGATATTTGCAATATAGAGCATGTTCATGAATTAGATCTATTATGGTGCATGAACTTACTTGTTAATTTCTTTGCAGTAAATAAGTTATTGCTATTGTTGAATTTACATCTCCATAGACAATTAAACAATTTGATTATTTCTGTATTTTACCGTTAATTTAGACAAATTTATACGAGTAACATTTTTTAATGTTTTTACCATAGTACTCATTGTATGTAGGATGAGTTTTGTAAGTATATGTTTACACAAATCTACAGTATTGTTTGACCATGCCTTCCTCCAATCTCCTCCTTTTCCGCCTTTAGTCATCTTCCTTCCCTTGACAATTTCACTTCTACTTTCATGCCATGTACACATTCATATTTTTTGTTTCTACATAAAATTCAGGATCCACAAATGATTGATTCTGTGAATATGTCTATGTATATTTTATGAGGAATACCCATAGAAATCTCTATGGTTCTAGAGATCAGTGTGTGTATTATATTCTCAATACTAGCATTTTATCTAATTGGTAAAATATTTACCTTTTTACTTTCTCTTCAGTTAACAAAAGTTCTTAATGCAATGGATGTCCTCACTTGTCTTATTCATGATATTTTAGTTTTATGAACTTCTCTAACTCAATATTATAAGCATATTTGGAGGTTCCTTCATTTTAAAGTTTTGGTTTTATGTTTAAATTTTGAATATTTCTAACACTGACATGCACATGCTACGATCTAGACACCTAGTCTACTGTTTTTATGCAGGAATAAGCAGTTTGCATCTTACTACACAGTAGCCAATGTCTCAGTAACGCCAATTCTCCAGTTCTGTCTTTCATGTGGTTGAGTCTGTTCCTCTAATGTTTGGGGGCTGGAGTTTTGGTGTTGAGAATAGCTGTGTTTAGAGGTTCCAGAACATGTCAGATAAGGGAACTAGTACAAGGCAGTCAGATTGCTGTCTGGATCATCCTTAGATTGACATAATTCTGGGGTAATCCCAGCTAACTCTCACAAGCACATATTTCAAAAATAGTGGTATCCATTCATACCTCCCCCCTCCACACACACTATGGAGAAAGATTACCAAGTAGTTTAGAACCCAAACTGAATGAGCTTACAGATGCTTGTCCTTTTAGTCCTCAGATTGTAATTCACTTGTCAGATAAATTGTTCATATAAATATAAATAATATAAATTTTTTTATAACCAGAGAAAATTGAGGCTTTTGCCCCTAGTTAAGGAAGCTTTATTCATAGCAGACAGAGACCATTACAGAAACCCACAATTAGTCAAACTGCAGAGAAAAGCTGCTATAGGGTGCCTGTTCCCAAATTCTATGTCTACAATATAACCCTTACACCTAAGGTTCAGGGGACATATTGGAAGAGGGCGTGGAAAGAGTGTAAGAGACAGTCAAGGACGTTACTGAGAGATCATGTCTTCTCTATGTGACATGGAGCTGCACCCATGAAATCTTGAAAATATGGTCAGCCTAACAAGATACAGACAGTAACAACTGTTGGCATCCAGTGTGGATGGAGGAAATCTCATAAGGACTCACACTTATATAAAGAGCTATAGACAGTCAATGACTGCTAAGAGAGGGAGGATCAGTCTTCTCCAGGGATGAGCCCTTCGTAGGTTATCCAATGCCAAGGATATGCCCCAAACACATACACATGTGTGCAACACTAAGTAGACTCAGCATGCTTGAGTGTTCGGGGATGGTAGAGAGGATAATAATTAAAGGAGATGTCATTAATTTGAAAGGGAGATGGGAAACACAGGAGGAAATGGAATCTGGGCTGTTTGGGGTGGGGATGGTGGAAATACAATAGTAATGTATGAAATTCTCAAAAAAGAAATGCAAAAGAAATTGTTCAGGTCCCACATTGTCTATGCTATTCCTATAATTGTAGCTTTTGTCATTTGAAATTAGAGGAAATGACTCAGTTCCTATGAAGGAAAGTTTTATGTTGAGCAAAAGCTGCTCCATTCATTTTCAATTTAAGTGTAAGAAATAATTTTTGAAATGTATTAGACCATTCATGCATTTCAAAATGGAAAGTCTATATTTTGGTGGCAATGACAGCTGTCAGACAAGTATTTTCCCATCTGCCCCCCACCAACACACACACACACACACACACACACACACACACACACAGTCTAGGAGCAGAATGGATTTGCACTTTCTATAAACTCTTGGGAAGTTTATGCTTCCTTGTGTGACTTGCTTTGAAGTATGACTTAGAGGAGGGGACACATGAGGAGCGATTGCCCCATCCCACTTGTGTCCCCCTCCCTGGTTTTATTGACTATAATAAAATTGTAATAAAACATATATCTACCCCCATCATTGAATACAATCCTCTTCTATATACAGAGTTTGCAAAGTGTCCTAATTAACTAGCTTCCCTGGGGGCCACTTTTCCTCTTTGGTCAAAATCATATCAAAGACGAGTCTTAGGCTCCATTTGCTGCCTAAGTAGCTTTTTTCTAACAACACTCTTCTACAATAGACAGTAGGGGCAGTCCAATGACATCGTTTATATGGAATCAAGGGTCGGACGGCACTTTCTGAGCAGACTGTCTGGATACCTTTCTCAGTTTGAGACATTTTTTTTTTCCTTTTCCTTCTGCCTGTATCCAATCTGAGTCATTCACCAGCTATTTCTTTCATATCAGGGGTTTATGCTTTTTTTTTTCTTTTAATGAAAGTAAACTATATTTGAAAGTTGAGTCTGTGATGGGATAGCCTTGTCTCCAGGGCAACCAGGGAGTTTTAGGTTCCATTAACATAATGAATCAATAATCTGAGGCCAGGGTTGGAAGTCCCTAGGCCAGGTTACATCACTCTGATAGGTGACATATACCATAGGCCCTGGAGATATTTTAATATGTCCATAGCCATCGTTAACCTTATTTCTTTTGTAATATAGTACATCATCCATCATTCTACCTCTATCACTAGTTATATATACAAAACAGTATTGATATATAATGAGATTGAGAAATGAACCACTTTCTATTAAGTCACTGATATTTGGAATAGTTTGGTACAGCAGTTAAACCTAGCCCTCCTTGACTATTCCCAACTTTGCTTCTCTCCTCAATGACTATTTTGGCAGTGTCTTCTAAGTGACAGATTTTGAAAAGCTTACTCTATCTCAGAGATCCTGTGGATTCAGTTCCAGACCACTGCAATAAAGCAAATTCACAATGAGGCAAGTCATGAATTTTTAGTAGATATTAAAGGTGTGTTTATACTCTATTGTACTTGATTAAGTAAGAGCACAATACCTAAAAACAATGTGCATATATTAATTAAAATATTTTGTTGCTAAAAGTTGCATAACTATCTGGGGCATAGGGAAAAAATAAAGGCACAAATAAACTTTCTGAACATAGGGTTGTCACAAACCTTTAGTCTATAAAAACATAGGATCTTCAAGGTGCGTTAAAGGGAAATACAGAAAAGGAACTATATCTGTATAGTGTATTACATTTATGACATTATGTAATAATGTATAACATTATTTTATTGTACACATGCAACAATATCAACACAATCCAGGTAAGAGAAGTACAGTAATTTTTAAAACTTTTTAACTATGAATCAATTTTGAGGAGAGGTTACTCTCCACTTGGACATCCCAGATGGCTAGATTTGCATTTTAAAGTATTAAACCTTCTATTAAGATAACCCTAGGCATCCTGAAGGTTAATCATCAGAAGGCCACGCTCAAAGGACATGATGGCTGTCATTAGGATAAGATGCTGTCGGTCATCTAAGAAAAAAAATTAACTTGAAGACGGAGATAATAAAAATTTGACCCAAATGCTGAACAAAAACTTCATACCCGGAACAAAAAACCCTACAGAAAAAGTAATTTAGAGTTGAGCAGTAAGTACTGAGGCTTATTCACTTTTACTGTAACTAGTTCTTTTTAAGTGCAATAAATCAAATTTTAAAAAGTTATGTCATCACAAAACCAAATCCTCATGGGACTAATTCATTTGATTATAGACTCAGGTCTATGTACCTTTATTCATAGAGTCCAAATGCTTTATATTATATTATATTATATTATTATATTATATTATATTATATCAGATTATATTATATTTATTGTATAATATCTTTCCAGTCACTTTATCACATAAGTAAGTAAAGTCAGACTCTACTACAATAAAAATACATTTTACATTGATTTTATAAATTACTGGGTATATAATATAATATATTATTAAATATAACTTTAGATTTACTTAGCAAATGATTTTTAGCAATTAGTAAGATGATATAAACTAATGTTTTGTGAACATAAAGATGACTCTTACCTAAGAGATCCAGAAATCTTTGCTTGATTGGTTTTGTTTAAATAACCTGCCTTGTATGAGCCTGTGTTTTAGGGCATATCTGTAGGTAGATTTTTCTGTGGATCCTTCTTCATATTGTTTCCACATTTCCATATTTACATAACAGGATAATTCCACAGTTCTTAAAGTACTATTGAGCTTTTCAATTTGTACACAATCAATAGCCTTCCCCCACTCAAAAAAAAAAATTCTTCTCCAAAAGAGACAAGATAGTCTGTGAACTTGCAGAGAAAGGTTAAGGACAGGAAGCAGAACTGGGATTCTAGCCATTCTACCACTCCCAAACTAGATTTTAGTTTAGCTATTACTGCACAGAAAGAAAAACAAAATTAAGCTGGAGGGGAGTCAGAGATTAAGAATCACTAACTGTTCTCCAGATGGACCTAGGTGGCTCACAACTGTGTGCAAGTCAGGCTCCAGGGAATCCAGTGCCACCTTTGGCATCTGTGGGAAGTGAACAGACATGGTGCACATACATGCATATAGGCAAAACATTCATACTCATAAAATAAAAACAAACCTTAAAAAAGAAACAAATTAGCAAATGATATTCAACTATTGTACATCAATTAATAGGAAAGCTCCTTGCCTGTAAGGTATACAACAAATAATCTACTGAGCTGGGATACAAGACGAGCAGTACAAGTTTCTGCCTTTGAAGAACCAATAATCCAGATGCTGGATGGTTACAGATGTATGGAGAGCTGTTTTGATGTGTGAGTATATTAAGAGCCCTCCTCCTTCCTCCTCCTCCTCTTTCTCCTCCTCCTCTATCTCCTCCTCCTCCTTCCTCCTCCTCTGTCTCCTCCTCCTCTTTCCTCCTCCTCCTTCCTCCTCCTCTGTCTCCTTCTCCTTCCTCCTCCTCCTCTGTCTCCTCCTCTTCCTTCCTCATCCTCCTCTTTCTCCTCCTCTCCTCCATCTCCAACAGTGTGTTCCAAGACCTCTGAGAATTGGTTGGTTCCACAATGCATCTGGACAAGATGCGGCCTGCGCTCCATCTTCAGGACCCCTTAATGTTTGTGATATGCATGAGGAGAAGAGCAGAGCAGGTGAATTCCCAGCTAGTTGAACCAATGGTGAGGAGCCACACAAAACAGCAAGGTGAAGATAACTGTGGATAAGTAATAGCATCCTGGGGATAATGGTAGGTGCTGGTGTGTTGGAAATGGAAAAACCAACAAACAAAACAAAAAACGCACAAAGATCATTTAAGATATATGTATTTAAAAGGATGAATTTGCTCACCTGACCTTTGAGACTCTTCTAAAACTGTGGCTCCCAGGTGTAGGGTGGTGCTACATTGAGATAATCCTAAGCATCCTGAAGGTTAATCACTGTAGATGATAGCCTGTGTAGTAAAGACATGTATCACATCTAAGCAAAACTATGCAATATCCTGTGTCACCTGCATTAAGAGTCCTGGCGTAGTGTTTGTGGATATATATTTACAATATATATCCTGTGGAGATGGGTGGGATGCCAGTCTTTGCAAGAAGAGTTACTGTAGAAGACATTTTAAAGAATGTACATTGACTGATAATTTTGTGTCATCCTTACTGAGTAATGCAGTCTTGTTTGTCAAAGGTGCTAATTACTATGTGTGTCTGAAAAGGGAAGAAAGAGAAAGAGACTAGTTTCTGGTTCAGTGACTGGTAAGATAGTTAACAAATGAGAAAAAAATTGAATGAAAAAATAGACTAAATTAGTATGGAAGTAGAAATATGTGGTTTGGAAGTACCCATGTATTTTCATGGTGGACATGTTCCCCCAACAGTTACACACATGAGCCAGAAGTACAATGGACTCTCTGGGACAGAAAATATGCTAATCTGTATATTCTCCTTATGAATAGTGGTTAAAATTATAAGAACAAATAAAATCATCCAAAGAAGTTATGAAGCAATTATCTACCAAATTTAGATTAAATAATCCAAACTTCCAAAATCAATTTCATCATTCCAGTTGTCTCATTGGCTAAATAAATTTTTAGTTAAATAGCAAAATCAACTTTCACTGGGAATTTTCATCTTTATAACTTCTTGTAAATTAGTTTTCCTTGGTTTAAAATGAAGAGTAAGACAGAAACATAATGGGTGCCCCTGTATTGACACAGTCCATGTGTTTTCATTTTCTCCCTTTTAGATTTGAAATGTTCTATTTGCATATTTGATAAATTATATGGGGACCCTTTGAGATAACTTATCTTGCCTGTCTTATTTGCCATTATATTCCCAGCTATAAGCCTGGCATTTGTAGTTATATTTCTTCTGTAGTTGATAAATCCATATCAGTTCAGTTTGCAAGCACTTGAGGATGATATGCCACAAGGAAATAACCATTCTGTCTCCCATGTTCATATGAAGACACCATCAACGTTTCTTAATTGGGTTTTGTTGTTTTGCTTTTGTTTCTGTTTTTTTTTTTTTTTTTACAACAGTTTCCTGTAGTCAAGGCTGGCTTTGAACTCCTATATAATATCGTCTCTTTTCTAACTCCTGATCCTCCTGCCTCTGACTCCCAAGTGCTAGGATTATCTACATGTGCTGCTATGCTCAACTGTATCAGTGTTTATTGTTTTAAAAAAATTAAGGATATTAATTCCTTCTTTTCCCATCCCTGCTTTTCATTTATACTTTATACATTTTACATATAATGATTTCAAAATATATTCCAAATCTGACTGCTTCCCCAAACTAGGCAACACTGATCCATTACTTCTCACCAGGATTAGAATAGTTCTTTTCAACTGTCCCTGTTCTTGCTTGAGTATGGTTTTATTGTATCTCTTAAGTAGTCATGTGGTAAAGCATTGGCCTGTGATATGGTGATATCATGAGATAGTGTGGTCCTTTAAGAACTGGGGCATATTGGAACATCCTATGGGTAAGTTAGTTCTCCTAGAACCAGTTTTATGAAAGCTCAATCCTAATACCTAAAGAGTCTCTCTGTCTAACATCCTTACCCCTTCCTCCAGCACATGTCCCCAACACTGCTGGCGCCCAGAAACTTAATAAGCTCTGTGTGTATGTGTGTGTGTGTGTGTGTGTGTGTGTGTGTGTGTTCAACTGTGTCTGTGCATATAGAGGCAAGAGAGCAAGTGATCTTTTCCATCACTCTTCACTTTATGTTTTGAAACAAGATCTCACAGTGAACCTTGAGCTAACCATTTGGGCTAGACTAGCTGGCCTGGTAGCCCTTGGGATCCGCCTAACTCTTCCTTGGATCCAGTGATCTGAGATTGTGGACTCACTACATGGGTGCTGGAGATCCAAACGTGTTCTTCATGCTTTACTCACTAATACATCTCTCCAGCCTCAACTTCTATTTATAATGTTAGGTTACCTTCAGCATTTACTCATCATTTGTGTATTTATTTATAATTATTATATGTGTTCATGATGTGTGAGTGTGGGTGCACACATGCCACAGTGACCATAGTTCTCTTTCTACTGTGGGTTCTGGGAATCAAACTCAGATTTTCACAGCTAGCACCCTTACCAAATGAGCTAACTCACCAGCCTCAGTGATGAGAACAAGAGATAGAAGATGGTTAGATAGGGCAAGGATCCTAGAGTAGCAGCTCTGAAAATGCCCTTACTAGAGGCCAGGAGTGACAGAAGAGAGTTTTGGTTCCAATTTCATTCTTATCTCCTAAATGTGGACCTTTGTATACATATGAGAGCATGTGACTGAAACAGAGGGATCACGTAAACACTTCATGCTTGGCCCAACTGAACTGACTAGGTCATTCCCTCCCTATGCAGCACCCTAACTCCCAGACTACCAGATTATCAGCTCGATGATGCCCTACTTCCTGCAGTCCCCTGCCCCTTGTTATACAGCAACTCTGTTATCTATCATCTATCTATCTATCTATCTATCTATCTATCTATCTATCTATCTATCATCTATCATCTATTTATCTTTCTTTCTTCCCCCTTCTTCTTTCTTCCCTCTCTCCCTCTTTCTTAAGCTTCCACTTGGAAGTACACAATAAATTTATCTCTAAGATACACCTTCTGTTGTCCACAAATTTCATTCTGTGAATTCAGGAGATAGGAGCCCAAAAGCCTTCGACTTGGGGTGACTTCGGTGTCTCTCTAGTTTTCTAGAACTCTAGTCCTCCAAGAAAAGTTCACCAAGAGACAAGAAAACTTTCATCATTTTCAAAGACACCCCAATATTCCTCTTTCACTAGTATTCCACTACAGTAATAAAATTAACTAATACAAAGGTAATCACTTCATTTTCTATGGAAATATAAAATGTTCCAAGGACATATTCACTCTTCAATATTAAATGATAAAAACAGAAGCTTGGTTACAACTAAAGAAGCACAACCAAGTTTATACAAGCCTGAAGGACAACAACAATGATAAAAATAATTACACACACACACACACACACACACACACACTCAGTCCTGTTGGAAAAGAGAAATATAAATGTTTATACATAAATGTAAAAACAAATAGCTCTGAAACAAAACTATCTTCTTCTAAGATACTATCAGTTTAATCCTAAACTTAGATTTAACAATGCATTTGCAGCTAGCATACTAACTACATGCCTACCAAAGTCATAAATCTGCCCCAGTGAGTCTGATCTAGTACAGGGCTATGTTCACTTCAATAGCAGCTGAAGCCATCAACTATACGGTCAGTGCTACCATCCCACAACGATGGCTTTGCATGCCATCCACTTCATTCACAATTGTGGGTAGTCCTGGTACTCCCTAGTGCTCATCGTGGATTATAAACTATTTAACGCGTGTAAGAGCCCCACACTTTAGTTGTTAGAAAATTACCGAGGCCCCCAGTAGAGCTGTGTTGCTACAGAGGCTTTCAGCAGCACTGCCTCTGCTCTGCACTTGTGTCTCTACTTCCTGTTCACAGATAGAAAGCACATTAACAGACACAAAATCAGAGAACCCTGGCAAGTGATTCAACTACCGGATAAGAATAAGTCTCTTAGTATGGGCATACATTTCTTAACAGAGCCCAGCTCCAACAGTATTGGGTGGGGGCCCTTCTTACGTTAAACAACCATTGAGAAAGTGGAGGGCTGGCATTTACATCCTCTTTTCACGGCACTATCCTAAGCTTGACCCTCTGAAATGAATAAATTACACAGATAAGAATACTGATAGCTGTTATTTTTAAATTATATCTAAATAAATTTTAACTTTACAACATCCCTATAGAATTAGTTAGTTGCAATTTCAGATGACGATTTTGCTTCTCAGAAAAGTTCAGTAACTTGACACGTCACCATGGCCTCATGTCTTCACGTGGAAGGGTATTGGTAGGATGCTAGCAGATCTTATCCCCAGAGAAGCACCCAGCTTTCACGTGCACACACACACGCACACACACACACACACACACACACACACACACACACAACTTTCTCATGAACTGTGGTATCCTAGGTTATCAAAAGATTTAACTTACTTCCTGCACAGGAAAGGTCAGTTTAGGGAAATCTGCCCCTTTCCACATGGGAAGAGCCTGGGGAAATTAGACTTTTCCGTGACCTTTAGGAGAACAGGAATTCTCAAGACAGAAGTCAAGGCCTGCAAGCCAACTTGCCAAGTGTGCTCCCGGAAGTGCTCCTGACCCACAGCCATCATTTTTACAGCGGCCCACTCCTCTTTAATATCCTCCCTGGGCACCAACTGAGACTCCCAGTCTTGAGTCAGAGAGGAACCAGGTACCAGACAGACAGAGAAAAATCATGCAGAGGGATTAAAAAGTACCTGTTCATGGCCTGAAAGTTTGTAAAGAAAGTACTGAACACAGACTTCCCATCACATCAAAAGGAAAATTTATGCATCGCCTTTGAGTTCAACTTCTCCATTAAAGCTTTTTCCCTATAATCTAGGGAGTTCTTATCTTGGTGACTTATGGTGTTATGGAGGGGCTCATGCATGGAAAATGTCAATAGAAATAGTAACTCTGGAAGGGAAGGGCCTCCTAATTAGTCCCCATTTAGATTTTATGATGGCTTTGAGATCTGCTCATCCTGACAGTGCGCACTGTGGTTACATATTGTTCTAGCCTGAGGGAACCATAGGAAAATCCAGATTTATTGTACCTATCATACCAGCATATTTCATTTGCCATTATGAGCAGCCATCTCGCAATGATGCAGGAGTATTTATTACAGATTAAATTGTAGGACCTGGATGGTTTAGTAAGGTTCTTGAGGTATCATTTATGTCATTAACTGGCTCATTATCAGATCTGTGAATCTCCATTCTTTTCTGAGCCTTGCATTTCAGCACGGAGGCGTCCAGAGTGGAGCAGCTTCTGAGCTGTATTTTGTCCTGGCACGCGTGAAGTTTGAACACAGACAAAGCAAATTGCTTGCCTCAGTCCCGTGTTGTTTCACCTGATTGCCTGGAAGGTCCTGGCAAATCCCTCTTTAGTGCGGTTTGCTGGGGTTCAGGGCACCAGGGCTCTGTCTGACAGGCAGCTCCATTTGGTCCAGGTGCTCCTGTGGCCCGGGTGGATGAGGGTGGGAGAGAGGCTGGAGCCGCAGGGTCCGGAGATTTACTTTCAGAGGTGACTAACGCTAATTAGGTTAGGAGTGCCTGGCAGCTTTCTAAAGATGCAGCCTCCAGTTTTCTTCTGTGATAAATAACCCCACGTTTGAAAGACCAGAAAGGGAGAAGAGAAGGATGTGTGAAATTTAATTGTGGTTATTTAAGAAGTTAGCTGTTCTTCCGTGCTGATTATCTGATCTGCGGCGAGGGTTCAGCTCTCAAGTCTCCTGCCCCTGGGACTGCGTTTTCATTCCACCTGGAAAGCTGGGCGAAGAGGAGTCACCGGTAGACGTTTTTAAAGCTAGCAGAATACTCTTGTTGAAGACAGGCTGGGGGCACATTTTCAAGAAAGACCCAAGAGCAGTGTTTGCCCCCAGCTTCTCTGCTTAGGTCTCCGTCTTCTATTTGCATTGAGTGTTTGATTCCAAGTGGGGGGCTCTTTGTTGTTGGTATTTCCCTATTTACTCTCATATATTGCTTTTTCATAAATCCCAGGGAATGGCATTTAAGTTGCTGTGTTCTTTGGTATTAAAATACTCTCTGGTGCAGGCACAAAAGTACTTATAGAAACATTGGACTCAAATTTACAGATTATCTGGGGAAGAAATGCCTGGTGATTTAATTGTTGAACATAACTAATTCACAGCATAGACAATAGTTGCTGGAAAAAGCTCCTTTTCACAAAGCAAAAATCACAGGTAGAAGCTATTTTGTACTCTTTAAGCTGTATATTATACATCTAGATCTGGCACAACAGAACTCTTGGTTATTAATAATTGCATAGATGAACCTTTATAGTTTTCCTTTTACATTTATAGTGCAAAATTAAATAATTTCAGTATAAACTAATAACAGCAGAAAATATACAAACTGGTTCACATCGCAACTATCCCTTTAGGTACAAAGTCAGTCAAATGTGAAATGTCTCGGTTGAACTAAGATGAGCAGCGTGGGCTGGGCATGCATTTCTTGCCCTATGTTGAATTTGCGGTGGTGTTGCACTAGGTCTACCCAGACTCCTAAACCGATGCTCAGGCGCCTCTTCCTCCAATGAGTTATATCAAAGGGGGTGGTAGAATGCTTCTTGTTTTTACTTGTTGCTTGTATGTTAGAGTTAATGAAGCAATGTAGAAAGGTCAGAAGGAAACATTTTTACTTTTTTGCTGCTAAGCAGAATAATTGAGAGCTTTGATAGCAACGCTCTTGCCTCTCTGCTGTTATAGCAGGAAGACACTGCTCAGCTCTCTCCAGAGCCTGACACTTTTACTAAGCAAGACTTGGTAACAAGGCTTCTGTAATTTCTAATTTGCCCTTTGTAGGACTCGTTGTCTCTGCCTTCTATTGTTTTGAATCACACTGAGATTTTTAGCTTGACTCTGGGAGTTCTTGTTTGGTGCGTCTTCTTTTTATCAAAGTTGAAATAATTTTAAATTATTCCTAACTTGTCTCTATCAGGAACTGTACAATTATATAACTTTTGCAAAGAGAGAAAAAAAGAAAGACCAAAGGAACATATTAAGATCTTCATCCCTTATATCTTTGTATCTCTCCTAGCTAAACCCTTAAATTAGGAAATAGCAATTGTAAGCAGAATTTAAGTAGCAGATGCGAAATTTCTGTTACCTATATGTGTTTGTTCTGGTACTTTAATAACTCGTTTATTCTCAAATCAACCTTTTAACAATGGTGGAGTACTAGAATAAGACATTGAGTAGAGAATTAACCTTAAAATAATGCGGCCATTCAGATTTATAAATCTGAATTTATAAATCTTCCTTTCACCAGACAGTTAAAGACATCATTTTATAAGAAAGCAAATACTGCCCATTTTTATACAATAGCTGCACTTAAAGGGACGACCCATAAGCACAATGCTTTCAGTGCTATTTGTGCAGTCCCTTGAGAAGTACGTTAAGCAGATAATTACATACATGTGTGTATATATGTACGTATTTGTGCTCCACAATACCTGAGTGGTTAGCCAATTAAGCAGAACTTAGCACTAAATGAGTCATCTCTTGTATTTGCTGTGTACTGCAGGCACCCTTGAATAAATAAGATCTCGGTTGCTAAAAATAGGATCCTTGAAAGAGGAGTCTTCTCTGCGGTTTCTTTGTAATGCTCCTCTCCCAGTCTCACGGCTTGGGGTTTTTGCATTATAGTCTTAATATTGAGCCTGCTCATTAATCTCCGTCCTTTTTTGAGGTTAGTCTAGGCTGTTCTGGTAGCTGTAGTACTCGTTGGGTTGCCGTAGGAACAAGAGAGCCGAGTAAATATGCTTATGGAAAAGAAATGACTACTAATTAAATGTGAATAGCATTTATAAATTGCCTAGTTCTCACAAAATGCAGAGCATAATGTGCTTTGATGTACTCCGTTAGAAAAAAGCACCTATATTTTAAATATATATGCTAGTAGAGAAAACCAAATTTTAATGCAAAAGTGATCTTTCTGTCCTTTCGTTTTCCTGCTGACGATAAATCCTGTAATTTAATGCAGATATTCTTTTACTGCATTTACATGGCAGAAAAAGACATTTGGTTGGCCTGTGAAACTGCTGGAAACCTTTACTATTCTTTAATCAGAGTATAATTCCGTTTTTTTTTTATTGTTGAGAGTACAGCGTTTCTATTACACTTTAGACAATAAGGAACTGCCTGCACTGTCCAGTCCGAACCCAGGTAGACAGTATTTTCACATCACACGGTCCTGTGGTCTTTGCCTGCCTTGCCTATAAAATCGAGACTTTGGTATGAACTACAGAGCCAGGTTTCTTTCGGTCACTGGGCAGCTTTACTTGTGCTTTGTTGGGACAAAAAGCACCTCTCGCCCTTTCAGAGACTTGAAGGCCCCAACTTCATTATCATTCTGCACGTCACAGCAGAGACCCACGGCGCCCACGCGCGGTCCTGCAGTTGAGGGGTAGAGTTGCCTTACTGGACGTTTTGTCATTTCTTTGGGAGAACTGAATGTTTGGAATTTACTTAGTTCCCAACGGCTGGTGGAGGACTAGCCCACAGTACCGGACATAAGATCTTTCTGTCGCAAGTCTGCTGCAGTCCTGGACAGTCCGGGCCACAGCTTCGCCAACTGCTAGGTTTCACTTGAGTGCTTCTGCAATTCGATGATTGCTTTCCAAAGATCTATTTTCTAGGAAGGACTTAAATCAACTGGCTGTCAAAACAGCAAAGAAAAATAAACATCTGAGGTTTTGGTTTTATTTTAATGCTATGAATGATCCACTTTACATTTCCCTTTGTTTCTATAATAGGTATGCGCATATGCATGTAACTCAGCTTGCCTTCAAGTCTCTCTTTCTGGAAATCTTAACAAACGATCCTCCATTCAGAAGAGAATAGCGGGTGAGAGGCCGATTAGGAGAGTCGCTTCCGGACGCCTGTGCTGTCTGGGCATGCGCAGTCGACTCAGCCGGCCTTAGTTCAGCCGCCCGCTCTGTGGGAGTGACTAACATGACTTTTTCTCTCCTTTGATTTTCAGCAAAGCATTTGGTGCCAAGGATGAGTGTAGTAAAGAGGCGACTGTTTTTATTTCCTGAAGTCGCTAAGTTCTGACTTTCAATGTCTGTCCTAGAAAAGGAGACAAGGGAGTCAGACGATGCTTGGCATCTAATAGATATTAGATTCAGTGATTATTCTATAGTATTTTGCGTGGGTTTAATTCAAAGAAGCATGGATTTAATAATGTCTGATGAATAAAATTAAATCAGGGGCAGGTATTTTGTAGGCTTTCAATGAACGCATATAGAATTTGATTGAATAATACACTTTAAAATTATTAATCTAAAACTTGATTCTCGGCTTTCTGAATTACATTTAGTCTTATAAGTACTATAGGAAAAAAAAACTTTTTAAATGAAACGTACCTTATTGTGGTTCTAATGAGTTAACAAGACTTTATGAAAGGCAATTCTGTCCACTCATCACTAAACCATGCTTGCTTTTTGAATTCAAAGGGAAGAGCATCCAGTCCAGTTAGACTCACAATTTTAATTTCAACTCGTGTGTTTCTATAATATTTTATTCTGGTTCTGTTGTCAAAATATTTGCAATTCTAACTGAAATTTGCAGCAAGCTATTTCAGAGCTAATGCTGGTTATTTTTTGTTACTTAATGTGAAAAGTAATTTTCACTGAGCATTAGTGCAAAGTGCTTTATATGTCTTTATATGTCTTAAAATCTTATGAAACCCTATGAAAGAGTGCAAACACCACTCACTTTTATATGATGAGCTTAGAGAAATAAGCTACTTTTTCTGACACAAAAGTAACAAAGCCAGGACTCAGTATTTAGCTAAATTCCAATGTTTCAATAGTTAGCACTTTCACAGTACTTCCTATTTTTAATCTCCATTTATTTTTCTTTTGTGATATTTTACTGCAACAATTTATTCTGCAATATCATCTATAGTTAGCATCTACTTTAGTCTTCTTTGCCTGTCTGTGAATACTGTCCATGGTTTGCTTTTCCTTGAAAGCTATGACCTTGGAAAACTGGCACACTTACAAATCCTCAAAGTTATCTTGTGATGGCTTAGCCTCATCCTGCTTTACCTTCCTGTTTTCATTTGTGGAGCAAACTAGAAGCCTAGTGTTAGTGTGAGACTCACCTAGAATTCATAACTTTTAAAGATACTAAAGATAACTTACTTGACAGTATTTCAAGAAGATAAAAATATTCATGTAAAGGTTGTGCTTGTCCCAAAAGATTGATTTTTATATTAAAAATAAAATAAAACATTGATTCTTAAACTCATATGAGGATTAAATTATTGATGTGGATTAAGAACAAACATCAACAGTTCCATAATTTTATTGCTTCTGAGGTTCTATTTCTCACTTAGAAAATCAAGCTAATCTCTTAGAAATGCCTTATGCAGGGTTCCTTCACATTTACAGAAGTCAAAGCTTGAGATACTTCGGGAGTTGTAGTGACTCTTATCTCTAAGCACCACAAAGTACCATAAGTAGATTGTGCTGTTGCTTGCCTTCATTGCGTGGTTATCCCAGACTCTCATCAGAAGAATAACATTTCAAGATTGGCTTGTAGCCAACTCAAGACTCTAAACAGGAGAAGTAATTTTAGAGTGCATTTATGTTCTGAAATGTTTAGAGATATTTTTACTAAGCTTTATAACTTGCATTTTTATATTTTTTTTCCTGTATTAAATAAAACCACTAAGTATTTGTGTCAGGCAACTAAGCTGCATTCACTGAATACCTGGTCTCAATAAACAAACACATGAACAGACGGAGTGCTGCTCTGAGAAGACAAGGATTAACCTCACTCATCCCAGCCACGTGACAGTAGGTAGGTTACACTGTCTCTTCACATTCGTTTCTTCCATTTTTAAACATAAATGTTTAAATCACTTCTGATTATCATACTGTGTTCTACAAGGATCGTGTGACAGTGGACATGAAAGATGGGAGAACTCTAAAGCAATATATAATTAAATATGTCTTATAAGTTGTATTTTATCTTTCTCCCAGGGCACTAGGCCCTGCTAGACCATCTTCTTATTTTCAAGGCAGATTCCTATTAATAAAGTATAAGCATTTTTTTATCTAAAAGCAATATTCTTATTTTACTGGGACATAACCACACTAGTGCCTTTCATACAGGTTTCTTAACATTCTCTATATTTTTTCAATAGATCACATACATGTTTAAAGACGAATAAATTACATATAACACAGTGACAACTAGACAATGCATTATCTTATTGAAAGTTTTAATGCTAATTAACAGATACATGTATTGCAAGCTGACTTTATTCTAGGCATTGTGTTATATTAAAAAACACGCATCATTTGGTGCTCGTAACAACCAACAATTTTTTTTTCATGGATTTCAGGTTTGAACTCATAGCTAACTTCAGAGCTCCTGTTCTTAATCATAACTCATACTGCTTTATCTGAGAAAATGGGTCTGGGCTATTAATATTGCATTAGATATTTTTCTTGTTGCTGTGGCAAAAATCCCTAGCAAGAGCAACTTAAGGAAAGAAAGATTCATTTTGACTCACAGCCTGGGGTACAGTCTGCTATGGTGGAGAAGTCATGGGGGTAAGCATTTTAGGTGGCTCGTCACATGGCATCCACTGCCAGGAAGCAGAGAGCGTTGAATGCCATGCTCAGCTTTCTTCTCCTTATATTCACTCCTGTCCTCCTAGCTATGAAATGATGCTACCGGTAGTTAGGGAGGGTTTGCCCACCTTCATGAATCCAATCTACAAACTTCCTCACAGACGTGGGCAGAGCTTTGTCTCCTTGGTGATTCCAGACCCTGTAAAACTGACAATCAATATTAGCATTGCTAATTATTTTCAAGGCTTCCTAATATATATTCTTATTTCAATTTTCTATTAAAGCCACAGTAAAACAACAAAGACTTTGCTTTATCTCCAAGGGTGTTTGCTTTTGTCTTCTAGTTCCTAAGTCATAAGAAGGTTTTGAAGCATGTGGAATATTATCGTAAACATATTATATATGAAGATTAATGTGTGTATTTCAGAAGAAAAAAAAACACAAAATTTCAAAATTGTAAGTTGGTTTTGAGTGGCAAAGAATAAAATTCGTTGGTTGTATTTCAACATTTATACTTTATAAACTGAGATGCTGAGGTTCAGAATCTCAGGGTTTTTTGTTTTGTTTTGTTTTGCTTTATTTTGTTTTACTATATTTGTGTGAATAGCTGTGTGTATATGTGTGTGCCCATGGAGGCCAGAAAATTGTATTGGATTCCCTGAAACTGGAGTTAAGGGTGAACATACCCATAGTGGTGTAGGGGACCCAGTAAGCCATCTCTCCAGCCCAGAGATTTATTATGTGACTCTTATTCCACTGATAATGTTTGACTTCATTTACTTCTTCGTGTTTCTCAAAATATCTGGAAATTGCCTGATAAAGGCATACCCTATAGCATTTGCTTATAACCAGTCCTTTGCCCCTGTGGATTCTGTATCCCCAGACTCGGCCAACATCACACCAAAAACACCCAGAAAGAAACTGTCTCTTCTGAACACTATAGATTTTTTCTCACCATTATTCACTAAATAATCCAATATTACAACTGCTGCATAGAATTTACACTGCATAGGGTGTTTTGTGTCATCTGGAGTTATTTGCAGTTTTTCAAGCCATTTTGTATAAGGAAAATGAGCACCTGAAGGTTGTTGGGGGTCCTGATAGATGACTGTGTTTCTTCAGATTATAATTGATTTTATTCTGAGATTAACGGGTAGCTAGATGTGCAACAAATTCTGTACTGAACTAATAATCTCCAAAAGCATGTTATTCCTCATGTAACATCTGTCTCAACCAAGAAGCTTCCTGATGTAGGAGACGTTTGAATGGACATTTTACAGGACAGTTAAACTTGAAACAAACTTTTCAAAGAAAAGTCTAATTAAATCTGTGCATATTTACAAAAATTTGCTCTAGACAAATAGTTTGAATTTATATTTATATTTGTGTAGTGTGTGTGTGTGTGTGTGTGTGTGTGTGTGTGTGTGTGTGTGCATGCGTGTGTAGTTTCGCATGTGCTCCAGCCACAGTGTTTATGTGTAGTGGTCAAAAGACATCTTGCAGGAGTTGTATTGCTCCTTTCACCTTGGATTCCAGGAAGTCAAACTCCTGTCATCAAGCTTTCATGACAAGCACCTTTAACCAACTAGCCATATTGTCAGACATCTCATCCTTGAAGTTTTAAAAACTGTTTTCTTTAATGCAAATCTTCCTTTGAAAGCATTGAGATTTCATTCACTATATAGCTTCTGAAAGATGACTGTGTTTGCTGCTGCTGCACAAAGCTGCAGAGAACATTTTTAAAGGCCTCCATAAAATAGGATGCAACCAGGAAGAACGCTGTGAATACAGTTCACTCATGGGGGCAGAGCAGCAGGAAGGAGAAGAAAGGTGTCTGCTGCCTGCCTCTACAAATAGAAAACCCTGGGTACAGGTACCATGGGCAGCGAATAGAGAAAAGGGATGATAAAAACACAAGCCAGTAGGAATGAGAATGTATGCCTCTGAGTCTGAGGATAACAGTTCAGAGAGGCAAGAAGATGGGAGAGGCCAGGCAGAAAGAACCTACAGAACTGAAGCTTGAATTCCTAGAAGTAAATCTTACAGAAACTTTTTATTACAGAGTTTAGACTTTCCTCACCTTAGCTTCTAACCAGAGAAAAACATGATTGTACTTTTGTTTCAGAAAGATAATAGTATTTATAGCACAGAAAATGGAAATAAAATGATGTATTAAGAAATGAGAAGTTGTACTTTTGGAGTAAAGTCAATTTTAAAATTCCACCATTTTTTAAATGAGCTTTCAGTGTTCTGTATCACCTTCATTGATGTCAGAAGGCTTTCATAAATGCGTTGGCACAATTTCTGATTTGTCCAGTGTTTTAAAAATTCACTGTATTTACTTGGTTACCGCATCATAGAATTTTACAGTCAGTAGGGGAATCAGAATTTCACGATAACCACATGCATATGTGTGTGAGAAGCATAGATCCTGGGTAAAGTCTCCTTTCAGAATTATTAATCTATTAGTTCAGAGCCCAGGACATTAGCCGAAGCACTTGTTGCTTATAGATTAATGTGTCTTAAAGTACAGCATTCCTGCAGTGACCTCTTTTTGCTTCCTGCCATGAATTCTTATGCTCCCACTCCCTCCATTTGTATTGTTAAGTAGGCAACTTTGGGCAGGTCTGCAAGCAGAGCCACTAGCTCACAGCTTTTAACAGCAGAGAAGTCCTAAACTTTGTGTCAGGATAGAAGTAAAAGTCTATTCTTAGTTCACCAGGCATCACCTAGGCCTACTCCACATGAACTGAATAAGTTTCTACATTTAAAACCGGCTCAGTCAGTATCAGATCCGTTATCTGTCTTAGTCTGCTTTCTGTTGCCATGATAAACACCGTGACCGAAAGCAGCTTTGGAAGGAAAGGGTTTATTTGCCTTAAAGATCGATCGTAGTCCATAACTGAGGGAAGCCAGGGCAGGAACTCAAGGAAGAAACCTGGAGGAAAGAACAGAAGCAGAGACCACGGAGAAATACTGCTCACTGTCTTGTCCTCCATGGCTCACTCCTTTTGTCCTTTTATATAACCCAGGACTACCTTCTCAAGATTGGGACTACCTACAGTGGGCTAGGCTTTCCCACATTAGTAATTAACCAAAAAACTAAAGATCTGGCTCAGTGGTTAAGAGCACTGGTTGTTCTTCCAGAAGACCAAGGCTCCACGCCCAGTGTCTACACAGAACCTCACAAGTATCTGTAACACCAGTTCCGGGGGATCTGATGCCCTTTTCTGGCCTCCTCGGGCACCAGATGTGCACATGATACACAGAAATGCATGAAAACAAAACACATATATGCATTAAAGTAAAATAAGAAAAGAAAAAATGCCCCCACAGACTTGCCTAAAACCATCTCTGATGGCAATATTTTCTCAGTTTAGGTTCCCTTTTCCCAGATAACCACAATTTGTGTCAAGATGACAAAAAAATGAATAAATAAAAATAAAAATCTAAACAACATACTATCTGAGACCAATATTTGAATTGCAAACTTCTGGGGGAAAAAAAATCTCACAAAACACTTGAAATCAGCTATAATGGATTAAATTTATAGCCTGTACATGGACTGTATCTACTAGCCTTGTCATCTCCTGAAGGTTCTATTTACCACAGGTAATTACAACCTAAGTAGCCCACATTCTAACACATCATGGTGTCAGGAGGGCACTATGCATACATCACAGCCTGCCCCACAAGGAAGCCTGGATTAGACAGATGAGTCTTGTTAGGAGAAACCCTCCTTATAAATCCACAGAAAACATATGCTCTTTGCACTAACAAAGTACCTGAAAACATAATAGACCACCAATAAGAATATCTATTAAGTGAATGGTATGTTCTGAAACATGCATAGTGTTTTGCATAATACCCTTGATCGTATAAGAACTCTACTTTTGCTTTCTTCACTGGTTCTTGGAACTTCTGAAAGGATCTGAAAGTTCTTACCAAAGAATTATTTATGTTGTCTGTCACTGAATTGCCTCTAGCCACCATGGCATTACTGGTGAAAAGCAATGCTGAAAATAAGTTTAGCAACCACAAGAAAATCCAGACTTTCTTTCAAATTGATAGTAGAGAACTATGAACCTGATCCATCTGGGTAGTGATTCCCCTTCTCCTCATTGTACTGTCAGCACTTGTGAAGATGCCAGCTACGCAGGGTCTGGAATTCTTTGCCTTCTCCGTAAGTCTGCTGCCCCCTCACCTCCCTTATATGTTGGTTTATGGGCCCCAATCCTAATGGGGCCTCCCATGACCATCCTGTTGAAATTTGAAGCTTTCCTTCTCGAGTCTTCCTTAACCTAATTTCCCGTCTTACATTTATGCTTAGCAATAATTACTACCATGCTCTGTGCATATTCATTTGTTTATGCCCTGTTCTTCCACAGAATGGAGGCTCCTTAACAGGGAGGTATGTCTGTTTTGTCCATGCCTATGTCTATCTTGGGTCATATACTCCATAAATATTTTCAATGAATGAATGGCTACATGGAGAATGCAGTTATCTGCCACATAACAAAACACATATATGTGGATCTTTTCTCTCAACCTGTTCTTTTACTTACACTCCACATCACAGGTTCCACAAAGAGATAGTAAAATATGAGCAATAATTAACATGCCTGAACTTTGCAGCTGACATTATGGCTTTGAATTTTCTATGCCCTGCTCATCTCCTGGAAAAGAAAATTCTGCTATGGTAGATTTAATTGATGATAGTTTCTTCCCTTTTCCAATTTTTTTTTCTTATTCTCCATTTTCCTCCTTGCTCCTTTTCTCATGAGGTCTTATAAGTATAGCTGTCTTCTTTTCCAGCTATTATATTTTAAAACATTACTTTGGTTCCTCTCAGTTATACCACTGGAGGATATCTTAGAATAAGAAGCTGAAGCATGATAGAAAGCTTTGTTTGCTTGTTTTGGATCTACCTAGATAAATACATGTCTGTGGTTTCATTTTTCATCTTCTTGTTAAGGTAGAATAAAACTATCTCTATGTAAAATTTTCATTAAGTCCACTATATGTTTCTATATTATAGCTTAGTGGTGGCTTTGAAAATAAAAATAAAATAAAATTAGCTAGATTGGGTTGACTACAAGAAGCACTGAATATAGACATTTGTTGCTTGCCATGAGACTAGCGGTTCTGAAAAGCTCTTCTTTACTAGGTGTTATGGGTCACTGAAGCAGTTAAAAGTTGATATGACCTTTGATTAAAGAATCATACTTAAATGTATGCAAAAATCTTCTAAGGAATCACCCCACTCTGGATTACTTAAGTGTGTGATTAACAGCCATGCACAATTAACAGAATAAAAACCATGATAATAAGCTCGCTATACCCCACAATATCGACTAGGCTCTGACCCACCTCTTATTAGAGCTCAGATCTAATATTTACATTTTCATTATTTACTTAAGGGTTTATATAATTCACCAGTTAATAACTTAGAAATGTGTCTTCAAAATTATTCTCCCTGCAAGGTGAGCGTGAAAAGAAAGAACAGTCTTTTAGGGCCAGTTAATTATCAGATCAAATTAAAATATTTATTAAAGATGTATAATATAAATTTGATAGCAAATAACTAGAATGGGAAAGGATTTTTTTTATGTCGTGATGAAAAACATACTTTCCAACTTTCTTTTAAGGTTATTTCTGCTACAAGGGACTGGTATGTGTAATTACAATATCATGAATACTTAAATTTCTCTCATGCGGAGAAAGCCCTGAGAAGACTGCAGCTTGCACACTGATTTAATACCTGACCTTTCAACTGAAAAACAAAACCATCCTGCCCTAGACTGATCTGTTACATTCTCCTCCAACCTGACAAAAAGGAGAACATGTCTTAGACCAGAAAACTTACAGTTTGTACAAAACTAACCACCAGGATATCTGAGTCTTGTAGGCAACACATTTCCAACTCCACGGTCAAATGCTGTAGATTCTATAACAGATTTAATGGGCTCACCCTCTTATACAGTTTTCTGAATTATGTCCCTTTAAGTTTTCCCAAATGGAGGTACAATCTAAAGTAAAACATAAAATTTAGAATATTAGTAAATGGGTATTTTGAGTAGTAATAAATTTAGCAATTCCACTAAAACTTAAATTCCATCAATTCATAAAATTGAATAAGTTGTAAGATAATGTAAAACAAAATTGCATAAGTTTCTACATCATTACCAACAATAAACTTTTTTATATCACATAAATACATGTTGTCAAATTATGTACCCATGAAGATATGGGAAAATGGAATCAAAAGGTGTTTTTATGCTATTGTGGTGGTTTACATCGATTGTCAGCTCACCCAGCCGATAAGCTTCTGGGCATGCCTGCAATAGGTTGTCTAGATTGGGTTGGTTGTGATGGGAAGCCCCAGCTTAACTGTTGGGCAACACCATTCCATAGGTTGGGGTCCTGGGATGAATCAAAAGGAGGAAACTAGATAAGCAGTAGCAATCCTCTCTCCATGATCCTCTCCTCCTTTCCTTTCCTCCCTCCTTTCTTCCTCCACCATTTCTTCCTGATTGTGGTTATAGTATTACCAGTTGCCTTAGGCTCCTGACACCATGCTTTTTTCTACTGTGATGAACTGTGCCTTTGAACTGAAAGGAAACACAAAATCTTCTTTCCATAACCCTCTCTTGTCAATGTATTTTATCACACAAGACAAGTGACTAATACAGGATTTGCTATTTAAAAGGGTGTGTCGTCTTAATGTTTGATTGTTTGTATCCACACACATGTAAAGCTTTGTTACATACATCTTTTCAAGTTGCCTATCTCATGCTTCACCATAGCAACTAGCCCAAGAAATACAATAAGTACAAAACTAAGAAGACTTGATGTGCCTTTTAAGGGATTCTTCCTACCCAGCGTGCTATTTGACATCACCTTAGTTTGCTTTCATTTCTACAATGGAAGTCCTTCTGCAGCTTGCACACTGTGAGTACCAATAATGGAAAGACTGAAAATGGCAAGTCATAACAAAGGTATGAATCAATGAGAAGAGGCAGAGCTCAAGGGCTGGACCAATGTCCTAGAGACCTTATGCTTAACAGATGCAAACTTTTTAATGGCCATTTTATAACCATGACCCCAAAATCCTCTGCAGCATGGTGATGAAAATTAGAGCAGGGAATGTAATGGGGGGCTTGGGACAGGTATATTCATAACCTGAGGCAGAAATAATTCACTATTTTAATAATATGCATGGCCATGCCAGTAAGATTTTGATAGGAACAACCTTCTCCAACCCCATTAGGGTGGTATCTCTTCTCCTATGAAGGCAACTTTCCTTTGTCTCTTCCCTTGTCAGGATCTTACATTTTACTCCCAGTCTAGAAAAATCCTGATCCTCATCCTATCTGATCTCTTTCATTTTTCACTTCATTTACCTCATCTTTCCTATCACCAGCTATTAAGGAACCTTCATTCTGCTTGTTTAGAACCCTCTAATAGTCCCAACTGGCCTTTCTTTTGTCAGACTCTCACTTCCCATTCATGCCTAAACACAGAGATGACTAGAAAGTCTTCCTTGTACAGCTTTGAGGATTCTGCATTGATCAAAAACGCAATACAAATTTTCACATCTCTAATTTACCAAATTTATCAGCTGACCTTTCCATTCCCAATTTGTACCCATGCCCACAACACGCTTATCACATCCTTCTCATCAATTCCTGCTCCATGAACAGAATTAATATTTTTCTACCTGTGTGCCTTTGCTTATGTAATTCCACTCTTCTGGAAAGCCCTTTCTTTCTACTTTCTCTGACAAATCCCTCCATACTCTTTGGAACTTGCCACCCCCGAGAAGCTTTCCCAGTCTTTCCAGATGAAGGCAGTCATTTTCTAGCAAGTACATCATGTAAATCTTTTTGTCCTTGGCAGTGATCATATTTGTTTTACAATCATTTTTGTTCATTGATCTTATTTCTTAATATAGGGAATTCCATCTAAGACATCACAGTATTTAATGCAGCTTCCTGGATGCAATATGTGCTTGATAAATGCTAGTAGCATTACTTGCAGTCTGTCTCATCACGACATGTTTCCCAGGCAATACTTTCAAGTTGGGCATTGATCAGCCTTTCCTCTGGATCCTGTCTGACCATTGAGTCGGACTGCCAGGTATAACTAGTTAGATACAGCCCATACATTTCATATACAGTCTTTATTTAATGGGTAAAGCACTTACCTCTAAAGAAAGTTTGTATTCTATTGTACTACATGCGATTATATAACAAAAATTTGACTATAAAACCAAATATTGCTTCAGCAATTCTTTCTTGTTTCCAAATCTCCCATTTAATACTGCTTTTGGCTGATACCTTGTAAGCTGAACTAAAGTCCTGAACAGTAGGATCTGGCTTCATAGTATAGAAGTGGCTGATCTCTATAAAGGACAGATGCAATTCAAACTGCACTTTAATTCACTTCTGCATACACTTGAGCAGATACAATGTGGTTAACATTGTGGCATTAAAGAAGGTAGCTACAGGTGTTTGCCATGCAGAAATCACTCTGTGACCTACTAGACAGGGACAACTCCAGACAGGGCACCTAGGAAAAACATCTTTTAGAAAGTTCCAAAAATTAACTTAGATAGTCTTTTACTTTTCCTAATTGTTGTGAAAAATCGATGCGACATTTAAGCACTTTTAGAGTATTCACTGTATGCAGGTGGAACTCTGTGTGCTAAAAGCAGAGCATAACCAGAGTCATCGTTGTCCATAGAAATGTACTATTACTCTGCACTATTTAGACTTTCTGTCAGTGACCCAAGCTGGAGTCATGTGGGAAGAAGAAACCTCCGTCAGATTAGAGGTTTGTGGGGCATGTTCTTGATTAATAATTGACCTAGGAGAGCCCATCCCACTCTGAATGGTTCCACCCCAGAGAGATGATCCTGGGAGGTATAAGAAAGGTAGCTAAACAGGATCCCAGATAGTGATCCAGTATCATTTCTCCACTGTCTGTCCTTCAGGCTCTATCTCCAGGTCCCACCTCTGATTGAGTTCCTGCCTTGGCTTCCCTCGGTGACAGACTATGACCAGAACACTTAAGCCAAATGAACCCTTTCTTCCCCATGTTGCCTTCAGTCATGATCTATATCACAGCAATAGAAACATAACTAGAACATTCTCTAAGTATGTGTAAATTTCATTTCAATAAAAAAGATTAGCAATTACATAATTGCTGTGGTATATAGGATAGTCTAAGTGGCTCACACAGGACCGCTTGTGAATTCCAGGTCCATTCTTAGAGTCTGATGGAAACATGTCTCTTTCCAGTGGATAAATTTTAAAACATATGCTGTTCATAAAAACAGAATGAAAATTCTGTCCATTGTATACAAAGATAACTTCACAAAAATATCTCCTCTCCTCCTGTTAATTTGAGATGTGCGTGTGACTCTATTTTTCGCCATCAATAGACAATCTTCAATTTAAAATAATCTTCCTTCAGTCGAGGAAGGCATTTATTTTCTTTTGCTTTCTCAACTGTTCTCAACAATTAGTGAAAACAACAAACTGTCTTCGTACCATACATCATTGCTATGGTTGGCTTATTTAAGGATCAGTGGAACTTGATTAAATATTTCCTTCAGAATTACCAATTCAGATGAATCGTGCATATTTGAAACGCATGGTAAATATTTCACTATAAGAGAAAGAATTATTTCAAATTGCATTTCTCTAATTAAATTCCCTGCTGTATGTTTTATTCAGATGTGTATACAATGCCATTTGTACGGAATGCTCGGCAAAAAGTAACAGTTAATTTGGGGTCTACGGCAGTAAAAGTATGTTATCTTTTATATATATCACAGCATTTACTTATTATCAGCTTCACACACAGCATTTTGCCTTTGATTTACGCAAACAACTGTAAATGTTTTATATATTTGTGAGGAAGTGAATGATATTAGACCATCAATCCATGGGGGCTGCAAATCAGGAGGAAAAAAAAAAAAAAGGCTATTACATTTCAGAAGCTGTTAAATCAGTTGTGCCCCCTGGCTGATTTTGTCAGCTATATTTGCTGTGGGTAAAACCGTTGATGCCTGGAATACTGGAGGGGCCCTGAGAGTGCTGGAGAGTAAATAGCAGCCGAGTTGTAAACTACACCACACATCTCACACTTACCGCACAAGCCCGGCTTACACTTTCGTCCGAATAAATCCAGCAGCTTTAAAAAGAGCAAGAGAGAGAAATAAAGAAAAGGGGAGGGGGGAAAAAGGCAAAACTCGGGCCTTCTGTCATTGCCTCCAGCTTCAGCCCCTCAGCAGCCTGCCAACAGGACACTGTTCTGCCAGTTGTAAATTTTAATTGGCCATCTGGGGAAAGCACAAACCACTGACTAGAGATTAATCAGCAAATTAACCCAGGCATAATACACATTTCCCAGTGGACCCAAAGCTGCTCTAGGCTTGAGCAGAGCAGCCTGGGATGCTGGAGAACCTGTGTAAAATGCTGTTATTGCTTACTAAATTCGGTAGAACATCTTTCCAGCATCCTGAAATTCCCTTCTGTGTGACCTTGGCAGTGCCCCTGATTTACATGGAAGTTGCAAAGAGCTCCCTACCTGGCCTGCTCCCCCCCCCCTTCCTCTGTGTATGGTACTAAACACAGATGGCTCAGGTGCTGTGATTGCGAGGAAAGTGTTGACGAATCAGTGAAAGTGATAACTTTTCTCTGGTGGGCCATTCACTCAGTTTGCTAAAGCACCTACAGAAAGAAACAAGAGTGTACCTGGTTTTTACCCACTCTGTGAATCACTCGAGAATAGAATTCATGTAGCCAATTTCTTGAGCTACATATAATACCTTATCTTGGAACTTGTACTGGAAAAGAAGGGTTTGTAAATAATAAAGCCTCCCTCTTGGAATCTAACTCAGAGCAAATAATTTAAGCCAAATGTGCATTTATATACAATATGGGACCTCAACTCTTCAACGAAATAGTCTGCTAATTAGCTTAGGGATGCTCTGTAAGTCGAAATGGAGAGATGCTAAACAGTAAAGAAATCATATTACCGTGACAAACCCTGAAAAGTAAAGGTAGAGTCTGGTAGGATTAGGCGTGGTGATTATGAAGTAAGAGGAAGGGAAAATAAAGGAATTACGTTGTCACGGCTTTTGAAGTAATGAAAAGGGGGGAGTCCTGTGTATTAGCTTGAGGAAGGGTGTTGAAAACACAAAGCACCCAGAAGACTAAGCTGGCAGAATGACCTTGCTGGAGGGAAACCAAGGTGATTTGCCCCAGACAGAGCACGGAGAGCATACATTTTCCACCTCGGCTGATATTTGTTCTTCTATGTGTACCACATTACTTAAGACTGCAGCATTGAGAAGGACTCAACATTTTCTAGTGGAAGTGAGTGTCCAACATCAATATCAGCAGTCACTGTCACATCAGACACGCCTACTGTTGGCTTCTGTCTACAGCCCATGCTGAATGAACCACAGACCATGTGATGAGACTCAGACACTCACAAGACACTATTTCATATACTAATGAGGGAGCTATGATATCACCAAGTACACAGATCTTGACCAAAACACAAATAAGTGTGACCAATTGGAATGTTTCTCTGGGGATACGGGAACGCTGAGCTGTTAAAATGTGCGGAGTCTGAGGTAGAGAAAGGGACAAGATGGAGCAGCAATGATCTGAGATTGTAGGCAAGCCTGGAAATAATCTGAGATTTGTGCACAAGTCAAGGATTTTATGCAAATCCAGAAAGGATTCAGATAGTATGCAAGTCCCGGAAGACTCTCAGATTGTGTACAACTCCAGAAAGCCAGTATGTTGAAAGAGAAGAGAAGAGTCAACGTGTAGATGATATTAAAAAACAAGGCTGGTCAACCTGGGCTACAGCCTTTCATCCCATTTCTGTCTTGCCCAGAGCCTACTTCTGCCTTTCTCCTGACATCCAATTGTATACATTTTGAACAAACTGGTATGGCATTCTGATGGCTGCAACCAAAAGAAACTTGACCAGAACAACCATAAATGGTAACACCATCATCATAAACCAGTGGCTTGAGAAAACAAATAAAATTTGTAACTTTTCCTCCACCCCCTCTGAAACAGAGCACAGGCATTAGGCACTCTGAAGCGGGCTGGTCATTTTCAGATATGCAGGTAATTGTGGGTTATCTCCCAAGGCTCTGCTCTGTCCCACCACTAAATCATGCACACCCATTTCACGTGGCTCTGGCAAAATGGACAGACCCTTTCCTTTCACAAGCAGGTATGGATCCCTGCCCTTTTATTATATTATTGAAAGCAATGCTGCCTTCCAAACCTCATACCCTTAAACAGAAATGGCTTCCGGGCAAGCACTGGATTGTCTGTGACAGTAAATCAGTCAATATGCAGAGCCCCTGAGACCACAGCAGTTAAATGGCAGTCTCCAGCTTAAGTTGGGGACACCTTTCCTCAAACACCCAGTTTAGCTCCAAATAAGAGCTTCAGAAAAAAAAAAAAAAAAAAAAAAAGCTTCAGTTTAATGGTGTACTAAATCACCCATCATGTTATCATGTTATTTTGAGGTTTGCATGAGAAATAGAGACATGGAAAGAAGGGAAACACTGAATACAGTAATTAGGAAGCCAGAACATTTAAACTTTTTAATGCTTGGAATATTAAAAAACAAAATTAAAAGTCTTGAAACCCCTGGCCTCTGCTGCTCCTGCCTGACTCCAACTCTCTAGCGTTACCCTCTGCACCCAGGAAACAATCCTTAAACCCAGTAGTTAGTGCACAGTGTAGTCAGAATTTCCAGTGTGCTTTGGCGGGTAGATTTCTTTATCTCCCTTGGGAGGGATATGATCCAAAGGTTATCACAGACTCAAATAAACTCAGAGGAGTATGTGCGTGGTCTCCTCTGAATTATTCTAAAGCCTTACTGTATAGCTTTAACTCTGCTCTCCTATTTCAAGCTTTCATGTTATCTCAACTTACATATTACATACAGAATGCTATAATAACCTTCACAGGCAGATAACTAATGTCCTGCTTATCTTGTCATATCTACCTTCCTACAGCCTTCGATGCACCATAGATTTTAAAGTAATGAAGAAAAGGCTACATGCCAATATTTGAGTGCATTTATTTCCTTTTAAATAGATATCATTAACATAATTTCTATTTTGTATTATCTTTATACCTAAAATTGAAAATTTCCCAGGGTCAGTTTCACATACTGTTGCTCAAAGGTAGAAATGGAAGCAAGACAGTTGAGATGCACAGAGATCAGAGAAACAATGTAAAACTGAGCCACAGCAGTGCCTTTTAAATGCCGAGAGGGGGGTTGGTTAACTACAAGCCGGTTATCGAGATCCTCCAAACTTCCTTCCTCTTCCTCACTCCCCACATCCTGCTCTGGAGCTGACCCAAAATTTTCAGTTTTTTAAAGCATCACAGGTCTCACTGGCTTAGGGTTGTGCACACACTACTCATCCATTATTGTGCCTCAGTCTTCTTAAAAAGAAAAAAAAAATGGTGTGTGCATGTCTATGTGGGCACCCACAGAGACCTGAAGAGGATGTCAGAAGCCTCGGAACAGTTGTGACAAGTAGCTGGGAGCCACCTTTTGTGGGTGCTGGGACCTGAACCCAGGTCTTATGAAGAGCAGCAATTGCCCTTTAATTTCCCCTTATAAGAAAAATTACTACTCATTCTCAAGATCTTAATCACAAGATGTTTGGCAAGCTTTTTCTGACTTCTCTAACACTATTACTTTTCTTCTTCTTATAGATCCCCAGCACCTTGCCCTATTCTAACACTTTAATTCTTGTAACATTATGTTCAAATTCACAAATGTTTCCTCAACGAGGATATAAACTGTTTAAAATTTAAGCTCAGTATCTCATAGAGTATGTCATATATAGAACACAGTCCATGCCCTATACAGTGAACAAGGGTAATGGATTCTTTGTCAGAACAATAATACAAGGGATACAAGCCAAAAAAAAAAAAAAAAAAAAAAAAAAAACAAAAAACCTTTGGATGAATTTTAGGATTGAGTTTTTCTTGATGACAACCAGAGTCTAACAAATTTCAGATGTAATTAAAGAATGACCTTGATTTTCATAACTTTTATGATTTAAAATTTTTTAGGTTAAATAATGTGTGTACAGTTAAATACATAATTAAAGATTGCCTTTTTTTTACAAAACTTTATCTTGCCAACTTTATTGAAAAAATATGCATACAATTAAATATATTGACTTAAGAGAACAGTTTGATGCATTTTTGCCAAAGGTATCCATCTTTGGACTGGCACGACCTGTCTCTATCACAATGTGGCATAGTATTATCACCCCAAAAAAGGTTCATCAGACTGTTTGTAATCAGTCCTCTCTACTGCCCACTCCACAACCACACGCAAACAGTGTTCTTATTTATAGAACTATAGATTAGTTTTGTCTGTTCTAGAACTTGTTATAATTGCAATAAAAATGTCTGTTTCATTCAAGTGATTGAATGTATCAACATATCATTTTTACTGATAAATAATATTGTCTTTCATGAACATTCAAGAATCTGTTAACTCATGAAATAAGTTGAAATGGCATTTGAATTGTCTCTAGTTTGTAACTGATTGTGGATAAAATGGTTTTTTTTTTTTGAGACAGGCTCTAATAAGGGCTGACTTCAAACCCTCTATGTAGCTGTGTATAGACTTGAACTCCTAATCCACTTGCCTCCACCTCCCAAATGCTGGAATTGCAGGTGTGTGCCATCATACTTAGCTGCTATAATAGTTTGTAACAGTAAAGCATGGACTATAATGAGACTAGACATAATATAGTCAGGAAATAACAAGAGTTTAGTTAAAATAAAACAATGGTTCTGTTTTCTACTCTATTATTTTTCAGAGATTGACACAGTTGATAAAGGTGATCTATACATGAAGACCTGAATTTGGATCCTCTATTAATTGTTTTTCTGTTGCTGTGATTAAATATGACCAAGGCCATTTGTAGAAGGAAGAGTTTGCTTAGGTTTGAGGTTTCAGAGGGAGAACCCATGATGGTGGGAGACATGATAACTAGCAGTAGGCATAGCAGCCAGAGCAGAAAAAACTGGGTTGTCACATCACAATCACACTAATGAAGCAGAGAGAGCTAATGGGAAGTAAAAGAAGGCTATGAATCCCTAGAGACCACTCCCACGGACACATTCCTGCCAGAAAGGCTGCACTTCCTAAAGGTCCCATAACATCTCCCAAACAGCACCACCAACTGGGGACAAGCCTTCAAATATACAGGCCCATGAGGGACATTTTCATTCAAATCACTCCAGATGCCCTGCACCCATCTAACACCCTGGGTGTGGTGACTTGTGTCTTTACTCCTAGCACTGGAAAGGCAAGGACAAGAGGACCCTTGAAACTTGATTCAATCAATCTATCTGAGTAAGAGAGTTCCAAATTCAATGTGAGACCCTGTCAAAAATCATAAGGTGTTGAGGACTGAACGGTGATGTGGGTTTAAGAACACTTGCTATCTTTCAGAAGACCTGAGTTTCTACTCCCGTCAGTCAGCTCACAACCACCTGTAAATCCCACTCCAGGAGATCCGATGCCCTCCTCTGTCCTCACTGGACACACACACACACACAGGCACACATATACATATAAATAGAAAGAAAGAAAAAGAAAGAAAATCCTTAATAACATAATAATGTGAGTGATAAAGAAGATACTTGATATCAGTCTCAGGCCTCCAGATGTGCATACTGAAATGCCTTTTTAAAAACTGAAATTTAATTTTCATATTATAAAACCTGCCTCTAAAAATGGTTTACTATTTAATAATCACTCCAAAAGGAAACTATATAGCTTGTCAACAACAGAGAGAAAATGTTTACCTTCTTTCTCTACCTATCAATTAACCCATTCTGAACAGAGCATATAAATGCAAAAATACAAGAGGTGGTCTTTGCTTCTGACTTCTTTCACATACCAGAGTCTTGACCTACATCTCCTTAATGTAGGACGACACTAACGGTGTCGGTCATTTTATAATGTGGTTATTGAACATTTGGTTTCCATTTTTTCATTGATAATATCATAATGTAGAAAATGAATTTGGGGTCATTTTCACCCCTATCACCTCTTATCTCCTGATGAAACCCTTCTCTGTCCCAATAAGTACCCTTCTATTTTCACACACAATTATGTTCCACTGAATTTACTTATGGCTCCTTGCATGAACATGGGTGGGAGGTTGTTTTCTGGAACATGTAACTTATCACTGGATACAGCATTGAAGACACCCCCTACCTTAGCTATCATTAACTGCACACAGACCGTCATCGAGGGAAGCGACCTCATGAGCCCCTGCTCCCATGCAATATGATGTGACATCAAATTTTTAATATTTTTATCTCTTTTTACTCCATGTGGGTGAGTGCCTAACCTGCAATCATGTATGTGTACAACGTGAGTGCCTAGTGCCCAAGGAGGCCAGAAGGGGTTTCAGATCCTGAAGAACTGGAGTTACAGTTCTTCACATCATGTAAGCTGTCATGATGTGAGCGACCCCTGAGCCCAGGTCCTCTGCAAAACACTTGCTGCTCTTAAAAACTGAGCTATCTCTCTAGTCACTACGGGCCCTGTCTTAGTAGCATCTTATGTAGGTAGCCAAAGCTGCAGGAGCTCATGGGTACAGTGGCCATGTCATGTTCCAAAAGCCCCGTTTCAGATCATCCTTTTGTATCCTCTGGCTATTACATTCAGTCCCCCCTTACATCGTGTTTCCTGAGCCTTGTGTGTATGTGTTGAGGGGGAAAGATGATATAGACAACCTGCCAAGTGCAACATCATCATTTATTTTTACCACTTTAACCCACTGTGAGTCTTTCCAATAAACAGCACCCATCACTACACCGGCAATAGGTTTATTTTCTTGTGTTGTCATTGTCTGATTTGGACATCAGTACAGCATTGCCATAATAGAATGAACTGGGGAACACGGGCACCTCATCTATTTTGGGGAGGAACAGTTAATAAACAATCAGATTTTTTTAACCGTTAAGTAATATTTATCTGTGAAGCTTGTAACTTTGTAGAAATTTTCTTATAGTTAGATAACTAGATGGTAGTTAGATAGATGATAGATAGATGGACAGACAGACAGACAGAGTCTTGTCATGAAGCCTTAACTGTGCTGGTGCTCAGTACACGGACCAGATTGTCCTTGAATTCATGCCAATTCTCCCTTCTCATCCTTCCAAGTGCTGGGATTACAGGTTCATGTCACCAAACATGGCTTGGCAGAAGCTCTTAAATTATTGATTCAATTTATTTACTTGTTAGAAGTCAATTCAATTTTCTATCTTCACTAAAATTATGATGTTCTGAGAAGTGCGTATTTCAGCTGACAGCTTGGTTATGACGGGTCTACCTGAACTCTTCGATTCATTCTACCTAGTGCTCATTCAGCTTTTTGGATTTGTACATAAATGCTTCCATGAAAATAAGAGAGTTTAGCCTATTGCTTTTCACATAATTCTTCTGGCTTCTTTCTCATATTATTTTTTTAATTCCCATTTGTGCTGGTTACTCGTTTTTTTTTGTTTTTTTTTTCTCAACCTAACACAAGCTGGAGTCACTGGGAAGAAGAAACCTTAACTGAGAAAATTAGTCTAGGTAAGTTTGCGTGGTATTTTCTTGATTAATGGTTGATGTGAGAGGACCAATCACACTATGGGTGGTTCCACCCCTGGGCAGGTGGTCCTGTGAGATATAAAAAAGCTACCTGAACATGAGCCTGGGAAGTGAGCAGGTAAGCACAATTCCTCTGTGGTCTCCATTTCAGTCTCCTTCTCCAGTTTTCTTCCTCAATGAGATTCCTTTCCTGATTTCCCTCTGTGATAGGCTGCGAAATGGAAGTATGGAACAAGTAAACTATGTCCTCTCAAGTTGCCTTTGATCACGGTGTTTAATTGCAGCAACAGAGAACAAACCAGGACAGAGTTGGCACTCTATCATCATGTCATTATACAGAAAAGCTGGCCATAATTTCCCAGTCTTCTTGTATGAACAAACATGTTCATCTTGATACTTCTATCACTTTATTGGTATTCCTTATTTGGTAAAATATCTTATATTTTCCTTATCATTTTGATATTTTTTTTCATCATACTGGGGATTGAACCACAGGACTCACACACACCAGGCATGTGCTCTACTACTGAGCCACCCCCTAGATCTCTCATTTCAGGTTGTGCTTCCTTTAGATCTTTCAATAGATTTTAAATGGAAATTTTAACTCTGGTTGTAAGGATGGTGGATTAGAAGTTGCCGCCGTGGATATAGTTACTGAGAAGAGTCAGGAAAACAAAGAATACGATGTTTTCCAATGAGGAAAAATCAAAACTCACAAAGGAGATGATGAGACAGCTGAAGCAGTGTTGACAAACAAGGTAGCCCAGGGAAAAGTATGTAGCACATGGTCCCAACTTCATGGCTCTCTGCCATTGGGAAGGGATCCTTATCCAAGCGAAAGCCAAGCATCCCAAATGAAGCGACCAGTAAGCCTTCTATTTTCAGGACAAGCCCAGTTATTGCAAGCCATCTACTGAAGGATCTGGTGAGATATCAACGCCAACATGACAACTCTGAACTCGAAAAGAAGTCTGGACTGGGACTCAACAGCATCTTGAGAGGGAAACTATTGTTTAATATTAAGGTTCTATGCAAGCCTAACAGCAAGGACCTATCATAAGTTGCCACGCTGGACTCAGCACCAATTTGAATCGGAGGAAACAGAAGAGCCTTCAACTTCAAATGCCTTTCACCTGACAGTATACAACATTTGAGGTTTCAGAAAGATGTTCCCGTATATTGCTTTTGTGTTTGCTTTTTTAATGTTTTGACCTATGTGTTTTCTTCTTTTATCATACATTTATTTTATTTTATAAGCAGACAAGAGATTTTTATTTTATTTGTATAATTTTGTGTATAATTTTTCCTTTATTCTTCAGTTTTTAAATTTTTAAACTTTTTACTCCTTCTTTCTAATATTACTCTCCTGTATTCTCTTTTTAGAGCTATAGATTTGTCTTTTCTTTTACCCCTTTCCTGCCCCTATTCTTCAATTATGATTTCCACTTTTACACTAAGTAATTTTTAACTTCATAGCTTGCTGTAAGTTATTTTCGCTGCTTCCTTTTCCATGGTTATTGGCTTTACTTGATTTAAAGCATATTTCTATTCTGGCTTGGTTCAGTGTTGATGCTATTATAGCAATTTATTTCCTACTTTCTGAATGGTACTGGAAACTGAGTTTTTCAAGTGAGAATTGCTCACTAAGAAAACTCTCAAATAAAACTAGAAAGGACATCCATCCCAACAGATGCACAAATCACAGCACAGAAACATGAGGAACATGGAGAGGCAAGGCAACATGACGACTCTAGAAGATCACAATTCCAAAGTTACTAATCCAAAGATACTGAAATGGGTAAAATGCCAGATAAAGAACTCAAATGTTCACTTGAAAACTGATCAGCAACTTCAAAAACGGATACCAAAAACACAAGCAGATGAATGAAGTAAGGAAGTCAATTAGAGACCTGAAAAAAAAAAAGTCATCAACATTTATGAGAAATTCAGAACGGAAACTGAAATTTTGAAGGAGAAAAGCTAGAAAAATATAAACGAAGATTTCTCATTGGGTAAAGTGCCTGCTACACAAGTATGAAGACCTAAATAAGGTCACACACTGTGGTGGTTTGAGTGAGAATGGCCCCCGTAAGGTCATGTTTTTAAATGCTTGATTCCCAGTTGGTGGAAGTGTTTGGGGATTCCCAGTTGGTGGAAGTGTTTGGGGATTCCCAGTTGGTGGAAGTGTTTGGGAAGGATTAGGAGGTGTGGCCTTGTTAGAGGAGCTGTGTCTCTGGAAGTAGTCTTGGAAGTCTCAAAAGCATACTCCATTCCTAGTTAGCTCTCTCTCTCTCTCTCTCTCTCTTTCTCTCTCTCTCTCTCTCGTTTGGTGTGTGTGTGTGTGTGTGTGTGTGTGTGTGTGTGTGTGTAACATGAAGATAATAGAAAGAGAGACTACATTGTTGTGAGGTATCCATCACAGTATCACAGAACACTACTCAAACTAGGATTCAAACCAATAGAAAGTCTTTATTAGCCAGCTAGCAACAACACTGGGTGTTCATGACCACAGTACAGTACCAAGCCTTTTTCCAGATTGAGCTTTTAAGCACAAACACCACATCTTGGGTTGTCAAATCTCAGTTAGCAATTACAGTTAGCTGGACGTGAAACTACAGAAGCCAAAAAACAAGGGTTAATACATTTAAGGATTTTCTCAGAACTATTGATTTTGATGGATTAAGTCTTTGTTCTTACTTTGGCAAATGGTGCTTCCTATAGGCTGGATTCCGTGATGTCAGTTGTGCTGAGGTCCATGGGCCTGTTACACTATGGAAAAGGGGGATGAAAGGTTGGGGAGGAAACATAAGAGGGTCATGAGGGGAAAAGACAAAGTATCAGGTGTTTTCTCTCATGTGAAATCTAGATTTAACTATTTCTGAAAGCATAAAGATGACTACTTTTGGTGGGAAAGGGGACCATCATGAGGGAGGTAAGATGGTCTAGACCAGACAGTGAAGAAGTGAGTATGAGTAATCTATGAAAATATCATAGTGAAAGGCCAAATTTTGTACATCAACCAAGTAGAATTTTTTCTACTAGTGATGTTCAGTTTAATGACTGTAATTGTTAATCTCTGTTATCAACTTGACTGGATCTGGAAACAGCTGAAAGACAGGTTCCTTGGGAATATCTGTGAGGGATATTTTTCTGGTTAACTGAAATGGGAAGACCCATTTTTAATGTGGGCAACACCTTCAAGTGAAGGCGTGACAACCCCTTCAGATCTTAGGAGGTCTAAGGGAAATGACTTGCCTTCATGTCTGACTACCAAGTTCATCTGTCCTGTTCATCTGCCGTGTTGTTACAATGGCTGCTTCCTTCTTCTCTGACATCTGAACATAACTTCTTCAGCCTTCTAACACAGACTGAAGACCAGCAGCTACTGAAGACCAGGAGGATTACTGGCTTTCAGTGCCTGACTGGAACAACAGAGACATCCAGCCTCAAGGTCTAAACAACTACGAGGTCTCACCTCTCCACTGTTAAAGCAGCCATTGCTGAAAACCTAGACTATATCGTATAAACCAGTGCACTGAATTCCTTATAGCATATGTTCATTCCATCATTCTCTTTCTCCAGAGAGCCATAAATAATAAGGCTTTGGGCTTCTTCATCTCCATTCTGTCATTTAATGGTCAAAAATAATTTTCACTTTAAATATTGTATTTGTCATCCAATTTTTATTGGTTTCTCATGATTGTTTCTGCTTCTCTTCAGTTTGGTAGTATCATTTATATAATTATTTTTTTTAAAAGAGCTTTTCTTTTAAATTGTTCATACATACTATCTTTTAGTTATTTGTCTGGTCATCCAATGCTTGAGGTATTGATGGGTTCAGCTATGTTATTCAGCTGCATTTGGGCTGTGTTTACTGGGCATTGTAGACACATGTCCTTCAGATAAAAGTCTATTGTCATTATCTGGAGAATACTTTTTTATCATAGGTAAATCAGTTACTTTCTGGTTACCATAGAATTTCACAAACTTTTGTTGTAATATTTTGTTAAGGCAAATCTATAAAAAACTCAATTTGTTTCCCATTTGCTTCTAACTTGATAATATATATCCTCCAAATGCTGTCTCCTAGAGGTGCTTTGATGACTTTGATGAATTAGAGTTACTCTTTCTTAACATGTGAAAGAGGAAGATTTCATAATCCTGAAGAAAGTCCCTTTAAAAAGTTTTTATTAGCATACTAGTCTAATTTATTATGTTTACATGTATATCATGTACTCTAATCATATTGACCCCACATTACCCCCCTTGATTCAAGAGCATGGGTATCTTACCAGTGGCTACACCACTAATGATAAGGAAATGATATCAAGTTGTAAAGTTACCTAATCTCAAAGTTCCAAAGTCCTCTTCTTTAAAATAAGCATAATAAAGAACACCCACATTTACTTAGTTAAATTAGGTAAGTTAATGTAGAAACTACTTACAGCACTGCCTTAAACAAAGCTCATGACAATCAATACATTATTGCTGCTCATAAACGTGTATTAACCGTATTATTTATTGACATGGGAAGACCTTCAGACCACTAGGGCTTAAGTTCCCTCTCTCTCTTCTACCTCTTTTTTAAACATTAGTTCACAGTGGTTCTATAAAAGCCTGGAATTAATTGTGACATTTTCACATATGCACATAACATACTTTAATCTGTCAACCCTCCTGTTACCCTTTTTTTGCCCCCTTCCACTTTTCCTGTGAATACCTTCTACCTTCTTCATAGTCCCACTACTACTTTTATATCTTTTTTTTCTGAATTCTGAAAATGAGAGAAAATATGTGACACTCGACTTTTAAAAAAATATTTTGATTAAATTTTGTTATAAATCTTTTTGTTATAAATCTTACATCTTTTTCCATTTACCCTCCCTCCATCCAATATTCCCATGTACCTCTCTTTTGTTGCCCCTAAAAACTGTGGCCTTTGTTTTTGTTAATTTTTTAATTGTTAAATATATATGTGCATATATAAGCATATATAACATATGTATATTTTACACACATATATATACATATATACATAAATATATGTATTTACAGAGATATGTAAATACAATCTTCTCAGTACTTTCAGTGTTGATCATGTATATATGACTTCAGAGCTGGCCACTTGTATTGGATAACCAACTAGGGGACTCATCCCTGGGGAAGATTATTTCTCCTTCCCTCAACACTCCTTAGAATATTTTGCTTTTTTAAGCTCATTTCATTAAACATAATGATCTCCATTTCAACCAATGTTCTTGCAAATACCTTCATTTCATTCGTCTTCATTGCTGAATAATATTCAATTGTGTGTACATACCTCATATGTTTTTCCATTCATACAATGGCAGGCACATAAGCCGATTTCACAACTTGATGATTGTGAACAGTGTCACAGTAAACATAAATAAACAAATGCTTGTGGTATGCTGATTTAAATTTCTTCTAGTATGCACTCAGGAGTACTAGAGAGGGATGTTATGACAGCTGTATAGTTTTTGGTGTGTGTGTGTGTATGTGTGTGTGTGTGTGTGTGTGGTGGTGGTGGTGGTGGTGGCGGGTGTTTGTTTTTGTTATTGTTTTTGTTCTGAGGAATTGCCAAATAACTTCCATGGTGGCTGACAAATTTCCATTCCCACCAGCATGGCGTATGCCCTTTGTTTGAATACCTAGATAAGACTAACAAGATTATTTTCCCTCTCTATAGAATCTCATGTGAATTCCTGAAGATCTTTGAATGCCAGTGTATTTATGTTCCCTGAATCATCTCTTACTTAATTACATATACAGATATGAGTTTTTCTAAAAACTGCCTCGTGAGCACTAAATGAGAGAGAGGTGAGATTGGTGAACACTAAAATTAGAGAGCAAGTGGGATGGCTCATTTAGTACAAGTGCCTGCCATCAGTCTTGGCAACTTGCATTCTACCCTCAGAACCCACATGGTGGAAGGAAAGAACTGAAAATTATCCTCTGAGTTCCACTTATATGATTTGACATGCACACTTGTACATGCACACACATACATACACACACACACACACACACACACACACACATAAATAATAAGTAAAATATTAAGGAAAGAGGAGTTGAACATATCCCTTCTCCTACATTTGTCATCCCTTTGTGTATGTAGGAGTCTCTCCAAAATGTTTGGGGGGATTGAGAACATGCAGATTATAGAAATACAACTAAAACTGAAAGGTGTTCTTCAGATATCATTGGTATTCCAAAAGTGTTTCCTTGTTTACCTTGCCACAACCCCTGCTTTTCTTCTTTCTTGGAACTACAATAATCAATAACTGCAGAGAAGAATTTTAATTCCTCCCATATGTTAATCACAGAAAATCTCTTCCCCAAAGCCCAAATCCCTATGAGTTGAACTTGAAGTGGCACAAGCAAGATGAATGTGAAAGACTTTTGTACGACCTGGTTAAATGAAGCTCTTCATTGAGACAAGCTGTCCTTACCAGGACTGTTTTGCACTTTTGATCATACATACAGTGGATTTTCTCTACATCTCCTAAGAAAAATCATACTCAGCTCTTCTTAATTGCATCTGAATTTCAACACAAATCCTTTCCCATGGAAACTTGTCTGTTATGTCTCCCTATTCTTTGATAAAATCTGGTGTTTTCTAGAGGCCAGGCTATTTTTCTATGAAGGGGGTTGAGTATACCTATCTGGTGGTTTGCTATACAAACTTTGCCAAAACTGGATGACATGCTATATGGCTAATTCCTTTATTATTCTTCAGAATTTATAAATTAACATGACACCTGGGATCATTTCTATACTGTCTTCACATTTCAATTCTCCATTTATATTCTCTCAAACACAACGAAAATTTGTGATTTATTACAGAGAGTTTTCACAGAAGACAATGCATATGCTTGAGTCAAACCTGAATTACTTAGTTGAATGTCTATCATTAGACAAATAAAAATGTGATCAGTAATTCTCTTGCCACTCTATTATAAGAATTAAGAGAAATAGCATGCATGCAAGTTTTGCAAGAAATGTCAGTGTTATGAGCTATGGAATTAGAAGTGATAGATCACTTAAGTATTTCAGATAGAGACTTGACTATAGACAAACGTAAAAGAAATCTAACTTTCCAAGATGGAACCATTTCAAAAAGAACATCATAAAAATCATAGGTTAGATGAAAATATATCATAATTTTAATCACGCTGCTTTCAATGTCAATTAAAATTACATTCTTGTTTATACTGCTCTTTTATTATACAGCAAAGTGCATCATTAACAGTTCTGAGAATGGCAATTAGTCCACTTTGCACTCTAAATTAATACATTCCTTCATTGATGGGGCTCAGTTATGATTTGTAAAAAAGGGGGAAGGTATTCCCAGTTTACCACTTGGAATGTTGCTGTATACGCAGTAAGCACAGGCATTTTTCCCGTCCTTCTAAAACGTGCTACACTGTGTCGTCAGAGACTAAACCATCAACTGCAACAGTGAAGCTGGGGATGAGATCACCCATTAAAACAAGGGGCAGTTTGCTGCCTCCTTTATATCTTAGAACAGATAGAGACAAGTAACTATTCATTCTTTCCACAGCAGAAAATACTAAACATGTGGGTCTTGGCAAAGGAATATATCTTATGTTATTCAACAAATTTATAACAAAACCCAGCCCTAAACAACATAGACCTTGTCTCTACCATCAGATGTCCAGAGGATGGTCAAATATTTCTGAGAGCTTCTGTGTTCCTTCTCAGTGACAATCTGATGCTCCCAATCCAGACCTACACTGGGAATGAGGACCACCAAACACGGAGGTCTACAAATCCCAGAAGCTCATCCTCCAGACTTTGTAGTAGTAGAATATGGTAGTAGAATGCAGAGCTCCAGAAGGTGATTCTATTCTTAGGCCTTTGAAAGGGTCCACCATTGAAGGCTCCTTCCTCTACTCTCTGAGCATTTACTATTCCCCTCTAGCATTGCTTTCTCCCTAGGGGAAAGGGGAAATTGTGCTGGGGAAGACACCAAAGAGATAAGATCACTAATACTTAGGCAGAAATGCTGTTAAAGACCATGAAGGAGAAATCCCACTGGACTGACTCAGTTCTGTGGGAATGAAGTATGAACAGACAAGTTAGTATAGCATGGAGACCTGCAAATTGCAACTAGCTAGTATATGAGCCTTTTAGATTTTCTCTAGGTCTTCTTTCAGAAAATCATAGTGGGGGGTCAACTAACAAAGTGTCAATTAGCCTCTATATTAATAAACCCGAGAATGATAGAGTCAGTCTGAAGAGGAGAGATAATAGCCTAATATGTACCGTGGTCTACACTTGGGCTACTATGTCCGTGTCCTCTATGTCATAGAAAACACTTCATTCTTTGGCTAACGTTTTAAGCCGTATCAATACAAGTAGATGCATGTCATAAGTGGCTATATTTATTTTGAAGAATCCAGCATGACACCCACTGAGATTGGATACATTGATAGCTTGATTCCCACGTCCAGCAATCATCATGCAGCCACTCAAATCTCCAGAGATCTGCTTTTAAGAAAGTTAGCTTCTTTATAGTTTGAGCCAGACATGGAGAGAAAATAATTCTCAGTTTTTCTCCATACAAAATCCTCAAGATTCTTAATCTAGAAAATCCAGAATGACCTGCTTCTGAAGTACTACCTTTCTCATGCCTGGAATCTCAAATCTGCTTTTCTTTTAGGTCCTTTACTGAGGAAATATACAAGAAACTTGTGCATTGATTGAGAGGAGAAATCAGCTTTCTGCAGAGGTTAATTTTGTGGGCTTATGATCAAAAGCGATGCAAATAGACATAAAATTACATTTGTATTTAAATTCAAGTGATTTCATGAATTCATCAATACTTCCTGTAGCAGCTGGCTCACACTGTCATTCTGGTGATAGCATTATTTTCGAAATCATTTAATTTATATATAAAAAAGTCAACACAAATTTTCCTAGACTTTTCTTCAAATTTATGAAGATTAAAGTTTCTTCTCACTACATAGAGAGACCATGTCTTCATGGCCCCTGATGTTCAAATATTTTTCTTTGAAAAAGGCAGTGATGATAATGTCCAGGGCTAATATCTATTCACAGGGACACTTTACCTTCTCTGATTCAATTTAGCATCCAGAGCAGTAAGCTTTCTGGTTTTGTCTTGCTCTGAGAATGTAGTTGAAGATACAAGCTTATAGTTTCTTTCTACTGTATGTTGTCATTCTGGGCCACGGACTTGGGAGATCACTGTCTGAATGAAATTTGACATTTAATTAGTACCCTTCAAGCTAGCAAATTTTGCTACATGGATAAAGAAGGATCCTAAAATAATATTCAACATTGCCTACCCGTGATCATAACATATTTTCTAACTGATTAATAATAAAGTAAGCAATTTAAGTGTAAGAATGTGTGGGGCTGGGGAGATGCTCAATGGTTAAAAATACCTGCTGCTTTTCCAGAGGACCTGGGTTCAATCCCAGCACTCACATGGCAGCTCACAACTGTCTATAACTCCAGTTCCAGGGGCTCAGACACCTTCACACCAATGCATGTAGAATAAAATTAAATAAATTATTTTTTTTAAAAAGAGTGTGATTACTGGTGAAAGAGACTTTGACTTTCTTTACTTCCTTATCATTTTATAAAGTCAGGGTTTTTCTTTTTTTTTTAAGTATAGACATACCTCTTTCTTCTTTCATTTCCTCCCTTCAGTTTCTCCCATTCACTGCCTCTACCCCATCCCAAATTCATGGACGCTTATTCTTTACCTATTATTGTTACATAAACACGTTTATGAATGCAACCTGCTGAGTCTATTCAGTATTGTTTGTGGGTATATGTTTTTATGTTTGACCACTTGTTATTGGATAACTAATTAGGGTACTCATCCCTGGAGTAAACTAATTCTCCCTCTCTGAGGTCTGTAGATCTTCATCTAAGGCTGCAGTCCCATGAGATTCTGGCTGTGACAAAACAATAATAAAGAATTGAAGAGTGTCACCTACATTGGTATATGTATTCTGTGACAGTGGCCATTATTAATATCAACAGATACTTTTGTGACATATTTGTTAAGAAAGATATCTATTTAGATGCGTGTCACCACATCTATAATACTCTGCTACCTGGATCCAGTGGCTAGAGATGAAGTCGACAGTACCAATTCACTTTCAACTTAGTTACACATTTCACTCTTGTGATACCAACACGCCAGCTCCTCCTCCTCCTGTACCTTCACAACTTGATTCAATTGTAAAATGGATATACACTGGTGTCTACGTGTTATGAGGTTTTATAGAGTTATTTTTCTTATTACAGTTTTTACATAGTTGCTATAGATTAATATTAGAGTTATTACAGTCAACATTTAGTTATTATAGTTAACACATATCAAGGATACATAACAGTTGTATTTGTCTATGTGTTGTTAAACATTTAGAGACAGAAATAATAATGTTTGTGAAAAACATTATAGCATTGATCAATGAGCAAATCAATTAATTCATGAGCAATTAGTGTGCGGTTACGACCATTCAAGATTCACAAAGATTTTACAATACAAGAAAAAGGCCATTTAAGAATGTCCAAAATAGCGTAGCGAAATATGACTGAAAGAAATGTGACTAATTCAAAGACAAACCTTAGCCTGATGTTGAAGCAGCATGAGAACGAGAAGTCCAACCCAAAACTTTATATTTTGCTCATTTAAAGACTGTACTTTTCAATGTTAAGGCAGTACTTATGGATTTTAATCTAACAACTCTTTAGCTATAATCATGACTGCAGATGCACAGATCCATGATAGCCTCCTCTGAGAGTATTTTCACATTATTAAAGAACCTTAGCCTAGAGTTTGTACTAGCCTATTGAGGTTCAAATGTTGTTTCCACTATGAAGCATGCCTATTCCAGATCATAACTTGTCACTTTCAATTCGCATCAGTACAAAATTTTACCATAACTTGTCACCTTCAGTGTAATCTATTATTTTAGAAAAAAAAGTACCTGAAATAAGTAAAATAGGAAATCTATAATCTTTAGTATGCCTTAGAGAACTACAAATAAAATATCCACCTTCCTGACATTCAGCTAGGCAATATGGCAGGTATATTCAACTCTCTACAATTCTTTAATATAAATCAAAGCCATTTTGATATGGATTTCCAAATATCTGAATATACAACATTGTTAGAGTCTCAAGAATGGGAAAATTAGTTTTAAAATATATATTTAATCAAATATAAGAAAATTTTAAAATATTTTGAACACAAGCTCCAGAACTCTGGTGTATATGCATGTGTGTGTGTGTGTGTGTGTGTGTGTGTGTGTGTGTGTGTGTGTTTTACAATGTAAGAGCTAAACTTATGTTTTAAGTACTGGGCCTAGGAGATCTATAAAACAAAAACAAAGATAATGTTGTAATCCCCACTTGCCCAAGGACAGATAACTTCCTGGACTGCTGGGGGTTGTTCACGGGAGATAACAGGCCACATATGTCAATTCCCTAATCAAGTTTGGTTTAAATCCAGCTGCGCGGGGTGTGTTCCAAATGCACTGGATGTGTTTGATCACATGCAGGTGGGAAATATGTCAGGATATGTGCTTGCTCCTGATTGGACCTGGTGAAAAATATGCAGCTTTATATGTTTTGTCTTTATAAGCCTCTCCCAGACACGATTCAGTGCCATTCTGTGGGAACCTTAAAATGGTCAGAGTCCCTCAATTCTGCATGGGGTTCTGAGAGGCCATTGCATGAAGCTGTAAAAGTGAAGTCTGCTGGATTGCATTGGAGAGCCCAGGGTATTGGAGGTGACAGAGCTGTTGGGTGACTTCCCCAAAGAGCTGCATCCTGGGTGTGAAACCAGCCTAATAGAGAGAAGTGTGTTACAGTCAGCAAAGCTGAAAGGGCCAAGCCATCTAGGACTTTTGACATCAGACCTGGAACTCCAGGATCTGGAGTTTGTCCTGCTGGGTTTCGGTCTTCTTTTAGTCCAGTGTTTCCTTACTATGGTCCCATTACTTCCTTTTGGTATGGTAATGAATATTCTGTGCCATTGTATGTTGGAAGTGTATAATTTGCTTTTCAGTTTTGATTTTATAGGAGGTTACAATTAAGAGATTGACCTGAGTCTCAAATGAGATTTTGGACTTTTACACACTATTGAGACTGTAAAAGACAATGGGGACTTTTGAAGTTGGGGTAAATGCATTTTGCATTATGATATTGCCAGGAGCCTATGTGAGTCAGGGAGTGAAATGTGGTGGTTTGAATGGGAATGGTCCACATAGGCTTGAATGTTTAGTTCCCAGTTGGTGGATCTGTTGAGGAAGGACTAGGAATAGTCTTGGTGGAGGGGGTTTATCCCTGGGGATGGGATTTGATGTTTCAGAAGCCCATTCCATTTCCTGATCAAAATTTAAGGTCTTGGCTATTGTTCTAGCACCATGCCTGCCTGCCTGCTGCCATATTTCCCACATGATGGTCATGGACTAACCCTCTGGAACTATGAGCCCTAAATTAAATACTTTATTTTATAAGTTGCCTTAATCATAGTTTCTTATCATACCAATAGAAAAGTAACTAAGACACCCATCACTCAATATTATACAGCATTCACTTAAAATTGTTCTTTTTTTTTTTTCTCTGACTTCTGACTGGAAATAAACAGAAGGGGAGCTGGAGTAAAAGCAAGTAAAACAGCTACACTGCTATTGCATCAAGAAAAAAAATATCCACAGTGTTTTGGACCAAGACAGTAATAAGAGAAGGAATTAAGGGGAAAAAATATTATATTCTACAGTGTAGAATAGCAAGATCTGTCTGTCTATTGGACATGATGAAGAACAGAAAGAAAATATTTCAAGACAGATTTTAATGGTTTAGCCTAAGTAACTTAGATGTTAAATGACTTCAGTAATTTCATTTATTTTTGTTTAGATCATCTGCACACTAGCAAATGTGCCATGGATTAAAATTCCTTAACATAATTTTCTAGACAAAAGATACCAGGCAAACATCTTAGTGTATGCTGTCTGACGCTCTGATATCAGAATCTGTTCTATTGTAATAACAGGTGCCTTGCTGAGACCCATAGACAGGAAGAGTGAAGTCAGCCTGCTCCATTACCTGAGAAACCGTTCTATTAGATTAACTTTACTTGGACGCAGCATAAAATACTGTTGAGTTTCCCATCCAAGCCAGTAAAGTACTCTGGGGAGAGCTCATCTTGCTCTTCTCCTTTTCTCGGGCTCAGAGTCCAGTACACACTACTCTAAAATCCCTTCCCACATCTCTGTTGACTCCCTTCACTTCCTCGATTGCTGGCCTTGAGGAGATTCCTGTGGCCTAGATTCTGCCACAACACCTGAAACTTTTCTCCCTCTAATAGTCCCTAGGTAAAGGGACATTTCTCTAAGCCACATCTCCCTACAATACACTTTCCCCAGCCCTCTTTCTTTAGAGAAGTTCACCGAGTCCACTGAGCAAGCAGATGCTTAATGTGGGACTGATGCCAGATTTTCGTGGACCTCTTTTTCCAAGGTGATAATTTCTTTGGCTTTTCCTCCCAAATCGGGGGTTTAGAAAAGTCATATGACCCAGATTGCCCTCTGCCACTTCCTTGCTCTTGTCTTTCACTGATGTCTCTGATATGGTTGGGTTGCTGCATGTTGATTGGAGATAGCAAAACAAGCTCTTAATAATAAACCCTTAGGGAGTAGTCTGGCCCTGCCTGCTGTCAGTCCTTTGGCCCTGAATGCGCTGCATTCCTTTGTTCTTCCGCTCAGCCTAAGTTAGCAGTTTAAGGCAATAAGAAATCCAACGCACACTTAAAATTCTGAAATGTTTCTAAATGGTGCTATTCAAACAGACCGACTTCAACAGTGAGTGGGTGACGAAGTGCATTGGTTAAAACCCCACAGAACGTGACTCATCTAGAGTAATACTGCAATCCTGTCAGTAGTCTCTCTTGGATCCCATGCTTTCTCATACACATCATCATCATTACTAACTATCCTCAGACAACCAATACATAAGGACGTATTAGATTGGCCCAGTTCCATTCTTCACAAAATAATAGGAAGATCCTGAGAATTGACGAAAGAGTTTGCTGCTAAGAAGTGAACTCTAGACACAACTTGCTGTATAAAATGTGATTACCAAGGATCAGATCTTTTTCTTATGTTAATTTTTTTAGACAGGTTTTCTCTGTTTTTATTCTTGATGTCCTAGAACTCTGTAGACTAGACTGGCCTCTTCACAGAGATCTGCCTGCCTCTGCCTGCCTCTGCCTGCCTAGTGCTGGGATTAAAAGTGTGCACCCCTACTGCCCAGCAAGGATCAGATCTTAATAGGACCCTCTATCTGACAGGCCAGGAGGATCAGAATTACAAGGAGTTACTGTCTTATCTGTAGCCACAATCTATCGTTAATGAATTTGACCCTTCTCTTTCATTCTCTCTCTGTATCTTTCTCTTTACTGCCTTCCTTCATTCTTTCCTTACTTTCTGCGCCCACCCCCCACCAGTGGCTGTCCTGTAATTTGCTATGTAGACAAGGCTGGTCTCCAATTCAAAGAGATCCACCTTCCTCTGCCTCCCAAGTGCTGGGATTAGAGGTGTATACCACCACATCCCACAATTTGTTCCTCTCCTACAATGACAACCACATTTATTTCAAAAAGTACTTCTGTAGTGGAGTGTTTTTCTAATTGTTCTTATTCTGACTGTTGGCTCTCACTTTTTCTGTTTACAAATGAGGAATCTTTGTAAATTGACCAGAGGTTCTTATTTGGGAGATAAAGTTCCAAAATATTGAGGTACAAATAGAGGTTCTTTTATGCCGCTCCAATAGGCTAACTGTATGCTACTGTAAATAAAGATACCTCTGCCAGGCAGTGGTAGTATACACCTTTAATCCTAGAATTTGGGAGGCAGTGCAGGCTGATCTCTGTGAGTTCAAGGTTAGCTAGTTTCAGGACAACCAGGACTACACAGAGAAAATTTGTCTCAAAAAACAAATAAAACAAATAAACAAAAACAGAAAGAAAGAGACTTTCTTTCATCTTGCTTATTTTGAGTAAGTGGTTCCTGGTAGCTGAATTTCCTAGAAGTAACATGCCATCCTCCAAGTAGCCATTGTCTGACACCCTGCACTCAGCCTGTAAACAATCACGTGTGCCAAGTGCTGTTTTCCTCCAATATGCATCTTGAGAAAACTCTGATCATGTGTCTAAAATAATTATATTTTGTTCAGTAATCAAACTCAATCAAATGAATTCTATGTGAACTACTTTTATTTTCAGGACGAGAAATGTGTGTCGTATCCTCTGTGAATTTGCATATTTTTCCATAAACCTAAAACCAATCAATTTTGAAGAGTTATGATAATATAAAGAATCTGAAGCAATTACAGTCTTTTAAACAGGGATTCTAAATGCATTTCGCTGCTGGTATTCATGTAGTAAAATAGTCAAAACTTCTTTAACCCTTTTTGTGACATCTCAATTACGCTGTAATGATTGAGGCTTGGGACATTTCTTAGGATTAATGACTGGCTGGGAAAGTAGACGGCCTGAGGTGAAGCCAAGGGCCATTAATTCCCTCTGGTCATTAATCCCCCAGGAAATCCTCAGGCCTGGTTTGATATTAGCATTGAAGGCTACAAATACATAGTTGGATTTCCTGATTGGTTTTTAAAGTAGTTTATTAAGATGTCATATTTTAATTTCGGCCCTGTGTACCCAATATTTCCAAATTTCCATTTCTGGCTTTTCATCCTACAATGTTGATTACAGTGACATAATAAAAATGGTTTCCTGGTTCATATTACACATTTTCTTTGAAATAGTCAAAACAATAGTACATTTGTTTTCACCATAAGGTCCCAAATGCCCATTTGTTCTTGGGATGTTATTTGCTAGTGAAAATTTTGACCATTTAGTGAGTGGCATTTTAATCATGTATGTATTTTATTTAATTGCATGTGAATTCATAAAAGGCATTATACATGACCCTTAATTTTACCTGATATCTAATACACATAAATCTGCCTTCATAATTCCACATAAAATATCCACAATTTCAGCTTATGTAAGAAAAGAGACAAAAATTGACCATAAAAATATCTAGGAGAATTATCTGAAACTTGTATATCATCCATCTCTGTAGACCTTCAACATTGCCTTTAATGGTTCATCTTTTCAAAAAGTTTGAACAAAAATACTTCTGCTGAGTTGAGCTTTGGGGTTAAATCTACATAAGATGTGAAAGGATAATGTTTAAAAATCCATAAGAATTTGCTTTAACTAGAAATGTGTTAGATGTCACTTATCACACCTCATCTGAGGGCCGGGAGAGAATTTCTTTGAGATAGCTGAGATTAAACTAAGAAATCAGTTTTATTTTGGCTTGGAAATACTAGGAAAAGTGCAAGGGATTTTATTTCACTTGTTTGGCTTTTCACAAACTCCAAAGTAAATGTGCAGGCTAGTTCTGGCAGAGTTCATAAAGTATGTGCACCACCGCGCAGTCTTCCCTCTGACTTTGTTTTCTTCTCCCCTGCACCTAGTTACCATCTTGTACTTAGAATCAAGATTAAAACATATGCCCTTGCCAGCTCTTTTCTAACACCGCTTAGTGGATGCAGTGCACTAGTTTATTAATGAATTAGCTTTCCTGGGCAATGTGTTTTTCCTTCTTCTCTGGCCCGTGTTCAAATCTACTCATCTTGACAAGGAGTTAAGTCTCCTTGTAGTATGATGTGGACTTGTCTACCCACTTCAGGATGCCTATCGGGACTAACAGGAGACTTGAAACTATAGCTGCCAGGATTCTTGTATAGTCGGTTTAGAACGTAGTCTTGTTTCCTTCTCGCACACTACACTTAGCCTCTGAAACACAGTGTTCGAATAGATTGTTACTTCTGTTTTCTCATGTAAATCTCTATTAACTAAGATTTTCTTTCTGAGAATATCTACCTCACGTGGTAAGCTTGAAAGGCTGTAGTTAACCTGGTAACACACAAACACATCAAGTATAAATAGTTACTTTTTAAATTATGTTATTTTTAAAACATCAGCTTAAAAAAAAAAGTTAGGCAGGAGACTATTAGAAATTCTTCTAAAATGATGAACCATCAGGGGCAATATGCAAACTCAGGCACAGCAAAGGAACATTACTATGTAAAAGAAAGAATATTTGTCCATCTATCTGTCTGACTCTCTGCTTCATTTAGGCTGTATATATTTGGTGATTACTATGAAGTCCTTGAAATCTGTGTGAGAACAGCAATGCAGGATTGTTGGTCTGAGCCACAAAATGACAACACAAGGTCCATATTCTGTCCTCAGATCGATGTGTGTGTGTTCCTGAAGCACATGGTATATGCTGTGTCTGTCTGGCAGAAACATTTGTGCTTAAAATACAGCCTGACAGTTCCCTGCCATCTTGCAAAACAGTGTGGCTTATTTAGAACAAATCTGTTATGACTGACCACAGAAGATGCATGTGTGTTTCTGAGCCTCTCCTATGAATAGGCAAAAGGACCATCTGCGCACGTGGCATTTACACATCTTTGAGCAAAGTTAGCTTCAATCCATCTCTCAGGGATTCTGGGTTTGTGATGCTTCCTGCAGAATGGAGGAGGAAAACAAATGCACTTCAGTAAAACAGAAGTGTCTTTTTTTTTTTTTCATCTGTCAAAGCCACAGTTTGATAGTATCTGTATTTCATTTTCACTTCAGAATATCACCAGAGAGAAATGGCAGGAAGCAAGTTGCTTCAACATGGTTGTGAAAGGGAGTTGTTATATTTGGTTGCTCTCTGTGGCACATCTCTGTGAAATTTAAAAAATACGTATCTAGCTGCCATCCTGGTGGTAGGGAAAAATAATCTTCTTATTCTTTCCTAAAGATTATTTAATATATTATAGAATGATCCTAATGATATTAATTTCTGCCTGTTCTTTACTTAAAATTTGACTCATACTTCAGAAAAGATAGCTACCCTAATGTATTTTCATTATTTTATTTGGGGGGGGGCAATAATAGGATTCAAACTGAAGGCCTGCTGCATGCTAAGTAAGAACTCTGCCACTGAGTTAATTCCCCAGCCCCTCGTGTGTTTTTTTGTAAAGTGTGTATTTTATTATACAATGTAGAAAACACAAATTAAGACGGATGATTATTTTATAATTGAAAGCTATTATACCCACCCAATTTTTTCTCATACTAGGAAATCCAATGCACTTGAACTCAAGGAATACAGAAATAACATTTTACTTAAGGACCTGGCCCACTATGGGTGATACCATCCCTAGGCTAGTAGACCTGGAATGTATGAGAGAGGTAGTTGACCTTGAGCCTATAAGCAAGGTAGTGAGCAGCAATCCTCCATGGTCTCTGCTTCAAGTTCCTATTCTCCTGAGGTTCCTTGCCCAAATTCCTTCAATGATAGACTGTATCCTGTAAGCTGAGATAAACCCTTTCCTCCTCATTTTGGACAGTGTTTTATCACAGCAACAGAGAAGCAAACACTTCTCTTCGTCAAGAAAGAGAGAGGAATAGTATCAGTTTACTCAATATTACATGCTAGGGAAAAATAGTTTGCATGAGGAAACACGTGAGGCCACTGTATTCCAAATAGCCTCATAGCTTCATTCTGTCCTGTCAGCCAGGGTGCCAGTTCCAATGGACAGGTGGATCGAAGTGGTACCTACTTGTTCTCCCAAGTATGGTTGAACATTATGATTTAAGTATGCCCTGATCTCTCCTTTGCTTCTCCAGAGCCCCTTAAGCTAACTGCTACAAACCCAACTGCATGACGTCCTCACCATTACCTGGCCCTCTGGACATTTGGCACTGTTTGCAATCCAGGGGAGATCTCAAAGATTTTCTCATTTGTGCATCCACACATGAGCCCCATGGCAGCACCACACTGGTGTCAGCATAGTGCTGGCACAGTTTGGACCCCTGTGATTCAACTCCCAATCCAGCTGTGTAGATTCGGGGACATTACGTTTAGTTTGAAGATCTGGATATACTAATGGGTTGTCTTTTCTCTGTCATTGCTTAAGAATCAATTTTTACCTCATCTTCTGATTCTGGTTCCACAAAAGCCTCCCCACTTTGCCTGCCTTCTCTAGTGTAAATGAAATGGACAGAGCTGTAATGTCAACAACCAGGTGGCTAGTAAGTTCTGTATTTCCTCCATTTGACAGGACTAGGAAACCCACAGAGCTTGTCCACAAAGCCTTTACCTCCTAGGGGACCAAATATCATGGACACTGACACGTAAATGCAAGAGAATCATAAGCACAACTTTTCATAGTTTAAAAGCCATGAATGACTGAGTAGAGAACTCAGGGTAAATAAGAAACTGTCTATTGAGGAAGATAGAACTAATTTCTGTTTCCATCAAGTAAGCCTTGCTGACAGCCAAACAACCCCAAATACCACATGACAGGAAGAGGGTGGTTGCCTTAGTTACTTTTTTAATTACTATGACAAAGCACCTAACTAAGACAACTTTGAAAAGAAAACATTTATTTGAGGACTTGCTTCCAGCTTCAGAAGGTGGGTCTGTGCCCGTCAGGGTAAAGGACATGGCAGCAGTCAAGGCAGGAATGGTGCTAGATCAGTAAATGAGAACTTAATTTGATGCACAAGTACAAGACAGACACAGGGACGGAGAGAAGGCTGGACTTTTGAAACCTCAAATCCCACCTCCACTGACACACTTCCTCCAACAATGTCACACCTCTTCTAACAAGGTCACACCTCCTAATGCCTCTCAAACTATTCGAGCATCTGGGTATAAAGCATTCAGACATATGAGCCTGTGGGAGCCATTCTCAAACAAACCACCACACAGGTGCAACTTCTTCTTGTTCTGAACTTTGGTTTCTATCTCTGTGCCTCTACTCTTACATCTAGCACCTTGGGTAGCCTTTGGAGTACTTAGAGGAGGATAAAGCCAGTAAGTAATTTTAAGTGTATCATAAAAAATTCTTTGAGTAGTTCCTCGAGTTTTTCCTCAATTCAGCAGAAAAGCAAAATGGCCCAATCTCTTGCATACATGATAAAAGTCTAAGAGCCTCTTAGGTAAGTTTGTATCCCTTTTCTAGCAACCAAATAGTATAGTACATAGCAAGGTCAGCAAGCAAGGTAATAACCTGGGGGCCAAAAGCAGAACCCCCTTTTACCATTTGTATAGACCAAATCTAAGAGTGGTTTTTACATTTTTAAATGGTTAAAGGGATAAAAAAAAATCCAGAGAAGAATACTATTCTGTAACACACGAAAACTATATGAAATTCAAATCTCAGTGTCCATAAATAAAGTTTTATTGGAACACAGCCATGCTCATTCATTTACATACGTCTTTGGTGCTTTTCGATAAACAGCACAGTTGAGTGATTGTGACAGAGACCGTATGAGCTGCAAAGCCTAAAATATTTACTCTCTGGCCCTTCACAGAAGAAAAATTGCTGACCTATGGGCTCTAAAATCAGACTATATTCAAATCCCTCCTTGCCATTTTTAGTAACTGTGTTCTCCTGGAAAATGTACTCGATCTCTTCTCTTGCGTCAGCTGCGTCATCTATAAAACAAGGAAAAAGTAGCATCTACTTCTGGACAGAGAGCTCGGCAAATGAGAGTTATGTCCTTGGTCTTTTCTGAAATCTGAATTTGTTTGTATAAAATATGAAATAACAGTGTCAGTATAGGATTTCTACCTATAGGAAGAATCTGATAAAATACAGGGACGTAGATGACACCATCGCTTCATCAGGAAGCTGAGAAGTCTACTGTTAGTCTACTGAGGAAGCAAACTGCAAACACATGAAACAGAAGCGTCATTAGAAATATTTCTCCAGGACTGGAGAGATGGCTCAGTGATTAAGAGCACTGGCTACTCTTCTAGAGGTCCTGAGTTCAATTCCCAGCAGCCACATGTTTAAAAAAAGAAAAGAAAAGAAATATGTCTCTAACCAAAATAAATAAATATATAAATAATTTTAAAAATGCAGAGCTTTCCTGTTTCAGTAGCAACTCAATGCACTGATGGATCAAGAAAGATGCATCAAGAAAGTGCTGTGTCTAGTAGTACTGAGGTTAAACCAACTTGAACTGCTCTCCATCTCCTTAGCAACAGGTTTGCCACCTTAACCGTATGTTCATGAGTCCTACCTATGAGGGAGAACAATGGCGGAATGATGAATTGTAGACTAGCTGCTTTATTCTTATAAATACACTAGAAATTTCCCAAGGCATTCTACATGGAAGACACTATCAGTACATGAACTGTAAAGCCCGAAGGCGTCTTGTTTGGAAGTTACATGATACAGACTTCCCCGTTAAGAAGCACAAGGCCATTTCATAAACTCAGCATCTCTTATTCACATACTCACTTGTATCGGTGTGTGCCAGAGAGTCGATTCTCCACTGGAACCTGTGTTCATGCTCCAAAGTACTGAGTGATTTACCTAAGGCCTCTGTCTCCTAGTCTTTCTGCCAAGAATTACAGACTCTTCCTATTTTCATCAAGATTCTTACTATTTTCTTAAAGTGCTTTATTGTTCTCAAGCTTTGTCTCTGGTTGTGCATTGGGTCAAGTGCATCGAGTCCTTCCATGACCTGATCCATTTCTCTCTCATGTGTTCTCATTACAATGTTTCCATCTTAAACTTTTTGTTTATTGAAATGTGCCTCTTAACTTTTCCATCTCTGAATCAAATATAATAACAAAGATTATTTCAAAAAGATATTAATATCCAAGGAAGACATAATTTAAAATTCCAACAATATAAGCAAAGCGCGACTTGGAGTCCATCCGCTCCCTTGGATATATTTTAACCCCTCTGCGATGTGATACTCAGCTCTCTGACAATTGTGCTAGAGGGCTGAGTCGTAGGTGCTTCTGGCAAAGCTTACTCCTCAAACTCTTTCTGATATGTCAAAAACATCTGTAAAGCAGCCTTCCTTTGATGATTTTAATAGCCACCAAGATAAGAAGCCATTCACTGTTGTATTCCAAACCTTCATTGTGCAGTACTGTTTAATTAGTTGAAGGCCTCAATAGTCAAATTCCAACAGCTAGAAGCTAGAAGCTTCCTAGGGAGCAGGGCTGTGTTGAGCCACATCTGCATCTCTGACAGAAAGCAATCAATCAGCTTTTCATTACATCAATATTCCACTCTCTGTCTAAAACTTTTATATTCCTACAGCTTTATTTAATCATTTATTTTGTACCTAATTTTCATCAGGTAGATATTGTGTCGTTCTATAATAATATGGAGAACATTGAAATTTTAAATTTAAATATAATAGATCTTATTATATTTTAAGTGGGAGTGGGAGTAAAAATATTCACTTTTCAGTAAAATAGTATTTGAACATTGATAGCAATGCTGAATAGTGCTTTCTACTCAATTTTTAAGTAATATACTATTTCACCTCAAACATACCAGATGTCTGAAGGTCAGGGCCCAGTTTCTCATCTTTGAAACATCTGTAGTTCTTAGGCAGTACTTTGTACATAGTCCATATTTGACTTAAAAAGCTTAAGTACTTGGAAAAGTAGCCAATTAGAAAACAAAAACAAACAAAAAATGTAAGATATTCAATAACACACTTTACATCATCTTTGTACACTGCCAGCTACCAGATTTTGTAACTAATGACCACATATAGCTCAGCCTAGGCTTTTAAGGTTTTTTCATCTTGTTTTCTTATTTAAAAATAACTTTACTTCAAAACCCCAAATCCCCGTGTTTGGGTTAGCTTTATCACTACACAAATCACTGTCTGTTCTACACAGCGTATAACCCACTGTTCCTGCAGTCACTCTGGACTCCTGATAGGAACTCATTCCAGAAAAGTGTACAAAGCCAGTTCATCAGCATTGTGGACACAGCTTATCTGTATCCTAATTGGCGCACCACATAAAGATTTGTGGAACAGACCTTAACTCCGTCATATTGATCTGCCTCTTGTGGTTATTATGATGGAGTCAAATTTTACTGCATTTTCAGGATTAAGACTCTAGGAAGCCCTATCAAGTTTTTAACTAACACTTCCACTGGCTTTTGGTCTAGCATAATTTCCTTTTCTCTTTATAGCAATAGACTTACATGCTTAAAGGAGAAATAGAATGTCTGGGGAGCAACATTTTAAGTAAATGAAGGCCACTATTCGAAATAAAAAAACAATCGTGTCAATCTACTTGATACATGGGTTTCACTTCTGGATAGGATCATAATTCATTTCTTTAGAAGAATGATTTTATGTTCCTGTGTCCTGTCATTTATGAGGACATTAGATGTGGATGTGAGTGTGCATATCAACCAAAAAATTAACGCAAATCTAAGTTTCTTTCATTATTAGTTTACTTTAATGAACTATATATAAAATTCATAATTTGGAGAAAAATTCTGCAGATTATTAGAGTCCCACACCACCCAGATATCTTTAAGTGAGAGCTCTTCCTATACTGTGGAAGGTAATTTGAGGAGAGTCGCTTATTTTCAGGTATTTAATGAAAAATAATTTTATACACCCTTTTTTAGTCTCAAAGAATTGTCCTTCCTCCTTCCAAAGTTTAACTCCCCCCCCACCTGTGCCCTTAATATCTTCTCTCTTGTTAGTTTCCCCCTTAAGTTTTCTTCCCTCTTCCTGTTCTTCAGACTCTCTTTATCCACAGAAATCCTCTATGTTTGCCCACGGAGATCTCATTAGATAAAGTCTCCCTTTCACTTTATTGTTTATCCTGATGAGTCCTGTTTCTTAACCTCTTTTCACTGCCAGATTCTAAAGCAAGACGATCTGACCGTCTCCATTCTTCTACAGCTTTGGTCATAATTCTGTATGTCATCTTTATTGTGATCTCCAAATTGTGCAATTGAAGGTTCATCGTCTCCTTGTTCTCTTAGTGATCAGATTCAAGCCCTTATCAGACTGCGTCTCTCCCGTTCTTTCTGAAATTCTTACATTCACTAGAGGCAGGATACCTTCAACCCTTTGGTATAAACTCTCTCATTTTTCTTTCTTATAGGTTTTAGTCATTCTTCCATATTTTTAAATAGTATGAGTACCCTTTTAATATAAAATTTGATCCACTAAAAATCAAAACTGATCATTGTTTTCTCATTTTATTGCAAAAAAAAAAAAAAACCTTTAAAAGTGTTTTATAGAAGATTTTTGCCCATTTTGGTCTTAAGAAAAATAAGAAGTGAAGGAGTTTCTGTAATTTTCAGCCACACAGAAGGAATTCAGAATGAGGAGAGAAAGACAGGGCCTAATCTGATCAGAGGGAAGTTGAAGGCCCTCGATGCAGATGGAGATGGCTCCTTCTGTGATTCCAGGCAGTACCTGTCCCCTCCCTGGGGGGAAAAAAAAAAGATGAAGTAAGGGTGGGTGTCTCTAAGGACGTCTGTCTTGTAAGTATCAGGCCTCAAGAACAACATCGAATATTCAAGACGCAACACTGAAGAACGTCAGAGGATCCCTTACCCACCCCAGTGATCTAGTCTCAAATGAATTCAGGAGTCTTTTATAACTACATCAGAGGGAACAAGGTTGGGAACAGCCAATAACAACTGAGGTTGAATTTTCTGCCAGGCAGGGCAGACAGGTAAGAAATCAGAGCAGATTAAATTTCATTTAGAGATAAATACATTTAATCTTAGGACAAAATTATGGCTCTGAATTTATGTTTCCTGCCTCAACCTCACTCCTGAGTTTCAGTTCTGATTGTAGAATCTACATTTTTTTGGGGAACGCTGCAAGATAAATCAATTTATCTTAATATAGGGATACATTTTGGTTATAAATAGCACTGCGAAGAACATGCCTATGACCATGTCTTTCTCTTAGATTATTTCTACAAGATAAATTCCTAGAATTGGACTCACTGGGTCAGATTCAGAGTCAGGAGGTAGAACTTCAATCAAGGACTTGCTGAGACAGGTAGGTCATTTATTGTATTTGAAAACATACTAGGAATATTTTAGGACAGAACTCTCTGTTGCTCTTTCTTCTGGTTTATTATTACACTGTCTCAAAAACGTCAGCCATTCTTCTTTCTTTAAACCTATATCCCAGGTTTCTTCAACTTATTAATGTCCATAGGGAGTGAAAAGAACTATCCTACACATTGCAATATATTGCACAGCATCCCTGGTCCCCACATACCAGATCCCAGAAGGGAATATCTCTCATCATCCCTAGAGCAAGCCTGATAATGTGAGCTCAGTCCCTGGATTCCATGTGCTGAGAGGAGAGAACTGATCCCCACACCAGCTGTCCTTTGATCTCCACATACTCACTGTAAGCACACACACACACACACACACACAATTCAAGTTAATTTTTTCTATTTTTCTCAAGACATTACCAAATATACCCTGTGATATGAGGTATTTTACTCCATTAAACTATAAGTTCTTTTACCTTGTATCCATTTTGACACAAAAGCCATTATAGCAAAGCTATTTTATATACTTGCTTTTAGGATGTGCCATTTGGATGCAACATAAAAAGCTTAGACATAAAACTTGTGTTTTAATACCTTGAAGTGGTACTGCTCTCATTCCATCCATCTCTTGAAGCCTCATTAGAATGCCAACTCCAAGCTGGGCATGGCGGCACGTGTGTTCAGTCCTAGCACTCAGGAAGCACACAGGAAGGTGGGTCTCTGAGTTTGAGGCCAGCCTGCTCTACACTGTTAGTTGCAGGACAGCCAGGGCTACACAAAGAAACCCTGTCTCAAAGACAAAAACCAAAAAAAAAAAAAAAAAAAAAAAAAGAAGAAGAAGAAGAAAGAAAAAAGGAAGAAAGAAAGAAAAAGAAAAGAAAGCTTTATCTCATCCATTAGCTCATCCTTCACTCTGCCTCATGCAGGAAATGATGAAGTGTCTCTCAGGATGAATGGATATTTAAAATACCATTTCTTTTTCTACATGGTCACAAAAACCACATGATGCAACCTTGTCATGGTGTCCAGAATAGCTGAGTTGTCAGTGGTCTGCCTTGCCTCTCTCTTCCTTTGCTTTACCATGACATGAGACCACTTGTAGCTCATCAGACTACTGAATATGGTCATCTTATTAGATGTGCTGAGTAGGAAACTTGAGTTGTATGGTTCAGTCACTGGTCAGAGGAACATATATGAGCTGATGATTAATCATGCTGGTGAGTAAGCAAGAGCGAGCAATGGTACCGGTACAGGATCCAATTAGCAGAAGAGAAGGGATGTTAGGAAATTTCCACTGTGATTTAGAAGGCTGGTGTTAGGGACCATTATATTCCTTTCATAGATGCCAAACCATATAAGGATGAAGAGTTCACAGTACCAAGAATTCCTGTATCTAGAATGAACCCAGGACAGAAAATATATATGACTCGGGCTTTAATTTAAATTCTGACTCCATGATAACCAGCCACTTTTTCTGCATTATTTTCCACATACATAAAACTAAGCTCGGGCTGGAATGATAGGTCAGCTGCTAAGAGCACTAGTTGCTATTCAGAGGACCTGGGTTCAATTCCCAGCACCCACATGGTGTCTTACAACCATCTGTAACTCCAGTTTCAGGGAGATCTGATGCCCTCTTCTGACCTCCAAGGACACTGCAGGCACATGGTACACAAATATAATGCAGATAAACACCCACGCCATAAAATTAAAATAAGTAAATGTTTAAGAATGTTTTTAAAAGATAAAAAGGAACAACAGGAAATACCACAGAGGAGTAAGCCATAAGGGGTCCTGGACTGCAAATTTTTCTTCTCTGCCATTATGCTTGAGTTTCAGCTTAAATATGCTTTCTTCCCTGACAAATGACAATATGAAAATCACCCCAATTATCATTACAGGAAGGAAAGCACCTAAAACGAAGCAGCCCATAAATAGAGCAGCTTAAATGCTAACCAGCTTTGTGGAGCTTGTTGGAGATGAGTGACTATTTTCAGATTGTATTTCAGCCATTTATATTAAAATGCTAGATCAGTGCAAAATAACAGAGTTGCTGTAAGCTGCTAGCCAGCTGCTTATTTCTCTGTCGGAAGCTGTTTCTTTTTCCGAGGTAATCTGGTAAGAGGCAACCTGCCACCTTAAAGAATACTGGTGAAGGAAAAACAAGTATATTTGTCGATGTCTCAAGGACAGACAATGAATGGACCACACAGATACAGACTCCTCACATGCATGTGGCTTACTGGTGGAAACATGGAGGTCAGGGTAAAAGGTAGTGTAGAAATGATGGGTCAAATGTGAGACTAATAATTGTGAAGTTTTAAAAATTATTGAATTTTTAGCAATAATAATAGTTCACCACCAAGTACTACCCATAAAATTTTGAACAAAAGCATCTCACGTATAAAACAGATTTTATTCCTTTTGGAATTATTTCTAAACACCTTGTTACTGATGTTTGGAATTAGAGTTGTGCGCCACACATTTATTACATGGAAAAAATGCAATGTTTCCTCAGGAAATAATCTGTAAGATTTTCACATGGATATTGACTCTAGAAGCTATCCAGTGGGCAGTTCAACTATTTTATTTCCTCCTAAACTCAATGTGACCCGAATTCCTCTCTCATGATAGATTCTTTGAATACCATGGCAAATATATTCACCTAATTACACAGAGACAAGGTCTCGGCTTACTTTAAGTTTTCATAGTCAGTGAGTTTTGTGTTGCTTATCCTTCATTTAAAGGCCCTCTCAGTTCTCTTCCTGGTGGTCCCTTTCTTCTACAGAACATCCTATCTATTGTGTTGTGTAACTGCAGTTCACAAGCCTAGTTTTTGGTCTCTAGCAGTGGAACGTGACACAGTCTCTTGGGTTGATTTTTACCTCCCCAGAAGTAAGGACAGTGATCCAGATCTATGTGTTATCAGAAGCAGGTCACAGAAGGTCAGAAAATCCTAAAATAAATAGATTTGTCTTTCCACCAGCATTTTTTACAACGTAAAAAGAACGAAGCTAAGAAGATGTCAAATACGACCAGTAGTTTTGTTTTGTTTTTCTTTTTTCAAGACATGTTTCTCTGTTGTAACTCTGACTCTACTGAAACTCACACCAGGCTGGCCTGAAACTCACAGAGATCACCTAAAGGCAATTGCCACCACCACTCAGCTTGGTCAAACTTTTTATGTGGGAGAGAAAGTGTGTTCATGGGTGTCCATGTGTGTGCAAGAGAGAAGAGAGAGAGGCAAAGTAATGGAGAAAGAGCAAGATAGAGATGCTGGACTGAAGTAGATAGGTTTATAAAAACATGGAAAGCACTGCAAAGATAATTATGTGATCTTTCCATTTAAAAATTATATGATTTTATTCTGGGCACTTACCATTTCAAACACATAGCTTTCTTACTTTTATTTGTTGTTAGATTCTCTTCCCCTTCCATCCATTATAGACCCTATACCACACTTATCTCAGAGAGTTCTTCTGCGTGTTATTTCTCCAGCTCAAAATCATCACATCGACCCTGTCCAGAAGAAAGTCCATTCTATCATCGTCATCATCATCATCATCATCATCATCATCATGTGTGTACAATGTGGGGGGCAGGCATGCATACAGTGACTGAGAGGATCAGAGGATAACTCTGTGGAGTCTGTTCTCTCCCTCCACGGTTCTGGGGTTGGAACTCAGGTCACGAGATTTGTATGCCACATATCTGATCATGCTGGCCCAGAGACAGCCATTTAATTCATAATATGATTTCTATCATTTTTAGTCTACCCTACTCTATTGCCTGATCCTTTATCTTCTGACTTTCACAACGTTCGAATTCCAGTCAAATCTATCTACTTATCACACCTGAACATATTTTTCAAATTACTGTCTCTAAAATTTGGTCTATATATTTGCTAATGTCCCTTTTCCCATTAGCCTAAGTTTATCTTCCCAGAAAAACGAATTTTTCAAAGTCAGCTAAAGCTTGTTAATATTTTTGTCAATATTATTTTGATAACATTTAATTTAAACAGAGCTGAAAGTTTTAACATATTGAATATTCTAAGATATAAAAAACATATTTTTCATGTTTTTGGAAATTACCTTAATAAATACTGATTAGTAACATCTTCATTTACTTTAATGATAAATCAGCACTTATTTTGGTTGAAAAGGAGACAGTGATATTGATTTCAATTATTTAAACCAAATTCTAAGGTTAAGGTATTTTTTAGAAGGTAATTTAAAATGATTGGTTATAGTAATAAACAAATATTGTGGAAATCAGGAAAAGCCCTGAGAGTGGAATCCTAAGAATTGGGATTCATTTTTACTACTTACTATGGAGGAGGGGTAATAAACTGGGAGACTGGAAAACCTGATGAGAAGAAGCAGCTGATCTGAACTGGCCATCTCAAAAACTGCCCCACCCTGTTCCCATCAGTTTGATTATTCAAACTCTTTTCTTTTTCCTCAAATACATCGCAAACATCTGTTAGAGTCCTTGTCAGGGTCTCTGAATACTCACTGCCAACCTGATGCCAGCTTGCCTGCTACCAGACAGCAGAGGGAAGAGCGTAACACAGAGGGTGTGGAGGTCCACAACAGAGAGCAGATTCCTTCACCATTTCGGTCAGAAAAAGTTTTAAAATAGAATAAAAAATATTGTGAGCCAAGACTTTGTCTTTACTGTTGACAGGAGTTTCCCTGGGAGAGTTGACATATGCTATAATCTCAGCACTCAGGAGGCTGAAGCAGGAAGATCACAAGTTCAAGCTCAGCCTGGGCATCATAACAAGATCCTACCACACACAAAGAAGCAAGTAGAAGCTATTTGAATGGCAGCTCCCTTTGGAGTCAGACTGAGACACTTTTATTTTTTTACAGCCTTCTCTAGAGCTATTATTTACCTCTTATTGTTTAATGTAATTGTAGAGAAAAATATAAGAACATTGACCATGGCATCACCTCTACCGTCTATGTGCAGGAAGACATCTTGGAAGACTTTCCAACTTTTGTTTCTTATGGTTATAAAATCCATTATCATCTCACTGCATAAAAATAACATATAAATGTTATAGACCATAAAGTTTTGAAGTACGGTTGTAAATTATATAAGCATATCCGTACGTATACATATTCATGTTGCGATGCATTCAAATGATGAAAAACACTCTTTGCTCCATCGCTGCAATGCTTCTTTTCTAAAACACATCCTGGAGATGTTGGCATTGTCTCCTCTCTTTGTAGATGACTAATGTGAGGGGGTAACTTTGGAAATTGCATTGCTATGTAATCATCCATATTGAGATTGTGGATAAAATTGATTAGAATAATATTGAAACTCCCCCAAGGGACTCTACAATTATAAGTCAAGTCTCAAATGGAAAAGGTTTTTTGAAAAGTTGGCAGATGTCTTAATGAATATGAAGCATTATAGTAATATATTAGGGCAATTTGTTCATTATTGACAAGCAGATCACTAAACTATATAAATTACTGAATGAGACAGGCAGAATTACTTTTCTTTCAGTGAATAGTTAATCAAATATTGTTTCTAAATGTTCATTTGTTTAACTTTTTGATATGCATATTAGTAGACAAACAGTTGCCCTTTGCTTAGAGTTGCAAGTTGGCTTTGAGTGTGGCAAATCTAAATATTTAAATTTATATCAAGCAGGAATCAAATTCAACCATAAGATTGACATCTACTATCTGGGCCAACAGTAGAACATATCAAAACAACAGGGTTTTGTATTTTCCTTAATAAGCCCATTTACTTGGCATTTCTGCTTCCATTTTCTATTGGTTTTGTTTTTAAACAGACTCTCACGAAAGAATGGCATTGAAATAAATCACCCAGAAGCAGATAGAGCTGTTTAACGAATAAGGTAATTAGATCACCCCATTCCACTATGCCAGGAGTTTGTAAATGATTTAAAAGTTTGTTTCTGCATTTGTTTCCAAGGACCTGACCAAGCACAGAAACTCGGTATACATCAGCAACTAGGACACATTTATTCTAATAGATTTTTACTCTAGGAACAAGACTCTTTCTGTTTCATATTGCACATGAATATTAAATAAACTACCTGCTGGCAACTACACAATATTTTAGTCTCTAATTTTAAAAGTACACTGTATTTTAATACCTATTTTTAAACAGATATCAATTTTTATGGAGCAGTACATGAGTTGCTGATGGATAAATCACCCAAGCATGGTTGAAGAGCGCCTAATCTCCAGCTGGTCCCAGATCCATTTAATTGTATCTCCTGACCTCACCTCACCTGCGCTGCATTAAAATCATAATACGGTTCAAGTGTAAAAATGATATACTGTTTGTTCGCCCTGTTTATAGAGGGGCAAACATACAGTTAAATTCATAGGTTTAAAATTAGTGTAGTCGTTTGAAAAGGTTGAGTTAGATCAAACTGCCTCTCAGCATTTTCTCTGCCCTTTTTCTATTTAAATGACTAGGCCTCTATAGCCAGATGAGTGAAGCTGTTAGGAAAGTTGTGGAGGCTCCTCCTGGTACCCAGAAGATTGCTGCCCTCCGTCCAACAGGGAGGCTCTCGAGCGTCACGTAATAACGGATCAGTACATTTAAAGACGTATTCAGCTGGCAGTAGGTGTGGGTTTTCGCTTGCTCTAAATCTTTTGTTGATGTGGTAATATTTTGGAATGGCCTACACAGCAGCCTTTGAGTTTATCTCTGTTAGGGTGACAGCCTCGTGGCAACCTTATTTCCATAAATTGAAGCATTTAGGTGCTTCTCTTTTAAGAGCTGGGATTTGGAACCCCGAACCAACCTGATCTTATACTGTTTTCCCAAGCTGAGTTGAGACTATTGAAAATTGCCATTGCTTTTGGATTTGATCTGAAGAAATGATTGCCCTGTTCCCATTACAAGTAACAGTAAAATTTTCCAAACATCAAATGGACTTCGTACTCCTTCCACAATATGAACTGGAGGGTATAAGTCACTAGGATTGGGGGCCAAATCTCTGTCCCCTTCTAAAAGAAAGCAGATTTTAAGTCATAAGTATAAAACAAGCCCACAAATGCACCAATGAATCTGTTATTTCCAAGTTTCTACAACAACTCTGCCAAATAGGGAAGATGTGAGTCCCCATTTTACAAATGAGAAGCATATCTCTTCAGCAGCAGAGCCAGAATTTGGGGATATGTGTAATTCTGGAGACCATGCTTTGTACTGCTAGGATGATAGCCAAGTCAAAGTGCATATTAGTCAGTGTTTTCTAAAAGACATAGGCTTGTGCATACAAGGAATGTATTAAGGGGACTGGCTTACATGAAGACAGACACCATGAAGTCCTGCAGAAGGATATCTGGATATGTGAGCATCAGAGATGTCAATAGTGAGGCCATGTTCAAGTCAACAAAGCTGCATTACCAGCGGGATCCCAGTGCAAGTCATGGACTCCAAAAGCTAGAGAAATTCTGACATGAAAGGGCAAGAAAAGATGAGAGTCCTAGATCTCGAGCAGAGACAGAGAACTTGCCTTCCCTTTATCATTTTATTCTCTCCAGAACTTCACCCTGTTGGATGGTGCTTACCCACACTGGAAAAGGGCTGATCATCTGTCCTAGGCCTCCTGATTTAAACTATCCCCTCCAGAAATAGCCTTATAAATATCCACAGAAATACTGCTTTATCAGTTACCTACTATTCTTTAACACATCCAAATTGATGCTCAAAATTAGCCACCAAAAGTCTACTGTTTGTCAAGATAACAGACAAGCACACACACACACACACACACACACACACACACACACACACTTACATATGTATAACCTTATTATCATACTTAATTTCCATATAAGGTATAACAAAGCATAGATGTACCTAACACATAAACTGCCCATGTACAACCAGAACTGCAGTAACCATTTCCTAGAAATGGCATAATGCCCTGAGGCATGTGATTGTTCTCCCAGTATCCCATATCTTGAATTCTATATTTACTATATCTGATGCTTAATAATAAGGGTATAAAAGAGAATATAAAACTGATAGTTGCTTGCTCTGTGAATTTTCACATATCAGAAACATAGGAGGAAACCACAGCTATTATAGGACTTGTTTTTACAACTGTCACCCAATTAGAGCTGATCTTTATTACTAATGTCTGTTGTCCATCCTGCATTCCCTTTGCCTTCAGCAAGCACCTCTGCTTGTTATTATCATGTTTTCTACCTGGCAGGCTTCCCTGCAAAAGCATCTTGGCCATTTGATGACTTGCCTGGATTATATTAAAATAGTTGTTCATTGTGTCAATCACAGGACTGAGTCATACTAGAAGCTACCTTAAGAGACCCCCACCCCCACCCCCATCCCCATGGAATACAATGCAGCTTGTATTCCAGATGTACTCTTCCTTACCTCAATGGTGGAGCCATAGTCCAGGGTCCTCTTGGTAGTCAGAAACTGTCTCTGTCACCAATATTATCATTTGCTTAGTCAGTTGACTCAGAGGTTCCAAGTGACTGGGAAGCTGTCTTAGCTTCCAATTCAAGAGCTTTGGATTGCCTGGTAGAAGCATTGCTCCCAGTAGAACTAAGGCCATAAAGCATTAAATCATGGAATGAGAAATAGAAAGTTATCTATCGGGTCAGGGGGAATTAAGATGAGTTGTGTCATCCCCATTTCTTCTTCTTGATTCTCAGACCTATGAATTTTGGTAATTTTGTTCTATTTAATTTTGCAGTTAGGAACCCATTTTAGACACTGGCCTGTTTCCTCAATTGTGTATCATACATAGTCAGATACATCAATTTCACTTATGTTTCTGATAGAAAACAAAACATGACTGTCTCAAACATGACAAAACAAAAATCATCATGCTCTGTGCCCTTACAGAAGTCTACCCACCTTTCCCAAATTTCTTTATCAACTCTCCAATCATGTTCCTTCCAATCCCCTGACTATCCAGCCAAATCATTAGCTAACACCCACAAATCAGAATATAATCTCACATAAGATTTCTCCTTTAAAAGCCTACAGCCAAGTGATCTGCTCACAAAGATCTTTCCTTGCCACTGTTCTTCAAAGAGGTCCCAGAAATAAGATCCGGGGCTATAACGGTCCACTTTTTGGTTATGCCTACTTATCATGGAGCTTATCTGTGAAACATGCCAGTTTCAGTCCTCAGACAGTTGAAAATAGAAGTTGTAGGTACAGGCTGGGGGAGAGAAGGCAATATAGACACAGTAAAAGCTATAGGCACCCCAACCACTTCTTTCTATAACATACTTAAACCACAAGATCTCTTCAATCAGGATCATATATAAATATATGATCATGTGTGTGTGTGTATAGATAGATATAGATATCGATAGATATATCATATGTGATATATATCATATAAGATAAATATATATCATAATATACCATGTATATGATATATCACATATCATATGTAACATGAGATATATATCATATTATAATGTATCATATATATGATAGATAGATAGATAGATAGATAGATAGATAGATAGATAGATATTCTTTCTATGTGATAGTGGAGTACTGCTGAGTAAGCTCAACTTTATGAGGGTAGATGTTCTTTGTTAGGCCCATTCATTTAAATGCCAATGTCTTCTGTAAACACTCTTATCACCATGAAATGATACTTTGCCTACTATGAGTATTTCCCTTAGTCTAGTCAAGTAAATGCTTAGAATTAACCACTAAACTCTGATGCATACCAGAACATCTTCATAACCCTTGTATGCTATCCTTACCTTGATTTCTGAAGGAACATTCTCACTGGGTTTCAGTCAGGACTGGTAACTTCTCATCCCCCACAATCCTGCAACTTGTTTTCTACAAACCAAGACTGACAATTACATCTCCTTGGTCAATTTGTGGCTTTATAACCTCTTTACACTAAAAGTTATACTCATAAACCTTGTCTTCTAAGATTCTTTACTCTTTACGTTTACTCTCCATACAGCTAAGCTTTTCTCTCCTAATACCTCTCTCTAATTCTTCCTTCAAGACTTGCTGAAGCTCTGGTAGATTCTCAAATATGTCAGCTCTTTCTGGCATTTGGGGCCCCTTTTCTCTACATGGAATACTGCATTTACCAGAGACATACCCAAACACATACCAACCTTTAGTACAGATGATTCCTACTCATTCTTCAGAAGAAAATCCAAATGGTTGGGAATGTGTTAAAAGGTAAGTTCACCAAAGAACACACACAGACACTCTTAAAGCTGAATAGGAAGTTTGTATTGCCAGCTGGTGGTTGCATTGGGGAATTTGCGCAAATCATGTAGCCCCAAGCATCACTGTTCTTTGTTTTTTATGCACAAAACTCCTATCCTAGTTGACAAACTTTAGATAGCAAGAATATGGAGCCATCATTGTAAAGCAATGGTGTTTTCAGCTGCTTGCTGTGCTGTGAGTTTGACATCAGTTTACACTCTGAATAGAGTTCCAAGTCAGCCCCAGCTGCAGCCTCACTGCATTTTAACTGATTCAATAATGCTGAAAACAGAAAAGGCATAACTATGATAACTTATAACTGTTCATAACACAAATTAAGAAGATAAATACCGTATCATAATATTCAAGGTAAGTTATAGAGAAGTTGACCAAATGCCCAAAGTTCTATTGCTAATTTTTATATTTGTCACCTGCTTTCAAGATCCCATGTTAGCAATCTCTTCTAGAGGGTCCCAAAAATGTTTGAAATGGTGAACTAGAACATTCTTGACCCATGAGGTGGAAGTTGCCAGTCCATTTGAGTATACATTCATGGTTATAAATAGGTAACAATTGGGTGAGCATATAATGAGCCAGGCAGGCACAGAAAGCATTCACATCTTTAATCCACTTAATCTAAGAAGGAAGGAAATAAGGAAAAAAGGAAGGAAGGAAGGTATAAGTATTACTACTATTCTAATGTAAGAAAGAGAAATCCCCATACAAAGAAGAGTTCATGAGATTTTCTTGTTATGATATGACAATAAGTTTTCAGACAAAGGCATTCCATGGCCAGTGCCAACACTTTTCATCACTATTCCTGTATTCATGTCTATGACGTGCATTTCTCTTAATTCCCACAGAAGGATGGCAGGCTGAAACAGGAAAGGGAAATCCACCACCTCTGAGAAATGCCATCCTCCAGAAAAGCACTCTGATGAGTTACTACAGACATCACCCAAATGGAAAAGCGAGGGAGCAAGCCCTGGTGTTGAAATGCACATCCAGAATAGCCCTTTTAGACTTCTTTTTTCTTGCGCTTGTTAAGAGTATTTGGTCTTGAGATACAGTGGTTTGTTTTCTGCCTATTCTTCCTTGTAAAGAGAAGCTATGTCTTTTTAGAGTCTATGCATTACAGAAAATCAATCCTCTTCTACATTTTCCAGTAGAATGAAGAAACACTACATTCTTTGGCCCATGGTAATTGGGTAAATAAGTGATAACCCAATCTCTGGAGGAAGTTTTTAGAGCCCTGGTTTGTAGTGTTTGTTGGTTTGCTTGGTATAAAGATTACTTACATGGCCATTGCCAACGTACTGCCACTGAAGGAGCTGATGCTATCAAAAGGCTCTTGAACACATGTGGAAACTCCAGCGAATGACACTGTAGCTACTCAAAAAACATACATTCCACCAAAGAAGTATTATAAGAGAACTGAGGGGATATCCCTGTCAGTGAAATGTTTCTTAATATGTAAGCATGCGTTTGATCCCCATTATCCATGCACTTGGCATCCCAGCAATGAGGAGGTAGATAATCCCTGGGGTTTAAAAAACATGCTGGATGGTACCTGAGGAATGGCACCAAAGGTTCTCCTTTGGCCTACACACACACAAAATAAAGGAAGACATGAGTAAATTTTGATGATGAGGTTTCTGCTTAACACTGCTCGGTGGGAGGAGCTCAAGGCTGTTTATGTATTCTCTGTTACCCCTTCAGAGCCCCAGGGCAACCCACTCATCAAAACCATGATTCCATGATACTTGATAATCTCTTGGAGAACAGAGATGATTTCATTATTGTCTAGCCTTGGACTAGCCCAAAGGTAATACAGAACTTTGCTGTTGGTGAATAAGCAAATGATTGGAAGATAAGCAATCATATCTATTTCTTTATTAGCAACCACAGGTCCTGAGTTTCCACCTGGATTTTGGTCTTAGTGCAGAATTTGACTGCTTTGTTGGTTTACAGTTAATCCATAGCATTACCCTTTAACATAGTTATTTGTAGTCGGTGATTAAGTTCTGTGGACTTGTGATTAAGGATTAATTAATTTTCAATACTGAACAGCACTAATGAAATATCATGTGAAATGAAAAGTAACTATAGAATTAAAACTTGCATCTACTTAGCAGCTTGCCTTCGTTGTAGAACAAATACAAAGTACTTGAGGTCCGTCCTCACCAAGGGCTTGAGAACAGGGTGCAAAGAGCACAGACGATGAGTAGGCACACGAGCAAGCGGCAAAGACTTAACTCAGAGTATGTTAAATGTACTTAGAGTCATAGCTTATCAGTTTATTGCCAGTATGCTGAATAATAAAAAAATGAACAATTTACTTAACTCACATAAGCAGTCTTATTACAATAAAAATGAAGGAGAAAATGAAAATTTTTAATTAAAGAAAAGGGAAAACACTCATTTTCTGTACAGTCTTAAAACATCTGCCAAGCAGAGGATTGCCAAGAATAAGGAAGTTTCCTCCTTCTCTTTAGTGCTTGCTGCTTATATTTTTAGAGACTAGTGAAAGGCTTTGTCATTCCTGGAAGAGATAACACACCTAGAGAGTGGTGACAGAGAGTGGCAAGAGGAGGAAGCATCGCTTCAAATGCTGATGTGAGGGAAGCAGTTCCGAGTCTTGGCTTTCTTGTGATATTTTGCACATTAGGGAAAAAAACAATTCCTCCTGATCACTTAAAAAAAAATTTGCCCCATTTCTTCTTCAGCGTGCATAATTATATAAATGCCATTATTGTTTTTATTTTCTATTTCCATAAAATATTATTTAAATAAAAATACACTGACCTTTAACTACAGATAAAAGTACAACAATGTATTATTGCCATTTTCTCAAACTCTGAACTGAGTTGCTAGCTAAGCAGATTTGGTTTCTTTAGTAGCCTCACAGTATGTCCAGACATGGAATCCTAGTAAATAAATATTTGCTTTTTATTAAAAAGTGGAATGGGATTGAGCCTCTGATCAAAGATCCGTTTTACCAACTTAGCAATAGGTAATTCTCATTCTTCTTGGAATTTCGGGGAGAAATGATTATTTTTTTTCCAGTATGAAATCATCACTTGTAGTACTCTCTAATCCTGGTTTCTGGGAGCTGAGGCCATCAAAAGGCCTCAGCTGATAAAGGTGCTTGCTGCCAAGCCTGATGACCTGAGTTCAATCCCTAGAACCAATATGGAGGGACAGAACTGGTTCCCAACAAGTTGTCCTCTGATCTCCACATGCTTGCCATGGCATACACATGGCCCGCACACAGATAGTATATACATAATAATAGGTAGACTATATAATTGATAAATAGATAAGATAGATGTTAGACAAATGATAATAAATATATTAGATGATAGGTAGGTAGGATAATATGAAGGAACAGAAATAAAATCCCAACAAATATTCTGACCTCTTAAAACCACTTCTTTCAATGTAGCTTCCTGATGGAGAAACATGAGATTCACCAAGTACAAAAATTCATTTTGGCTCTAAAGAATGAAATGCAACTATGGGAATTTCTTCAATACCTTCATTTAAAACTTAGTTCATATAAGAAGGATAAATTAACTGTAGCCTTTCGATACAAGATAAGAATTGTTAATAAATACAAAGTATAACATGTCCTAGTCTGAGATTACTGCAGGCAAACAGGGTATTTATCCTGCACCAGTCACACTTGATTCTGTGAGCGAAGGCCAGATCCTCAGTGGGGACCCTGAACTCCTGTTTAGTATAAGGCTCCCCTTTGATACATACTGAAAGAAGTGGTCTTCAAAAGGACACTTTTGTTTCCAACAGTGAATAACTTAAATACATTCCTTCTGTTTGCTATATTTTTTGTCTCAGGTTAATATCTAAAGTTGTTTATCAAAAGATTATTGGGCATATCCTCTGGATTAACAAATATGCCTTGAGTCTCAGTGTCAAGGTCCATTTATTAGAAATCAGAATGACAACAGTTGTTCCTAAAATTGTCTGGCAGTCTGGGAAATAAGTTTCAGGTTTCTCAGACTGTAAAAGGAGTAGTCAAGCTGGAACTTTGGGAGAAAATAGCTGTTACTGATATTATCAACTCCAAGCATGGGATATAGAAGCTTCTGGAAGCCCATGAATCCAAACTGCTGACCAGCGACTCTTAGATAAAGATCTTAACACTAGTTGGCTTTCAAGATCCTCCCTAAAACACCACATTTCAAATTTTATATACAAAGTACCTCCGATTACATTTGTGTTCTAACCATTCTGGTAAGGGCACTCTCCTGAAAGCGCTCATTTCATTTTTCCCTTTTCGTAAGTACTTTCCTTGAGGCAGACTATAAGGTGAGATTTACATGCATGAACTTCGATTGTCTTCATGGATCACGAGTAGGGAAACAATAAAGAAGGGCTAGCTGGGAAGCGGGCGCAGATGGTGAAGTAGTTGTAACAGATACCTCAGTCAAAGTCATCAGGAGTTCTGGAGGTGGGCTGGCCTGCAGAGTTGTTTCCCATTGAGTCCAGGTGGCCACCTTTCTACTGTCACATTAACCAAGCCTGGGTACAGGTTGACATGGCCTTGGATGACACAGACCCATCTGGATGAGGGCAATGACTAGGCATGGGCTCAGCTGTGAATTTCAGCAACCAATTCTTCTGCAGCCAAGGCTGTGTCTGTGACCTAAAGCAGGAGAGTGCTGACACACCAGCACTCTACTCTCATCCAGAAAACCATTTTGATATCCCTTCTTCTTCCTTGTTACAGGATTCTAATTATCTTTATGCCACAGGTCAAGTGCCAACCTATTTTGATTTTTGTGATTCTAAGCTAAAAAGTATCCACCCTTATGAACTCTTACCATATTTAAAATTTCTGCACATAGCTGGTTCTAAGCACTCTATTAGAAATAGAGGTTGAAAACCTGCCTCCTTCCACATAGACAGTATTTCTTTCTGCAAGACCTGATAAGCAAAGAGTGTTCGTTTTAGATTAAAAAAAAAAAAAAATTAAAGATGGATACCTTGCACCTTGGGTACCGGGATAGAAACAGCAGGAAATCAAGGCAGTAACCTCAATTGTGGTCACATGCATTTTTATATTTTCATCAGTCTGATCCAAACATTTAAGGAGATATTTTTTTCCACTGGTTATATGACACTTGGCATTTGAGTAATATGATTTCTGGAGTTAGCGTGACACTGAGGGATATAAATTATGGGAGCTGTCCTTGTCCCAACTGTTGTGGAAACTTTGGTGTACTCCTGCTCCCTCCAAAGCAGAAAAGCAGTGGAGATGTCCAAAAGGTTATAATATAATAAAGGGTACTAAATTCAAGCTAGACATGATGGTGTATGTCTTTAATCTCAGTACTCAGGAAGCAGAGGCAGGCAGATCTCTGTGAGTTCAAGATGAGCTTAGTTTCAAGCTAGCCAGAAATACATAATGAGATCCTGACTCTAAGATAGAGGGGTGAGAAGGAGGGAGAGGGAAAGGAGGTAGGAAAGGGAGGGGAGAGGGAAGAAGATGAAATTTGTCTTTAAGTGTATTAAGGACATCCATAAGAAGGTACAAGAATCCATGTAAAGACAATTCGTGAGCTTTCTTGAGCAGCCCTCTGGGAGGGACTTTCATAGGCTTTCATCTTTCCCTGCCACATGGCTAGTTGAGTGTGGGGTGGAGTGTGGGGTGGACTGTGGGGTGGAGTGTGGGGTAGAATGTAATGGGATGATAACTGCTAAAATTCTCACAGGGATTCAGTGTGAGCTTATTTAGCATCTCAGGTTGGCCTATAGTCATCACACAATGCAGTGGAGAGTCATTGCTCTTGTGCCTTCTTTGCCAACACAAGTATAACATCCCTGGAGGTAAAGATCATGTCAGCCCTTCAAAGTATTTAATGATTGGTTCATACACTAATAGTTATAGGTCTTTTAGTGTTTCTGAAGGATTTTGTTGATTATTTATACAATTATCATTTGTAGATAATTGGTCTTTTTAGAGGACTATTTAATCATTTAATCTAGCAACATGACTGCTCTGGAAAAGGGTCACATCCAGGGGTCTATATGAAGGGATTAAACTCAAGGGTCTATATGAAGGAATCACATCCAGGGGTCTATACGAAGGGTTCACTTCCACGGGTTTATACGAAGGATTACATTCAGATACCTGTGTGGTCCAGATAGAATGTAGAAAGAATGTTGGTACGAACCCAGTATTCAGAAGGCAGTAGTAGCCCACAACTTTAATCAGCAAGACAGGTAGCAGAATTCAGAAGGAGTCAGTACAGACAGGAAGTGATGCCTGAGATGAGTCTGAGATGAGATGGGACAAAGTGACTAATCAGAGGAAGAATTATCAGAGTAAATCAGAGTGAAGACATGCTCAATTCTCATTAGATAGAAAACCAGGCTCTTAGCTCATTGTCCTGTGTCAGGACAAGACACAGAGACAATGAAATGATTGGACTGAGGATAAAGTATAGAAACAGAGAGGCTGTCAGAGGCAGTATGGGCCAGTGAGAGCTCACAGAGACACAGAAGTAGTCTGAGGAGTCTGAGGCAGAAACACAGAGGCACCTTGGCAGAAGTCAGTATCAGATGGGAGGAGTGAGTCAGTTTCAAGCCAAGCAGAGCAGTTTAGTCTGAGGCAGTCAGAGAATTATCCAATGTCTGAAAGAGTCAGAAGAGTTCGATTCTAAACAACAGGCCAGCTCAAAAGGTCAGTTTGAACCAGCCAACCAGAAGAGCTGAGTTCAGACGGAGCTAGTCAGAGTGGCACAGTCAGCAGTAAATTTAAATGTTCTAGATTGTGCAGATGCTGAAGCCTTCCAGTTCTAAGCTTAAGATTAGATTGTATGAAGTGCTTCAGGTCTCCAGGATTAGGACCCAGGGATTGAATTAGACAAAATAATGAACAGTCCTTTGAAGCAGAAATCAATATCTACAGGTCTTAGCAAACAGCCATTAAGCATTGTATTCTCAATTAGTTATCACCCACAATTGCTATTTTTCTCCACTAGCTTTTTTTGTTGTTGTTTTGATGATATCATATGCAATTGTGCATCTTGTAAATAGCTTATGTTTCTGCTTTCACTTTTCCCTGATACTAGCCATTCCTTCTTGTGGTACTGTCCATTGACCCATCAAAATGGAATCATGAAATTCTCAAGCACTGAAGGATTTAACGGACATAAACCATAATTAAGAAAGTGAGTTAAATCCAAGCCCTAGCCTAAGCTACTTTATACTCTTCTTGGCTTAGGCCTGTGGGTTTCTGAGTTTTTTATGTTTTGTAAATAAAATTGATTATTATCAACATTAGCTGGTACAGTTTTTGAAATATTTTCAAACAGTAAATAAGAAAATCAAGAGGTCAGGTTATCAATTAATGTAAGAGAATGGTACAGGATTACCCAAGGGACTGTAGATTTGTTGGTTATTTCACTAGATTTCTGTTGTTCTTCTTCACCAAATATAGAAAATTCTCACTATACAAAGTCTGCTCAATCTAAACTTCAAAAATGACCTCCAACATACATACTTTGTTCAAGATGTGGGAACCATTTCCTGAATTTTAACTGGGCCAAAGAGACATATGTGTATGCATATCCATGATATTCTCATAAATACATAATATGTTACATATACAAATGTTTTATACTTTTTTCATAATGAACAATATGTAGACAAACACAGAGACTAAGACAAGTACAAACATAAATAGGCATGGGTTTGAACCAGTCTGTGGAGAAAATGGGTAATGCCTTCAGATGTCAATAATTTGCCCAGTAATAAAATTATTGTGTTTGGAATTTTTCTTCTGTATTTAAATGAGTGTTTTAGATTGGAGAAGCTCAATTATTATATCACCACATTACCTTTTTCCTTTGGAATTAAGAAAGAATAAATTAGCATAAAAAAACTTAAATCAGGTGTAATACACACATCTTTAATCCCACACTGAATGCAGAGGAAGGTAGATCTCTGTGAATTTAAGTCCTACTTGGTTTACATAGTGCATACCAGGCCAGATAGGTCTACATAGAGAAACCCTGTCTCAAAAGAAAGAAGGGGGGAGGAAGGAAGGAAGGGAGGGAGGGAGGGAGAGAGGGAGAGAGAGAAAGAGAGAGAGGAAGGAAGGAAGGAAGAAAGGAAAGGAGAGAGACAGAGAGACAGAGAGAGAGAAAGATAAAGAAAGAAAGAAAGAAAGAAAGAAAGAAAGAAAGAAAGAAAGAAAGAAAGAAAGAAAGAAAGAAAGAAAGAAAGAAAGGAAGAAAGAAAGAAAGAACCTTAAAAATAGCATTGTCTCACATTGGCTTTAACCATTCTCTAAACTACCAACCAATAGCAAGCATTATAAAAACATCTCATGAAGGAATGTTGTATTCCCTGATGGCCAAGAAGCATCTCCATTATCAGCTATTCTCCAGCTAAATTCCTTGTTGGACCCAGACTTAGCTTCTGCAAAGCTTTTTCCACAACTACTACTACTATTTAATAAAATTGGAGAGGGTCAAAGTGTGAGCAGTAATTGCTTTGGGCACTTTAGAAAATTGTTTTCTTTTCATACCGATTATTTTCTCTAAAGTGTTCTTCTTCCGCGTCTTTGCTCATCATGTTCTGTACTGTAGACCAACATGTTGGGGGTCCCTCTACCTGCTACATCTCTTTGAGTTTGAAACTTGATAAAGCAACCAGTGTAAACATGGTCTTCATGCTATATCCCTGATGAGAAAATAAAGTAGTAGGAACAATACATGATATTTATGGTATTCATAGCATTATTGAGATTCAGGGATAGACGTATAAAAGAGAGACAAAATATTTGGAAAAACACTCAAAAGATGAACAAAAGTCTTTAGCAACTCTGAAATCACTGTCTCAAATCCCTATGAAATAATGGCTTTTTAAAAAGTGCATATACTTTCATAGCTTTGAGTCAGGCTTTAAAGAAAGACTGTATAAGTGGCCCACCTTTCCAAACCTGCTGTGCTATTCTCTGGAGGTTCCTAATCACCATCCTGATAATATTCCATGTTCCTGAATGTCTCATCTAGCTTCTCCCTTCGGTGCTTCCCAATGGTGTGACTTTGTTCCTTGACTGTGCTATTAACCCAGGCCAGGGATTGGATATGCCTCTACCTCAGAAAAGTTGAGTCCTGACTGGATTGCCACATTCACTTCCCCAATGTCATAGAAAAATCAAGAGGAAAGTGTTCTAGGTTAAATTCCAGACAGACTCCCAGATTTCCTCCAGGGACGATCGTTACTTTGAGTTCTAATCTGAATGAACAATGTGAATTCTCATTACCGTCTTAAGGAATCTTTCTCCATTTTCCTCTCTATCTCTACTACTATAGCAAATAATAGCTTTTTCTGTAATGTGAATATGCAATTATACCTTAGAGCTTTTTTCTGTAATCATCACATCTTAAAATAAAAATGAGCCATGTTTTTTTAAAAAATTACTTAAGTTTTTAGAATGAGGGAGAAAGATTTTCTGAAGTTCTTTGAGAATTTGGGAGCTAGGGAATATAATTCAATATGGGCTTACTAATTTCTTCATGTGGCACATTTCCCTATTGCAATAAAAAAGAACATAGTGTTCCTTTCATCCCTATAGCCCTTTTATCCCGAGATCATAAATAAGCTGCAACTATTAATTAATTAAGTGTTCCAGCCTTCCCAGTGAAGTAGGTGAGTTTCCTGTCTCCAACTGTGGCCAGCGCTCAGGGATGGCTGAGTCTTGCCTAATGCAGCTAATCAGGCAGTGCTATTCTACTAGGGACAATTTCTGATCCCAGCTGGAGATCAACTTGTGCTCTGAAAGAAATGGGACTTGATAGCCCTTCAAGTTTTCATTCTACCCTCTGTCCCTGCTGTTGATACTCTTAGACATATCAATATCTAGCTCTTTTTTGGTCTATTACAAAGCTGTTGATCCACAGGGCATCCAGGATCTGAAAAAAATCACATTCAAAAAGCACATTGTGTTTAAAACAAACAAACAGATCTGTACCCTCCATCTTTAGTGTGAACTTCTATCTGTAGCAAGGTCATGAATCTACTTGGTATCATGGTCACCCATCAGAGAAGGCTGGACCCCATCCCTGACCACAGCACTTGAGTTTGATGTCAAATCTAAGGATATACAAATACTTACCATTCACATAAGAAATCTTGTGTGGGGAGTGCTGGATCTGGATCTGCCTGCTAGGTGGGAATGTCTTAGGAAAGTAGGAAAAGGCCTTGTCCCTGGGATTTATCAGGGATGATGGAGTAGGTGCTGGGCTAGACCTCCATGAGTACTCATTATTTGACGAGCCCACTGATGCCATAGGAAAAAGCAGGTCTGCTTTCTTACCAATGTGCCCAGATACGGACAGAAAGGGAAGAAGGACTGGGCCTGGAAAGCCATTAGCAACATCAAAAATTAAGTTATTTGATATTATAATCAACATTCTGAACAAAATTCTTACATTGTACAAAGATGCTGTGTATGTAACTATGAAAGAATTACAAGTTGGAGAGGGAGATTTGCAGATATGAGAGAAATAATATTCAAAGCATCTGATACTTATGAATAGAATACAATATTACAGAAGGCTTGTGGTATTAAGAAATAAAAACACCCGTCAAAATTTTATGGGATTTGTTGCTTATTTGTTGGTCTGTGTTTTGAGATGGGGGTTCACTTTGTTTCCCAGGCTGGTCTCAGATTCCTTTTCCCTCAGTCTCCAGATTAGCTGGGACTACAGATGCATGCCATCCCAGCCTCTTCTGATGCCTCCCTTCTAATAAGTATTAATGAAGCAGATTAGTGATCTCATTCAGACGCTGTGGGCCTTCTATCTTGCCCTTATCCTCAGAACATAACTACCATTTAAAATAGCTCAGGATTATATCTGAAATAGCCCTAGAAGTTCAGTGAAAACTTGTTTCTGACTGCTTAACTGCCTTGAAACTGGTGGGAAATGAAGAATCTTAGCCCATGGTACCATAAGCAATGTCACAGATTCTGGTACAGCATTTTTTCAGCCAATGGAAATGCTTCTTCCAAATCTTACTTGTCATAATTTCAAGAACCACATTTTCATGATTTTCCCTCCATATATATATATATATATATATATATATATATATATATATATATATATATATATTAGACGGATGAGTGGATAAATGGATGACAGCTACATATCTTTTAGCAGCTTTCTGATTTTTTTTTTAATTTTTGTCAATTACACACATACATGCAATGCATTGTGATCATACTAACTCCCATCACTCTCTCTTATTCCCTCCCACCCCTGATCACCCCTCCTTTCCAACTAGTCACCCTCCTGGTTTCATATCTGTGTCTGTGTCTGTGTGTTTGTATGTGTGGACACGTCTTGTGCAGGCAACCACCGTTGTCATGTGTTTGTGATCAGCACACCGTATCAGATTCAGAAGGCTGTTTCACAGCTCTCTTATGCACCCTCTGACTCCTATTCCACCTCCTCTTCCATAACAGTCCCTGGACACCTTCCCTTCCCTGGTTTCTAAAAATCCTTTTGTCTGATCCATATTTGGCCACGTGGTGCAATTTACTGTGGAAAGAGTTCAGTTGTATATACTCAAAAGTAAAGTTCGAAAAATTTTTGAGTGAGCTCCCTGCTCCCAACAATAGTCTATGAGCAAGACAGGTTTCTCAAGAATAAAAACCTGTGACTTACTCACGTTGCAACAAGAGCCGTAATGCGGCTCCCGGCTCAAGTCAGATAAAATGAAGCAGAAAGCAGCTAGACTGCTGGAGGATAGTTCAGGGCCTATTCTCAGTACCCTTTTTCGGTTCTTCTTTGCTGAAAAAAAAGTGCTTTACATTCTGAGGCCCTGTGCTTTTCCTCTTTTCTCTTCGGTCCAGAACTGCTCTCACTGCCAAGCTTCCTGGCCCAATGGAAGCGAGTCTGATTCCAAAACTGCTTTCACAAAATGACCAGATAGCTGCTAAGCATAAAACTTTAATTTTCTTTTGTCATTAAAGCACATTTGTAGTCTGATTATTTTCACTCAATCAACAAAAATTTACTGGGGCTCTGGCAAAGTCAGCTGCCTAGTCCCCATCCCTATGGCACAGTTTAGGGGATGCATTTGTCTTCATATAGAGTTTTGTGTCTCCCACGTGTCTCAAAGTGAGTAAGTGGAGAGGCTAGTATGAAAATGCATTCTGCTGTGATTCCAAGTCACACACTCTTCACACTGTGTTCAAAAGGTAGAAAGATGCTTCTAAGTTAAAATGTGTTCAATTCTTGGACGAGTTATTAATTTCTATTGGACAGCAGGTCTTCCTTAAATTAAAATACCACTGCATTCTCCACAGTCTGTCCTTGTTTAGCTCACTCTGAGGATATAGGGCTATGAATTTGTTTTTCTGAATGTTTATGTAACCTTTCTACTATATTCCTTGAGGCTGTGAGAAAGCCTCAGTAGAGGTTTGTCCATTGCTAAAGGCAAGGAAAACAGGAGTTGGCTTCAGGCATAGTTATAAAATAAATGTTGTTTTTCTTTTCCAAGAAGAAAAATAGCCATGAGAAAAATCAGTTCCCTAAATAGAATGTGTTGGGGGTTTCGCATTCTTGACTGATTCTAGCACCGACTGAGGATTATGACTTTGGACATCTTTAAAATACACTAAAACCTGGATGCTGGAGAAATAGCTCAGTGGTTAAGAGCGATGAGGTTAGGGCTGCTTTTCTAAGAGGTCTTGTGTTTGATTCCCAGGACCCACATTGAAGCTTACTACTATCCATAACTCCAGTTCCAATATTACAGCCTCCATGAGTACCAGATATCAGCATAGTACATAGATATACATGTAGGCAAAACATATAATACACAAAATTTTAAATGACAAAAAGTGTTTTTAAAAAAATTTTAAATACTGAAGCCCAAATTATCTGCACAGAAGAACACCAGAGCAAAGAGATCTCATAAAAGCCTAGGCTATAACACAGAGCACATCTCAAGGCAAGCCTCTTAATGCAGGTGATTATGCAGACATCAAGACAAGTGCTTGTTTATCTAGTATGTGCCACATCACACCAGTAAAGAACAAGCCACTCACTGGGACTATATGCTTGAAATGTTAAAGAAGAGCTACCTCAAAATGCTAATTCTTCAAAATATCACCTTTGCCGAGAGGACTGGCCTAAATGAACTTGCATTTTCTTCCCGTTGTCACAGAAATGGTCCAATGGTCAATTTTACCCTCATTAAACTAACTCAAGAATGAACTTTTATATCGTGGAAGGCCACAGAAGAGTATTTCCATGTGTTGCACTCTGCTGAAAGGTCCTGGCATAGTGTTTTGACATGCTTTAAATGTTATGAGATTTGAATGGCTGGTCAGTTTTGTGATGTCTTACTGAAACTCTCAGCAATCTGTCAGAAAGGGGTGGAACAGTCAAAATATATAGCACACTAAATGTTTCAACGTTGAATGAGACTGTCTTAAACTACTTTTAACAACTTGTGTTGTGATTTAAAGTCTCTGTCCCTCATTTTGAGAATAGAATGACACAATATGACATACTTCCAGAAAAATAAAAATCACTGAAGAAATAAAACTGATGTTTGATACTGCGACTCAAATCCTAATTGGTGGCAAAATTGCATCTCTTCCTGAAAGTTTTCATGGTCTAAAATCTAATTTAATAATACTTTTTATGATTAAAATAGTTTTATATATATATATTCCATTTTTAAGATAAAGATACCCTGGGTGCCTGCAGGATATCGTGATGTCCGTGGGTTATCTGAATGCCTGTGAGAGGACTTGATGCCTATGGGATGCCAGATGCTGGCAGTATGCCCTGGTCCTAGTAGGATGTTGGGGTGCCTGAGGGATATCCAGGTGCCTGTGTGGTGTCTGGGTGCCTGCATGATGTCCAAGCATCTGCCAGATGCCATAGAGCCTGCAGGATGCCCTGGTCCCTATGGAATGCCCTAGTGCCTGCAGGATATCTGGGCATCTATGGGATGTCTAGGAGCCTGCCAGAGGCCCTATTACCTGTGGGATGTCTAGAGACTTGTACAATTCCCTGGTGCTTGCAGGGTATCAGGGTGCTAGCTCAATGTCTAGGTGCCTGAGGGATGTCTGGCAGGCTCTGATTGCTGGGGGCTCTGGTGCTTGTGGGAGGGTCCTGTAGAATACCAGGGTGCCTGGGGGATGTCTGGGTGCCTATGTGATGCCTGAGGACCTGCATGATGCCAGGTGCTTGCAGGTTTAGGCAGTTAAACCAAACTTTGGGTCAAATTCCACTGTGCTTGCTCTCAGGCTAATATAGATCAAGTGAATGTCCATGATCAGAGCAGCATTCAGGCTCCAGAATCCATGGTTTTGCCCGTGATATGATTCATGCTCCTGCCACAAAAATTGGGCTCAGTTTTCTTTTCTTTTTTTTTTCTTTTGAGGGCACAGGGGTGGGAGGGTAGAACAGTGAGGAATTCGAAGAAGGTGTTATCAAGAAACATTGTATGAAACTCAAATTATTATAAAAGTATAAAAAAAGAAAAAGACACCAACACTGGTGATGATGATGCTGATGGGCGATTATGTTCCTTAGTGGATGGTAGCCTACAGTAGACATTGGACCTTCATTTACTAATGTATTTATTATGGCACGCTGTGACTAGAAACAACTTTTACATTCTATCAACTATTAAATCAACTTTCTGGGTTTTGCTGCTGCTATTGTTGTTTTAAGATTTGACTATATGGTGCAAAAGCTTGTGTTTTTCTGAAGATAATAAGACTTGTTTCCCCTCTGGTTAAATAATCAGATGTCTATTTCAGTGTCTTTAAAAAAAATTTAGTGTCAATAGTTTCCCACCCATACAGTATTTATAAGGAAAATTTCATTTTTACAAATCTGGAAGGAATGAAGTCAATGTTCTAAATTGCTAATATTGATCAAAAATGCACAACCACAGCATATGCCTCTTGCCACTCATAAAACATATGCTAATTGGAAGTAAATATCATCCATCCATAGCTAGATTTACAAATTCTACACTGTTTTATAAATAACAAAAAGTATGCCTCCCTTCATTATCACGTAGTATATGAAAAAAAAATCACTGTTGTCTTTGTGGGTATATTAATCAATACCCTACTTTTTTATTAAAAAGGAGTTATATTTTAGTCATTATCACATTGATGGAAAAGAAATGTAGACTTCAAAAAAATGAAGATATATTCTCAATAGTGTTTATGCCATAAAAACAGCTATTTAAATCATACAAACAATATTTACCTATTTAATTATTTATTGGATCTCAAGTTCATTGAGTTGGCCTGTCAAATGAAGAAGATGTTTCCAAATACTCCGAATTGTTTTTGCACAGAGGTACAAAGCTTTAAGAAATCAAATGACTTTTCAAAATTGTTGAGGTCTTGGTGTCTTAATAATAGATACAGTTGAACTGCATTGCCCCTCGCTGAATGTCATCATGTCTATACGTAAGATAAGATGACTCTAGGTCTAATGGTACTCTCTTTCTGTGTTTCTTTTCCTCACATCTGGTCGCCAAAGAGTCGTTCTGTCACCCTGCAGCCTGCTAATGAGATCCCCCATTTAATTAATACCATAAGAATTTTAATTCTGACTGAATCAATTTAACGTGATGTGATTTTGTCAGCTCTATTCCCCAAGTAAAAAGTGAGCCTGATGCTTATTACATACATCATTTCATGGGCCCTGCATTCCCTGCTGACTTAAACAAATTCTAATTAAGACTAATTAAAGCATCATTTATGAAAGCGCTTGTGATAGCTATGCAAACATTCTGGGTGGGTATGCTTTGCATAATAATTATCCTAGTTAATATTAAGGCTAGGTCTTGGCAATTAGGTCTTTGAAACAGAGAGTTATTCTGAATTTAGCCCTTTTCAGTGTGAGCAATTAATTTTTTTTTTAAAGTGCTAAATTTATGTAGTGGCTTCATTAACAAAATAAATTTAGAAGTAGTAGTATTGTTTGCATTTTTTAAACTAAGCATAATTCTTTATCCATGAGACAGTTATTAAAATAAAAGGATGCAATTCTTTGAACTGGTAAGTTTATTATAGCTTCCTGAGAAAAGGGCTCTGGAAGTTACAGGCGGGTTTGTAATGGAAAGCACAGTTCTTAAAGACAGAGCTACCCTCTAGGCATGTGAACATCTGGGACAGTATTTTAGTTTTAAAACACTACTTTAAAAATAATGTTTATCAAAATCTGATCCAGACTCAAAGTACAATACGAGCAGATGAAACTCTTGAGGTTTTATGATGATGTCATAGTCCTAATATGCTTGGAAATGCTTCCTTGTCCTGCTGAGTTTAGTGAAATTAAAAATTCGAGCAGCATTCATAGTTAGCTTCACCTTTGTTTTTAAAGTCTCTATTATACTGTCAGTATTCATTGTGCTGCAGAATTGAAGGGTACTAAAAAGCTATAGGAATTTCTTGCCTTTCAGATTCCCATATACTTTTTTCAGGACTTTATGGCATGGTCAAATGAAGTTGGAGCTTTCAAGAGATGAAAATAAAAATATGACTCCTTTGTTGAATGGGTAATAGTCATTGCTAATAGATAATACACACACAGAAAAAAAGAGGAGGAGGAAGAGGAAGAGGAGGAGGAGAAGGAGGAGTGGGAAGGGAAGAGGATGGGGAGGAAGTAGCTGCTTCTTTCTCCTCCTCCATCTTTAAAAAGTAAATATGAATTTCCAGGCAAGAAAGGCTAGATAGAAAACAAGTTGCCTAATTAAAATGGGTCAGCTGTGCTAAGTGTATAGATTTTTACCCAGCATTCTTGAAAACCAGAAAACAGTTCTGCTCAGAGTTCTCTGAGTTCATTGAGCATCACTGAATTCAAGAAAGGATATTTCCATATTTTTTCATGTAGAAGAACATAGCACCTCTCCACATTTCTACCTCACACAGCCACAGATCTCTCATAAGATCCATATAATGTACTGAAAAACATGAATAACAGACTGGATTGTCTTTGGTGATTTTGTTTGACAAACCTGATAGTATAATGTGCATGACTTAATTAAGCTGCTTCACCTTCTCAAAAAGTTTCCTGAAAAATTTGAACCTCATTCTACATCTTTAAGAACAGTACAGAGATAGTATGGGCAGTTCTCCTGCTGAAGAAGCCATGCGCTTTAATGTCTTTATCAACTAGTAGTAGTATTGGTGGGCTCATTAAATCAGCAAAGGTACCGAATTGAGATGGCTGTTATTTTAATACTTTGAGAAATTGTCTGAAATATGTCCAATTGTGCAGATCTATAAGCTCCAAACTACTGAAAAACAAACTACATAGGACATGGTGTTATTAAAGGATTTGTGTGGAGGGCAGGGAGCTAGAAATAATGGCTCAGGGATTCAAGAGTACATGACCCAAATTCTATTCCCATTGTCCAGTACTGTATATCACAACTGCGTGTAACTCGAGCTCTAGGGGGTTCAATGCCCCCTTCTGGCTTCCTTGGGCATATATACACAGGTGCATATATCTGTACAACACACACATACATACATGCATATAAATATACATAATTTTAAATAAAGTAAAAAAATAAATAATAAAGACCTTCAAAGAGTTGAAGTTAATTGGGCTTGCTCATGAGCTATTGATTTAGATTTTCCTAAATCCAGCATGGCCCTGAGGTAGAACTTTATCATGAATGAATCACAAAGCCATTCTCCTTCAAACAGAAATATATTCAGTTGTAACTAAAAGAAAGGACAACATGACCTGTGAGGAGAGGCAAGTTTAGAACAAATGATTTGGTTCCACAGAACAAAAAACTTATTGAATGTTTTCTCAAAGCTTGCTTTAGTACTTTCTCTGTATTTATTGTTTAGAGATCACTTAGAAAGAATGATCAAATGACTAATGGCAGTGACTTTTTCTGAAAACAGAACAGAAAATTAGGGAAACGTGTTAAGTCCAGTGAGCAGACAAACATCTGATGAGCAGGCAGACACAAGGGGCATCAGAGAGCGGAGGTCTGGGTGAAAGGTGGCATATACGAAGTATGAAAGGGACTTTTTTAGTTACTGTATACACATGGTGGCAGTCAGCTGTTCTCAGTTTAATAAATGGCGACCTGTTTTCCCAAAGTCCCAAAGTCTGAATACCAAAGGAAACCATACATGCCTTTAGTAATTGGACAGTTGAAGCCTTTACATAAAATACCTCTAATATTTACATCTCTAAAAAATCCGGCAAACTTCTCTATGGCCACACTTGTTCTTTTAAATGGTGTCTGTTATAATTATTCCATGCCCAAGGGTGCATTCAATGTTTAGTCATCACTCCTGAATGGTACCCATGAAGTGTCCATTCATCTCCAATGTCTGACCAAATCCAATCCTGCTGAGAAGATTATGAAGAGTTTGGGGTTTCCCTAATATATATTTTACAACTGAAGAAGGGTTGAACTTGGGTCATGACAAGCATAATTAGAAATCACCAACAGTTGCTGATTTTAAAAATGTCAAAATGCTCAGAATAAAGATATCACATGATACTCTGATTTTTAATTTATAGGAACTGTGTGTTTGTCTACAAAATGTCAAATACACACTAGAGTTCAGCCATTATGGATATCACTGCCTTTATTATTCATGTGGTCAGAAAATAAATGAGGGATTCAACATATATTTAGGATATATTAGAATAAAAGTAACTTATCAGTAAAGGGTGCTATTGAAGCATTGATTCACAACAGTGAAGGCTGTAAATCTGCTGGCTCCCACGACTCTCATCTCTTCCTTGCAAAATGATTGGTGTCTTATGTAGAAACAGTTGAAAACCCTCACTGCTTAGAGGTCAGAAGCTCCTTTAAAAATCTACAAGTGTAGGTTTTAAAAACCACCAACAAGGAGTATGAATATACAAATACATTATTACTAGTCCAGGATCATTTTAGTATATGTGCTTACAAAGTGAGGTGATTTAAACAAATTTTAGATTTATGAAACACTAAGTTAAGATAACTGGACTTTTTAGCAAAAGAAGAAATGGCAACCCCATATTAGTTGTAGGTTAGTCAGTGCCACCCTGTTAGTACTGAGAGTAAATAGAATGTATCTACCCCTAAACCAATATCCCAGAAGATCAAGTATCAGAGGTGTAGTAAGTATGTTGTTGAAGACCACACACATTATGTTAAGATTCAGTTTCTCTGAAATGGAGCAGTGATTTTCTTTTTTTGACTGTCATCCCTCTGCCTCTAGTTTTAAACTGCTAAGAAGCTAAGCCATGCAGGCCTTGCAGAGAGGGATGTCACCTCTTTCAGTGTCCTGTCTTTTCTCTGCAGTTGCTTTCAGAATGCACTCCTTGTCTTGTGCTGAATGAGAATGTTCCTTTGGGCACTGCTGGGTGAAATCCTGAGTGGTGTTGGAGAGCAAAGGGAACCAGCTGATGAGCTTGAGTTTGGGTTTGCCCCTGTAACACCGGAAGGATTGGCAGCTGTGGCGGAATGAGAGCGAGCAAAGCTGTCAATACCACCATGCTTCGTAGATGCTCTAAGAAACTGTGAGTGACAAGAGGCTCAGGAAGAGAATTTTCATGTGTTTTCCTTTCAAGCACATGAGGTTTGTATGGATTTAACTTGTTCAATCGAAAGCTTATAAAGAAAATGAGGTTTCAAGATCTATATTCTCCAGTGACTAATAACTGAAAGTGGCAACTGGGGTCTAAGTGGATGTGAGCAAGTCAGGTGGGGATTTAGTTCGCCCCCAAAGGGAAGGTCTATATCAGCTGTTTGTTCAAATAACAGTTCAGCCTTGGAGTGTAATACAAGGTATTCGGATAAAATAAAAAGTAAACCCCACTCAGTGAAGCAGCAAGAGCAGGAAAAAGTGGCTCAGAAAGGAATGCCTTAAAAGCTGAGGAAGGCACAGCAGAAACTGATACCCTTTGCATGTGGCTCCTGCATGCTCTTCCTTCCCTCCTCCATCAGAGAAGCAAAGGCAAGGACAGCAAGCCTAATTCATTTTAACTCACTTGTTAACTCTGGAGCTAAATAAAGGAGATGGGGGGAGGGTGGGTATGAGGAAGGATTTGAGGAAGGGAGGAGAGACTTTCTAAATGAGTTTAGGGATTATCTATGGGTTTCATTTAATCATTCTCTATAAGACCCTCAAAATAATTGGAAAGTGGAAGTTAGCTTTATTTGCTCACAAGAATATATGAAATTCAGTTTCATCTGCCACTTGTACTACCAAGTAGAACACATAAATAGCGCAGATGGAAATGATATTGTTTAATTAGTGAATATTCAACAGGGCAAACCAAAAATCAAAATATAAATATGCATTGTATAAACAGAGAAATTTAGAAATCCATGTTAATTGTATCTAGTTAATTTTTAACAGCTTCGTGGTATATTAGCTTTCTGGGCTGTACTCTGTGCCTTTCTGTATTACTCTATTGACAGGCAGCTGGTGCAGTAATAAACCTGCTATTCCCAGATCTGCCAAGGGCTCAGAGAGAGATGAGTACAAGACAGATATCTACCCATTCACCATTTAACGTGTACCGCTTCCTACTGAACATGCAGATGGCATGGCGGCCCCAGATTTCATTTGAGTTAATCTAATCCCTCCACTGCTCCCACTAGAAAGGAGGGCATTAGCAGCCATATGTCAACCAGATTTGTCAGATTATTCATTACAATTAATTGCTGTTCTCACTTAAGGCCTTTAAGGCTGTGAATTGCTCTGAATTCTATTGCAAACACAAAATTATGAGTAAAAGACTTTAGCCCTGTCATTCAAATTTCACGCTGACCTTTATCAGCTTTTGGCTTTTCCATGGGTGCTGGGCTGAAAGCTTTCTAATTGGTGCTCCATTTCTTCCTCACTACAGGTAAGCTGTCGGCCTAGGCAATAAGTATGACCAGAAAGACAAGAGGAAAAACTCTTAGGTCCCAGCAGACAGTATTTAACTGCCAACTAATAATACATTAGAAGGGTAATGAAACGAGCTAGATGTCATAATGACCCAGTATACTAATTAAGCCTCTAAATACTGCAGGTTTTTTAAGACATTTTCTGTCTTAGAAAGGCTTATTTTTGGAACCAAATTTCTTTTTACATTGTTTCATTATTCAAACTCTTTTGTAAGTTATTATGGATGATCATTAGAAATTAACCAAATTAATACCCACACCTTTCTATCCAGGGCAAGTCTGGCTTCAAGCCCCAGTGTGCTAACTCCTTCAATCTTGTCATTTTAATACATTCTTGGATCAAGGAAATTTTAAGACTTCACTGCTCTACCAAACTTGTTGTTGAATTTATTTTGTTTCCTGCTTGTTGGTAGCATTATCTGAAGTTAGAACCACATGGTTTTCCACACTCCTTTGATTCTCTAGGTGCAGTTCAGTCTGCTCATTTATGGGAGAGTCCTCTGTTAAATTTAACCAAAGTAATGGTGAGATGGAATTAGTGATGTTTGATTAGCTGATCATCAGAGAACCCTCGACTGTCAAAGAGTGTCTGTCTTGGAGTTTATTAAGCCACAGTTGGGTTGCCTTGATTAATACTTTGTTTGGAACTTCAGGCCAGTGATTTTTTTTTTTTTTCGGATGTTCACAATCTTGACATGGTGGTATTATTAAGAATCTCCTAAGCAGAAGTTGACAGTTGAAACTTCTTATATGACTTCTATTTTTCCATGTGAAGTCTTGGCTTTGTGGAATTGTTTATGGTAATAGCTTACGTAGGGATGAGGTAGAAGGAAAGAAGTCAATGTTGAATTGTGTGTGTCTGTTCTTTGAGGTGTTTTTTTTTTTCAAGCCAGATTGTTACAAAGGTTCTACTAGTAGTCAGAAGAAATTTTTACCACTCAAGAGCTCAGAATAGTGGTATTTATAGAAAAATGTTAGCTCATTTATCAATATAAAACTAGAATGACATAGGCAAAGGAGATATCGCAGATGATAAAATGTTCTTTATACAAACATGTTTGGATTGCCAGAGTACATATAAAAAAGCCATACATAGTGGAATACATCTATGATCCCAGCACTGGAGAGGGAGAGATAGGTTAGAGGCCTGGGGCTCACTAGACAGCCAACCTAGCCTTCTTGACATATTCCAGGCCCAGGAGAGATCTTGCCTCAAAAGACATTATAGATGGGGCCGATGTTGATCTCCAGCCTCCACGTTGACAGACGTGTACCTACTTATCCATGAACTCATGGACACACACACACACACACACACACACACACAAATTAAAATTAGAATAACAAATTAATATTTCTGTCTTTGTCCATTTGGACTGCTGTAGTAAAATACTATGAACTGGGTGGCTTAAAAACAACAAAAACGTATGTCTCATAGTTCAAAAGTACATGTGGGAAGTTCAAGATCAAAGCTCTGACAGACACTGTCTGGCAAGGGTCGTGGATTTTTTGTTTTTTTTTTTTTTTGTTTGTTTGTTTTTTTACTTTATATTCAAAAAGTGGGTAGAACCTGTCCTGTAGAAGGTTAATTCTAGTCCCAAGGTCTTTACCTTCTGAGCATATTCATTTGCCAAAGGTCTCCACCTCTTAATATCATCACCTTAAAGAGTCCAATTTCAACATAAGAAAGAAGAGTGCATAATCAGCCTATTGTATCATTGTATCAGAATTATTCATAAATTAATAAGGAAAATTTTGGCAGTTCAGTCATATTTGTAGCTACACAGATTCTTTACTGATCTTTTAATTTAAAGTAAGATTTCCACAAGATGTCATTCAAGAAAACCAGGACCCTGATCATTGGCCACTAAAGCCATATTGATGGATTTTCTCTCAAATTAAACAAGAAATGTGTATGTATTTTCTTTCTAATCTTTCTCTTATTTTGTAATGAAGGACATCTTGCCTATAAATGTCATCTTTTCTCAATTTTTAAAGGCATGGAAAAGCTTTAGATGAGTTTGTATAAGATGGCTCCTATGGCATGGTTAGCATTGTCCTCTTAACAATGAAGGATAATGTATGTAAATATTGATGTGTTTGTATTTCTTGTTGATGTATACATAAAAAGAAAAATCTTAGTCTCTACAGATTATCCTAAGTAAATGATACTCCATTTTCAATTTCTTCAGTTAGCTAGGTAGAAGAACACCAACCACTCTATCTTTACCCCAATTTTAAAGTGTATTCCTGGCACCTGTTTTTAAACTAATGGTGTTTGTGGTTGAAATAAGCTCAGGAATAATGAACAAGCTGCAGTGTGAGGTAGCAACTCAATCAAGGAAAAGTTGGGGTGTGCATAGAAGGGAAAGAAGGGCAAGAACAATTGTAGTTCACAGGATAAATAAGCAGACCGTCAACACTCTAACAGATTGAAAAATGGTGGAACTTGGAACTGAAGAAACGGTTCAGCAGTTAAGAGCCCTTACTGCTCTTAGACAGTACCCAATTTTGGTTCTGGCTTCTGTGGGCTCCTTTACCCATGTGAGGTACATAAGCTCACACAAGCTCACACATACACAAAAAAAAAAATAGTTTTTTAAAGAATAGTGCAACTTGTCTACTTAAAAGAGCTTTGAAGAGAAGCACTGACCCCAAAAATATCAAATAGAACTTATCCCAAAGCATGGTTTAGTTTTAACTAATGTGGTTCAGCCTGGGCCAATGCTGTTATTAATCAAAATAAAATGAGCTAGGGGAACCACTTATTGGAACGCTTTTCTTTCCCTATGTGAATGACAGACCAAAGATTTTACATCATTTTGTTTCATAAATTAAATATATGATATTTAAAGGAATACAGAAAACAAATGTAAAGCCTATGCAGAGGTAAATATAAAAACTTGTGCACTGGGGCAGGAGAAATGGCTCAGTGGTTAAGAGGACCGTCTGTTCTTCCAAAGGTCCTGAGTTCAACTCCCAGCAATCACATGGTGGCTCACAACCATCTATAATGGGATCAGATGTCTTCTTCTGGCATGCAGGTGTACATGCAGATAGAGCACTCATATAAATAAAATAAATAAATCTTTAAAAATAAAACCTGTATATTAAAGGTAGAAAGTTTAGAGGCAGATTGTATTGATTTCTTTTTACATTGTAAATAGGAATTTATAAAAATAACAACAGAGTTGGGGTTTTGTGTCTCCCCCAAAATTATCTCTATGATAGTTTTCTCTCAGTGTAGAAAAAGCAAATTACATTGTAGTTGTTTCCTTTTAGAGCAATGCCTATCTTTAGATTTTGATTATGCATTATGTAATAATGAAATTTTAAGTATCTAGTTCTGTTGTATAGTTGCAGAACTTAGTATAGTAACCTAATGGTTAGTGGGTAAATAACAAAGATGTATTGAATAATTTGAATAATTAATCACAATGAAAACTCAAATGCTTCCTAAGTATTTTTTGTCTCACTTTTCAAAAAATGTATCAGGTAGAAGCTTCAGGAAGTCACAGTGTCAAATATCCTTTTAAATAATTTACAATTGACTCATCTTGATTTTCATGTATTTCTTCTCATCCTATTTTGCTTCTTTTAAAAATGAATCTGAGACAAAGCAAAATTTTAGGCATTTGAGCAAAATCCATTTGCCTAAGTATGCATTTCTCAAAATTGTACTGATTTCACTTTTGTTAACTAAAATAGATGTTGTAATATTTTGAATAGTTATATGACTTCCAATTTGCTAACATAAGACACATCAAACACGGTAGGAATTTTAAGCATAGTAGTGCTTTGATAGTTATAAATATATATCAGTACTTATGAAGTTTCGTTCCACATTAAACTTTAGGAAACACTAAAGTTTTCTCATAAGCATAGTTCATCTCATTTAGGGTGCTTGAGTTGAAAAGCTGTGCCAGTGAAAATAGACAGAATCTGTTACCAAACTGCAGAACTTCAGCCATGAACACTACAGGCCTTCAAAACCAGCGATGTTAACATCGACACAATACTTAACTCAGCCTTCTCACACAAAGATAACTTTTTTCTTCTAAAGTACTAGTTCCTAGAAGAAAAAAGCACAAGCGATATAGTTAAGGTTGACTTATACCAAAACTTAAAGAAAAGGAGGTCTCAGTTTGGGTCACGGTTATTATATAATTGCTGTGCAAATTCACCGATTAAAAGGGTGGGACAGGAGAGGAAGGCTGTGTATTTAAATAGCAAAGAAGATTCTTATCCCAATTACTGTAGAATGTTTACCTGGAGACTGTTTATATCTTCACTTTCCCTTGTGTCATTTCTATACTATACAAATTCTGAACAGGGGAAGTTATGGAGAGAAGGTTTCATGCCATAAACAATGCATTTATACCAAAGAGGCAGCAGTGCAGTTGGACAGATTTGTTCAGTCACTTTCCTAAGTTCTTAAATTTTTAAGATCACAAGGGGACACTCCCATATTCCTTCTCTAGAATTAAGACACATCCCTTGATCAATTTCCAGTGCACTCTTAATTACATAGGTATTTTTAAGAACATTAAGCCATACCCCAAGACCTATTTGGTAGTCTTGATGAATAATTTCTAACACTGAGAAAGTAAAATTGTAAAATAGACCTGGAACTAGAAGTTAAATTGAAAGAATATTTTAAATGTGGGTGTTTTTTTTTTAAATCAGGATTTTAAAATGAAAATTATTTATAAAATATACTATTGAAGAATGTACTTTGATTTAAAATATTCTAGAAATATAGGAAAATAAAAAATAGACTAAAAATTAGAATATACATTGTATAATTTCTGCATATGAATGTGTATGAAAAAATATTGGGACTAACACATACACACAGAATGATGCAAAGGGCTGCCACAAGTTCAAAGCCATCCTGGGCCATGTAATAGGTTCCAGGCTAACAAGGATTATAGAGCGAGCCTTATCTTGACTTTTTTTTTTTAATATTAAAAGGTAAAGGTGTCCTTGAGAAGTTCTTTGATCTAATAACAGATAGTAAAGACATTAAAAACATGGCAAGTCCATTTCCGAGTCACAGCAAACAGAATTTACCTGACTGGATGTACAGAAATATGAGGGTATGGAGCTTGAGGACCCTGTTTGCTCTTAGGGCTGGAGGTTGGGAGGTCATCCACAGTCAGAGACTGATCTCCGAACAATAGTTAAAACCTCATATTACACTCTGACAGAATACGAAGGTCCCCAACTATGAAGAGAGGAAACACAAAACTAAGGATAGAGTTGAGAAGAATTCCTTCTTTAAAAGGCCAATGGAGAAAGCTAAATGCTTAAGAAAGCAGAGAAAACTCTTTTAACACAACCAAGAACATATTTTATGTGAAACAAAGCATGGAGACTGTTTCAGAAGGGAGATGGAGGTCAGCAAGGGTCTGATGTTCAGAAGGACTTGGGAAAGAGGTCTGTCTCTCAGTTTAGTTCTGTCCCGGACAATCACCTGGACACCAAACTTAGAAGCTGTTCTTGGGGCAGCTGTTACCCCTGCCCCCAAATTTTCCCCAACACAATAGACGATATTAGAGGACAGAAAATGTAGAAGACAAGTCTGCTCTGAGATCTACTTCACTGAGAAACATGGGATTTCAAACCTAGAAAGACCTTCAAGGTCTTTAGCGTGACCTTCTCAGTTAATAGACCAAAAATGAGGCTATCACCAGCTTATCTGCCAATTAATTTTACATTTGAAGAGAATTAGTACAGAGGCTTTTGAATGTTCCCCACAGAGAGAATTGGTAGTGTGTAAGGTGATGGCTCAGCCAAGTACATTTGATCTGCTCATTACACACTGCATACCTGTGCTGAAATGCTGCTCACAATCCCATAAATATGTACAATTACCGTCATCTGAAAATTGTAAAGATTAAGATAAATAAAGAAACCACCCTGAATGCTCACATAATAATGACAAGACTTGTTTCTAGACTGTATCTCGTGTAGATAGAAATGTGAAAGAGTATCTTTCTGTCCCCCAAACTCAGGGTTGTGCCTTGAGTCATGGCTGAGATCTGTTCCTGTTCTTGCCAGCAGCCCGGCAGTGTCCCATGTAACTTCTGCATTTCCTTGACTCTTTCTCTAATCACTATAATGGTTGCAATCTCTTGACTTTTTGGTTTTAGGGGAAAAAATACTTTTTTGCTGAATCTCCTCCTTTAATCTTCAAGTTTTAAAAAAAGCTTTTAAAAATTGTTGAGCTATTTATCTGGTTTTCCGGAATGTTTGTAAAGAAACACATGTTAAAAATCATGACCTCTTCCACCTTCCACTCTCATTTAGAGGAGACTTTACTGTGACGCCAGTGAAGATTCAGAACTGTTCAATCACAAGGCCCTCTTCAATAACCTGGCAGAGGCCCTGGGAGTGTGTGTGTGTGTGTGTGTGTGTGCATGTGTGTGTGTGTGTGTGTGTGTGTATATGTGTGTGTGTGTGTTTGTGTGTGTTTGTGTGTGTGTCTGTGTGTTTGTGTATGTGAGAGAGAGAGAGAAAGAGAGAGAGAGAGAGAGAGAGAGAGAGAGCTGTGGAGGCCAGATAGAACCTTGTGGGAGCTGGTTCTCTCCTGAGTCTCAGAGGCAGAACTCAGGTCATCAGGCTTGTAAGTAGGTGTTGACACTTATGAACTGTCATGTCAGCCCATCCTAGGAATTTCATAGTCAAAATTACATATCATATTTCTATAGGAGCCTTTCAGATTCTATATCTCTTAAATCAAAATCAAGCCTTGCTGCTACTATATCCTCCAAACTCTCAAAATCTTTAATAATGTAAGAAATGTTCAAAATTTAATAGCAATTCCAGTTTTAAAGAATAAAGCAGTAGAGAATGGCTCATAACAAAAAACAAACAAAAATAACAACCAAAAAAATCAAAAAACTAGACAAACAAACAAAAAAAAACTGTTCGTGTACCTTTCAGCCTCCAAAAGAAACCAAAGTGCTATTTATTCACCTGCAAATGGGTTCTTATTAAATATACATTCCAGAGGGTTTTGTTTTGTTTTGTTTGCTTTTGTTTTTTTGTTTTGTTTTGTTTTGGTCAAATGCAGTGTTATGAAGAGTAACTTTTCTCACCAAAGAAAACCAAATTCTGGTCATTCACTCCCCTTCCAATCTAAAGCACTTCAGCTCTGTGGAGCATGGTTGACTTTGCCTCTCAACAAGCTTGAAAAGCAACATAATAATAATAATAACAATAAAGCAGCTCTACAGTGGAAACAAAGCCTTACAGGACTTTTCACTGTGTAAGAACATTATTATAGCAAAATCCATCAAGCAAGACGGCATTCATGGACATAGGATTAGCAGCCACTTTGATGATGAGGGAGAGTGATTTCTGCCTAGAGCCTTAGAAGGACCACACAAGATGAATTGTGAGGCTGACTCTGGCCAGCTGATCCCTCGGGTCTACTAGAAAAGACAATAACTATTTCAGAGACAAGTGCATTCTAAGTCTCAGAAGTTAGTTGGTTGTTCATAGGTGTTAAAAGTTGTGGAAGCAGGATGCTCCACCATATTGTCGGTGGCGCCAGTGGTTGGTCCTCGAGTCTCTGTCTGGCCAAGCTAAGCCTGGAGTTGGAGAAGGAGCCATAATGTCTCAGGCTGTACAGACAAATGGAACTCAACTACTAAGCAAAACAGGGGAATTCAGTATGTAGGAATTATAATGAACACCTCAAGAGGTAATAACAGATGGCTTTGAAATTGTGGTTTCACCTAGAAGTCTACACAGTGAACTAATGTGTCCAATATGTTTGGGTATGTTGAAGAATACCATGACTACAAAGGAGGGTTTACATCAGCTTTGTGCAGATTGCATTATCATAGCCCTGAGAAGTGGCAACAAAAAAAGCCCTACCTGTGTGGGGGTGGGGGGTGGGGGGGGGGAATGGTTTCCAAAAGATCACTAAGGCCAATCCAGTCTTTGATGCACTCATTAGCAAAGTTTATCCCAGTCTTGATGTGTATGAAGCATATTGAGAGTGTTAACCAGGACCAACCAGATCAACAATCAGCAGGCACTGAGCCACAGCACTGAGGAAAAACTGAAGATACAAACAGGCCATGAACAGATTACAGGGAGGCAAGAAGCAATAGACTGAAAACAGCAGAGGAGCAGAAGATAATAGTGACAGTCCCCATTGTAGTAATGCATCCACACACAGCAATCAGGAAGCAGACCCAAGTAACAAACAGACCAAAACATCTGATAATCCTGGGCTTGAACTTGATAATAGCAATGCAACAGCAGCAATTGATCATTGTAATGGGTAGGTGCTAGTGAAATTGACATAGTATTCAGGCCCCCAGCCTATACTTGTGGAAGGATGGCAGTGCACACACAAGATACATAAAAACCAGGTAATGCCACCGTTGATCACTTACCCAACTGTCAGGCTGTGAGGTTAGCTTTAGAAGAGCTCTGAAGCAAAGGAGAATCAAACCAGATGAGCCTCAATACAGCCAATGAGACACAGTACAGCATTTACATGGTGACAGCCAGTGGCCAGTTCGCTGTATTAAATGGCTCTTTTTTCCTTGGAATGGGTCAGTGAGAAATACTGGAAAGTGAACAAAGTCATGGGACTTCATTATGCACCCACCAAGGAGCACAAAGGAGCTTTTAAAAATCAATTCTGAGACTGAACTTTTTACAGCCTGTTTCTTTAATATTAAAGATGTACCATCATTACATCTATGGACAGATCTGGATTGTGTTCAGTTTTTTTTCTGGGCCAGATTTGTTTACACTATTAGATTCCTTTCCCTTTAATTTAAGACTTACTTTTTGAAAATGACTCCATTAACTCAGCTCTCCTACACACACCCCTAACAGTATAACTAAGTTATGTGCTTACAGAAAATGTGGTTCCTTTAGGGAGGAAATTTGACCTAGGATTTTTTTTCATAGTTCTGTGTTCTTTCTTTTTTCCTTTCAGTTTTTGATCTTTTTAGACAAGATCTTATTATATAGCCCTGGCTAGCTTGGAACTTGCTTCTCAGTAGAACAAGCTGGACTTGAATTTGGAGTGATACTCCTGTCCAAAGGTGTGCATTACCACACCTGGTTTAAGATTCACTTTGCTATCAGCCATTCCTCTTAAAAGGTTTTTAGCCTAAAGCATGTCAGACAATATGTATTCTTTTTTCCCTGGGAGTCTTGTATATTTATAGTTTTCTATATAAACTGTAGTATCTTCACGAAGACCAAGGCTCAAATGTACTGTGCTTAAAACAATTCTCATAGGATTATTATTCTCACAATATGTCATTTAAAAAGAGGTTCTTTATGAACTTGGTGACCATTTCATGCAATTTTTTTCCATGTATTTCCCCTTTTAAGTTTAGAATTTCTGATAATGGGGAAGAGAACCAAAGTTCTTTGAGAATATGGTTCATTTACAGATTTCATTGAAGAAAGAAAGTTAAGTTGGTGATAGTGTGTGTTCTTCAGTTGTACATTTAAGAATTCTTTTCTTCTGTATTAATTTTACTCTTCAGTTCTTTTGTTATGTACGTTTGCTTTTCCCTATTAAAATATCAGAGATGTGGGAGAAAAAATGTGGAAGCATAGTTCAGACTTTAGAAGGCGAGTTCCTTTTTCTTAAAGTATAAAACTGTTACACATGCATACATACACAACTTAAAGGGGCTTAAGTCTAAAAGGATAAGCAAATCAGAGGAAGCACCTTCCATGTTTCCATATCTCAACCATCTTCCCTCTAATTGTCCCTTGAATTTGGCCCCCTTGAATTGTAAATGTTTGGAATCACTTCCTAATGGAAGGAAACTTCAAAGCATCTGCTTGGCTCCAGCTTTTCTATACAGTAAACCACCTGATCATCTTTCAGAAGCCTGCAACTTTAGTCACATGGCCTCTTTTCGCACCATGATTACAAACTGCCATGTCATTTGCTTAGCTCTTTGGCTGTTCTTTAGTTATCATAGACTTTGACTTTTTCTTTCCTCATTCAGTAAATATATGTTTAGTGCCTTGCTTCTAGACACTGCAAAAAACCTAGGATTACAGAAACAAATAGTACCTGAATTTGCTTTAGGAAGAAATAGATGCAAAAGCCAAGGACCATTCTGGCTGAAGGAAACATCTGGTATCCTCCAGTGTAACTAGGCATTTAGAATGTACGTTTTTTTCCATGGTGTCACCACCTAGGCAAGAACTTAGATATCTGATTTTGATGCATCCTTATGTCCAAGAAAGGCAAGAAAAATATTCTGCATGTTACTCCCTAATCATTTATTTTCTTTTTTTATGTGTGTCATTGAACTAATACCTTGGTGATATGCACTTTTACTCCTACAGGGTAGGCTCCATCCACTATTACATGTACTTCTTACTATGGTTTATTTAGAAATAGCCCATACGTGTCTGTGCACTATAAATCCATAACTAGAAAATCAAAATTCTGTAACCACATAGAAGAAAGTGATTACATTGCCAATCAGACTCCCTAGCTTTAGTCAAGAAATGGTTTCAGTACAGTGACTTCTAAACAAGAATCTGGACTGACTTATTTAGCGCTATTCTTTATAGTGTCCTGCTGGAGCCACAGATCTGGAGTTCTGGTTTCCCCATCAGTCATCTCATCACTAATTACACCTTGGAGATTAAATATAGTTATCGCAGCCTCTAATTCACTAACACCTAACCCTTCTCTTTCACACTATTTGAAACATTATTGAGACTGAATGAAATTTCTAGCAAACAGAAAAACGAGTTATCTTTTCCTGGCTTCTAAGCTACCACAGATAGGAAAGAGACCAAACAGAAGGGCCTTATCCATTTTGAAAATGCCTGGTCTGGAGAGAACGCTTGCTTTCTGTTTGTTTGGCTCCATGGCCCCATTCCTAGTTTCATCAAACTAGACTTCATATACTTTATGACCCACCTGAGTGCAGCCTGTCATGGTTACCAATGACTGATTTTATTAAATATACAAAATCATTTTACCAGATGATAAAAGAAGCTACAGTGTCTAAAAATTTCATATATCTAACGTGTTGTATAAACAGCCTAAATCCCTATACATTTTATAACTTCAGCAGTCTAAAGGTTAAAGCCTGTCAGTTGAATTTCACGAATTCCGGGAAGAAATGAGGAAGTAGCCCCAACTCTTCATTGTGTACCAGTGATCAAACATCTCCTCATTACACTTCAATATTGTTGCCTGTAAAGGTCACCATTGCTGAACATAATCACACAAAATCAAAACTGCAAACTTTATATATCATGGAGGTAGTAAATAGCTTCGAGGTTTATTTCCTGGTGCCTGAACAACAGTCTGAACCCATTTATAAATTTCTGGGAACTGTGGCATGAACCAAACATATTTGCAGTGTGTAACAATAGCTTCAATTAAATCAGTTTCTTGTAAAGTTTTTTTTTCAGGTTTTTTTTTTCAAGTGAAAAATAAAACTTCCCTACAGACACATGAAAATTGTGTTGTCTTTTTTAAAATGGATTTCCTTTCTCTTATCTTCCTATAAAAATGAATGTGATAACTGTTTTTAATCACCTTCAGGATAGAATATCCAAAGCCTAACTCAAAGGGAAGTCATGAAGTCATTTAGTAAAGGCCTGATATGCCCAATAAATCACACATGCTCCTGCCCTCTCCTTTCATTGATTTTTCTGTGCAGTGTTTGGACAGCCTGCCACCTTATAAGATCTATAGATCCAAAGTAGAAGGCTGGCCTCATCCACTCCAACATCAGCTGCTGTCTGTTGCTTTTCCAGCGAGACATCTGCACTTAACTTTTTAAACCTGTGCTTTTCATCCCTTTGTCCATTCTCTCTTCAAAGTCAAAATTACCTATTGAGCATGTATTATATCTCATTTACACAGAAATGAGATATAATAGAACAGAAAGGCTTAAAATCCTCCACCACCAGCTTCTGGTTATACTTCAGACAAAATTCAAACTGTTGATGTGGTTGACAAAGCCCAGAAGAAATTGACCCTTTCTCCTGAACTCATTTGTGTTGAAAATGACAAGGGCCACTGATGCCTACGGATCTGTGCTCTTACCCATTACCTGGTGCAGGTGAATTCTGTCCCCAGGCAGGACATGGCAGATTCTTTTATCTTATCTTTTCCAGAATGTTCTTCCCTCAGGAAACATGTATCCACCAAAACCAGCTTCTTCCTGATCTCGCAGGGTCCATTCACTTCCTTGCATTATTTGTGGGTAGAACTCACAGGCCGCAATCACAGGTGCATACTGAGGACATATGCTAAGTGAAGTAAGTCAGTCACAGAGGAACGAACACTATTCAAACCTGCAGGGGCAAATCAAATAACTAAAAAGGAGAGAGTCGGTTGCCACGATCTAGGGGGAAAAGCAGGACGGTAGTGCTGAATGGGCCTAGAGTTTCAATTTTGCAGGATGAAAATGTTCTAGAGATTGTACTAGAAAATGTACTACACAGCAGTGTGAATTTACTTCACATAATGAGCTGTTCAACCAAAAACAGTAAATGGCAAGTTTTATGTTGTAAATCCTTTATCACAATAAAAAACAAAAAACAGCAATAAACCAAAGGAGAGCTTTCTATTCCTGTCCCCTTCATTTTATAGCAGAAATAAGAGCACTTCAAGATGGAACTGCTCCTGATCATTTTTCTACTCTGTTCTTGTTGACAAGACCTCAGTGAAATCAGAAAGCAATGGTCACTAGCAAGGTTTTGAAAGGGAAACTATCAAATAAAAATCCAAAGAAAGCACTGCACAAGTACGAGGACCTGAGTTTGGATCCTTGCTTCCCTGTAGCCTTCAGTACCAGTACAGGGAATAAAGAGCCTGGAGAACGCTTGGGGCTTCCTGAACAGCCAGTCTAACCAGACAACATGCTCTAGGTTCAGTGAGAGACCCCGTCTCAAAAAATTAAGTGAAGAGTGATTGAGGAAGACCCCTGAGACTGTCCTCTGGTCTCCCCACGCATCAGAACACACACAGAAATACATATAGCATACACACCTTAAAATGCTACTACCCCTGGCCATATCCCCTGGTTTAACTGTGGTATTAATGTATGTTTCAATGAGTGCATATAGGACTGTCAATTAAAGAAATGGGAAGTATTATCTGGGGATTTCAAGCAGACGCCTTGCAAACTGTGTCACTCAAGAGTTCCACTTAGTGTGTTGTATAGCATTTTCTTACTGATTTCACTTATTCCTTAGTATCTTCAAAAAGGACTATAGAGAAAACTCTTATGGGGAAGTCAACTAATATGCTTCTGTTTAGAATTCAAAAAAGCCATTTGTATCTATTCCTTTATTTTAAATTTTGTCTTTGATAATTGTACACATGTACACAATGAAATAACATATCTTCTATTTGTCTCCTCCACGTCTCCCCAAATCCCTTCAACACACCCTCATTCCAACGTCATGATTTTTCGACATTTTCTCTTTTTGTTTACTTTTGTTTACCCATCTGGTGCTACCCATATGTACACAATTGTGGGGCCGTGTACTAGAATGTGGGCAACCATCAACGATCACAGCCCTCAAGGAAAATGATTCTCCCTCCCCCAACAGCTATCAACTGCCAAAGGCTCCTTAATTAGAGGTACGGTGCTCTTTCTCATCTGTGTTGGAATTTGGACTGGCTTGGTCTTATGTGGGTCTTTTGCAAGTATCCACAGCTGTTGTGGGTTCATGAGTGCAATAGCTAGATCATATATAGAAGACAGCCCCACACAGTACTCCTCCCCACCCTAGGTCCCTTTGTTCTTCCATCTCCTCCACAATGTCCCATGAGTCTGGGAAGGATGGTTATTCCTTTTGTCGTATTAGATGGTCACTTGAGTGAAATCTATGCCCAGTATACATGTATGAGATTGCTAATGCAGAAGTTTGTTTTTAGTTATATTTAAAATGGTTAGTTATGTTAAAAAGTTGTTTTGTGAACTCTTGAGGAAAGGACTGCCTAGGCCTTGACATTTGTATTGTCTGCAGGTGTTGGCTTTATGTAAAAGATGCTTGATTCCTCAGGATCTGCACGTGATATCAACAGAACACCCGGGGAGCTTAGGTGTCAATGAAAAACCCTTGAGATGAGCCGCTCAGGGTTCCACTGTCCAGTATGCACTGGCCATGACAGGTGGTTCCCTCTGCTGAGGTCTGGCAGGGTTTGCATCTATGAAAATGCCTCCTTGTCGTTCTTGCTGAGCCACCCAGTAGCTATCTGCTACAAATTGCCAAGGAACAAATTTAATCAATTTTTAAAGAAAGAGAGAGAGAGAGAATTCTAAAAATACATTTCTGAACACAGTCTGACTTTCATTTCCTGGTTCTTAGAGCATATGTGTGCTCACATGTATGCACGTGTATTCTTATTGTTTGATTCTTCACTGGATATAGACCCGTACCTGTAACTACATTACTCCATTCCAGAGAACTTGGGTTCTCATGCCTCGTTGACCTCACATTGTCAACAATGATTCAAGCACAAATCCTCTTTGAGATACGAATTTCCCTGGGGGCTCTCAGACTGACACATTTCTCACATATGGCTTTTGCTGTCTGTGGTATATCCTGGGCCGGTGCATGTGGAGGCTTCCTGATCAGACTGGCTGTCACTGTGGGAATGAAAGAAGCTTTCACACGAGGGCAGATGAGTGCTTCTTGTAACGTTTGACTTTTTCACGCACCGGATCTGTTCAACATAATGGCTTAAAGCTGGACCATTACACTTCCCACAGCTGCTGAACAGTATTTCATGGTGTTAGGTAGTTTTATGTGTCTTCTCTTATTTATGTTTGTTTGGGGAATTTTCAAAATGCTTTTTGATCTGCAATAAGATGGGGGTCTTTCATATTGCAAAATAATAGGACTACATGCTGCCAGAACTTCCTTAGCTTCTGTTCATTTTGTCCATTTTATTATACCCAATGGTGGCCAATAAATATGTCAACATGCTCTCATGTGAAACCTGCTGGGCTTCTGAGGCATGACTCCCCATCACTGGATAGAAATCTGAAAACAAAGTTCTCACTGAAAAGAAATGAATGATGTTAAAGTATTTAAACCAGAAAGAAAATGGTAGCAACAATTCTCTTAAATGGTCATATTTAAACAAAGAACATTTTTTTCTTCTTAAGAATTATTAAGGAAAATCAATCCAAGTGCAAATCTGTAAAGTAAGTCCTGCCAGCAGCAAGAAAAACTGGCCCCTGTGTAATCTCCCAGAGGTTGGCACCCTGTACATCAGTCTTCTGTGGTTTAAATCACCAAAAGGCAGTGACAATACAGCATTAGTAATTGCTATAATGTTGCACTATCCAAACTAGGCCACCAGTTACACATTCAAAAAAGTCACATTATGTACATGTCACACCTTCAAAATATGGCTAGCAGCTACCATACTGAACCACACAGAGGATGTTTTCCTCATTGCAGAAAGCTCAGTTGGATAGCTCTACTCTGAAGCATCATGGACACACATTGCCATCATTTTTAGCCTTGGAAATGTGCTCCAGCATCAAACTGCTAAATGCCACTTGTCTCAACCCACACCTGTCCGATCTTACAAAGAATTTTAAGAAATCTCTAATTTAAGGTAAATAACTCACACGAAGCTGCCTTGTGAAATCCATGAGCTACTTTTACAGTTTAAGGATTCCAAACCACCTTTTAGATAATGCCTAATAATCCTTTTTAGACAATTGTTACACAATCCTGTCTGTTTTCTGAATTCTAATGAGAGAAAGGAGGAAGAAAAAAAACATGTTTCCTATTAAATATCCAGAAGAAGTTTAAATACTAAAATTGCCAGTACTAAGAAGCTAAAATGTGCACCATTCAATTCTTACCATGTCTTAATTATCTGAGGGTTAGCTCCCTCTCTTGTCCAAAACATAATCCACTTTTTAAAAACTAAATACAGAATGACTTTCTTTCATAGAGAAAAATAACTTTTAGGAGTCCAAAATAAAAAGGTGGGGTGTGGGGAACTGTAGTAAATTGTAATCCAGTGTCATTAGAAAAGCCACAAGGGAAAATAAGATTTTCTGAAACCATTTAGGGAAAGCTGAAAGTTTACCACCCAAAGAAACCTACTCCTTCGTGCACACTGCAGTCAGCCATGACTCCCAACCCTCTGCTCTCTTTCCCTCTACTCTAAGGCACACACAGCAACACTTGGCCAATCAGCACTCACTCCTGACTTGTCAAGGGGAGTGTTTGTGGACACTGAAGTCATGTGTGATGTCATCAGCCAGCGCAGTGTATTTGGGACACATTATTGGTTCTCTCCAAAGGTTTATTTTTTGCCTTTTAATTTTGAATTAGCATACAAATCTTTGGTTTCATTGTGGTAGTTTTTTTTTAAGTGTTTCTTTTTTGTTGTGTTTTGTTTCTCTTTCCCTACTGTCCCCCAGCCCCCTCCCTTGTACATTCCAGCTTTCCTGTCATTCCTATCCCTTTGCTTTACCCCCCCCATATCTCTTGCTCCCTCTCCTGGCCTCCAATCTCCTTTTATAGCCTATATCCTCTTTTACAGCCCTTTATTTACTTACACGGGCATTAAAGTTAGCATCTCCATGATTTATATATAAAAAAATTTCCCTGCTGCTTTAGAAATAAATATCGAAACACAGAGATCTATGTCATTCTTCCAAAACATGAAATTTTCTTTTGGATTATTTTAAAAAGTAAAATATTAAGCAATAAATAATATATATGCCCTACACAATTTCTATCATATGATTATGCATTTTAATTGCTTAATAACTACTAAAACGTTTTTCCATTTTGGGGAACAGCACACTAATATTTTTAAACTGCTTTGAAATTGATGCTTTGGGTCTGTTTCCATGCCAGCAGTCTCCCCCTTTTATTTTCTGGGAGTCAGCACTAAATCAATAACAAATGAAACTTTGGCCACCACCTGCCAGAATTTTCATTGTGCAACACTAAGATTCAAAAGAGATGGGAAAAATCAAGCTAATAAGATTATCATCATCCTTACTTATTTATTTTTTGTATATCTGTATCTAAATCTGTGTCTTTCTTCACTGAGCAGAAGATTGTAATCATTGCTAAAGTCTCAGGTTTTTGCTTCTCTGCACAAAAATGAAGTCAGTGGTGTGTGTAGCTGAATGCATTCCAGATAGCAATAGCATATCATTAGCATAACAGCGACAGCAAGGAGAAGCACAGGCAAACAAAAAGTCTGCATACAAATGAAGAAAGGCAAGAGTTCTCCATGGAAGAGAAACTGTTTACCTGGTTACTCTTAAAATAGATGTGTTTCCATTATCATGTGAGAACCTGAGTTCTCAAAATCTGGAAGTTTTTAGGAAATTGGGAACTGAGAAATGTAAATGTCATCCCTAAGTTATACTGTATAGCCTCCCAGGACTCTGACCTTCAGTATTTAACTGACCAAGGCTAAAACTGCTTTTTTAATCGGTAAGGAAGGAACCCAATGAAATCTAAAGAATTAATATTATAAGTAAGCCTGTAAAACATAAACGTGTGTGTGTGTGTGTGTGTGTCTGTCTGTCTGCCTGCCTGTCTGCCTGTCTGTCTGTGTCTGTGTCTATTTGTCTGTGTCTACGTCCACGTATTGACAGAAACAAATAGATGAAAGCCTCCTAAATAGTGGTTTCTCACAGGCCAAGACAGATGTGAGTTTTGTTTACAGGGACTTGTTCTTCCTGTGGCAGCTGACTAAGTCTCCATCTTTCTGAGATGGAATAATCTTCTATCTTGGACCTCGCCAATCTCCAAGAGTCTAAACACCAAACAGGGTACAAAGAAAAAGGAGGAGCCTTTACAGGGGATTTGTGGAGACTGACATTTCTAAGAAGGAGCTATCACTCACATTCCATTGGCTAAAATGAAGTCACAGGTCTATACCCAACTACAAGACAATATGGGAAATATAGACAAGCAGTATGTCCCAGAGGAGGAGATGATAGACCATGGTGAATAACTAACAACATATACTATATCTAGATTTTTTTATACATTACTCTATTGCCATTTTCTTCTAGCATTGTCTTCATCATAGAAAGTCATATTTTTCTAATGGAAGATACTCCACCAGGAAACAAAGTATGAGTCATACTACCAACAATTCCTTAAGAGTCATCTCAAGCCTTGATACTCTCTGCGGCACTCCATGCCAGTATCCTTAGAATTGAAACGTTGCAAATTTGACTGTGTGTGTGTGTGTCTGTGTGTGTGTGTGTGTGTGTGTGTGTGTGTGTGTGTGTGTGTGTTTTAACAGATTACAAGGGAAAAGATCTATTGCATTTATAAACCCTAGTGATTCTTATATATCATTTATACAGGATTTCTTTTACAAAAAAATCAAAGAGGAACTAGAATCTGCTTTTAAAATTTGTTTATGAGTTCTTTGAACTTCTAACAAATAAACAAAGACTAGGAAAATATCCATCATGTCATACAAAAAAACATAAAAGAAAGCCTTTCTCTGAATGGCGTGTGTAGTTCATGATGAAATTTTAACCTGAAACTAGAAATTAGTAATATTTTCTCAGTGTGGGCATGACCCACTTTAATCAACCATGAAAGAAATGTTTATGAAGTCAGAATGTTTTTATTCTAGTGCGTTCTCCTTTAGCTAATTAGACTTTATTTCTGAATCCATGACGTGAGCTCTGAACATTCTAAACTATTCATAAAATATATTTAAAGAACAGATTGAGGTTTCATTATTTATAACTCAGTCAAGATATCCAACTGACTAAATTGTAAACCTGCTGATACAGTAGCTTTTCTCACTACTCTTCAAGTTGCTGCTACTCGTTTCTAATTTATGTGCAAATTGAATTTGCCTAATGCATATAGTAAGCTTTTTTCTCTTTCCCCTTTAGCAATTTATATACAGTATGGCTTAAAGCACTTTTTCCCTCATCTTACAAAAAGATGATTTACCAAATGGATTTGTTCAATTTCTTTCTTTTTCACGTTACTCCTCAGGTACCCCATCTAGAGACTGGAACTGCCTCCTCCTACCATGAACTGAATATTCATGAGGAAGCAAAGATTCCTGTGTCCTAACCAGGTTTCACTCTATGGATGACAATGCATATTGCTGTTGTGGCTTACACTAGTAGCACAGAAATCAAGACTTTAGGATTCCATTTGCAAGACCAGTTCCAGATTTCCCTGTGTATCTGCCACGTGGTATCCATTTACATTCTCTAGCAAGAATATATAACTTTTTAGTATGGAATTACCTGATTTTGTTATGCCTTCATATTTGTTTTGTTTTTCTTGTTTTCTGTATGCAAGATGTGTGTGTGTGTGTGTGTGTGTGTGTGTGTGTGTGTGTGTGTGTGTGTGTGTGTATGTATGTGCGGCCATGCATGCATGTGCAGAGATAAGAGGAGGACACTGGATGTCCTGATCCATCACTCTCAATCCTGTCTTCACCCTCCTATAGACCAGGGTTACGAGTCCCTTGCTTTCTGCATGGCTGGAAGCGAACTCAGGTCCTCATGCTTTTACAACAGATGTTCCTACCACTGAGTAGTCTCTCCAGCTACTAGCTTGGTTCTAGAGACACAATGTCACTATGTAGCTATGGCTGACCTCAAACAGCACTACAGTTTCAGCCTCCCCAGTGCGGCCATTACGGATTGTGCCATTGTACTTATCTCTGTGTTTTTCATTCTTCCAAGTGCTACCTTTAGGGCCTGGGAACCAGAAAAAAAACAAGTCATTCTAGAGGTGTCACCAGTTCAGCAGATAAAATGTGAGTATAAAGACACTTCTACCAATGATCATCAGCCTCTCCGTGTCCTCAAAATCTTGCGAAATACTAGTGTCATGGACGGGATACTTAGAATGATGAAAAGCCTCAAAACGTGTCAGAAATCATTTCCAAAGTGTCACGCGTACTGAATATCAATTTTGCAGGACTGTAGGCAAGTTTTAATTGTATTTGCTTGACAACTATTGAAATCTGTTGGTGTTTAAATAGACTGCCCTGACCATATTCTCTTACATATTCACTAAGAAATGTTAGCAGAAATTCTAGTAAACATGGGATCATTCACAGGCTTGGGCCACCTACCTAGCAGACAAATGCATCCTAGATAATGTTGAACATCATAAATGCATGTTTTTAATTCCAGCCGTTGTAAATCTTGGGGCTGTTTGTGATTGTTGCCTAGCCTGCTCTAATACAACTTTCAAACTTCTCTCCCTGCATCTTTACTTCCATATTATCCCTGGTCAGGCCACCCCAAGCAGTTTGTGGAAAAAAGACTGAACAGCTGTCTGTAAAGGAAAGGCCGGCTCCCTCTAATCACTGAGACCTTTCTTGAAAGAGCCGTACACATGCTTGTTCCACTTCCTCAACCGAGGCCTCTTGAGTAGCATTCCGAGTCACACAGATCCCTAATCCTTTATACAGGTAGCTGTCCTACTCAGTGTAGGGCCACATCTTCCTTTCATTCATTAGCTTACACCAGGACAAGAGGATACCTTGAAGCACAGCTTCTGTCTCTGGTTGTGGGCCCATAACTTTACTTGGGCTCTGCATTTCACGGTCCTAGACAGTCCTGTGTGGGGCTGTAATATTGGCATGCTGAAATCAGGACAGCACCAGCTTTAAACTAAGTTAATATTTGTGTTCTTCTTTAGTAAACTAGTGACAAGAAGTCACCTGTAAGGACAAGGAGCTATTTGAGGGACAGACGTCAATGTCAATAGAGCTTGAATAAACACAGTCAGAACACCTACTCTTTGCCTTCTTGAGCCTTGTCACCAGGTAGTATCCAGTCAGGGTATATTATTTCTATGCTGTCCTGATTTTCTTAAAGTATGGCTATAAGATAAAGCATCCATGTACTTCAAGAGAAAAATCAAGTAAAAACTCCTCTTTCTAAATGAGCTTTGGGAGTCAAGCATCATTACTTCTGCCACAATACTAATTCTTCAGAAGTGAAATTGGACTCTACTACTTAATGTAGAGTCTGACAAAGAAGTTGGGAGCCTTTCGAAACCATCAAAGCCTTCCCTGAAGCATTTCTATTGCTGTTACATGCAAAATTCCTTCACTCTTCAACACTGCCCAACATTCTCATCTTCTATAACCATCAGTCTCATTTGGTCTAATGACCAAATGGTAGGAAGGAGCCCTCTTGCTGTAGCCCTTCAGTGTACCTCCTTTTACATAGTTTCTCTTTTCTAAAGACCTGAAACCTAAGCCTAAGAGGGATCTGCTCTCCAGACATCTAAAAGACAGTGGAAGACCATGGATAGGATCACTTCTACAGACTCCTGTGTTCAAAACCGAAACAGTCAGGAGCAGCTAGAAGTCTCTATCCACAGCAGTTCTGAAATCTAGCCAGGTAGTGGTTTCTGTGCCTCAAGTCCTGCTTGGTTTTAAATGGGGCGTGATTCTCTGTAGCTCTTGTTCCATCATTGATCTTTGGGTTCACTCTCTGTTCTTGTTCAGAGTAGTGCAGGAATCCAACGTCTTCCTTTCTGCTTAGAAAGGTATCTTTCCCTTGAGGTTCAAATTGTGGGTATTTCTACCAAAACCATTTTCTTCAACTCTTTTTTACTTCATTGGGCCTTCCTAGTTTTTTTTTTCAGCAAAATTGTACAAACCTTGTGGAGATAAGGGCTTCCTTAAATTGGGCTGGCCACATGGTTGTGAGGTAACACCTTTACTATAGATAGAAAATGATTTTTACATACTAAGATTCTGTACATTGTGTTCATGGGGTTACTAGAGATATTTTTGTTTGCTAAAGGTACCAACCTAAATTAGGCCTTTGGCCTAATCTTTAGCCCATACTATCAAGATAGAAACCTACATATCGTGTCTTCCTGTTTGCTTTTAAATGTAACATATTTTGTCATTGGGAAAAAATCAAGGGTAAAAAAAAAAAAGGTGTGTTTTTGTTTTGAAATTTAGCAAATTCTGTGTCTATACATTCTCTCTTCAGTTTACCCTTTCTGACTCTATCTCTCCACATGTTACTAGAGTTAGTTAAATAAAAATGTAGGGAAATATTTTCAACACTATGTCTACAATGCTCTTTATCTAAACCATCTGTTCAAGTTGGTTTCTTCTTTTCCAGGTGATGGTATGTTGACTCTCCACCACCACAGAACAGAAACCTGTTTTTCTAGTGCGGAAAAAAACTCTCCTGAATGCTATTAAGTGTTCACCAACAGTCTTTCACTGCCCTTGGTCTTCTTCTGGCAGTCTTCCCAAGGTGTTCTAACCTCTCATAACCATTCCCGCTCTTGTCTTCCCACATCTCATGACAACATCACTATCATATACTTTTAAAGTTTCTGTAATGAAAACCTTATCCTTCCAACTACAACAAAAACATGTTCCTAAATATATACATGTATACGTGTGTGTATGTATAATATGGGTATATATACTATATAATCAGTGTATGCACACATATAAAACACTAAATATAATCAGTATGTACATATATGTTAATAGTAAATATTCTAAAATATGATAGTATAACCAATAATAATAAGGTATATAGGTGATATTATAATTTAGCTTTTAGATCACAAGATATTAAGCTATAATTATAAATAACCTAAAATAGTGAATATATTTTGCTGAGAGAGGAAGAGAAAACCAAAATCACCAATATCAGTAATTAAAGAGGGGCAACCACTATCTTAAGAACATTAAAAGAATAAAGAAATATTAAAAATAAGCATAGCCCCAAAACTTAGTAAGTTAAGATAAAATGAATACATTTCTTGAAAACATGATCTACCATGATTTTACATAAGGATAAACAGTCAACCAGAGTCTCCCTTTACCTATTTGGTAAATAGCTTCACTGGTTAATCTATCAAACATTTATGAGAATAATGACACTTTCACACAATCTCTTCAGAAAATAGAACAAAAAGAGAATATTTCCTAACACCTGGGATAGATAGGTAATTCTAGACCAGCCTGGACATCAGACTGAGAACCTGTCTCACAACGACAAAACAAGAAAACTAACTCATTTTGTGAGGTCAACAATATCCTAATATTAAAACCAAACAAAATAATATGAAAAAAGAAAATTGTAAACCAATATCTCTCATGATCATAATTACCAAAATACTCAAAAATTAGCAAATTGAATTTAATGATCCATAAAAAGCATGCATCACAATCCCAATGCTTGTCAATAACTGGTTGAACATTTCAAAATTGATACAATCTACTTTAACAACAAGCTGAAGAAAAATCATGTGAGCATATCAATGAGTAGAAAAGAAATATTTGACAAAATCTAATAGATTCCTGATGATATGTTTCAAAAAACTAGAAATAGAGGAAAATATCCTTGACATGAGAAATAGAATCTATAAAATACCCACAGCTCACATCCAACTTAACTGATAACTACAGGGTTCCCTCTATGTTCAAGAACAAGAGTTCCAGTCATCACTCCCTTTCAACATCACTTTAGTTATTTTAGATCATGAAAAAAGAAAAGGAAATAAAACTATAAAAATTGAAATGTAAGAATGAAACTGTCTTTACAGGTGACATGACAGCCTATGTAAGAATAAACAACAAAGAATGAAAAACTCATCTGGAATTAATAATCAGCTGATACAAGGTTGCAGAATACAAGGCTAATATACAAAAATAAATTGTTTTTTCTTATTTATCGGTGATGAACAATTGGAAGAAACCTGAAATTAAAACACACCAACATTTATACTAATGCTATCCGAAATGAATTATGTGATTGTAAATATAACAAAATATGTTCCACGTCCATATTAGGAAAACTACAGACTCTGATGAAGAAAGTTCAAAGATCTAAATAAATGGAAAAATGTTCATGGATAAGAAGATTCAAATTCATTAAAGTCAAACAATCCTAACTCAGCGTGTAAGTTTAGTGTAGTCACAAAGTTGCAGATAGATATTTAATGGATATTGACAAACTTTTCAACATTTTATATCAAAAGGCAAAGGCTACAGAATTACTGGCATAATGTAGGAGAAAACACAGTTCAAGCAGTTGATACTACCCAATTCCAAAGCTTTCTAGAGAGCTATTGTACCAAAGACTGTCTATTATTGATGAAGCAATAGACAAATAATAGGTTAATGGAACAGATTGGAGAACCCAGGAAAAAATATTTCTATATGCACACAAACACTGTCAATTGATCTTTGGTGAAGGAAGAGTGAGTAGAAAAACGATCTGTCTCTTCTATAAATCGGACTGCACGTCCACATTCAAGAAAATGGAGTCGGACAGTACTTTAGCAGTCTCACAAAAAATAACTCGCAAACCTAACTTCAACAGCAAAGGAAACCTAAATCCAAAGCCGTAAAGCTTTGAGATTACAAAAATAGGAGGAAATCTAAGTGACCTTGAATTTGACAATGACATTTCAGAAATAACACCAAAAGTGTGATGCATGGGAGAGAGAAAATTGATTAGTTGGACTTCACTAAAATTAAAAACTTCAGCTTTGCTAAAGACTTGTTTAAAGAATGAAAAGACAAGGCACGGAGTGAGAAAAATCTTTGCAAAACACATATCTGATAAAGGACTTAGAATCAAAATATCCGAAGAACACTTAAAACTCAACAATAAGCAAACAATCCAATTAAAAAATGGGCAAGAGATCTGAACAGACATCTCATCAAAGATATGCAGATGGTAAATAAGCATATGAAAATATGTTCAACAGTACATATCAGTACAAAACTGCAAATTAAAACAACAATACGATGCCACTACATGTATTTTTAAATGTACAAGGACTTGTTTTAATCAGATTATGTTAAGACACGCAGGCATGGAAATGATTGCCACAAAAGAAGCTGTTTTTATACTCTCAGATCCTAGAAGCACTGGGCGCAGGCCATGCTATGCCTAGCCTTGTGGGGGACACCAAGTCAGTCAGGAGCAGAGGGAACAAAGAATTTGTATGCAGAAACCCTGACTGTAATCCTAACACAATGAAATAGACACTTCAAGGCAGACAGGTTTAGAATTCATATGCAATGATAATGGCCTCTCTCAGGCATAGGAGCTATCCTGAGTTAGCTCATACTTGGTACTGGGTGCCTTGGGGCAGAGGTGATATTTACATTCAATGCAAACTTTCTATAAAGAAAATGTTTAGAAATTGTCAGTTTGGAATTGGTTGGTGAGCCCAGGACAGGCTCACTTGTGAGCAAGTGTGTTGTTGTCTTTTGGCGTCATTAGCCAGCCCTTAAATGAGCACTCTTCCTAGTCAGCAAGGACCTGAAAATCAAAATACCACAAATTTACAAAAAAATAAAATGGTGCAAGACACAAGTCAATGCTAGCAATAATGTGGTGCAAAATTAATTCATTCCTTGGAGAACCACAGAGGTTTATAGGAACTCTGGAGGAGACGGGCAGTTCCTTGAAAAGTTGAAATAGGTTCATCTCGTTGACTCCACTGAGTTGGATGTTTATGTCCATACAATGTCTTGTACACGAATATCTGTAACAACCTTTGTCAAAAGTTTGAAGCAACCAAGATATCTTTCAAAGACTAACTAGATCAAACAAATTGTGGTACATCCATAAAATGGAATATTATTATTCAATGATACGAGACGTAGTATAGGGCCACAGACATACGGAGAGGACTTTTAAATGTATTTTCCTAATTGACAGAAGCTAGTCTAGAAGCCTACTTTGTATGTGATTGTACCATATGACATTCCAGAAAGCAAAACTATAGAAACAGTAAACACTCGGTTGTTTGTCAGAGATTTTGAGTGGGGAGGGAAGGAATAAATAGGTAGGACATACTACTATTTCTATTATATATTTCTAATGCAGTGAAATTCTCCATAGCATAATAATTGAACATATTCTTATGCATTTGTCAAAATGGATGGACTTTTACAAAGCCAAGTATAAGCCCTAATGTAAATAATGATCTTTAGTTAACAATAATGTATGATATAGATTCAGCTAGTGTGACAAACATATCACATTAATACAAGATATCAATAATAAGGAAAATTATATTGAGAGAGGTGGAGTATGTCAGTCCACTGTACTTTTCTTTTTTCTCCACTGGGGGCAGGCTTTGAGAACCTCAAATTCAGAGGTCTGCCTGCCTTTGCCTTTGGAGTATTGGAATGAAAGGTTTGCCCCACCATGTCCAACTTCTTCACGTTTTTAACTAAAGGAAAATATGAACTCAACACCTGACCACCACAGATTATGTAGTCAAATTTCCCACATCTAGGGAAGTTATAAGAGTCAGTACATCCAACGTGTAATAAAAGAACCTTGCCTTGGAAAACCACCTTCTTAATCATAGCATCTCTGCTGCCATGTAAATATCCTTTTACAGTGTCTGGAATGTTTTTGTCTACACTTAGTATTGCTCAGAGCCAGGTAAAATGGCACATAACTGCAGTCCTCGCTGTGCATAAGAAGGCTGAGGTAGAAGCCTATTCCAGGAACTCAGGGCCAGCCTTGGCAATAGAAAAAGACGCCATCAAAAGAAGAGAAAAGAAGTATTTTTCAAAACACAAAACATAAGCATCACATTGAAGACATTACATTTCATATGACTGATAGAAAGTTCACATTCCACATAGTCAGAAAACAATAACAAATTAATAAGGATAAAGAACATTTTAAAAGGTGAACAAGAAACACAGAGAAAAGAACCCCCCAAAAAAGCCAATCTATTTTAAGTTCAACTGCAGTACTCAAAATAAAATAAAAGGATTTGTGATAACACTGGGTTGATGATATAGAAAATAAGGAATTAACTAAAAATACGTAATAAAATGTGTCCGGTGGAGCGCGACGCAGGGTTGCCAATGAGTAAAGAGCTCTTTTATAAATGGGAATAAATCCCCAGAATAACATCAAATTTTAAGAAAAGAAAACGTAAATGCATAAAAAAGGAAAATGTTTTAAGATTCAATTACCTGCTAAAACTTGGATGCAAATGATAAACAGCAGATTCCTCTAAGATGAATGAGAAAGGGGACTGAGGAAGATTCTAAAAAGACCTGTTTACTTGTTAAAATGAAACTGGAGTATATTGGAAAATCCGAAGCTGACTAGAGCAGGACGATTTGTTCCTCTTGTTGCTGCGCTTTTCCGTGCATTTGGTAGACTTCGCTTTAATTAGTGATTAGATAATAGCTCAGCTCCTCATTGTTTATCTTAAAGATGAGAAAGAGACAGCAAGTGAAGGACATTCATTGGGACAGCGAGCCCTTAATAATATAATGAGCTCAGTGGGCTCCACTCAGGAGACAGTGATGAGAGCTCTGCTGTCACAAACACAGGCAGAAACAATGTTCCCTAAAATTAGCATCAGTGACAGGGTCAGAAGCCCTTACACCCTAACTGTCCCTAGCAAGGAAAGATATCCCAAATCACCACGTGTGATGTTCTGATGGGAATGGGGACCTTCTTCCTATCAGGACTCCCTCTACTCAAAAAGCACTGTCAACTGAGCCTTCACTACTAACGAAGCCCGAGAGGAGACGGAAGGCTTTGTCTTTGCCCACCCTTCCAACACTGATGCAGCTTCTCTGCTGTTAAACAAGTCCCTGTGCTGCACATCTGCACTATGCTTGTAGGGAAAGAAACTGATAGTGCTGACTGCAATTATGAAAGGGAACGGGGATGTTGTGATGGGAAAAGCTTATGAGAATACAAACTGATTGAGGAACCAGATGCTCAACACAGTTTAGGGTAGAGAGGTTGGGAATTAGGAGGTGTTTGGCCTTTCTCCGTAAAAGTAACCCATCTAGCTTTAAAAGTAAGGGAAAATGTCTTACTTGAAAGATGGAGATTAAGCTGAAACAGAAAGTAAAGGAAGAGTGAGAACTTGCATAAAGAATAGGTTTCTGAATTGGCATACGTGCAGTTAACAGAATAAAGCCTCTGAAAAATGTGGGGAAAGGCAAGGCTGCAAAACTGAGCCCTCTCTGAAGAACCGACTGCATCTGGGTAATTCAATCATCTCATCTATAAAATGAGGAGGACAGGAGCTAGGTCAGCGTCTCTTGCATGTGGCTCTTAGCCCTTGCATTGGAATGATGTAAGAAGACTGAGAACACATAGCAGTTCCTGGAGGGTGCACAAACCAGATGCATTCTAACTTCTTGTCTGTAAACCTGCGTATGCAGTTTGTGACCCCAGTATTGAGTATAGTGAATCTTTTTGGTTTTGTTTGATTTTATTTTGTGTGTGTGTGTGTGTGTGTGTGTGTGTGTGTGTGTGTGTGTGTGTATCGCATATGTTCAGGAATAGCAGAAGTCAGAAGACAGCATCAGATCCCCAGAAGCTGGAGTTACAGTTATGAGCTGCCATGTGGCTGCTGGAAACAGAACATTGGTCCTGTGTGAGAGCAGCAAGTGCTCTCTCCAGCCACATGTACAGATTGCCCTATCTCTGTCAGCTTTTGTGATTGCACTGGATTCTTTTCGACAATCCCTCTAGAATTAATAACTTTTTCTGAAATGTGTAAGAGAATGAAGTGACTAATTTGTTTTCTTGGGTTTTTAATGTTATTTTCTAAAGCATGTCATATACGGCCTTCCCTTTGAGTAATGTTTCCCATAGCTCCTGCTGTAGAAAACTCTCTCTAAAATATCTACTAAGGATGTTGATGAAGACAATGACAAAGAAATGAATACTTCTTATGCTCAGAAATATGATCATTTAGTTTCCTGGAGAGGAACAAGATGGAGATCCTGATAATAGTTCTTGAGAAAAGGAAGGTAGGATCTTTGTAGGAAATACACATTATGAACATGCTCCATTTATAATACAAGTTACACCTCATGCTGGCAAGGATGTGGAGCAAGGGGAACACTCCTCTATTGCTGGTGGGGGTGTAAACTTGTACAGCCACTGTGAAATCAATATGGCAGTTCATCAGAAAATTGGGAATTGATCTACCTCGAGACCTAGCTATACCACATTTGGGCATACACCCAAAGGGTACTCTACCAAAACACTTGTTCAACCATGTTCATAGCAGCTTTGTTCAAAATATCCAGAAACTGGAAACAACCTATATGTCCTTCAATCAAAGAATAGATAAAGAAAATGTGATACATTTACACAATGGAGTATTACTCAGCTGTTTAAAAAAAATAGCATCATGAGATTTACAGGCAAATGATGGAACTACCTCACTCATTTGGAGTGAGGTTAACCAAGAACCAGAAAGATGAACACAGTATGTATTTACTTCTAAGTGGATATTAGCTGTTAAGTAAAGGATTATCCTGCTACAGGTAACAAGAGGGGATCAAGGAGGATGCATGGATCTCCTTGGGAAAAGGAAATAGAATAGATTTTGCAGGTAGACTTGAGGTCAGGTAGGTAAGGGAGTGGGAGGAATCAGATGTTGTGGATGGAGGGAAAGAGTACAGGAAGAGGGGGCTGGAATTGGGAGAAAACTGGATGACAAAGTAGAAACCTAGTGCAGTGCAAACTTCTCGGTATCTTTGCGAATGAGGACTCCTAGTAATGGAGGATATGGAACCTCAGCTGGTCATCTTCTGTAACCAGATAAAGCTCCCAGCATTGAGAATGGGACACCAACCTACCCACAAACCCTTCAACCTGAAATCTATTCCTCCTTTAAGATGTGCTGGGGCAATGGTGGCACAGAACTTGTGGGAATGACCAGCCAATAATGACTTAACTTGAGGCTCATGCCATGAGAGGGAACCCATACCCAACATTGCCTGGATTGCCAGGAACTGAAGACTGGATAGTCCAGAGACCTATGGTAGAACTTAACACAACTGACACACACATACACACACAAAAAATCAATGAAATTATTTCTAATGATATTCTACTATACTCATTGATTTGTGCCTTGCTCAGTCATCATCAGAGAGCCTTCCTCCTGCAGCAGATGGAAGCAGGGGCAGAAACCCACAGGCAGACAGTATGTAGAGAGAGTCTAAACTGGAGGTGTCCTTTGGTCCCTAAGCTTTGAGCTTAGGGAACCCTGACGAAAGAAGCTTGGAGATTATAGGAATCAAACAAGATTGAAGAGATCAGAAGAACACAATCCACTGAATCAACTAAGTAGGGTTCATATGGGTTTACAGAGACTGAAGCAGCAAACACAAAGCCTGCATGGGTCTGCACCAGATCCTATGCAAATACGTCAAGGCTCTTAGCTTGGTGTTTTTATGGGACTCCTAACAATGGCAGTGGACATGTCTCTGACTCTTTTTCCTGTTCTTGGGATCCTCTCCTTCCTACTGGTTTGCTTCGTCCAGCCTCAATATGAGGGTTTGTGCCTTGTCTTTTTGTGTCTTGTTGTGGTGTCATGTTTAGCTGATATCTTCTGGACCCATGCTCTTTACTGAGGGGAAATGGAGGGGAAGTGGATCTGGGGGAGAGGGGAAGTTGGGGGAGCTGGAAAGAATGGAGGGAGGGGAAACTGGTTGGATGTATTGTATGAGAGAAGTGTCTATTTCCGATTTAAAAAAAAAAGAAAATGAAATTAAATATTAAAATGAAAAGATATCCTCCCTTTATTCCCTTCCTTGTTCATCTGCAATATTTCATATTGACTCTAGTTTGTTTTCTATAAACTTGCTTTCCATTCCTTTTCTTTCTTCAAATATTTGCAGAATCCTCTAACTGCCAGGACTTCTTCTTCTTCATGCACAGATGCTAATATTATAAAACACACAACTGCTGTCTCAAAGAACTCATGAGGTGGGAACACATATAGTACACTCTATGGTAACATTCTGGGGGTTGAAAACGGATATGAATAAGGTAACTTAATACTACAGAAAAGTAGCCACTTGCTCTCATCTGGAAGAGTCAAGGGCCATTTCATCAACCAGGCTCTGCTGGACCTAAGATATGCTAAAGCAAAAAGTGAGCGGAGAAATCTAGGCACATGAAGAACATCCAGGAAGCACGGAGGCCTCAGCAAAAGCACAAAGGTTTATAGTGGCACTTTCTGCTTAGAAAATGACACATTATTCTTTGTTTTAGGAAGAAAATGGAATATGAATTTAGATAATACATGTGACTCAAATTAGAGACATCTTATTGACGGGGGGTGTGGGTCAGTTGTATACATGACAACCTAGGTTCAATCCCCAGGGCCAGACTTTAAAAAAAAATAGAAAAGGAAAAGATAGAAAGATCCTGTTTGTGGTGCTAAAGCTTAACATGATTTTTAATTCAGTGTGATGGTATTAATGTGAAGTGTTGGTAACATGAACATGTTCTCTGAAAAAGAACATCCTCTGGAACAAATAGGAAAAGCAGAGAAAAGTGTAGAAACAAAAATCCAATAATAGGCCAGTTAAGAGAGCAGTAGAGGAGTCCAGGGGTCACTTGCATCAGCAAACAAGCAGCTGCAGCGATGGGAAGAGAGAACAGATTAGAGACTATTCCAGAAACAGAATTCAAAGGGCATAGAATTGATCACGTTTGTGGGAAGGAGAGAAGGATCTAGAGACATGGCAAAGATGTAGGTTTGGTGGTAAAGAGGGCAAAAGCACAATAAACAGATGGACTGAGATGGTACAGCAGAGTGTGGCGGGTAAGTGTGATGCTCACACACGGAGTCTGAGTGCTACACCGGCCCGGGGATCTGCAGGACATGAAAATGCGGACCTGGCCGTCAAGACTTGGGAGAGATATGTATGCAATTAATGCCTGCAACTTTCATAGCATGTAAACCCACCATTGGGAAGTTAGAATGAGATTACCAGGGAGAGGCGGGTAGAAACTGAAGGGCATCTACATATATCCCATGTTGCCCACTGCTAAGCATCGTGATAGATAAGGTATGGTAGGGAAAAAAGAAGGGAAAGTATGTGTCTACGTACCATGGCTGAAAGCACTAGAGTGGTAAGTACACAGAACAGTTATCAATGCACTTCAACACCAATTCTTAGGGATAGCAATGATGGTAACATTTCTTTCTTCAGAATGGGCCACACCGGATGTATAATATGCTGACAAGACACATTTTATTAAAGCGTGTAATGTGCATTTAATAATGACATTGATATTATTCAATTGGCTGTTCACAGTAAAAAAAAACAAAAAGAGAAACAGCTGACATTTGGGCCACTGTTAATATAAAAGGAGATATAACGTTTTAGGAGCACTGATCAAATCTTATGTAAGCTTTCTACAATTTTAAGTTAATAAATATCTATAAAAATTGACAGGAAGTATTATATAAAGAGGAAAACAACCAGAAATAAAAGCAAGTAAATGAATCATATTTTGCTATTATTTCCAAATCTGTCTTTCACTAATTTACTGGTAAAATTGATAAATCTGGGGATGAGGGTAGTACAGAATAAATTCACGAATTCATAACATACAGTTTCTCACTAGAAAAAGAATTAACTTAATAACTCAGAAAATGAAAATCTAGGCTCATTAATTTAATTCATTCAACATTTTTTTGGTGAGGTGCTTACCATATGCTAGATATTGTTCAAGAGGCTAGGATACAGATACACCAGTGAACAAGACATGGACATTCAGGTTTTTGTCAGCCTTACTGAATGGATAAGTAAAGTAATAAATTCATAGCTGACTACTGTAGAGTTGAGGTTTTGTACCCACAATTCATGTTCCCAAAGACCAACAAAGAGACCAAGTCCCCATGCAAAAAGCAAGCAGCCTTTATTCAAGCTTGAGCAGGGGCCTCTCTGCATCCACCGATGCAGATGCAGCGGGTTCAGACAGAAAAGCCCCTGGGGCAATTGGGGGAGGGGGTTCAGGTAGGGGTATCATGGTTACAGGAAGGAGTGAGAGTTTCTAACCCAGTGGTTACGGATTGGGTGTTGTTCTGTTCTAGCAAGTTCTGGTGCCAGGGAATTGATGAGCTAGGGGATGCGATCTCTGATTGGCTTTAAATGGAGTTTAGGTCCGTCAGAGGTGAGATGCAGAAATGAGGGAGGAACGGGTATAGGAAGTGTGTGGAGTGAGCAATCGTAAAAATCAAGGTCAGTGAAGTTCTCACTGGAGAAGCGGTATTAAGTTTGTGGCTTCCTGAGTGTTAAACAGATCTATGCAGACATTGAAGGGAGGAGTGTTTTCCTGGTGGCAGTGTTAGTAAATGCAAATCCAAGATGCAGAGTGTGCTTCTGTTCTGGAGAATAAAGAGCAGTTCTGAAGGACTCTCAACTGGAGAAGAGTATGAAGATGAAGACAATGCAGGCCCCAAGGAAAAGTTGAACTGAACCAGGCTGTGGAAATCCCTAGATCAGGCTGTGGAAATCCCTAGAGGCAGCAGGGAGAATCAGCTTGTTCCTGAGATGAGGTACCAGTGAGAATTCCAAGCAGAGATCAAGGAATTCTGCAGTTTTATTTTACAATGATGTAAGTTACTACCACAGTTCCAGTAAAAAGTTTCCTATAGGTAATGGCTTTCTTATTTTGGGTGCATATATAACCATTAGGCAAAATTCTAAATATGTTTCCAGGGCTTAAAATTCCTGATTATTCAGTAATTAGATTTTACTATGAAGACAGAATTCAGGTTACTAATCAGTTGATTTTTTAAGAGATTACATAGAATTATTTAGGTGGGTCCAACATAATCATATGAGTCCTTTACAAAGAGAACAAGGGTAAGGTGCATATGCCTGTAATCCCAACACCTGGAAGCCTGGGGCAGGAGCATGGGAAGTTTGAAGCTAACCTGGATTATACTCTCTAAACAAAACCAGAGAGAGAACCAGAAGAAAATCAGAAAATCAGCATGATGTAAAGCCAGAGGAAGACTTGAACTGTCATTGCTAACTATGAAAATAGTAGGAGACACAAGATGAGGAGGGGAAACAACCTCCAAGCTGAGAATGTAAGCCTCTCAGGTGGGAGAGTGGCCAGTCTCCGCCCCACAGAGAAAAGCCAAGATCAGGCCACAGAATTGAACGAATCCCTGAAGTTTCCCTAAGATCAGGCCACAAAAATCCTACCAATCCCAGGTCACCCTGGAAAGCTTCACCTCTGCAAGAAACCCTATATAAAACTTGTTTCCAGCTCAGTTCTTAGCTGCTTCTCTCCTGAGCAGAGGCAACCACTGTACTACCATGCCTTTCTCTCTCTCTCTCTCTCTCTCTCTCTCTCTCTCTCTCTCTCTCACTCTCACTCTCACACACACACACACACATCTCTCTCTCTCTCTCTCTCTCATACACACACACACACACACACACACACACACACACACACACTTGCTGTATCTTTCCCAATTGTAGGCACTCACCTACTCTCTCTCTCTCTCAGTATGCTCCAGGGGTCTTTGCCTCACAGCCTGGTGCCCCTCCCCCACCCCAACTGCCTTTGCACTGCCATCTGTGTTTCTACCATGGAGCAAATCTGAATTTTCCCAGCAGCCTAGCCCCTCCTGCTGCCAGCTACCTTTTGGGGCTCCTGCTTGTCTCCCTCCCTACTCTCCTGGAGACCCCAGGGCCTTGACCACCACCCGTTATGCCCACCATGAGTTCCAAATGTTGCCAAGGACCACTGGGGAACCAGCATAGTTCTGCTTTGGAGGAGTCTGATTCTGCAAGACCAGGGGCTCTGGGACTTGAAACCACCCTGTTGAAAAGCTCCCTCCACTAGGACTACTAGCGACCCCACTCCCAGCTGCCTCCCAACCTGTCAGTGCTGCACAAAAGTGGCCCCAGCTAACACACATGGCCCTAAGCTGGGCCCCTCAACCCTCTCCAGAGTAGCCAAAGAAGGGCAAAAAAAAAAAAATCCCACCAATCACAGACCTCCCTGGGAGGTTCTGCCCTTTCAGGGACACTAATTATATAAAGAGCAGTCTTCTAGCCTTTGCTCACAAGGTAGGGGGCACAATGTCAGCCGCTGCCTTCCTCCCAAGTAGAGGCAGTCACGCAGAGAGAAGAAGCATGAAGAACATCTCAGCTCAGCTGTAGATATTTCCCTTTAGAGCTTCCACACTGGGGAAGCTTCTCCCCTCAGAGCAGAGCAGAGCTGAGCCAGAGTTGAGCAGAGAGGAGTTGTTACATTGTAACACTCCATCCAGCTCAGCTAGGGAAGCCTTCCTTCCCTGCCTCAGAGCTGTGAAAGCTGTGTGGTTCCTGGCTTCCTAAATGTTAAGATATCTTCATTGGGGACACCTTCCTCACCTCAGAGCTGTGTATTTCCTGGGTTCCCGAATGTCAGGACATCCTTCTTGTCAGAGCTGTGTGGTTCCTGGGCTCCCAAATGCCAGGCCACTTTTCTATCTCTGTTTGAGCTGAATAAGAAGCCTAATATTAATAAGTTTCTTCTGTGAGGTTTGAGGTGTGGTGCTACTTTATAGTATTCCTTGGCTCCTGGCTGCCAGGATACCTTTCCCCTCCCAGCTGTAACACTTAACATTACACTCTAATCCTGCCACAAGTGAGGGGACAGGAACCTTCTGCCATATCTACAGCACGTGGTACTGGATTTGCCAACCACTGGAACAGTCAGGCAGCTGATTCATCCCCTGAGGTTTCAGCAAAGAAATGGCCCTCACACCATCTTGATTTTGTTCTGTAAATTATGGGAAAGAGACTCAACTGTACCACACTTTGTCTCAATTTCTGAACTATAAAACTAGGGGATAACAAACATGGTTTACGTTAGGCCACTAACATGGTATTTTGCTGTGGTAGCAATAGAAAACTAAGAACAGTGTGAGACATAATGTGCCTATCATTTCATTGAGAACAAAGCTGGCATCTTATATTCCCAAAACATAAAAAATAAAAAAAAGTTTATTCTCCTGGTGTTTGAATCACTTAGTTCAGAAAACCCAGAGCTGGAGAATGAATTAATGGGCTGGAGAAAGGATCATATGTTTTTTAAGTAAATGAGAAAACAATAGAGAAAGAAAGTAACTACTGTGGAAATTTTGTGTATGATATCACATCCCAAATAGTTTTCATTCTAGTTGACTCACAAAGCCTAAAATTCATTAGAAATAAATCAATATATCTTTTCATGAGTACTGTCTGAAGTAAAATGCTACCATAAAATTTAAACTACTATAAAGAATCTCAAGGATTTCCAGGGCTATTGGGTAAAGAGGACACATCCTTGTTCCCCCAAATGTCCCTGGATATGATCTTCTGTATTTGCTGTTATTACATAGCATGGAATTGGAAGCTGACCTGTGTCTTGATGAGATTTTTATAGATACTGTGTAAACATGATTTGCTATAGCCTTTTAAAAACATGAAGTATTTTTGTATACCACAGGCCTTGCTTAAACCACCGTGGTAGCTCCCTGCTGAACATCATGAACACGGGGTCTCTCTTGCAGGAGCTTTTTTTCTGGTGCATTGTGTGCATATGTGTAAGCCCAAGTCACTGATGTCAGCACACAGACTGATCACTTCCTGTAAGACACCCGTGCCATTTTAAAGCCTGTCTAAAAAGATAGTGAGCGCTGCCCCCACAAGTTCTAGTGCTTAGTGAAGATGATGAAATACACTCAGAAATAAATAGCTTCATTCAAACGAGAGCTTAAAAACACCAGATTGATCTATGAGTTTTAAACAGTTTTCAACAGCAGCTGACAGTGGCATCCTGTGGAGCTCAAAGGATGCTCTTGTCTTATTTGAAACAAGCCTTTCAAACACAGCCATCATTTAGAGCACTCCAGAGAGCCCTTCTCATTCTCCCTGTGTGTTTGACTCCATCCTCTCCTTAAAGTTATGCATTTAATCAACTAAGCAAAATCCAGTCTACTCATCCATATATATTTCTTATATTTAGACAACCATTTATTATATGACTGAACACACTGCAAACATATACTAATCTTCCTCGCTTCCCTAAAGTGCCAAATATCATAATAATAAATTATAAATGCATCTTTTCCTTTTGGACTGGATTGTGTTAATATGAACTGTTGCATTTTCCCAGTGCAGGCAAGAAGCATCTTAAAGAATGAATATCACAGTTCACCACAATTACATGTTTTTTTTTTCTTTATGGTAAATAATTTAATAAGCTTCTATTGATGTTTTACTAACATATACCAGGTTCTGTATTTGGCACTAGGAATAAATATATAATAACTAATTACATACACACACACTCTCTCTCATCAACCAAAATGGACAGATACCTTCTGAAAGCTATTTCTACAAGTAAGACTAAGTTCATGGAAGTCTAAAAAACAGGAAATATCTCAATATATTATAACCTAAACCTTTCCCCTGCTCTCAAATGGTTTTTTTTTTATCATCTATTACTTATCAGTTGATCTCTGAAGATAAATCAATGCATTTTGTTATTGGCTTCTTCAAGGCAATCATATTTCTTGGAATTGAAATGCACCAAGGCCCTCACCACTGTATTAATTAAGCAATACTTGTGGAATGTCTAAAACTTTAACATCACTTCCCTAAGGTTTAAATAAGTACCAGTAGAGACAACTAGGCTAAGTGGAGCTAAATTTAAAAAGTATACTAGTGTCTTCTAAAGTAAAATATGTTCCAAAAATTATTTCTTATAATTTCACATAAGTGCAACATTGAAGAGAGTATTGTTTTAATGTGTCAGCTATTCTAAGTGGGGAGAAAGTGTCTTTAAACACAGATTTCCTATGGACTGGCTTTGAGGATTTGAGGATGTTTCAAGTATACAAATTTATACAAATAATTTGATACAGTTGCAAAAAATGGGGATCCCTTCCTCTGATACTCCAAGAACTAAAAGCTCTTTGAGTGTGGAATTCCTTGTTTCTGAGAAAACACAAAGGAAATAAATGCCTTCCATAATTATCATCTTTTCTCCAGTAATATATTGAAAAGTCATTAAAATTCCCATCTTCTTCTTTGGTGCCAAAGTTTTCTAAGGATAGTGTTAGATGATTCATGATTTTACATAATTATTGCTGTATTTTTCCATATTATAATAAAGTACTTTGTTTCAATAAAATACTAAGAAGACCATATAGGATTGTTAGGTTCCATATCAATTGTCCCTCATTAATGTTGCAGAAAAGCGATTAGCATTTTGAGGCAAACAAGGTGTACTTAGTTAGTGGGACATGACCCGCTGTCACTAAATTATATCTATGATTAATGATCTTCTCCAGCTTAAAGTTTGAATCACAATAAAGAGATTACAAGTGAACACTGGGGGAGGGAGAAAGGAATGAGGGAAAGGTGCACCTTAAGACTTGAATCATACATGCCATTGTTCAATATTGAATTCAGCTCATGGTACAATGACCTCAAGGTTGATGCTCAAATTCCAAGACACATAAAAATCACCCAGGGAGCTTTTTACAAACCCTAGTGTTTGGGTCCCAACTCAGACTAATTAAATTCTCTTGAGGTGAGACCTGGGTGCTATGAGGTTTTCAAAGAATAAATGTCAAAATACCCACATTTAAGAAATGAAATTGGATTCAGAAACAAAACTCAGAAGATCTACATTTGAACACATTACGAAGATTTTCGGTTTTCTGTATCATACTGCCACTGTGAAAATTATGTTTCCCTTGCATCATACTGCACATTGAATACAGAATGCTATTTGTGCATTAATTCTTGGATATCTAGTCCATCATTGGAATTGTCATTTTGTTCTTTGAAGACAGTCTTACTTCACTTTACAACACCATTATAATCACAGAAAAATTGAAGGAAGTTAAACTTCCTTCAATTAGAGTTAGTACTATTAAAGAACCCAGTGTAAGAATTTTGTCCTGTGGATGTATCTGCATGCACACTCATGCTTCTGACTTGCTATGGTTGTCTTTTAATTAACTCTGATTCAAGAGCCATGCAACCTGATAACAGGTTTGAAAGAACCTTTGAAAGGGAGACAAAAAAGAAAAAGAACAAAGGTAGGGAGGGAAAGAAAGAAGAGAGGAGAATAGAACAGAGGAAAGACTAGAAGAGTCCAGATGACAGAAAAGAACAAGGGAATGAAGAGACGACAGAGATGGAACCAAATACAATTTACTCTACCCCACCTCTCCCAACCATGCATTTCTGTCATTTACTCTCCATCTCTCCTTTTTAGCAAGCAATGTCTAAAGTTGGTGGATTGCCCATGTACTCAATGAAAGTTACACACACACACACACACACACACACACACACACACACACTCACACACATGACAAACTAGACTCACAAACAACTTTTTGAATTTGTATGTGTATGGGTGGTTTTGCCTGCATGTGTCTGTGCACCGTGTGTATGCATTACACACAGATGCCAGGAGAGGGAGATGAGTCCCCTGCAACTGGAGTTAACAGTTGTGAATTACCCTGTGGATGCTGGAAAGTGGTTTACTTTCTGCCCTCCAGAAACGCAGACAGTGCTATTAACCACTGAGGCATCCTCAACCCCACATATATAACTTTTAGTCAAACATCTATGTAGGATTTTCAACCCCCAACTCTAACCCTGGTGTTTCAGATTCCTTGTTAAAGAACTGAGAACTTAAACTTCCAGTGTGTCAGAAAGGCCATCTTGGGGCCAGAGAGACAGCCCTCTGGCTAAGAGCCTGTACAGCTCTTGCAGAGGATCAGTTCTTCTGTCAGTTCCCAGCATCCATATTCCAGGGGATCTGAAGCCATCTTTTGGTCTCCGAAAGCACCCAAACTAACATGTACAAAATGAAACTCAAACACACAGAAATAAACATAGATAAAAATCTTTTTTATTTTAATGTTGTATGCTTGGCCTCCCACCTCAACTCCTGCAGCAGTAATATTCAACACAGTAAGGCTTATGGGAACCCAATCAATACAGTCATTTCAGCTACAAACTACAGACTGGAAGGGAGCTGAGACATCAACAGCAAAATTGAAGATTCTTCTGGTATGAGGGTGCCAAACTTCCAAGTCAGCTAACTCATGGATGGCCTGCATGAGGCCCAGCACAAAGGCTTGTGGTCCAATCAAGCCTTCTAAACCTGATAGGAAGTTAGGGAAGACTGGCAAGATGTTTATTGGCAGCATGTGACATGGTCTTACTTGAACAGAAAGCAGAATATTTTGACAACTATGAAACAAGAAAGATGGAATGCATTGGCTCTCTGACGCACAACTCCTACACGCCTTGTTACATCATGGCTGTCCTGAGGAAGTTTCATTAAAGGAAGAAAGGACATTGAGCCAATCTGAGCCCCTCATCGGAGCTGTTGGCCACCAAGATCAGGATGACCCTGACTAAGGTTTTTCAGTAGAGCATTTGGCCAGCACTTGAGTCCAGAGAAAGTGAACTCCTGGTGGAGAATTTAGGCCCAGACATTGGACCAAACAGAGTATGATCAGAACAGCAAACCCAGGAGAAAGGCAGGAAAAGCATTCCCACCCAGACAGAGTATGCTTCAGGAAAGCACCAACCAGCAAGAGAACTGTAACGGAGGTTGGTCCCTCCTGATGATCAGGAGAGGTGGGTGCCTGACAGAGACTGAAGGCCCCAGAGGACTGCATCAGGGTAGAGGCATGCAGAATCCACACTAGAAGAAAAAGGATTGGGGGGTAGACCTGCCTTCTTTTAAATAAAAAACAGGTAAATAATTAATATTTTTTAATTCTGAACAATGAATATAGATAAAAAAGCTAACATTTATTTTTATGTTTTAAAAAGGCACAGGTTTTCTTGTATCTTTGTAAAACACTTTTATAAATTAAGAAAATAACTTTCGGGGGGGAAAAATGGTGTATTTAGAGCTTGACCACAGTGCCTTTATCTGCTGAGCCATCTTGCTGACCCCATTCTATCTTATTTAAACTGGATATCTAAATTTAAGACTTAAATGTTTAAAACTCTTAAAAGAAAATATAATGAAAAATATCCCAACTCCCAAAGCACAGATGACCAAAGAAAGAAAGAAACTGAGCTTCTTCAATATTCAAAATTTTTGTACATCACAAACACTTCAAGATACTGAAGACATACTCTGTAGACTGGGAGAAAAGGTTTGTCAAGTGTCTGATAAAGATAAAATGCATTCTTTAACTGTAAGCACCTTGGGAAGGGTCAAAACTGTTCTGACCTCAGACCCTGCACATCACCAGCTTAAATGGCCCTCTTCCTGCACACCTGCACTCTATGAACTGATTGACAGGTACTTCCGAAATGTACTTCCGAATTGCTCTTCTTGACTTGCTATCATGATCCCTGTTAACCTAGTGTGCTGGCTTCAATTCAGCACTAATATGGTCTATTAGGTTCATTCTTGAGACTCCGAAGCTATGTGATTCTTTTCTGTGCCTACACTCAACCAGCTCATTCAACTTTTCTGTCTACTCTTACACACTTAGTGTGGTTTTGAACTGTTTTATGAATGAATTGCCAACTTGATTGCAGGTAAAGAAGTCCTGGTTCAGAGAATCAGCCTTTGTGCATATAAAACCACTCAAGTCTTTGGAATAGAAATTATAAATAATTAGTAACCAGATTGGTTTTATTTTAAAAACAAAAACAAAAACAAAAACAAAAAACTTTGCTATTGTTTTCAAGAATGAGCCTTGCTCTGTAGACAAGGCTAGCCACAAACTAGCAGTAACCATGCTGCCTCTTCCTCCCAAATACAGATCATGCCATGCAAGTGCATGCCACCAAGCCTAGACCTTTATTTTCCAATAATGCTTTGTATTCATTACTCAGAAAAAGAGTGAAGCTCTAATTTAATTTAGTTTAACAACAACAACAACAAAAAAATACTTGGCCATGTAATTAGTTAATATATTACCAAGTACTTTTACGTAGAGGCAAGGCCATTTAATTATGAATCTTCAGAACCTTGGGACTATATTAACATCGGAAGTTGTGGGATGAAAGCGTGGGCATATTGGAAAGGTAAATATAATAGTGATATGTGTTATATAAATATGTGAGTAAATATGTAGGTAGAAATAAGATTTGGAAATGGTTGCACTGGTGAATTTTCTTATCGGTTATAACTTTTTTTTTTTTAGATTCTTAACTTACTGCCAAATTTTGTGCTTCGTTGGAGAGCCTTTCGTATGATTTTTTTGTATGTTTATTTATGGTATTTTTTTTCACTAAAAATGCATCATTACCTTAGCAGCTGCTGCACCACATGGAGTAGCATGTGTGCTTTTTAGAAGCCATCTAGTACACCTTCCCCCAGAATCCCAGAGCCAATCTGCTTTGGGAAATCACATTTCTCCAGCAAGAGAGCTCACGATTCAGATATTTTTTGCAGGTTTTTTTCCAATAATAATTTTCTATACCATTTCTTCTCTTCTAAATTTTCTATTTAAAAATACTATTTCAAAAAAGGAACAATATATACATATATACATGTTAATTCAGAGGGAAAGAAAGCTTAAAATACCTTCGTTCCTGTGTTGGGGACCATTTTGGAAGAAGTTTGAGACTGAATCTACTTTAAACAAAACATGAAGATGAAAAACTATAGAAATGGGTAACGGTGTCTTTTTCATGAATGAGCCTGCCCTTTTTTGAATAGTTAAGGAATTTTGCACCCTTTCGTTCTTCTCTCTTGCTTTCTTTCTTTCTTTTTTCTTTCTTCTTTTCTTTTTTCCTTCTTTTCTTGTGTGTATGTATATGTGTGTGTGTGTGTTCCTATAGGGGGTGGATTTGAATGTGTATGCATGCATGCACAACCGTGTGTGTGTGTGTGTGTGTGTGTGTGTGTGTGTGTGTGTGTGTGTTAGAAGTGAGAGGGGAGTGGAAAGGGGTTATTTCAAGTACACTTAGTCTTCTGTCAATGTACTCATGTTTCTACCCCCATTTGTATCTATTGCTTAAAATTCTAACTCAGTCCCCAGCCTCAAATCTATGCTAGTTTATGACTTTCTATGGCATTTTCTATATTGCTTTTGGACATCTTCAAAGCTTCTGTTAAGGTCAGTGGTAGAAAAAAAAAACACATATAAACTGATACACTATGTATTTTATATTTTTGTTAAACTTTTATGAAATTATATGCTCTGTACATAATTTATTGAGGTAAAGTTTCATGCAGCCTAGTATGACTTCAAACTAGTTACACAGCCGAGGATGACTTTAAACTTCTGATCATCCAGCCTCAAAATCACAAGTGCTTGGGAATACAGGTATGCGCCACCATGCCTAGAGTCTACACTACTGGAGATTGAAATGGGGCCTCATGCATGCTAGCAACCACTATACTAACTGAGCTGCATCTTCAGCTCTTACACACATTTTTATTAGCATGGACTCATTGTACATGATGCTAACTTTCATAAAGATATTTTCATATTTGTATATCATATACTTTGATCACGTTTACCCCAAACCCCCCTTCCTCCCTTTTCTTCCCCCTACTATGCCCCTTCATTTTACACAATCTCATGTCTACTTTTATGTCATATATAGAAATGATTTTATATACAATAGAAAATTTAGGATCCACAAATGAGGAAACACATGTTTGTCTTTGAGTCTGACACATTTCACTTCATTTAATGATCTCCAGTTGCATCTGTTTTTCTACAAATAACTTTATTTCATTCTTCTCTACAGCTGAATAAAACCTCACTGTATACATGTGCCACATTTTCTTTATTCACTCATCTGTTGACAAATATTAAATCAGAACCTGTTGTTTAGATATTGTGAATACTGCTGAAATAAGTGTATATGTATAAGCACCTCAGTGGGCTACTTCTGAAATTTTTTAAGATTTGCTTTTATTTTAATTTATGTATATGTGTCTATGTCTGTGCGCATAGGGCACAAGTGCGCTGATGCCCACAGAGGCCAGAAAAGGGCATCCAGTCTCCAGGAGCTACAGGCCGCTGTGAGCGACCTAGTGTGGGTGCTGAGAACTAAAGTCAGTTTATCTGAAAGAGCAGCAAGTGCTCTAAACCATTAAACCATCTCTCCAGTCCACATGATGCATTTTAAATGAAATATCTGGTTTGTTTTTAAGACATGCAGACTTTATAGTCAGACGCATATTTATTGCTTCAAAACAGATTATTTCAAAAATGAAGTCGATTTTTATAAATTCTCTACCCAGTATAATTCCCAGGGCTTGTTAGCTGTTATTTGTTATAACTTGGTACATCTATAATGTTTATGGAAAGGAGGGAAGATACAATTTTGAAGAATTATATCATAAAGATATAAAATAAGTATTAAGATTCCCAAAGCCATTTATATAGGATCAATTTTAATAAAGAAAATCAGTATATGAATGTATTTTATTTTATATAATAGTAAATACTTACTATACAATGTTCATTAGCATACTCACTGGTTGTTCAGACATTTTGGGACTTGACCCTGACTCCATTTCTGCAGGCTTCAAATCTCTCGTGAGTACAATGTGCACAGTGGATGACTTCCTGATCAACAAGTTCGTGAACCAAGCCAGGAACATATATGAATGAAAGCTAGTTCATGTATGAAAATGTCAACTGATGCTTGGTTCTTGTAGAAAGAATTTTAACTCCTCCAGAATTAATAATTTTATGCCTAAATTCCCATGTGATGGTACTTGGAATCCAAGTGTGATGTAATGGGTTTCACACAAAATCATGAGTTTGGAAGCTCCACCATAGAATGGTATGCCTATAAGTAGAAACACAAGAGTTAGCAACTCCAGAGGAGAGGGTAGGGAAAGAGAAGGGAAGGGAGGCGAAAGAGGTAGGTTAGGAAGAAAGGGAGGGAGGGAAGGAGGGAGGGAGGAAGAGGGAAGGTGGAAGGGAGGGTGGGATCCATATCCATTCTTCTCATGTGAAGGCACAGCAGCAAATCTGCCCTCTGTAGGATGAAATGGAATCCTCACCAGAAGCCAGCTGCCCTGGCACTGATGTTGGACTTCCTACACACAGAACTATTTAGCATAGAATTGTGCTTTCTACACCACCTGATTTATGGCATTTTGTTGTGTTTGTCCAAGCAGATCAAAACAGATCTCTTATCAGACAGTCAGTAGGATGATTAGGTGTGAAGAATTAGGGGCAGAATGGTTTAGATAAAGTGAGCCAAATCCACTCCACTTCAACTGTTTGTGCCATAAGAGAAATGAGTTTAAATTTTGCGCATTGACTTTTTTAAAGAAAACATAGAAATCCAGATTAAACATGAAATCTAAATTTTACAAAGTGATCATCAATTTAGTTTGCTCCATTTGTTTAAAGAATAGTATGCAAGTGGTATGGTAGTACAGGCCTATACTCCCAGTACTCAGGAGGCTGAGGCAGGAGGATGGAGAGGTACAGGCCAGCCTGAGTATATAGTGAGGCCCTATCTGAAAAGCCAAAAACACTACGGGAACAGAAAAAAAAGCATCATCTAAGTCTGTGAAGCTGATTCTGCTCATGGATTGTGTGTGCATGCTACTAACACTGGATTGAGACAAGAAATTCTGTGAATGCTGGTCAGTGTGTGTTTCAAAGGGCAAAAGTGGATAGATTGGTTTGGTTTCCTGTTTTAAACAAACAGTAATAAAACCACACCCTTAAGCAGTAGGACTGTGAGAAAGAATTTGGGATCTGGCTCAGTTAAGTATAAACAGAGTGAGCCAAACTTGCCACTATCTGGGTCCCAGCAAGAGCCAGATTTTCTTCCCAAAGATCACCTTCTTACCCTTCATAAGAGCTCATCAATGCTATGTAGCTAGTTTTGTTTCCAGGGCTTATAGCTTTAGCTCACTCTACCATATCACCACCACCCGTCAGGCTTTGGTCCTGCCTGGCCCTTCACAAAGCTTGCCAAGGTGGAAACGGAGTTCAAGTGAGAGTTGGTACTGAGAAATTGGAAGTGGCTCTCAGCTTAGTTTGTGCTCCAGTTGGATAATAAGGGCCAAAAGGCTAGTGGAGCTGTGGGCAGAAGTGCCAGAGATACAGCCCAGCAAGAGCCAAGGCCCAGGCAGCAAGAGTAACCCTAACTAAGGCTGTATGGCACAGGGCAAGCTGTTTAATTCAGATGAATAAACTCCATGCCCAAAGCTGAGGTTACCAGGTCTGATTTTTATGTTCTTGTTCTTTGCTGTCTTGATGTAGCCTTTCTCTTTTTTAATAAAGAGCATTATACACACACACACGCATACACACAAATATAATTTTATGCCTATGGATATTTTGCCTGCACACATATCTGTGTACCATGTGCATACCTGGTGACCCCAGAGGCACCAGACCTTCTGGAACTAGAGTTACAGGCAGTGTAAAGCACCCTGTGAGTGCTGGGAATCAAAGCCAGGTACTCCACAAAAACATCGTGTGCTCTTAACTGCTCAGCCATCTCTAATCCCCAGACTTGTTTTGATCTATACCATGAGATTAACTTTATTTTTGCCAGATAGTTGTGAATTTTAAAGGAAATGCTGTATGTGATGTTGATTATAAAGTCATTAGTAAAGAATGAGTATTCGTTTGTTCTTTTCCATGGGGCAAGCTGAGACTGGGAGATACTGCTGTGGTCTAGAATGTCTTTGCATACTTACTCTGAAGCCTTAGCCATTTACCTTCCCCAAACCCCAAGGTTTCCATTGGAAAACCAAATATCGTATGTGCCTTACCAGGATGCGGGATATGCACATTAGCTGCAAGAACTCTTCATATAAAAGGATTATCAAGTCTCTGGAAGATTCCTCCTCATAGGCTCACTGTTCATTTCATTCAAATGATGTTTCTGTCCATTCCATTGTATACTCTTGAAATTCAAGATGCTCTATTTAAATTAGACATAAAAAACACATTTAATAAAGATTCCTGTCGACAGAGGAGGTTCCAATGAAATCCTTTAAGTTGACAGATATTAAGCAAATCTGCTCTTTTAGAATCATCTTTGAGCCTCAGTGTTGCAAAGATTGGGCTTAAACACAACTGCTAAAATCATAAACATTAGCCCTGTCTCCAGAGTTCTCACTGAACAACCGTGAGCTAGAGTATGACATCTTTGCTTTTGTTCACTGTGACAAACATGTGGATTGTGTGAGATGAAGTTGTGTAAATAACTAGCTCTTGCTAACCATTCAGCTACCATCTCATCATAAAGCCACAAATAAGTCCTGTGGTAGTTTGAATGAAAATGGTCTCCAGAGGCTCATACACTTGTATGCTTAGTTTCCAGTTGTTGAACTGCTTGAAAGAATTAGGAGGTGTGGCCTTGTTGGAGGAGGTGTGGCCTTGTTGGAGGAGGTGTGGCCTTGTTGGAGGAGGTGTGGCCTTGTTGGAGGAGGTGTGGCCTTGTTGGAGGGGATGTATTGTGGAAGTGGGCTTTGAGGTTTCAAAAGCCCAGGCTGGCCCCTGCTTTCCTGCCTGAGGATCAGGAAGTAGGGCTTTCAGCTACGACTGCCAGCCTGTGTGTCACCATGCTTCCTGCCATGATGATAATGGAGTTACCTTCTGAGACTCTAAGCAAGCCTCCAATTAATTTATAAGAGTCGTTTGGATAATGGTGTCTCTTCACAGCAAGAGAACTGTGACCAAGACACATCCTCAGCACAAGATTACCTGACACAAAAGCACATCCTTCCTGGATCTCTCTAGCCAGCATTATCAGTTATTTCATTTTCTTAATCATAGCAGAACACACAAACAAACATATATTGAGACCCTCTTGATTTTCACTGAACTTTCTTCAGTCACTGACTGACAAGTGCCCTGATAATTTGCTTCTATTCAATTCCCTGGCACATATGTCAATAATTCATCTTTGTGTGTACATATAATGCATGTACATATGTATATACATGTTTTCGTATGTATGTAAACATATGCGTACCTACACATGTATTCATGCAGACACATATGCACAGTCTATTAAAATCCAAGTTGACTTTTGTTTCCTGTGTGTAATAACTGCCAAAAAGCAAAAGAAATGTTCTCAAAACATCAGGAGGGCAAGAAGCAGCACACGTAGAGTAATAATTTATCAGGTGAAGCTGTGGCCAGAACGTTGGTGTCCGGTGTCTTGATCTTATTATTTATCACACAGCATGACCAGAAAACCAAGGGGGTGCAAGATAGGAAGGGAATGAATGGCCCTCCTAGGGAGACAGACAAAGCCAGCTCTTGACTGAACTGTACCTGATTGTCCACTGTGCTGTGCACCTGTGCCCTTTCCCACCCCTCTCCGAGCCTCCTTGGTTCTGAGAGTTGAACAGTACTCATCTTGAAACAATATCTAAATTGAGATGAGAAGGAAGACAAAAGCTAAACTTCTTTCGGCACTTTCTTCATTCCAAGATTCTATTTTCCTGTGACGCACAAATGTCATTTTCGATAAAGGAAGAAAAGCTATTTTCAATAATGAAAAATGGATTTCCCTGCCTACCAGGATCAGGGCAACTGCATCCCACAGAAGTATCCCGTATGGAACCACAGGCAGGAAGGCAGATGTCACTGTGTCCTCTCATCTGTGCTTATTTTTCACAGAGCTTTCTCAGCAAAGGGAGGAAACAGGCACCAGGAAAGAAGGCTGCAGCCCAATTGGGAGCAATTGCACAAAGTCTCCCAAGAAGGGTTGGGAAAAAAGGCTAGTGGCTGCCCATGGAAGCATTGCTATGACTCTACATTTCAATCCAATTTCTATCAGGCAAAATTTTAAAAGAAAAAAAAAACAGAATCAATTCTAGCTCAGCAGAAACATGCTCAAATAATCACAACAAATTACTGCCCTCCTTTAACTTGTAGTGACTGTTGTTTGGTTTTATAGCGATTAAATCTTTTTTTTTTTTTTTTTTTTGAGTCATGGTCTCTCTATGTACCCAAGATGACCTCAAACTCTATCTCTTGCCTCAGCCTTCTAAGCAATATGACACACCACTAAATGCTCTCATGTGCACCATACTCCTGTATCTAGCTAAAACAAACTAACAAAAATCATCAGTAAACATTATATTCAGAAAACATTATATTCAGACACGAGTGCTCTTAAACCAAATGTAGAAGCCCTGAAGCCATATAAGCAAGTGAACAATACAGTTCTGAAGACATTGACTATGAGTGTTAACATCAGTCTCATGGAAAGAAATAAGAAAGTGAAAATTTATGTCTCAGCTGCCTTTACTTGTGTGTTTATAGGAAGAAAAAAAAATGTGACTTTTGGAGCCAAATGTACTCATCCAAATTGACATATTGACATACCTTCCTCACATTCAGTTTATTCACCAAAATATGGTAATATTGCTGAGGATTATTGAGACTTACAGATGAATTAATAAATATACTTAATATCAGGAATAAGTATCATAGAGCTATTATTGCTATTATGAGGAGCAATGTTACTTATTATCACTAATAATATCTGTATTCCACCATTGATTCCATGTGATTCCAGTCGTGACAACTAATATTAGGAATATTATTTTCTTGTACTTTAAATATTTAGTTTGACTCTGCAATTTTTTCCAAGCAGAACTCTTACCATAGTGATCTGTTCTTTCAGAAAAAAAAAAAATCAAGGAATAAAAACTTAAATATGATGAATAAGAAAGAACTTTTTCATTGTTATATATCAAAAAGGCTGGATTATTCTAATAGATATAATAATTAATGCACCAAAGCCTGTAACTTCTAAGAAGGCAGAGTAGAAAGAGAAGGAAGTCGTCAATGATCTGTAGAAAGAAAATCTCTACTCTTAGTTACTCCTTATTCAGCCTATTTCTTAAGCCATGCTTGAGGACACACGAGGAGACATGAAGGCTAGTAGTAAAATATGTTTCTGTTCCTCTGAGAAGCAGTGAATGCAACAGGCTGTGACCAGCTCCCAAGTCCTCAGAGAACAATTGTACACTTCAGACTGTATTCTTGGTGTGGGCAAATGAGAAGATGAGAGCCCAGGGAGCAAGAGTGATAATAACCCCAAAGGAAAAGAGTTCCCATGCTGCCTGACCCAGGAGCTCTCCCTGCCCCAGCCTCACATACACAAACCCTTACTCAGCACCTGATTAAATTCTTTAGATGAAACTTACTTAGTGTGATAGAAGGGGCTTTACTATATCATTAATTCTATTTTGCAGATGAAAGATCTAAAGCACAGAGGGGTTAGAATACCTGCCTAGGGCTACATGCCTAGACTACCAAAGGCTTGGGCTATCGTACAGGGACTTGTGCTTGTGCTTGCACATGCGCAGACACACACAGATACACATACAGAGGCAAATGTGCATGCACGCCTATGAGATTTTTTATTTGCTTGCCTGCTTGTTACTGAGGTTGAACCTAGAACCTTAGCTTGCTAGACAAACATGACTCTACCTCTGAGCTTTGTGTTCAGATCCCTTTTTAAAATTTGCATTTTATTTTGAGAAAGGGTCTTCAACACATTGCCAAGGCTATCTGTAAACTCATTCTGTAGTCTGGACAGGCCTTGAAATTTCTATCCTTGCATCTTCACCTCCCAAATAGCTGAAATTCACCATATCCCTATTAGTTACTATTCGGCCTATTTCATACAGTTTTGCTTGAAGATACACAAAGCAACCTGGAGATTGATGGTAAAATATGTTTCTGTTTCTCTGAGAATCCATGAATGCAACAGATTGTGATCAGGCTCCCAAGTCCTCAGAGGACAACTACACACCTCAGACTGTCTTCTTGGATCCTTAACCTCACCCATTCTTCTCATTTAGGAAGAGACAATTTCAAATGGATGCTACTGACTGTGAAAAACTAAGTTGGAAACAAAGACGGGCTTACAGAGGTAGCACTCTGAACTGCTGCCAGTGAAGAAATGCAAACCAGGCACATGGTAAAAAACTGAGCGAGCAGAGCAGTGACAGCAAGGATACATTGGGAAATCCAAGATCAAGACAGAGCACCAGACCAGAGATAAGAACTGAATAAAGCCTACCTAAGGGGAGAGCATCCAACTTTCCAGGCAAATGTTTGTGAAACTAAAAGCACTCACACCCACAAAGCTCAGATTAAACAATATAACATATCAGAAGATTCTTGAGAACAAAGAACCTAGTAAAATACGCCTAATTTCCCATGAGGAAGTTTAAGACTATTTATATTTTTTATATAATACTTTTATAATTTTAGTTTTATACAGTATATCTCAATAACACCCTCTTCTCAATAATAGAATAGAAACAATAATGGAAAAGAAAATTAAGGTCAGCTAGTGTGGCAGGAGCATGGATCATGGACATCACCACGGATCCTGGAGGAAGTAAGTTTCTCTGATGGTGTACATACTAGCCCAAGACCAAGCTAATGAAGTCTGACCGGAAATTGGGCTCCACTGCCCAAGCCCACAGGCACCCAGACATCACCCAGGCACCTAGACATTGGGTAGGCACCCTGATATCCTGAAGGCATCAGGGTGTCCTGCATGCATCCAGACAGCCCCTAGGCACCAGGACATCCCACAGGCACCAAGGCATCCCACAGGCTCCAAGACATCCCGCAGCTGCCTGGATATCATGCAGACTTTGGGCCAACTCTCAGATACCTATACATTGCCCAAGCACCCTGACACTACACAGGCACCTGGATGTCCAGCAATGACCAGGTCCTCCTGCAGGTTCCTGGATATCCCACAGGCACCAGGATATCCCACAGGTACTAGGGCCTTCTTCAGGCACCCAGACATCTCACAGGCACCAGAATCTCCTCCAGACACCAGGGCCTTCCGTAGATTCCCAGACATCCCACTGGCACCAGGATTTCCCGATGATACCAGGACATCCCTCAGGCTCCAGGGAATCCCACAGATGCCCAGTTGTCATGCACACTCTGGGCCAACCAGTAGATACTCAGACATTTTGCAGGCACCCAGATATCCTGCAAGCACCAGACTTCCTGCAGCCACACTGATGTCACACAGAAATCCAGACATCACACAGGCACTGGGTCATCCAACAGTCACTAGGGTCTCCTGAAGACACCTGGGCATTCCACAAGTACCTGGACATCTCACAAGCGCCCAGATATCCTGCAGGTACCAGGACCTCCCACAGGCACCCAAACTTCTCAGAGACACCAGGACTTCGCATGGGTACCAGGACATTCCTCCAAACTCCAGGAAATCCAAAAGATGCGTGGGAATTATGCAAGCACCCAGATATCTTTGTTGTGGTTTCCACTAACTTCTCCATTCTTGACTCTCCTCCCAGCTCCATGCCATGGGTGAGACCCATGGACTATCTGACTGAAACCGGAGCCAAACCCATGGGCCGAATGAGAGCCTCTTGCCTTGAAGACAGGATAGGGCACCATGGGCCTGGCATGCAGAGGGTTTGTTCTACTAGATTTTGCTCCTTGCTTGCCTCTTCCATGCCACAGGACTAAAAAGAGCCATCCCATTCTGCCATGCTGATCTGTCACCACCACTGTATCTTTCAAACCAAATTTTCATAGTTCTCCTCACTGTGAATCAGGGACCAATGTAGCATCTCTTGTTGCACAAACACATGAGGAGCTGTGGGTTTCTGGAGTCGGGGCATCTGGGCAGCTTCGGGAGCTCTGGCAGACTCTATTCACTGTCCTGCCACCATTTTGAATCCTTAAGACTACTTTTTAATGAATTGAAAAGCTGGAGCTATCTCTGAAGAAAAAAAGGATTAATTGACAACGATTTATATAACTTTGTGTATTTCCACAATTCTATAGAAAACTTCTCAAAATTTGTCCTACTTTTCCTTTATATTATTTTGAGTTCTCGTTAATGCAGAGGAAAAAATGGAAGCAATCTCTGGCGAATAGCTTCTTTGCAATTTAAATTAGACAAAACTAGAGAAGAAAGTCTATTTTAACATTTGTAAAGAAATACCCCAATTGTAGTATTTAATCAATGATGCATTTGGTCAAATAAACTAGGTGTCAAGTGGCTGCAGAATGAATTATCAATTCACATAACAGCACTGGTAAGGAGTTTAGAAAGCTGTGCTAGAAAAACAGAATATTTCAAGTATCTGTCCTCAATGTCTAGACTATAACGGTAGTAAGGAGAAAGAATGTCCTCCTGGAGCTTTCAATGACTCTCTTTCCAAGTGCAACCTCCGACCAGAGCCATGGTAGTCAGGTTCCCTATACAAAATCCAGTCCCAGGTTTGAACAGGTTAATTTAACTAGGTTTTAAACAATCTAGTAAACTATCTGCTAGGTTGGGGGAAATCCAAAGTAACCTCCCAAGGAAATGATCTGAACTTCAGAAATAACTTAATACTTCATATTAGGAGCAAACGGTTCGTTATTTTTAAGTATTTAGCTGACAGATTGTTTATCTTCGATCACAGATCTGTATCTGCTGTTTAGTTCATAGAACTAAAAATATTCACTTCTTTGGCACATCCTGGTGAAATTATTGGCAGAAATTTCAAATTAGGTAGAAATCTTATGTTTTGAATATAAAGGTAGGCTGGTGTTTGGGGGTTGGTTTTTGTTGGGTTGGGGGGCTGTTGTTATTGTTTCTTCATTATAAGAAGTTTCTAAAGACACTAGCAGAAGGGAAAATGTAGATATTGAGAGTAAGAGAAACCTAACAATTGCCAGCTTATTGGATCAGCTTATGAATCTGAAAGTAATGCTTTTTAAGCAACAGATATGCAGAAAGTTCTCTTGCCCCTTACACTATTTTTTCTTAACCAGCTCTTTAACTACCAGGCATTCACATGAATCAAGGAAATAAAAAAAATTTGAAAAGGCTTGATATTTTCCAGTGGCTTTATATATTCATAACAAATTGAAGCCTATATTGAAGGGTTCATAAAAATCTGCTTCTAAGTTTGTCTTCTTCAATAGAAAGACAACTTCTAGCTATCTCTTAAGTAGGCACTTCACTCAGCAGCCAGCAATGGGTAAGTAGGAGCCCTGATTATCAGGGAACATGAGAGGGCCTCAGGGGGAGGTTATTTGTGGTGAGTTGATACAACTACTTAATAATTCTGAGCTTACAGGTTAAATAACTTTACATGTATTTTCACTACTAAAGACTCATATTTCATCTCTCTCCTCCACTGAACTTCCACTTGGGGTCCTGCTGACTGGTGAGAAACCATTTACTACCCCAAAGCTAAGCAATGCTTAGAGTCAGCAAGTGACTAGCCTGTGAACTCAGCTTTCATTTGCCCTTAGCCAATCCTGAGCCTCCAATGTCATCTCTTCTAACAGGCTCTTACACTGGGATCAAAATTCCTTGTCATCATCACTACAACATCACATACTAGACACCATGAGATGTGTCCTACACCCTACAACCCACTAAAATGATTCAAACTAGCCAACCCTAAGCCTATTAGCTCTGTCTTACCCATGTTATCCCAATAGAAAGGACAACACAGGCGTCTGCTATTGAGGTTCTCCACTCCCTCTCCTACACGACTGTCTTGGGTGCTTGCTTCGTGACCTGATTTGTGCCTGTTAGTCTCCTCTTGAATACTGTGAATGACAACTGTTTTCAGTGGCAATTGTTTCCTGATCTGTTGTTGACCTTATCACCATTTCTGAAGAATAGATTTTTTTTAAAACCATGATAAAGTTTGGCAACCGGAGCTATTTAAAAATGGTTAGAAATAACAGAAATATACATTTCTGCGGAGTGGTGGGGGAAGTACCTCTTGCTGTCACATGTCAGGAGGTATGAAAATCTGTATCCTCCCTCCATCCCCCTAGTTCAGCAACAGTGTGTGAGAGATGTTCAGTGTCCTTATTTAGAAAATAAGGGAATTGAAGTAGAAAATCTCTTTAAGTTTTTCCAAATATATAATATAATCTCCTTATGCTTATATTTGCATGATATTGTTAATAAAATGTTTTTAGTTAGTATAACTCCACCAATCAAAAATAATGAAAACATTTCCTGACTACTTCCAGTTTAGCCACTAAATTCAACTTTCCCTGTGGCAAGCACTGGGTCTCACTAGCTTTTTGATCCTGATCCTTGTCATATCCAATATTAGGAATCTAGCCAGAAACACAATGATTGGTTGAATCAAATTACAATGAGCGTTGTACTGGAGAAGCAGAAGGACAGAAGATTATGAAAACCAATATTTTAACTATAAGCTTGAGTAATTCGAGCAATCCTGCTTACTAAGTGACTGGTTATTTGGGAAATGAAAGACTCGGTCATCTTCCACTAGAAATACTCTCAGCAACTAAGAGAAATCAAATGAAGAGCATTTTTTTGGAATTTTTACTTCTGGTTTCTTTGCATTTCTTTTCAACATAACTGGTTATTGGTTTACAGTATTATTTCACAGACTGATTCAAATTTTTTTCATCTGCTAAAAAAGCAACAATGGACATTTTTAATTTTATAGAAAAATGAAAAAAAATATTAATCTTCAGCCATGCCAAAAAGGCAAACAAAAAGTGCAGCTTTTAATTAAATCCAAGGGAGAGAAGTCAGCACATTTTTTTTCATTTCTCTCTTCATTCTTTTCCCAGTCACTAGCTGAATACTGCTTTGGAGCTGCTCCTATCCTGATTTACATTGTATTTCCTCTGAAAGAAGAATATTAAAAGTCACAATAGTATACATTTTAGAAGAAATTTTTAATTACTAATTCATAAGAAGTAATATTCACACACCAAGCATGTAACATGATCTAAATTAAAACACTAAGTTGAATTTACTCTGAATAATTTTAATACCAGGTAATATAGGGGAAGGGCTATGTAGATGTATTCAGTGTTCTGTAAGAGAAATTGTAAGTTTCAATCTGTGAATGGATTTTAGAATCTGGGTTAAGGGCCCAATACAATTCTTATTCAGGGGTTGCCTGCTCTTTAGGAAGGAGTGTCTAATGGAATTGTCTCCAACTGTTCTTGATCTGACCAAAGACCTAGGGGCAATTGGAACCTCTATTTCTAGGAGAGATTCTTCTCCTGGTTTGCCATTAGTATTTAAGTATTGAAGGTAAAAAAAAAAAAAAGATTAAAAGTGAATAAACTCAAGCAAGTGCGATGCTGTGACTCCTTTTGTGCAATTGCTTTGGTGTCTGTCTTCCAGTCAAAAGACTCTACTAAATAATTTTAATAAAGATGGTACTTATTGAAAGAAGAGATCAATGACCAGTTGAACTTTTTAAGAAACTTAAAAAGTATACTGCAAAAAGTGGAAATTCTCCGTCTTCCTCAGCAGTACAGCTCAGTCAAACTAGCAGAGACAGAAGCGACAGAAAACCTTCAGTACTACCACTCTTTTTACTACTAGCAAAGTAGCAACTAAAAATGTTCTTTAAATGAGTCATAGTCCAATAACTGAAAAATATGTACAACAAAAATAGGTGTACAATCATGAGGCAGAAGAATTTCTAAACAGCACAGTAAAGGAGACTCTGGTTACAATAGCATCATTGGCAGGATTGTTTTCCATTATCAGATGGTACCAATAGATTTTTCGTAACTCAGTGCTTCAGCCAGAATGAATTTTCAGTAGATACTTAATGTGTATTTTTTCTAATTCAGTATAAAAAAGTCTGTGCATATAACATACCAGCATGCTGAAACAAAAAAAAAAAACAAAAAAAAAAAAAAACCCACTCTTTTTAAAATATGTTTTTAAAAAACTCCCAGAAATATAAATTCCTTATTTTGTTTATATACAAAATTGCAGATAGGTGACCTCTGTATGATTTAAAACATCTTAAAGTAAAAGAATGTCATTGTTCCTCTGCTTAAAAGGAAAAAATTAGAAATAATTGTTTAAGAAGAATTGACATTAAAAAATGGGGTCTATTTGAAGTGATAAGCATATAGTTGCTTAATTCTACCTCATAATGCTTTACCTCATTTTTCCTTAAAAGTCTTCATATTTGGAGTTCAGTGATGGCTTGGTGGTCGAGAGTACTTGCTGCTGTTTCAAAAGAGCTGGGTTGATTTCCAGCACTCATGTTGAACAGCTCACAGCTCCTTATAACTCCAGCTCCAGGCGATCCAACTCCCTCTTCTGACCTCCAAGGGTATATGTAACCACATGTGCATACCCCTACACACACACACACACACACACACACACACACACACAAACACTCAAACACACACATATATACACACACACACACACACACATTTTAATAAAATTTATAAGTCCTGGTATTCAACCCATGTGTAAGGATGGCATATGAGCTCACGGCTTTAGTGATTTCTGTGTGCTCTCTGCTTGCAATGACTCTGAACCAATCTGTTTGTGATGGAATAGACTCCCCCTACTGAGCCTCCTGAAAATACACTCAGACATCATACTTTGTGTCTGAGCTCTTGTATCTCATGATAATACCAGATCCACCACTACTAACCAATGCTCCTATCTCTACTTCCAAAGCAGATACTTCTAGTGCCATGGGTCCTACAGGACCAATTCCATATTGTAGAACAATTCTAAGCACCTCTCTCTGCAACATTCTTCATCCAATCATTAATGACTTACTCTATGTTGAGTTTTACAAATCATAGAGTTTTCTGTAAGAAAATTGTTTAAAAATAGTCAATTCACCACAGGATTGGTGAAAATACAAAGCCAACATAACCCCCCTCTTTTTTTTTTTGCTTTTTTAATACAATATTTTATTAATTCCTTGAGAATTTCATGCAATGCATTTTGATCATATTCACCTCCCACTCCTTCCAGATCCACCTTTTTCTGCTTTACTCCTCCCAACTTTGTGTCACCTTTACATTTTTTTAATTACCCAGTAATGCAGTTTGTCCTATCTGTGTACTCGTGGGCATGGGGCCATCCATTGGTGCATGGTTGATCTACCAAGGGCTATACACTTAAAGAAAACTGATTCTTTCTCCCCCTGAATCCATCAACATTCAATAACTCCTCAGTTAAGAATGGGGCCTTGTGAGTCCCTTCCCACTCCATGATAGAATATTGACTGACTTGATCGTGTGCAGGTCCTGTGCAGGTGACCACAGCTACTGTGAGTTTGTGAATACAGCAGTCCTGTCAAGTCCAGGAAATACTAAGAAAATATGATTTAGTTCCAATGATCCTCCCCCATCTCTGGCTCTTACAGTGTTTCCCTTCTTCCACAATGGTTCTACTGAGCCTTGTGGGAGGTGGAAGGAGGTGGTATGATTACAATTTGTGGCTGAGAACTCAACTGACACTCTCTACTCTTTGACCAGCTGTTTCTGCATTAGTAATTAGTGTTTCCTTTATCTAATAAATAGTACTCAAAAGAATTATAAATTGATGCATTTATTTTAAAAGAATTATTTCTTTGTATATATATTTGTTTACATGTATATATTGAACCATGTGTATACAGGAGTCCATGGAGCCCAAAAGAGGAAATTGGAATCCCTTGAAACTGGAGTTACAGATGATTGTGAGCTGCCATGTGGTGCTTGGAACTGGACCAAAGTCTTCTAAAAGCAGTCAATGTTATTAATCACTGACCCAACTTCCCAGCCCAAAAATTGATGCATTTCTTCTGGGGCTCAAATATGTTGCAAGGATCACACTTTTAAACCAGTACTTCTTACTCAGAGAATTACTTCTAAAGAAATAATGCACTATGTAGAAAAATTCAAATAATGAAGATGTCCCTCTTAGCATTATATATAGCTGTAAGAAGAACAAACTGACTGCTTGTAAACAGGAGAATAATTGCATCAATTCTGACTGCTTCATTTGGTTTGTTTAGTATATGAACTCAACAGAAAGACACTGAAAATGCACTTGGTATGCGGCTAAGAAAATAACATGTCTCTAGCCTTGCTCATATGGACATGAAGAGGCTTAAAAGAGAATATACAAAACATACATTTTATGCAACAGTAGTTTTTCCCTCGAGTTTTGCCTTTATAGAATTATTCCTTTACTTGGCAAATTATAACTTCAAAATAAAGAATAAATGACTAATATCAATTTAATTAAAGAAGTTGTATCCTTCTCTATCTAAGGGTCATCTCCAGTGAATTAAACCAAGTGCATTGTTGGCAATGTTACCAGTTTTTGTAAAAGTTATTATTGCCCCTCATCCAGTGTCACTGAAGCCTAGCTGAATGTCTTTCAAAGGCCCTGCTGCCTGTTTTTACCAGTCACAACTTGTTTAACGAGAATGGTGGAGACTCCTGTGTGAGGAAACACAAAGACCCTCCTCCATGGCCTTCATTTGATCTCTGAATCTCAGCCAGAAGAGAACAGCTCCTCGTTGTGAATCACCTTCCAGGCCTCTGATGAAAAGTCAGCTTGAAATACTACTGCTGTAAACCATATCACAGAGCTAGTGGGGATATTTAAATCACACTACACCAAAGGAAGGGTGAATTGAAGACAGAGGGAGCTATAATGTCATGTTCCAACTGACATCAGGATCTTGTGAAGAAGAGATTTGTGGCCTTTGCTTCAGAGTGGCTCATGAAGAGCCCCAGGGATGAGAAACGTGGAGACAAATGGCAAGTGTGAGGGTTTCATATCTCATCGCATGGAAGGTGCTTCCTGTAAAGGTGCACAGAGCCCCACGTGTCCTCGTGTATACCTTGTGTGAGATGCAGGTGAGAGCACTGCTGAGTAGGAGCAGCCAGGTCTGATAGAGAGTCTGAAGACTAAGATGACCAGGAGACCTAGGTGATTTCTCTGTTGTCTGAATCTTGCCCAGTCCTTCCAGAGCTGTCTATTATTTCCACTGTTTAACTTGGGGGAAATCACCTGGTATTTTTGAGTCTCAATTTCTTCTCTTCCTATTGGAGGTCAGAGATTGGAAAATGTAAGATTATAGAATCCCAAATACTCGGGGTCTCCTATCTGACTTTGGAACTTCATAAATATTCCCAGCCCCACTCTTGCTTCAAAGCACTGACTACCAACAACTTGTCACTTGCCATGAGGCTGCTTTCTACTGCCATCTTCAACATCCGTTCTGGGTCCTTCCTTCCGATTTAATCAGAAACCTGAAATCAAGGTAATGTCCCTAGAACATGGTACGTGCTAAATAAATACACAGTGAAGAAAACGGTTAATGAGTTTCTACATTCCCTTGTACATCAGTTTTTGAAAGATGAAAACATAGGACTCACAGCATAAAAGCTGTGCGTGACTGGGAAGTGACACGAGGGCTCGCAAGAAGCAGGTTCTGAGGCACATTAGTGTGGAGAAAGCAAAGTAGGGCTTATCTCCAGATGAGCACCTATGGGCGGAATGGAGCAAGTGGCATGCGGTAGAGGGAACAAGGAAATGGAGTAGTATACAGTAGCAGCAGAGGACTGACTCCTCCCAAAGGAAAGGCACAGAATGGGGAAGACGCTTTCACTTGTTCTGAGGGAGGACAGGGAATATTTATGCCCATCTTCTCATCACTGCACATAGCCAGGATTAAGTGTTCAAAGGAGCTCAACCTTGGATGAGGCCCCCAAGTACAATTCCCAATGAGGGCTGACAGCCAAGCGAGTTCATTCAGAAAAAGGACACAGCAGCTGAGGGAATGAGTGATTTAGCGCTGCCAGCTAGACAGACTGGGACAGGACAGCCCAGCACACACCTGCTCCTCAAGGGGATTCCGCCCTCCACACTGATCGATCTACCAAACTTAGCTACCTAGCCACTCAATTTGGACAAGCATATGAATGTAGTTGCCTCCAGATGAGAGTTGGTGGATGGGCTTTGAAGACATAGATGCTGTCTCCTGGGACTTTCAAGACCTAGGGGAGGAATGTGAAAGTTCAGGGCTATTGAGACTTATTCATAGTCTCACAATTACAGGCCCTGTGAGTCCGCAGGGTGTCCTGTTGATTCTTATTCTTGTCATCTCCTTATATTACTCACTTTAGCTTCTGATTGTGTATATCTCAGCACTTTTACACATGCATAGATACTAAATCCTATGCTCCTATAAAGCACATTTTTATAAGCTGACAGCAGAACTTTAATATTTACTCACTGTTGTGGACTAAATACTTTGTGACCCTGCCCACAAAATTCAAATGCTGAGCCCCTGACATGTTGCCAGGCTGGAGTTTGTTCGATCCTTTTGTTGCTAAAGGAAAAAGTTCAGCCAAGAGAGCTTGTTTGAGCATAAATTTATTTAGCAAAGCAAAGTGGTAGAATGCTCAAGACAGCTTGTAGCAAGCTGGCTCAAGGAATGGGGGTTGCGGGGGGGGGGGGGCGTTGAGCCTGCTGTTTATAAGGATATTTAATATTTAATATGAATATTTAAGAGATGATGGCATATTGATGAGGTCATCCTTTTTTTCCTCCCAAATCATAGTGAGCCAGATCTCCCTTTTAAGGTATTTCTTCCCATGTTCATCATAAAAAGCCCACAAGAGGAACAAAACCACAGTAAAATGCTATCGTAATTAGGTCCAGATCTTCTGAGGACCTAGATGCTTTGGTAATCCGCATGTACAGCAATTGGAAAAGTGTCCTCCTACCTTAGTCTCTTTTTTGATAAATTATTTAATCAATTGTGTATCTGTGTGTGTGTGTGTGTGTTTGTGTGTGTATGTGTGTGTACTCATGATATGTTTCCATATATCTATGTGTGTGTGCACATTCATGTATATGAGTGTCAACAAGCATGAGCCAAAAAGTGTACCAGCTCTTGCCTTCCATCTTATTTGAAAGACAGTCTCTTTGTTACTTTTCTAATGAATATGCTAGGATAGGTAGCCCAGAACTGCAACTTCAAAGATCTTTAACCTGAAAGGGGCATTTGACTGATAGATCACCTACCAGAATCCAGCTGCAGTTTCTTTGGTTACCTCACATCTAACTCCATACCTACTTTGCGCGAATGCAATTATGTTTGGAGATAGGTTTCGGTGAGGTTGGGGCCCATGATGGAAGTGACTATAAGACAAATAAATGTCACAAACAAACGTGCACATTCTGCCTTATGGGGAAAATAAAAAGCTAGAACAATGAGAAATGGGCATTTGTTGTTTCTGCTACTCCAACGTGATCTCTTGTTACAGTGGCCTGGGACAGGAGTGTCAACTGTCTGCTTCACAGACACTAGAGTCCCCGGAGGGATGGGGCTCTAAGCATGCTGTGGGTGAAACCTTGATTACATTAGTAGATATAGAAAGGCCCATGTTGACTGTGAGATGGACCATTTCCTGGGTAGGGAATCCTGGATTACATAAAATAGAGGAAGTGAGCTGAGCACTATCATGTATCTTTTCTTTCTCTGCTTCTTGACAACAGATGCAAAGTAAATAGCTCTCTCAAGCTCAGGCTACTGTGACTTCTCCACGGTGATAGACTGTAACCGGAATTGGGAGCCAAAATAGATGATTTCTTCATTAAAATGTGTTGACCAAAGTGTTTTATCACAACAGTAGGAAAACAAGCTTTGGCACAACCAGACTAATGTATTCCTTAACACAAAAACAAACTATAAACACAGAAATTACTTCAATTTATAGCTAACATTTTCATCTGATGAAATTTTATTTTCGATTTCATTTTGAAATGAAATGAAAATAAAATTTCATTTTATTTTTGATTCTGATATCTAAATAAAGTCTTCTTAAACTTTTCCACCTGCAGCCTCTTCTCACCTGAGAAATTTTTACCTACATACGGATCAAACATTTACTGAAAATAAATCACAAAGAAAAAATTTTAAACAATTATTTCCTCAGTGTACGTATAATTTCACCTTTTAAAGAAGAAAGTGAATGTGTACTTTAATGAGATGGGTTTGTTTGTTTATTGTGACATAGAGAATTAAATCCTGGATGAATATTTGATACTGCAGGGCACAGAACATCTTCAACATTTGTAGAGTTGGTTGATGTTTCCACTTTATAATCATTAGTGCTGAGAATTCCATTTGCATAAATGTGTAATATAAAATGACAGAAGTATGCTTAAGCCCATTTCAGAAATTGTTGGAAACACAACATTAATCTCAAGCCAAACTCATTTAATGATTTTGGGTGTTATAGAGACTCAAGGCAGCAACTCACTTTTAAAATCGAGCATTCTAACACAAGTCCTATTTGATATGTATAGAGGAATAATGGCGGGGAAATACCAAGCCTTTGTTTTCTCTTAATAAAGCATTATGTTTAAGAGAATAAAATGTCTTAGCATGTACTGTAAAAACACTGCAATTCAATACAGAGTCTCCGAGCTGCTTCAAGGTATTAGAGGCATCCATTGGTGTTGTGTGGTATGATGGTGCAAGCAGTGCAAAGTGTGCATATCATGTGTTCAGAACCAAGGCTGCGGTGTAGTCCCATGAACAATCCAACATTTGACTTTGATTGTTGTGTGTTCAGAAGCCTTTAACATGTTAGAAACGTTTTACTATTGCCAAATGTCTCAGGACCCCATATGGGGTCACGGTGAAGAGTTTAAGGAAGCCGGGACCAGACAGCACTCACTGGCTTTCTTAGCTGCGTCTATACACACCTCGGTGAGCTCTCCTCCAGCTCTTCATTAGTTTTTCATGTGAGCAGAGTGGATTGTGGAGATTCCCTCTTACTTTGACAAGAACCCACAGTAAAATCATTTTAGCAAATGAATCTTACCTTCTAACGTGTAACTTCTGTGTTTATCCTCTACAACTGAAGCTTCCACATTGGTTTTAGTAATAACTTGATTGAAATACCATCTGGTTCAAAATAGGAAATACAGTTGAAAGCAGAGTGATTCTGGTTCAGGGTGGGGCTGGGCTAAAGGGAATAGGCCATTCCTGCTTTACTTCCCTGCAGCAACTACTTTCAGGAAGAGCTCTGAGTTGTTACCATGGACACCCAGAGGTCCACAATTTGTACCAACAAAACCGTTACACAAAACTCAAAACTCATTTTTTAAAAAGATTTTATTTTAGTTTAATTACTTTTGTGTATGTGCTATATGTGGGTATATGATTGTCAGTACAGGTATCTTCAGAGACCAGAAGAGGGTATTGGATCTTCTAGAGTTGGAGTTATAGGTGGCTGTAAGCTACTTGATAGGGGTACTAGAAACCAAACTTGGGTCCTTTAACATCAGCAAGCACTCTTAATCACTGAGCCATTTCTCCAGCCTCAGACACGAAATGCTTGTTGGGTACTTTGTTGAATGTATCGTTGAAAGGCACTGACTTTCTCTTGATTTGTTCAGATCTCACACACCACACACACACACACACACACACACACACACACATGAGTGACACAGTGACTATAAAGTTCTGTGCTTAAAAGTCTGTCCCAACTAAGAGATTAATCACTGCTATCCTTTCCAAGCCACACACCACATCTTGCAGTTCATATTTAAGAGGAAAGCCAATCTTCTTGTTCTCTAATTTCCCAAATCCACATTCTTTTTACAGAGAAATAATGGTTCTAGTTTCTGTCACCTCTTCAACTCCTACCCTGTAACATCCATGAGTTCTTTGTGAATTCTAGTACATAGTTAATTTATCCAGGGCAGTGATTTTCAAAGATGATTACCTATTAGAGTCCTCTGGGGAGGTTTAAAAAAAAATTCCTTGCCTGGGCCCTCACCTTAGACCAATTAAGTTAGAATCCTTCCAAGTGTTTTTCAAAACTTCTCCTGAGGCTGTAATATGCGGCCAAGGTTTGAGAACCAGTGGTCTAGTGTTGACTTAAATGTTACAGGTACTTTGCTTTCCGTTGCCCTTCTGGAAGCCTCGACACCTCTAGTCGCCACTTCCTCATTGAAAATCCTTTTCTGTCATTCATAGGCCAAAAGTAAAATCTGAGTTCAGCAGTTTTATTACCTGCTACTTGTCAAGCCAACCCTAAGTTACAGACTATGTTTACTTGTAAATGTCACTTAAAACCCTGCTTTAATTATTAGTATTATTTCTGTTAAGCCTCAGTTAGACCAAACAATTTCAATGGACCCTCTTTTTTGCGGGTTGGGGAGAGGCCGTATAGATAGAACCCAGAATCTTTTCATGTGCTAAGTACAATCACTGTCAGTAAGCTATTGTGGAAGTTTATTTTTAGTTGTGTGTAAAATAATTGTTTTTGTGCATTGTTGGAAAAAGGGATGCATAGGCCTTGGCATTTTGTATTGTCTGCAGGTGTTGGTATCAGTGGGGGATGTTTGATTGCTTATGATATTCACTCAAGGAGTTCTGAATGAATAAAAACACCTTAGCTCAGATGCTTGTGGTTCCACTGTCGATCTAGTATGGTGCTGGAACCAGGATGGCGGTTCCTTCTGCTGAGGTGTGGCAGGGCTTCCACGTATGAAAATGCCTCCTTGTCTCCATGCTGAGCCATCACAGCAACACACTACTACAGTAAGTTGCCCTTTGATAAAATGTTTTAGGTTCCTCATTTTCTCTTTTTAACTTTACCTGTTCACTCTTGGTTATGCATGCACCCCTGGGTTTGTGGATTCCATACTTAGTGAGAACACCCCTTTGTTCCCAAGTTACTGTTCCAAAAAGTTTCAATGACAGCTTTAGCCTTTTTCTACCACGTTATAAACGTTTCTAGCATCATATCAATATCTGGCCCATTGAATATCATTTTGGATTCCATTCATCACATTTTCCCTTCAAGAATATCTCAGCATGTCTTGCACTATTGGGAGATTCTCTACAATGCTTTGGAATTCTGAAGTCCATTTAAGTATGTGCTTGATTCCCTTTGTCCTTCATTTGGTGTTCCATCTGGGCAATATTCTGCTTTCTCCTCGAATCCCACTTGCAATCATATTTTACTCAACTAAATATAACATTCTGAAGAATACTCCATACTTTTTCTGAGCCTTTCAGTCTGGAAATTTAAGCAATAGTCCAAAAATACTATCTTTGTCTCGACATCATTTGGATAACCAGCAACTCACACAACACTCCTGCTTTTCATTGTGTTTATTTTATTACTATTGTGTCTGTGCATGCACATGTGTGTCATAGAATCAGAGGACAACTTTTGGGAGTCAGTTCTTTCTTTCCACCATAGGATTCAGGGATCAAACTCAGGTTGTCAGGTCTGTGCAGCAAGTACTTTTACCTGCTTACTTATACCATCAGCCCTCCCTTTCATGTAGGAAATAAAAGTCCTTCCAGTTTCCACCAATGTAGAAGCCTTAAAAGTCTTTAGAAACCTACCCAGTGCTCACTGTGGCTTTCATACTGACTTCCCTGAGTTAGTAGCATAAGTAAGGTATGGTTGGTTGAATCATGGCAGGTATTCTTTGGGAAATATATATTCAAGGAAGACAGGGCACCTCTTGTAGGGTTGATAAGACCTCCACACTAGAAACTCACCCACCAACACAGCATAGAGGTCAAGTACTCACTGTTCTGTTAATCTGGAGAGAACCACTCCAATATCATCAAGTATGTGTCAAAATTTAGAACCTGAACAGAGGTGACACTAAACTAGTCTGGGATATCAGTAATTAATTGTTTAATCTTCAGGATGCCTCAAATGAAATTATATTTAAAAGCTTTATGTATAGATGAGATTATTAGGGTGGGGAAGGTAAATATAGAAAAAGTCCCCCCGGCAGGTGCCAACCTTCTTGCCACCCCCATCCCACCCACTCTGGAGCTGCTTAACTGCTGTCAAAGACTCCCTTGGGTTGCTAACAGGATAAAGTTCTTACAATTTAAAACTACACAGGCATGAGCTAAGGCCTCATTAAAACAGCAAAACTACTTATTACCCAATTTCCTATTTAAAAAATTCAAGTAATTTACCATTTTGATTGAAGATTAGAGAGTATTGGAGAGTAGAGTGGTACAATGACCACATTCTATGCCTGTCCATTATCAACTTGAGTTGGTGAATCACCTGGGAAATGGGCTTTAAGGACATACCTACGGAAGGTTACCTTTATGAGGTTAGCTGGTATGGGAATACCTGTCCACTGTGGGTAGTATCATTCCCTAGGATGGGATCCTGGATTGTGTAAAAAGGAAAGAGTGAGATGAGCACCAGCATCCATTACTCTCTGCTTCTTCACTGTGAAGATTCCCATGGTTGTGACTTCCCCACAATGATAGACTCTAACCTCAAGCTGTGAGATAAAATATACCTTTCATTCTTGAGGTGCTTCTCCAAGTCTATCACAACGATAGCAATGTGACTACAACAGCGTCTTACTAACTTTGGTGTATTCTGAAGTCTCCTCTATTCTCTTCAGTAACAAGGTAAGAAAATACAGTGTACAGAGCTCCATACTCCCAGTCCTGGTCTGAGTGACCCCGGGTGAATTACAGAACTTCACCATCTTCACCTGTCAAGGGAGCATGTTCATAACAATAACCACCCAAAGGGTCATCACCAAGAAAATATCTGAGTTGGTTCAAATACTTTACAAGCATACTTGAGCATGTTTGAAACTCAATAAATATTAAGCCTTAAATCAAACCAAATTAAACCAAAGCACTCCACATGCTTCTAGCCAGTTCTTTTCAGACTGTGTTCTATGATATGCGTTTATATTTCTGTGTGTGCAAGTGTGTTTGTGCAGTGTTATACAAGCTTTGTGTGTGAGGATGAGTCGGGGTATGAGAGTGTAGGACAAGCTCATCTGTCCTCGGGTGTTGTCCTTCCTGTTTTTTGAGACAGTTTTTCTCATTGCCCTGGACTTGCTATGTAGGCTAGGCTGGCTGTCCAGCAAGCCCCAGGTATCCACTATCTGTCTCCCCTGCACTAGCATTAAAAGCAGGTTCTACCACTTCATAGTTGTTTGCTTGTTTTTTTAGTGTGAGTACTGGGGGAGAGAACTCAGTTCTTCATACTCAAAGAACAAACATTTTACCAGCTGAGTTGCCTCCCCAGCTCAAAGTCGTGTGTTTCTTTATGAGCCTTTGCTTGCCCATCTGTAAAATGGGAGTGCTATGATTCCATTTACCCAAGCGGACTATCAATACAGAATGGAAGAGCTCATTGCTGTTCATGGGGCACCAAGAAAGATGCACCAAGCAGAGTGATTTTGATATTTAGTATGTTAATAGAATTTTCATCACCATCTTAGAAGGCTAGTTTTATTTATGTACACAATTAGTGAGACAGCATGTGGGGAATGGTGGCCAGTGCTAAAACACAGACCATTTCTCTGAGTGAAAAAAGGGTCATAACTCACAGGAGATGGACTGAGATGTGAAGGTCACTCATTTATTCATAGGAATAAATTATATTATACCATCAAGTAAGTTTCTTCAGCCGGTCATAAAGAAGAATACGGCTAAATAATTTACTCTCAAATGATGGTTATAAACCACTCAGACTCTAACAAATCACATTACACCACACAAACCACATAGTCATGCTTACACGGCTACTGGCCTCCACTGGGTGTGGGGAGCAGAGACCCAGGTCACTCTGTCCACATCTCTTTTCACATAAAAGGCCACACCCAGTAAGGGCTTGGGAGAGCTGTCACTTCAGGCTGAGCCCACCCCTCTCTGGCTCACATATTGAACATGGAGACTCGCTCCTCCGAAGCTGAGTGTACACATGAGGACCGGTATATTATTGGCCTGGGCTCTGGGAAGAGAGAATGATTCAAACAGTCTACTAAACAATCCAGGTGGGAAATAGGCTTCAGCAGATGACAAGATCTTTGGTTTGGGAAGCAGAATGTACAAAAATAGGTCATGGCCTTAGTCCATTTGTGTTGCTATAACAAAACACCAGAGGCCAGGTAATTTCTAAAACACAAGATATTTTTCGCAGTCCTACTGGCTTGGTATTCCATAACCAAGGTGCCAGTGTCTCATTCAGTTAAGGCTTTCAGCTATAACTGTCATGAAAGAGCAAAAGGGAAGCTTGCAGCTAGTTCAGTGTCACCTGAAGCCTCTCTTTTAAATGCTCCCACTTCTATTTGTGAGGAAAGAGTCTTTGTGGTCTAATCAGGTCATAATGCTATCATCTCATGCTGTCACTTCAGCAGTGCTGAATTTTGGAGGAGACACAGTGAGTCATATCCAAATTAAGGTAACATTTATCATTTGCTTAATCAGATTAAAATGACATGATTCTAAAGGTGCAAAAGCCTAGGAAAAATAGTAGCGAAGATTGACTGCTTGCTGTTTGTGATCTAGCTGCTTGCCTCTCGTTTTCCCACAGCAATTTCAGGAGATAAAGAAGCATTACCCCCATTTTATAGACAAAGGAACTAAAGCTCAGAGATGTTAACTCACTTGCCCAAGATTGCACAGCTCGGTAAGCAGTCATGAAGACATAGAGAAAGCCCGTGGACCTTGGAGACATTTATAAAGACTCTATGTAACCTGGAATGGCAATTTTTTTTTCTGGGTTGCTAACTTTGATTGGCAGGATATGAGGTTTCAGCAATAAGAGCGTGATGGTGGATCATCAACAGTTGAGAGTTTGGAGAACAGAGCATGTGCTAATTGCTTGTCATCCCGCACTCAGCCTGGGCTCCTACTGTGACAGGTAAGGAACCCAAGAACTCTAGAAACGGAGTCAATTCCCAGGCCCCTAAGATGCCAGGCAGCACATTTACAATTGACATTTACACCCAACATCTGAGCAGGAAACTTCTCCCATCACCCAGCGCTGCTGGTAAAAAGGAGTGAGATGATTTTCATACTGCCAACCTTACCGTGTGCCTGGTAGTCACTTGCACCCGCTCACCAAGTTAGCATATTGTCCGTCACCAAGATACGAAGGCAGTCTTATATCAGGGTTAGTATTCTAATTGGGTTGTCTTAACTGTAGACGTATTATGTTTCTTTTATCAAGCACTCAAATACAAAGGTGTAGAGAGAGTCCCCTCACTCACATCCCTTCCTCCTCCCTCCTCACAGCGCCATCCGCAGTCTGGAGTCATCGTTAGGAACAATTCTAGGCATTCAGACACAGCGTAGTTGTTTATGTTCACGTACTGCTTTGAAGCTGATTTCAAGTGTGGCTCTGCTACAGAAATTGCATTAAACCATATACGTGTGTTAATATTATTTCACTTTCTATTCCACTGTGTTATGACATTCAGAGGATCGGGGAGTTCTTTGTTTATATATGATAGATACATAGATAGATAGATAGATAGATAGATAGATAGATAGATAGATAGATAGATAGACAGATAGATATTTTAAATACTTTAACAACTTCCAGCTTTCAACCTTCTCTGTCTCACATTTGCATGACTAGAAGGACATCTTGCTCTTTTTCCAGGAATATGTCTGGGTCCCCTGCTTTGTGGGACACATTAACACAGAGACCTGACTCTAACACGTGTGGTGAGGCACAGATTTGTCTCTGAGCTTTGACAATTGTTGATCCTTAGGGAGTATCACTTATTTTATAACATTTCTTTCACAATGTGAATGCCAGTTCTTCTTCAGAAGTGCTAATTATAATCAAACCCATTGTCTGAAATGGCTGAGGTAATTATATGTATATGTATAAATGCACACAAACACACATCAGTTTTTGTTTACATGTGTCACTGATTGATTTTCTTCTCTGCACGCATCCATAACTGTGCACTTATTTCTACAGATTGACAGGATGGGACAATGGTCGTGACTTTTTTTTTTCCCCCTGTGGTTACATTTGGGAAGTTCCAGGCTCTAATTTATGGCTTTACTTCAGTAGGCTTTGCTTTATGTATGTGTATCTGGCCCCAAAAGGTGGTATTGTCATGATGGATGAATGGAGCTAAGCTGTCACTTGAAAAGTAAAAATGACAACAGGAAATGACCAACTAGCCACTAATAACCAGTGAGAGCTAGCAAGGAAACCTGTATTTAGAAAGAACATAATTTATTACATCCTGCCAACAGTATAAAAGTAGGAAAGCAAAGTCATTTCCCCCAAATGGTTGATGATGTATTCTCTAAGAATCAGTGTAGACACTCTTGAAAGTTCCATGATGGGAGTGTGTCCTAGTTCATCATGGGGTTAGATAGGATTTTGTTTTGCTTTTGGTTTTCACTTTTTATTTTGAGATAAGGTCTCAATGCAGCCCAGGCTGGCTTCAAACTGTAAGCCCGGCCTTAAAATCATGTTGCCCACAACTCCTCGGATTATGGGCATGCACCATCATGCCTAGCTAGAGCAAGTGTATTTTAAATACTAAAAATAAATAAATAAATAAATAAATAAATGTTTAAAAAGAAATACTATCATTCAGAACATAAATTTTCAAATATTTTCTTCTAGTATTGACAAATTAATGTTATTTAATCATACACATCATAGAACATTTATGATATATAATATAGTTCCATATGATTAATTGCAAAAGATGCTATTTCTGGAATGTTATAAATATTGATAGTACAGAAATAAAATGCTGTACAATTCTTTGAGTGTGTTTAACATAATAAATACACTGTAATAATTTGAGAACCATGTTATTTATATTTAAAAAAGAGAAATTTTATTATTCCCTTTTTTACTCTTGAAGTGGTATTTTTATTCTGCTTCCATTGAATGTTACTCTATAAAAATGTCACGTCGTACATATAACTTGTAACATTTCTTTTGCTTTTAGTTGTTACTTTATCATTTAATAAACAACTTAATGAAATGTCAAAATATAATTATTGATACGTGTTAATTATAAGAAATAAAATTTTAGTGCAAAATATCTCTCTTAGTCAGTAGTCCTTAAGATGCCTCTGTGAAAAGAATTCTCTATTTGCCTGTGGTTTAGTATGAAAGGACCTGACTTAGTACCCTTCCACTGTGAAGTTCTTGGAAGTGTCAAGCTTTCCTTTGGAGAGTGCAAGGTGGGCAAGAACAAATCAGACCAGCAAGGCCCTGGGCAGAGGAGAGCAAACTGAACAATAAGAACCGAAAATTGATCTTGTTGAAATATTCACATTCATGCTCCCCCTGTAACATTGTGTATACCTTGAGCTGATGACCACTGATTTAAAATGGTTATGGTCCTTCTTCAGAACTGACCAAGATGCTGTGTGATCAGAGGTTATCCTCTTTTTTAAAAATTATTTATTTATTTTTTTAGTTACAATTATGTCATTTCTCCCTTCCATTTGTTCCCTCCAAAACCTCCCATGTACCCCACTCCCTTGCTCTCTTTCAAATTTGTGGCCTCTTTTGCTTCAATTATTGTGGCATATACATGTATTTAGAAAGAAATATATTCAATATATTTATATTACTATATATAATATATTATATATTTGTATATAAATATATATTATACTTTATATAAATAAATATATATTATATATTTATAATGTATTTCTTTCTAATTACATCCTGATCAGTCTAATGTATAATGTTACATGTATATTTGTGTTTTCAATGGTGACCATTTGGTCATAACCAATTGGTATGATCTTCTCTGGAGAAGACAATCTCTGCCACTCTCAGCATTTGGAGGAAGTCTCAGCAACATGACCTAAGCAGGACCTGAGCAAAGACAACAATAGATGTGCTAAGATGAATGAGGAAAGCTCCCAAGGCCTCAGCCCTAGATGAAAAACTACAGGCAATTATCTCATCTTATTCATGTGCATCTACCTGAATTAGATGACTCATACTCTCCAAGAAATATTGTCACAACTGTTCCACACTATTAATATAAGGCTATACACCTTGTGGAAATGAAATGATTGATAAATAACTATTTCAGAGAAAATTCCATCATTTGAAAACTTAACCATCATATTAATGAACACAGTAAAAAGGAAAGCCACACCAGCAAGAAATCAGGATGAAAAATAATCCTTGGATTTCATACTATGTGCAATTATGAAAGAAGAAACAGGTGGGTATGTAATCTATTTAGAATTACTTGTCTGCTCTAACTGTAGAATGCACATCATATATTCACACACACACACACACACACACACACACACACACACACACAAAACACACATTACGTTGGGTAGCTTAGTCCCAAGCAAAGTGAAGAAGTCAGAAAATAACAAGGCAGAGATTACAGCAAGGTTTCAATTGGAGGAGGGGAAAGCAGCTACCACAGAATAATAGGTTTTAAATTGGAGGTCTTTACTTAAAACCCTCAGGAAATAAAACAGGCCAAAAAATGGAGTGAGAGAGAAAGAGAGAGAGGAAATTGCACAACGGTTATATTACTTTAAAAGACAATCTCGTTTCTCTTTCAAAAATTACTGTATTTTTTGGAAGATGCCTTTGACAATGGATGTCATCGCTTAAGGGCCATTGCTCAATAAAAGGGTACTCAGGAATTCTGAGTTTTATGCCACTTAAAATGTTTCAGCCAGTTTGTAAGAAAATGGCCCAGTTTTGATCAATTTCCTTCAAGGAACTAAAAACTCCGAAATGTAAATGAAGAAATTAAACAACAAATTCTTAATTGTTGCTTTTTTCTTCCTAATAGGAATACATTTTTAAAACACTGTTTTGAAAAAAATAAATTAAGTGTTAATGGCAGTAGCATAAGCTAAAATCGTGGTCCGCACTCATCTTTCTCAGGGTCAATCAGAAAGGAATAACATGTGCATTGCTTAGTAGTTCGCTTTTTGTTTTTGTCTACTTGTCAAAAGTTGCAGTCATTTGGGAAGAGGAAATATCATTGAGAAAATGCCCCCATCATATTGACCAATAAGTCAGCCTGTGGGTGCTTTTCTGATTTATGATTGATGTAGGGGTCCCACTATGGACACTGCCACACCTGGGCAGGTAGTCCAGAGGTATATAAAACAAGCAAAGGAAGCAAGTCAGTCAGAGGCACTCCTCTCTGGTGTCTACCTTGGCTTCCTTTGAAGATGGACTATAACTTGTAATCCATTCAAACCTTTTCTTCTCCGAGTTGCTTTGGGTCATGGCCTTTTATTAGGGCAATAGAAAACAAACTAAGACATTGTGTTTAAATTATTCTGCATGGATTAAAAAGGCATTGCATTAATAAGAATTCAAACTCAACCATAATGTTCCATTCATGATTATTATAATAAAGAAATGTGATATATAACATATATGTAAAGGCTTCCTTTTTAAATATTCATGTTGTCTCACGAATCACATGCTTCACTCAATAATAAATTATATTTTCTTATAATCATTAGCTTAGTCTACTATAGCTGTAACCATTCAAAGAAGTCACATTAAAGTAAGTGACATACTAAAATAAATTAACTACATTTCAATTAGATTATTTTTCCTATAGTCATTATATTATTTCATCTGTTGTTGTGACATTTGCATTAAGATGGAAAAATGCAGGAGACAGTAAAAGGGAGTTTCCTGTGAATTCACACTTATAGGTCTTATAAAATAAAAACAAATGATGAAGTTAGGTCAGTGGAATCAGAATAGCAGCAGCCAAGTGTGAGTGATGAAACCCAAGCTCCAAGCAGCTTCAAGAGAACTTGATGGGTGAAATTTCTGCTTCCTACGGAGGCAAAATTGGACTATATGAATGATACAGGCAAACTGAAAGAGCCTGTGTTGATGTAAAAAGAAGAGGGATTTCAGAAGAATTAAGCAAAGGTCATTCATGAAATACGAAAACAACAAAAGAACTTGACAGTAGATAGTCAACATAGGGAAGAAACTGAACTCAAACCACTTTATTTTGTTTCTACGTATACAAGGTTTTTAAAGAGATGGCCCAGGAATTGCATTAAAAACTTTGGTCGCTGCTTTTTCTGAACTGGAATGATTGACATTTGAGGGCAACTTGTAATGAACATATACCGGGATCATTATATAATACTGGTTGTCTCATTTGATCCTCACTACAACTTGAACTGGGAGACACTATTGTTCTCCTTGTTGTTTTTGATATTATTACTTTGGCTTCCTGAGACAGGATCTCAATCGTAACACAATCTGGCCTTGAATAGGCAATCTCCTGCCTCAGCCTCCTGAGTTGAGATTACAGGTCCCTACTCCACTCTAGTATTCCCATTTTACAGTGAGGCCACTGAACTTAAAAGTGTTAATGAAGCAGTGGCATAACTCTATGAGCAAGGGTTTGCCACACAAGCCTGAAGAAATGAGTTCAATACCCTGGACACACACACACACACACACAAGCCTGGTGAAATGGCACACACTTGTAATCCCAGCACTTGTACCAGATGGAGGGCAGACACAGGAGAGTCACCTGGAAAACCATGGGCAAGCTAAACTGGAATAAACAGAAGAAACAAGAAACAAGAGCCATTGCTGAGGCAAGATGGAGAGAATCCCTCTGAAAGTTGCCCTGAGCTCCATACACATGACATATACACACGTATGCCCACACAGACATGCTCTGAATACATTTATAAAGACTAAAGTGTATTAATTACATAGTATGTGACTCAGAAGCAGAGGAGACAAAACTTGAGACTTGGCTTTCTTCACATCCAAAGCAAGGAACCCTCTAGGCAAAACTTACAGAGTTCAAATGCACCTTATAAATGCAAGCAAGCTTTCATTCACCAGTGACTGACAATTCACTGAGTCCAGGGACAAACTTCTCATTAAACAAATACGCGTGAGTCACACCAGCAAATGGTAGTCTGCATTTTCCTCTATTTCCTCTATTTTCTCCGATGAAGACACCTTGGATTTTAGCCTTGATAAATGTTGTGTGAACATAAATTATAACACACCTAATCCTGCACAGTCGTTCTCACGTAAGTCTATATGCACATATGTTGTAAATAAATACACATGAACACTCTAAAAAACAAACACATGTGCAATTTACATCTGTTTGTCTGTGGATTAATTAATATAATTCAGACTAAATTTTAAAAGCCTGAAATGATTTTTGAAAGAAATCATCAAAACAGTAAAAATTTTCCAAGTGAATAAAAGGAGCCTACTTACTTTGTCAAATGTTCAAATGTTATAAAACTTAAATAACTACCACACCAATGAGCAAGGTCAACAGCAGGAGACAGTGAGACGGCAGCACTGGTGTTTACAAACATCAGATAACGGAAGTATATCAAAAAGAGGCCCAGAATATTTTCTCTGAGATACATAGGGGAAAACAAAAACAGATTGTTTGTGGAAATGAAATTAATTTAACTACTACTTTAAAGAAGATACAGAAAGGTTAGAAAATTCAGGAAGTATCAAGGGCTATCATGCTCTAAAGCATGATCCTTTGATCCACATTTTACATAATAACTTTGATTACCCCTTTAAATTGAAGAATTTAGTTCTCCTTTTCCTTTAGAACAAGATCCCCACTGGTATATCTAGTATAATATTCTTCTTAAATCTTGAACTCACTAAGCAATGCTGACAGTTTGTATAAGAATTAATAAGTATTACTTTCAGAATATTGCAAAATACTTTTCACTTGTACCAGACTGCATATGCCCATAGCCTCTGACAATTTCTTAGGGAGGGGTCATATTCACTGCTTTTCTCAAGGCAAGCCTCCTCCAGGGTTGAGTTGGGATGTTAGGAGCACTCTTAGCCACCGCTCTGTAGTGCTTTAACTTCCTGGTGGCACTTACCTTCCCTGCCCCAGACAAATGGGGCTAGAATACTGGCATTCAGCTTACACTGCCATCTTATCAGATAGGCACAGTCCTTTAAAATATCAAGCTTTGGGCAGGACTATTATCTCTATAAAGATATACTGGCAGTTTTGGGCTTATGATGGTTTGATTTATGATTATTTTATTTCAGGATGATTGGTGCCTATCTTTTCTATTGCTGTGATAAGACACCATAACAATGCAACTTAGGAAAGAAAGCATTTAATCAGGGACGTAGAGTTTCAAGAGAGCGATTCCACGGCCATCATTGTAGGGGGAATGGCAGCAGGCAGGCAGGCAGGCAGACAGGTAGGCAGGCACGGCACTGTTGGCACAGTAGCCAACAGCTCACATCTTGAGACACAACCACAAGGCAGAGAGCTAACTGGAAATGGTATGGTCTTTTAAAACCTCAAAGTCTGCCCTGGCAACATACATCTTCCAACAAGGCTACACCTCCTAATCCTTCTTAAACAGTTGCACCAAGCTGAGGACCAAGCATTCAAATATATGAGCTTATGGGGGCCATTTTCATTCAAATCATTGCAATGCCAATGTAATGTATATTCTGTAGAAATTTTAGATCAAGTTTTGAATTTTTATATTTTCCAAGTTTTCATATATGGATTGTTCCTCCTTAGTTATGGTGGGCCCTCCAGCTCCTAGTCAGTTTAGTGGATCACTGTGTTGCTGTTGGATAACAATTTCCTCTAATCTGAAACTATATCCTAGAGAAAAGCTCCTTAAAATTCAAGGAGTAAATGGTACAACCTAAGCTAAGGAAGTAATCAATTCACAAGTGTCAGGAAGTTCCTGAAATTTAAGATTCAGGAGGCTCCCACTCAAGGTTGCACAAGCAGTAACTGCTAGGGACTAAAAACTTTCCAACTGGTCTGCTGCCTACAAATTGTGCAAAGAATCCAAGAGTGGAGCTTTTGGAGTTGTCACCCATGCTAGGTTTGCCTCTTCAGTCATGTAGCTATTTTTTGAGTCATCTACACTCCTGTAAGTAATCCCCTCATTCTTTTGTAAGCAATTCCAATAAACTCACAAGTTCACCAAGCTTTACATAGGTGGCATTGTTTCTTTAGTCTGTTGTAGGTGCTCTATATGGAACAAATGGACATTGTTTCATGTCTCCTCATGTGAACACACACAGCAGTGCTCAGTAAACTTAGGCTGACTGAATGCATGCTCAGTTTCTGATGGGCTTATGAGCATATAAACCCCATCATAAATCAAGATGCACCAATGTTCCCCCTTCCCTACTGAAGTAGTTTTTCAATGTGTTTGCCGTTGGGAATAAATGTTACTTTAATCTTCTATATTGGAAAAGAATTTATTTTAGTTAAACTTTCATGCCTCTCACATCCCCCACAGAAACTTCCTTAAATTAAGCTGGTAATTTTAATCTTGCTTTCTGAACATAGCATATGTTATAAATATATTTCTTCAACCCAACTTACCATCTTTATAGATTTTGTTTTCTGCTTATTGGCATGATGATAATTTTTTTATTATGAAAAATTCAAGCATATGGAAAAGATGAGAGAATTGTATAATGAACATGCATATATCCATAATTGTAATTCATTGTAGATTTTTAAATTATTAGTAGCATGTTTTCTTTCATTTATTTATTTTATTTTATATGTATGAATGCTTTGCTTGAATATATGTATGTGTACCTTGTGTCCATTGTAGTTATAGATTCACACCAGATATAGCCATAGACTCATGTTCAAAATGGTTTATTCTTTTGTCTAATTAAATCATTGTTTCTTGTCTGGAACTCTGGAGCAATTTAGCCTTCATACAATCTAGTCTTCAGACTAGACCTGGAAAGCTTCAGCCTCCATACAATCTAGAATGTTTAAGCTTTCACTGCTAACTGAGCAACTCCAACTAGCTCCCTCTGAACTCAGACTCTTCAGACTGCTCCTGTTGTTTCTGTGCACTCCCACTGCCCCATTCTGCCAAGCCTTACTGATTCTGCTGCAACTGACTCTGTAATTGACACTTCAAGTAACTTCTCCAACTGACTCCTCTGTAACTGACTGAGCTGATTCTTCAGTAACTATGAGCTGAGAGCCTGCCTTTCTCTCACGAGAGTCAGGCATGTCCTTACTCTGATGCACTCTGCAAACTCTTCCTCTGATTTGTCACTTTGCCTATCCTTCACTCTGACTCATCAGTGTCACTTCCTGTGTGACACTGACTGCTTCTAAGCTCTGATTCCTGTCTGCTTCCATACTGTTTCTATCTTAGAGATGAAAGGCGTGGACCACCACTACCTTATGAATACTGGGATTAAAGGTGTGTCTACATTCCATCCAGAGCACACAGGCTTCTAAATGTAGATTCCTGGAATGTAGATCCTAGCTTTCACACAGAGCTATTCCTCTGTACTTCATGGAAATAAGAAAAAGGTGTTGACTCCCCTGGAACTGAAGCTACAGATGGTTGTGAGCCACAATGTGGGTGCTGGGAATTGAACTTAGGTTCTCTGGAAGAGCAACTAATGGTCTTAATCACTGAGCCATCTTTCCAGCCCCTAATATGCTTTTCCTGTTGACAAATTTTGTATTGTCCCTTCTGAACTAGTTAGTCTACTTCATAACTGGGCTATATGAGGTAGTTTTTACTGACAAAGACATATATGAGACTTTCTGTTAAATTACTATGCTTTAGCTAGATGGTGGCACATGCCTATCATCTCAGTATTCAGGAGACTGAGGCAGGAGGATCATAAGTTGAAGGCCAGCCTGGGACATACAGCAAGACCCTGTCTCAAGACAGAGCAACCTAACAACAAACACACCCCAACATTTTAAAATCACTAAATGATCTGGTGAGGAATTGGTAAACTAGGGATGATGCAGACAAATATAATTCTAGTACTTGGGAGAATCATGTGTTCAAAGGTCATCCTCAGCTGTATAATGAATTAGAGACTTGAGATCCTATTTAAATACATGAGACCCTATTTAAAAACAAAACAAAAGGAATAAAAAGAAGGAATGCAGGGGAAAAACAGAAGTGAGGATTGGTGTTTGTTCTCATCTGGAGTAGCAATATGGAGACTCTTACAATTATTTGCTTTTTGCTAAGCATCATTATAAGCTTACAGATTTTAAAATATTAAATTACAGAAATCAGTTACAGTTATTGTTAACGAATGCTCTGATTGTTCAATTAAGCAATAATGGCCAACTCATTTTCTTTGGCCTTGCTTGTCTGGTTTTCATGGGTTAGAAGGTATGATTTGCCAGGGAGGGCCATAGTCACAGAGAAGAGGAAATTGGGCATGCTGTGAAAGCTTACACAGGTGGAGTGATATCGAACACAGTCACATTTACCAAACAGATGGCAAGGAGAGAAAGCTGAGAGGAAACCAGAAGGGAAATATGAAGCTTTATTTTGACATGGCACTGTCATTTTTGGATACAAAGAATGATTTTTAATGGCTACCTATAACTATTTTGTTCTGTTACCTATTCATTTACAAAAGTTGAGCTCAACTCTTTTATCCATGTTTCTACCTGAATAAAGGAATAACTATAAACAATCTCATGAGCTTCATGGGTTCATAAAGCAAAATGATTTGCAATAGAAAGATACTTCAAAATAATAGTAACTATCCCCCAATAAATTTAAGTTCATTCTCAATCTATTCCTAAATGAAACAAATATATACTATATTATTCTTCTCACTAAGGATTTTATATATGTTTGCTTTCAAATCCTTAACCACAATGACTGGTTTCCAGTATATGGGCCAGAGGAAATCAAAGCGTTAGGTCATTTGACCTGTCAGTAGCAAAGAAATAGGTATTTTTAGCGCAGATAAATGTAAGCTATCTGCACTTTCCAATTAAATTATAAGACTAAAAACTGACAAGTAAATTCCAATAATCTTTAAACTCAGTACTTAAATGTTCTAAGCTTTAAAAAGAAACTAGGAATAGTTGCTGATGCTTATTAGATTTGATTTGGTTAGTTGTGCTTCTTTTATGGGGTATAAGATGCTGCCTTGACAATATCAAGTAAGTACAACAAATGATTGTTAGCATTTTAGTGCATTTAAATAAGATCCAGGTAAAGCCAGCCTAAAGTAAGGAAGACTGCCACAGGTGTGTCAGAAGATGGAAGAAATTGGTCCCGTAAAGCACTGGCCTCGCTGTCTCAGAAATGCGTGTTTGAGACTTGGAGAGAGAAGGCTTGGATTCATTATTAACAGCAATAGCAAATCATTTTTAAAGTGTCAGCACGTTGTATCGCCACATTCTGTTCCTAACAGTTATAAACACAGTCTCTAAATTACAAATAATTTACCCCACATCAAATGAAACCTAACAAAACAAATAAAAACAAAAAATATTTATAGTTCATTTCTTGACTTTCAATATTCTTCCTAGTTTTAAACAGCACATGGGTATAAATGGAATGACTGAATAAAATGTATTGGGCTGTTTATATATTTAATATGCTCCTTGACAGAAATAGGAGAACTTCAGAGAATGAGAAAAAATAAAGACAGAAAAAGAGTGCTACCCACCTGCCAAAGGTCAAGTAGAAGGGCTGGGCTCAATACCTTTTGTTCAATGACATCTCACTAAAGTTCACTGCTACTTTTTTATTATAGCATGTTGATCCTTCTAAGAACACTAACAGTGAGAAATAAATGAATATGGCTTCAGAGGCTATCGATGACAGTGGGAGACCAGGTTTAATTCACTCTTATGAAGTCTTCCTGAATTGTGTCACTTGTAGAATTTGCACTTGACTTTTGGAAACATAAAATGTCCTTGCTGGTGAGAACTAATTAAGAAGTCTGGTTCTCTGTGGCTGAGCTCATTTTGTTCAGGTTGACTGCATGCTCCAGTCTGACTTAAGATGATCATGCAGTGTACGTTGTGCCCAACTAGTTCAGTTGGATTATAGAAATTGCCTAGCTCAACGCTATCCTGATATGTTCCACAAGAGTGGCATCATTTGAAAAATCATTAAACAAGACCTCTGCCAAGTCACCACTCCAGGCTTGAAAGCAGCTTCAAGTGCAACAGTTTTGCTTTGGAATGAACACAAAGTAATCCCAGATACCATTAGCAAATAAAGAGAAAGCTGTAGTGCCCATTCACAAAGAATGAATGAATGAATGAGGATGATTCTCACAAATACTGGGTTAAGTGAAAGAAGTCATTCAAAAAAGTAGGAAGCCAGGCTTCTACTTGTATGAACTTCAAAAACAAGCAAATCTAATCTTCAGTGGCAAAAGTCAAAATAATGGTTAGACTGAAATGTGGGAATTGACAGAGAGAGTGTAGGAAACAACTTTGAAAAGTGCTAATAGCCTTCCATGTATGGTTGAAGGTGTTTTCATGACTGGAGTGGTTATTTTGCAAAGTTCTTGTAGTGAATGGTTTGCAAATGATGCCACTCTTGTGTTGCTGCCCAGGGTGTTACATGCATATTAAATCCACTGGGGTAGACACTTTGCATGTTTTACTATGAGGAAAGTTATGCCTGAATGAGAACTGAAATAATTCTGGAAAAGTACCCAATTATGCTTGAACTTATTAAAAAGAACAGAATATTTCCAGATAGTTCAAAGGCTCCACATAGTTTCCCTATTGCAGGGCTGTCCTTTCATTACTGTAACTACATATGAGCTCTGGAATCAAGATCTGATTTGCATTCTTAATGACATGTCACTAAAATCCATGAAAAATATGTTTCAAAAAACAAAAACAAAACACCAAAAACAAAACAAAAGTCAAAATGAGTCTATGCTATGGTACTGAGTCTATTTAGAGCAGGAAAAAAGAGAAGTCTGTTTATTTTTTGGTTTTTTTGTTTTCTTTTATGAGGGGCAGGATTATAAGCTTGAGCCTCAGGAATTCACCATTAAACAAGTCTGCATTGTGTGCTTTCTGACCTCCACATGCTATTGCAGGTTTATCAGATTCATTAATGGGCAACTGAGAAAAAGTTCTAGCTATCATATATCCAACATTCAAGAATCAAGAAAAAGAAGGAGACCAGCGATTCAAACATAGATGCACAAAATTCTCTGAGCTGGTGGTAACTGCTATGCATGGGGAGGGGAATTTTAGATGGGGGGGGTAAAATAAAGCCCCCCTGAAGCTGTGACATTTGACCTGTGACCTGAATGAAGAGGCAACACCAGCCATATGGAAAGCCAGGTAAACAGAGAACCAGGTAGTTGGTGTAGCAAGCCACAGCCCTGGATGAGGGACAATAAACACAAAGAAGGCCAGCGTTTCCTGACCCCATAGAAAACCAGTGAAGATTGTACATGAGAAAGCACAGTAGACAGTCGTGGAAGTTCTTTGAAACATCAGCATCTGGATTTAAAATAAAACATCAAGTTGCTGGGTATCATTCAGACGAGGAGGCATTAGATGGCACAAATCCAACCTTATAGGACAGGATACATGGATCAAAATATGTCTTCTTCTGTTTCTCTTACTCTTTTCCACTCCTCTATAATTCTCTTTAACTGAGCTGAGAGCTCAGTTGTGAGAGTTGGGCATGTCCTTACTCTGCTAATCCTTTCTCTAATTTGTCACTCTGTCTGCCATTCACTCTGACTCATCTCAGACGTCACTTCCTATGTGGCACTGACTCATCTGAATTCTGCTTCCTGTGTCTGCTTCCAGTGTTTTTTCTAGGAATTAAATGTATGGACAACCACTCCCTTCTGAATACTGGAATTAAAGCTGTGTCTACATTCCATCCAGACCACACAGGCCTCTGAATGTAGCTCCTGGATTGTAGATCCTAGCTTTCACACAGGGTTATTCCTCTACACAGGTAGAAGAACAGCTTGAAACTTTTGCCTAAAGATGAAGGTAGGCTAACTGTAGAGTTGGCTTTGAAAAGGAAATGGAAGTATATACAGACAGACAAGACAGACAGGCAGACAGACACACATACACATATACACACGGGTAGGGGGGGGGGTGTTGAACCCAGGGTCTCACATATAATAGAGAACACTCTACCACTGAGCTATATAACCCTAGGCCTGAAAAATGAAATTTTGAGAATTTTCAAAATGGAGGTGTTTCTAACATCATGCTGCTAAGTTCCTTAGAAAGCGTTATTGAATGGTGTTATATCTACACATGCCTCTCTTTCTCTCTATCTCTCTCTCTCTCTCTCTCTCTCTCTCCGGTCATTTTTCATACAGGATCTCTTATTGAACCCAGAACTCACCAGTTCCCCTGAAACTAAGCTCCAGGGATCCCTCTTGTCTCTGCCTCCCCAGTGCTGGATTACAAGCATGTGCTGCTAGCCCAGCCTTTATAAACAAGATTCAGGATATCTAAACTCAGGTCCTCATGTGTATATGGCAAATACTTTACTGAAAACTATCTAGCTCCTTAGTTTTAAAAATTATTTTATGCAGGATTGTAGAAATGCATCAGAAAAATATTACCAACTTCACATAAATGCCTCACATAATGAAAATTATTTTTGAGAAATAAATCATAAAAAAAATCAGTTCTTCCAAAGTTAATGTATAAATCTTATGCAACTCTACTGATGATCTCAAAAGAACTTCTTTTCACTAAGGTGCTTTTAGAAGAATATATCTGTGAGAATAACTAGAGTTAATTATAAATGATTTTTAGATAATAAACATAATATAAATTTTCTACTTGGGAATGAATAATACATTACTGGAATGAAAGGGTGAAGGAAGAAATCCCTGTATACTTCATTTGTATCATTTTATCTCAATACAAAAAAAAATGTGTTATACATTAATAATTGGTACTGTCACAACTGGCTTTTCACCTGTAAAAAATAAAGTTGGATCCCTCCCTCACCACGTGCACAAAAATAAGCTCCAGATGGGCAGAAAACTTAAATGAAGAGCAAAAAAATTAGCAAGTTTAGAGTTAGTATATATGTGATATTAAGGGTTGAAGAGTTTTACAATGAAATGAGAGATCTATGAACTGTGAAAGATCTGTTTAACTGCATAAAATTAAAATAGACGATATTGCTCTAGTGGCTCCCTCACACCCGTGAATGAGTATATAGCAGCACAAATTTGACTTGGTGGATCTCATAGGTAGCTTTAGTTGTCAAATAGATACATCTGGGATGAGGAAACTCAAAATTGCCTTTACCAGATAGTTTGTGGCCTTGTCTGTTGGACATTTTCTTGATTGCTGGTTGATGTAAGAGGAAATAGCCCACTGTAGGTTGTACAATTCCTAGACAACTGGATCTGGCCTGTATAAAAATGGTAGCTGAAGGTGAGCCTCAAGCAAGACAGTACACAATGTTCCTCCATGGTTTTTGCTTCAAGTTCCTTCCTTGAGTTTCTGAATTGGCTTCCCTCAACGATATATAGTAACCTATAAAATGAAATAAACCCTTTCCTCCCCAAGTTATGTTTAGTCATAGTGTTTATCACAGGAACAGAAAGCAATCTAGGACAATGGACAATTAATAATAATAATTTAAAAAAAATTAAAGTTGGAAGGGGGTGGGGAAATGGTGGGAATGATCTGGAAGGAGGTAGGAGAAGGACAGCAGGACGAATGTGATCAAAATTCACTGTCTTAGTCACTGTTCTACTGCTGTGGAGATACCATGCTAAGGCCACTCTCATAAGAGAAAGCATTTAACTTGGGACTTGTTTACAGTTTCAGAGGCTTAGTCCATTCTCATCATGGCAGGGGCCATGACAGCAAGCAGGCATGGCACTGTAGAAATAGCTGAGAGTTGTATATCTGGATCCATAGGCAGCAGGAAGAGCCACTGGGCATGGCTTGGGCTTTTAAAACCTTAAAGCCCACCCGTAGCGCCACACTTCTTGCAACAAGGCCACACCTCCTAATCCTTCTCTCACAAATAGTGTCACTCCCTGATGACTTTCAAATATATGCATGGGCCTATGGAGGCCATTCTTATTCAAACCACCACATGATTAAAAAAGAAGCTGAGAACAAACTGGAAAAAGTATATTATATTGCAAAATATCATTAATATATCCAAAAGTCATTTGAATGTCACAAATTTATGTTTTAAAGAACAGTAAATCACAATAAAAATGGAAGATGAGAAATAAAGAATGCCAGGTGTGGTGGTTCATACCTTTAAACCTAGCATTTGGGAAATAGGCAGATGGATCTCTGTGAATTCAAGGTCAGCCTGATCTACATAATGAGTTAAAGGCCAACATAGTGAGAGCCTATCTTCACACACACACACACACACACACACGCACGCACACACACACATACACACACGCACACACGCACGCACACACGCATGCACACACACACACGCACACACACACACGCACACACACACACACATACACACACACACGCACATACACACACGCACACACACGCGCGCACACACGCACTCACATACACACGCACGCACACATGGTAAGAACAAAAAGGAATCCCTGGCAATGGTGGCAGGCGGATCTCTTGTGAGTTCCAGGCCAGCCTGGTCTATAGAGTGAGTTCCAGGACAGTCAGAGTTACCACAGAGAAACCCTGTCTCAAAAAAACAAAAACAAATAAAGAAAGAAAGAAAAGAAAAGAAAAGGAAGGCTATTCTGGCAGAAGTAAATCCAAACGGCCAATGATTATACAAAAACTGCTTTAACAATTAAGTTAAAAGGGCCAAATCACCTACTATTTGATTAACAACTGAGAAAGCAATTGCAAGAGGCGCATCATACATTGTACTAGACATGCAAGGACAGAGTTAGCAAAAAATAAGAACAATGTGTAGGATACATAAGTTAGTAAAAATACACAACAGAAAAGTCCCATGTTAACAAGATGGTCACTACAACTTTATGTTTGTCTCCAGACAACGAGATTTCAGCAGAGTTTAGGATTCTTATAGTTTTGTTTTTCTTTTTTAATTTTTAGGATATTTTTGTAATACTTCATAAATTGATTCTGTACCAAATGAATTTTATATATATATTTTAAATCCAGATAAACTATTCTTATAATCTTTTCTCCCTACATTCATTTGCAATTCTGGTTTGTTTTATTTTCATGGAAGTGGGATTGAGGGAAGAGTGGGGCTCAGAAATAACAAACATGTCCAAAGAAGAAAGAGGGAAGTTAGACATCACGGGATTCAGGTAAAATGACGTAATGTTCTACCCCACCTGCCAGGTTTCCATTTCATCTTTTCTCATTTACATTTTAGAATATTTTAGCAGCCTTTGGCAATTGGTGAAACAAAAGCCTATAATCATGTTTGCCCTTCTCACTCCATGTTCAGAGGATATTCCGGCATTGATAGCCTCTTATCTCTCTTACTGTTTTACTGTCTTTCCTGTCTTACTGTCACTGGGTTCAAGACAACACAACAAAATTGGGCGGGGGTTGCAGGGCATGTGTGTGTGCCTTTGTCATTTTGTTGAAGAGTCTTTCTCCTTGAGTCTTAGTTTTATAGCTCTACTCCTTACCCAAAGACCATCCACAAGCCAAAATCTGAATTGACACCATCTACCCGGCTTGCTTAGGTTCTCATAAAGACTAGTTGTAATTAGGCACAATGTGGGCTACAATATGAGCCTGTGTTACTAATAACAAGTGGGACACACAGCATCAAGAGACAAGAAGTGCCCTTTAATCCCATTATGTTACCAGGGGAAAAAGACAGACATAGAACCACTGTCATGTTACGTTTTTTAAGGCAATAAAAGTGTTTTGAATTCCTAGACATCCTACGAGTTTCAGTTTTATAAAATGTGCCATCTATTTTCTTTCTTTTCCTTTGAATCTTTCAGCATCACACATTGAGCCTGGCTCTTTCCCTTGTCTAGAGGCCAGGGAGGCTTCCCAGCATATGCTTATGCAAGAAGAGGGATGCTTGCCTCCCTTCCAACCTTGCCCCCGCAGTCTCCACAACACGGGAAGCTGGGAGACAGAAACACTACAGAGCCTGCAGAACCTCCTGTCTGGAAATTCCAAAGGACTGTAGAGTTCTGGTGGGGGGTTGGAAGCATGCCCTTTCCTTAGGAAAGTGTTCCCAGAGCAAATCCCTGTCTCCATGGATACCTTTCACTATGGCCAGAATGTGACCCTGGGGTCTGTCTTCCCATTGCTGCACAGAAAAGAAGCCTATGCATATAACACAAGATTGCACTTGTGGAAACTGCTGTGCAGGCACCTGCTGCGCTAGGATGCAACTCTAGTTTATCCAAGTTCAATGCACATTTCCTGAGCAACACTGCAGTGAGGCTCCTGACTGAGGACAGCTGAATAATCCTTGACCAAGAGGATGTGGTTTCCTATGAGGATAGGATAGAATCAGACCTGATAATTACTACAAAAGAAGCAAAGTCAAGGTTTGATAGATTATAGGGAAGAACGATTTAGAAGTTAGGAGAAAGAGACTTTGGAGTAAGAGTTAATATCTGAGATGGGATTTCAAATATACAAATTTATATAATATAGAACAAAAGGAGCTCCTTACGCTGCAAGACCAACGTGCAAAGACGAGCAGGATGTGGCATGACTGGGCTCAGTAGTGATTTCTGTGTCGCTGTGGTAAGGAGCAGTTGTGGGTGCCTGGACTCAGTCAGATCGTGGACTGAAAGCAAGCTTGTTAAAAATATGCTGCAGGCTTTGGAGGATGTTGGCCTAATTAGTTAAAATAAAGGAATGGCCATCTGAGGGAAACAAGTCAGAGAAGCCATTGTGGTGAGGTGCTGGTATATTTGAAAACGTTACAGAAATAGTTCTAGGAACGGCATGTTTCCATCAGGGGGAGATGATGGAAACCCAGATAAACCCTGGATTTAAATGAAGGGAAAACTGGAGAAATATTTACAGAAAGAATGGATTTAACATGCAGCAGGCTAATTATAGGGGTGTAAAGGGGTGGAAGTAGAAACAGCTTTATTTCCTTTATTGAATTGATAGTTTAAGAAATACTGCAAAGATTTCTTCAACTTCAGACATAATACAGTTATGCTGCATCTGTCTTGGGGATCTAGGAGACCCTTATAGAGAGAATAATTGTGAGGATTCAGTCAGATTTTAGCCTCTCTTTAGTTAATGTAGAAATATGTATAATTTGGGGGTATATATAAATAATGTATTTCCTGTGATTTTTTTACCCCAAATAAAAAGGGCATGTTCAGTTGGTAGAACTTCACAGCTGTTAAGTGAGATAGCTCCAAGCATTGCTATCTGACTTCAGAACTGCTGATGGGACTGTGTTGAGCTTGAGATAGCCCATGTAGAAATAAGACACCATGATCATCACATTTCAGAATAAGCACAGGCCGGGGTGTGTTGGTTAGGGATTTTTGTTAGTGCTGCTGCCGTTTGGTTTTTTGTTCTGTCAACTTCACAAAAGCTGGGGTCACTGGGCAAGAAAGAACCTCAACTGAGGAAATATCTCCATCAGATTGGCCTTTGAGACATTTTCTTAAGCAATGATTGTGGTGCTTTGAAAAACAATGAGCCCTATAGACCCATATATTCGAAAGCTTAGTCGTCAGGACGTGGCACTGTTTGAGAAGGACGAAGAAATGTGGCCTTGTTGGAGGAAGTGTGGCACTGAGGGTGGGCTTTTACATTTCAAAAGCCACACCAGGCCCAGGGTCTCTCTTGACATTTGGATCAGGGTGTTGCTCTCGGGTACTGTTCCAGTGCCATTCATGCTGCCATGCTCCCCACCACGGACTAAACCCCTGAAACTAATCAAGCCTGCAATGAAATGTTTTCTCTTGTAAGAGTTACTTTGGTCATGGTGTCTCCTCACAGTCACGGAACAGTGAGAGACAAAGATTGGCATGGGATGATTCAGTCCACTGTGGGTAGTACCAGCCCTGGGAGAGTGGCCTGAGTAGTCTAAGAAAGCAGACTTAGAGAGCCATGGAGAGCAAGTCAGTAAGTAGCATTCCTTCATGGTCTTTGCTTCAGTTCTTGACTCCAGGTTTCTGCCTTGACTTCATGATGGACTGCTGTTGGGATGTGTAAGCCAAATAAGCCATTTTCTCCCTGAGTTGCTTTTGGTCATAGTGTTTATCACATGAGAAGCAAACTAAGACAGGGTGACAAATCAGGACAGTGACACCAGAATAAACAGTGCTTTGGCAACTGGAATCTGTCATGCAACAGTACTGTGTTGAGAGGGTAATGAGGCAAGGAACCAGACCAGACAAAAACACACTTTGTCCCAAAATTTCTTATATGTTTCTAGTCAAGAAGGCATTGTGGTGAAATTATATACAGTTTAAAATACTGGCCCTAGATAGTCCTAAGAGATGGTAAAATTAGGTCATAGCCACCATATTTCTGCCATACGAGCATGTTCTTTTGAAAGAGGTTTGCGTTTTTTGGTATTAAGGTCACAGCAGCCCGTCTCCTTTTTCATTTCTACCTGACAACTTGATGCTTCCATTTTTACCACTGTAAGAATACCATAGACTATACTGCCATGCCTGTGATGAGACAGGCTCAGGGCTTCCACCCCTACGTCACCTTTTCTCTACCTCAGAAAGAATAAAGGAGACCACATCAAACCTAGCTTGCCACTGGGCACATTTGTGATCGAGGTCACTCAGTGTCTTTGCACCTCGTATTCTTTACATACAAACAGGGGTAGCAATAGTTGCTATGAAGACTAAATGCACTAGTATATGCAAACATCTAGGCAAGTGCTGATGTGAATGGTGTCATACACAAACTAACTCAATTCTAAACTTGCTTGCCTGATAAGTTGCTTCTCAGTCCTCAGCAGGACTTTGTGGAGTTGAGATTGCTGTAGAATAAACTCTTAGCAATATTTATTTTAAAAGGAAGAAAAAGAGTGCAGGGGAAGAAGAGAGAAAGATGGAAAAGGAGGAAGAAAAGAAGGAGGAAGAAGAAGAGAAGCAGGAGGAGGAAGAAGGAGAAGGAGGAGAAGACACTATTCCAGCTCCCATATACACACTACTTAGGATTGGATCCAGGGACTCACGCTCACTAATCTCACACTAATCAGGAACTCTACTACTGATCTTAGCATAGGGTTTTGTTTGTTTTTACGACTTGGGTTTTTTTTTTTTTTCCTTTTAAAAAGATATCTGTATTGTTTTTTACTTATGTGTGTGCCACTTTGTGAGTGTGTGCATAGGAGAGCACATATCTCCAGGGGCCAGAGAGGGCGTCAGATCCCTAGATCAGGCAGCTGTGAGGTGCCCTGTGTGCATCCTCTACAAGGAGAGAACACGCTCTAAAGTGCTAAGACATTAGTATTTTTCATTCTAATCCTTGGTGTCTGGTTTCTGTCCCCGTGGGCCTTGGACCTACCCTCCCGGAAGACAGAAACTCATCATACAGAGAAGCATGGCAAAGTAGTCCCAGCCTCGGTCCAATTTAGTTTCTCTCAATTTCTTTTAATTTCATTTTGTAACAGTATAATTATTCAAAATGTTTATAAAGAGGAAACTTCTTGAAAACATATTAGAGGGTAGGAGATTTTGGTTTCTGTGAAAGGAAAAAAAAAAAAGCATCTTTCCCTAACTGTTTAAAAAGAATTATCTTTGTGGGCTAAAATAAATTTTTTGAAACAAGAGAAAATTATGCCAGCTGTGTTGACATATCACAATGCAGTAAGGAATCTTTCGAGTATGAATTTCACATTTTTGTTTTACAGTTACAAAAATCTATGTATCTGAAAAGTACCATAAGTAAATTTTTATAAGTTGTCTCATTGCAATTGGTTGATTATGTATGTGTTATCTCATTCAGAACTCTATGCAGTTTTATGACAAGAAAACGACTACATTTCAGTCCCTTTGAAGTTCCCAGGGCAGCTTGAACAGGGGCCTGAGGTCACAACAGAGGCTCTGATGCTCAAGGTACTAGCCCTGGCTTTGGTTCCACTTGCTGAGTGTCCCTGTGCAGGTCTGTGACCACCCTCCCTCTCTCTCTGCATGGATACAATGAGGATTTCAGTGCTCAGTACCCTCATGGGGAGATGAGTATCTTAAGAAATAAACTAATTTCTTTCCATGAAATCCTTTAGGAAATGAGAAGTTAATCAAATGGTTTTTAAGTATGCTGAAAAACAAAACCAAAAGAAGTGAGGGGTACACAGAACAGAACTATATAATATATAGGACCCTTATTACTTTAGTTTTACCCAAGCAGAAAACAAACAAAAAAACTAAAATTATGATATTTTTAAACAACCCCCCAATCTCTCTCCCTCTCTCTCATACACACACACACAGACACACAAGTGCTTACACACAATTCTTTTCTCATTCATCTCTAAAATATTTCACATATTTGGTCTCAAAATAGGAACACCCCCCCCCCGCAAAAAAAAAAAAGAAAATCATCAGCCTTAAAAAATGTTTGAAATAATTAGGTTACACATTCTGGAGCCCTTTAATGTGGCTGCAGCTTTGTGACTAACTGCACATTCCACGTATGGCCCTATTAAATGTACCAGGCGCCAATGTTGCTGGCTGTCAAGAAGCAAAATGAAAAATAGTTTTAATAGCTGCTCTTTGACCTGTTTTATATTTTATGTCAATTATAACAGCACACAACCATGCATAATTATGAAGCATAGATGCATTAAAATGTACACATAATTTGTGTTCTTATGGCAACCACTGCACTAGGCTCTAGAAAACAAACCTATTGTTATAAGTCATCTGCACATTAATATATTAGTATTAAATATCGAAGACAGATTTGTCTGTCCATCTGTTTTGAGTCATTACAAGTAAATATATCTTTTTGGAGGGGTGGACAAAATCCCTACATAAATACACTGTAGGTGCCATCTGTACCATATATTATAATACAGAGCTGTGCACCATCGTGCATAGCAACTCAAGTAAAGACAGTGCCATGTGATTGTCATTTGAATGTCATTTTTTAAAAATGATCTGGTATATGGACAGAAGGAGGAATTTTTTTTTTCCTGGCACTGCCATGAAAATTCCTTCATTTGACTATCCTGTGGTTTTTTGATTTCTTTCTCAAAAGCTTATAGTTTCCAAGGCTAAAAGGAAAATAATTACCGTAATACTGGGTAAGTGAACAACACCAGCAAAAAGGCTCCTTGCTTTATATACAGGAAGATTGACTTAAGACATGAGGTCATCGTAATAGTGACCCTGAGAAGCAAGTGGCAGCACCAGAAAGTGACCTCTCTCCGCTGCTCATAAAGGAATCAGTAAGGACTCAGTGATCCACCAGGATGAACGAGAAGTAGGTAACTCCAATTTTCACTTTTTAGCATTCTCATGATTTTGTGGGGATGGGATAGGAGGCAAATACTAGACAAGAAACAGAATTTAATCCTTATTATGGAAGAAGCCAGCCACCACTGAACTGCCATTTCCAACCCTCTTTCCTTACTTCGGAGCAACTAACTTTAGCTATCCATCTGACTTCAACTCTTGCAAACGTTAGCCTGAAAAGAAAGCAAGAAATCAGCTGAGGGCTTGGGGACATAGGTAGCAATTGGTTGTCCTTCTAAACCTTGGTCTTGGACTCATGGAGAACTTCCAGCCTCAACTCCCAGGGGCTCTCAGATCTGGCTTGGAGTAATTTTTTAACTCCTTTCTGAAGTTTCATCTGAAGTAATTAACTCTGTTTCATTCTTTGAATTCGAATCAGTGTGGATGTTAAACATCTTTATGCAGTTTCCACATTACTGGACCCTGAGTTCAGAGACATTTTGCAGGGTGACTTCAATTCTAGGTATAGCTCATTCACCCATATATTCAGAGGTGTTATTTCCATTGAAAGGTATTGCCTAGATTTTTTTTTTAAGCTTTGATGTTGTTCATTTCTGAGAAATTTCCCTAGGATCATTAAAAGTTTGTCTCTAAATGGAGTATTTCAGTCTTTAAATAATCATATGAAATTATAGCACTTGGAAGAAAACTAGAAATATCTGATTTTGATGAACTTAAAAAAAAAAAAAAAAAGACTTCTGAAACAGCCAGTGTAATCGCTCATACCCATAATGCTAGAACTCAGAGGGCTGGAGGCAGGAGAACTGTGAGTTTCAGGACATCCTAGGCTGCAGAGTGATATGTTATCTCCAAAGGAAACAAACATACGTCCACCATAGAAATAAATACTGTTGTGCACCAATATGCCCCAGATAAAGAGAAATGACTTCCTGAAAAGAAAGATACTGATGACAGGAAACACAAACAAATGGAGAATAACCTGGGTGGGTGATAAAGCCAGGAATCTAAACAACTGATTAAGAAAGATATAGTGAATCTGAGGTCCAAAGTTCCAAAGAGCTGGGAAAATTCAGATACTGGGTGTCTAGGTAATTGACGTTCATGCTCCCATCAACACTGAGTGGTAAACTCAGAGCTTCATGAGTGTCTAGGGAACAGGTTTTGAGTCCCAGAGGCACTAAAAAAGAGGTGGGTGTGAAAGGTGAATATCACACAGCTAGACCAGACAGCTGGATACACTCCCGAGGGCAAGAACTAAGGTACACTTGACTGGACAACTCTGCTTTACTCGGACCATCCACTAAAGTGGGAGTTTTCAGCTTTTAAAAACTGTCACTACTGACTCATTTGAACCATTTCAATTCTTAGAGGAATTGTCTTGCTTTCTATTGCGCCAGGATACATCATGCGCCAATTTGACAAAACAATTCACTAGCTCCAAAGGCTGCTTCATTTTCTACACTTAATTATCCAATCTAACTAAAATTAACTTTTCAAAATAACATTCACATGCTAGCTATAATGCTAACTGCAGAGAAACTTCTATACATTTCGGTGTGTATTTCAGACCAAACTGTTTAAATTGGTGGGACATCTTTGCCATTATATTTAAGAATCTTCAGATTTTTTTTCTTCAATTTGTTTTCTTAACATAGGTTCTTGTTCTTTGCTGGGTATTTTATTCGTCTAGCACCATTTCTACCATTGGTCACCAAGAAACAGGACAAGCAACTTCAGTTTAAGTACAAATTCCTCAGTCACAAGTTCCTGTCTAAATACAGTGTTCATAATCTCCAATTTTCCTTAAACTCTAAAGAACTTCAGTGAGGATTTTTGATTTCAAAAAATTATTGAGGTCTGACACAGTGGCACACCCCTTTTATCCCAGCACTTAGGAGGTAGTGGGAGGAGGGTCTTTGTGACTTTGAGGCTAGCCTGTCTATGTAGTAAATTCCAGGCCAGCCAGAACTACACAGACCCTGCCTTAAGAAACACACACACACACCTCTTACCAATTGAACTTACCCATTTAATGGTGGCTTATCCATTCATTTTTCCAGTGCTAAACTTCAGGTTGAAACTAGGAGCCCCTGTGGATTGGCCCAATCTTCACATATGCACCATAGAGTAGCACTTCTTAGTACTTTCAACTTGAGGTGGAGAAGTGGTACAGCATTATAGAGTATATACTAATTTCATTAAAAAGTAACATACAATCTCAGCTGGACTGAAACATCACAAATAAGATTTGGAGAAAAGATGAAATCCCCTTATAAGACGTCAGATCCCCTGGAACTGAAGTCACTGATGGTTGTGAGCCACCATGTGGATACTGAAAATAGAACCCAGGTCCTCTAGAAGAGCACAGCCAGTGGTCTTAACAGCTGAGCCATCTCTCTAGCCCGACAAAGAAGAAGTTTTTTATATTATTACATGTAATTTAGTCTCAAGTGATTTTGATCTTTGTTATAGAAACAATACATGCATTGATATCTTTTAAATTTTATACGCATTCATGTTTTGCTTACAAGTATGTATGTATGTATGTGCATCATATGCATGCAGTATTCATAAAGGTCAGAAGAAGGTGTTGGAACCCTGGAACTGTACCATGTGGGCACTGGAAACCAGAGTTCTCTGCAAGAGCAGCCAATGATCAACCACAAAGCCTTCCTTCCAGCCCTGAAATGTGTATTTTATTTGTGTAATTACATGTGCATATTGGAATTTCCTCAATAAAGGTTTGAGGTCCATGCATATTTTTCAACTTAATGAATTGTTTTCAATAGCTTTATTTATTTCTTAAAAATAAAAAGCTCAGAGCCACTGGTCTAAGAAGCCCTATCTAGTCCCTGGGTGAAAATATTCTGGAAGCTGTAGCTTTAGTTTTCTAAGATTGCACATCCAAAAAGAACTGTTGACTATCAGTATCCAAAGAAAGGACTGAGCTTTATACTGACCAGGTCTTCCCCCCACCTGCCCAGCGTGAAAAAAAGATAAAAAGTAGTCTCAATGAATTTGAGACTGTCTGTTTAGATGCTGTCATAGTTTTATAGAGACAGAACTTTCAGGGTTGATTGGAGAATAAATTGTTCCTGACTTACCTAGAATGTGTGGAATCTACCATCAAATCTCAGCATTTCTGAAACACAGTCAGGTAAGGAAAACGGGGCAGACTTGTCTTAGACACATGCTAAAAGTCTGTCTACTCAACAGATAGCTGGTAGTGTCTGATAAGCCAGTACTTGTTATGGCCTAATTGGGAAAAAATAATAAAAAGATTTTCATAACACTTTACACTCTCCTTGGGTTTGAACCTAAAGTGGGCAAGTAACAACTTAGCACTGGGTCCTAGAGAGCAGACTGATCGAGGACAAAGGCAGCAGCCCACTGTAAGGTCGGACCAGGCCGGGCAGTCACTGGTCCACACCACTGGCATTTGAGAACTGCAGTCATGGGCTGCAGGAAGATTTCTTCTTTAACTTGGCGGCTGGCCTGCAAGCTACTGCGGGAGTCCTTTCCCCCTAATCCATACTGTTCAATTGTCAGGAAAGCTTGTAAACAGGAGCCTCCATCAGTTACCTCAGAGTGGTTTGAACAAACTAACATCATAACAAGAGTGTTTATGGAGAAATGCTTAAGCACTGAAGCGGAAAGGGCTTAGCACTGATCAGACCCTCTTCCACCTTTATTCTTCACTGTTCACATTGAAATGCAAATATCAGCGAAGGGTTTCCACTGGCGTGCCACTCACAAATTGAAAAGCAGTTTTTATCTATGCAAATGTAAGCATGGTAATTGAAGTTAATCAATCAATGCTAGCTTTCACTAAAACCTTGAACATGATTGAATAAAGTAATTATCATTCAGCAGAAAATGATGAAGTTGTAGACAGCATGAACCTTATTAAAGGAGGATTTTGAGTCACAATGGCTTAATTTAGCTAACAGCCCAGCCTTAGCCCAAGCAACATACTACTCTTGCTGCCTAAAATTGTTTTAAGATGAAGCAACAACAATTATGGGGGTGGGGGAGGTAGGTGGAAGTAAGAGTACGGCAGGAGATCTTATTTTCATATAGCTTAGATTCATTAAAAAATATATATACCTGGCATGCTATGAGGGGCGAGCCATAATTGATACTAAAAAAAAAAATCAAAATACATCAGCAAACAAAGATTGCTATGACATTTTTGGTATGCCTGACAGTAACAACAAACCCTTAACGTTACTGGTTACTGTGTTTAGCACAAATACATGAAATAAAATGGGCATCTGAGAATTTTTTTGTTAAACAATATAAAGTCAGAAAATATTTCCCCTGTATGTAATCTATTGATACTCCACATATCAGACAATGTACTCCTAAAAGCATGATAGGAAACATATTTGTATCTTTTTTTTTATTCCATGAATTTCAATAATAGAATGTATACTGCATTTTGTTCAATCTTTCTAATACTTCATTTTTCTGAAGATATATATATATATATATATATATATATATATATATATATATATATATATATATTCAATTACTTGTTTGATTTATAAACAACCATCTACCAGAGGGTGCCTCAATATTAATTCTAGGGTTTTCTTTTTTTTCAATTTTATACTCATTTATTTTCATCGATGATTTAAATGTTTTGAGACCTCCCCAAACCAAAATTCTTTTTGTTAAACCAGTCTAGTACTACTGTCAGAAAACAAGTCATTTCAGGTGGCATAAGGGAAACAATCCGTCTCTGGGAAATGTAATCAACAGTTAGCATGCAACATAATGTAAACTGATTATGGAAAGAGGCTCCATTTAGCTTTTCCAATGTATTTGTGAAAAACAAGGTTAA